>CM028130.1:1389215000-1390415000 GCA_016271365.2 Neoceratodus forsteri | reverse complement strand
CCCTTGCATACTCCACATGACAGTGGAAGAGGGGCCAAGGAAAAAATCCCTGACACTACTCTTTGAGATATGCCTGTGAGGAAAGAGTGAACCATCTGAGGACTGTTCCCGACAGTCCACAGATCAACCGCAGGCACTCCAGCAATACACCACTGTCCACAGTGTCAATGATCACTGGCTGGTCACAAATTGCCAAGGCTGACTGGGTGCCTGTGCCCTCCAACTGACAATTGCAACACTCAACAGAACATGCTAGATGGATCTCAGACCTAATGACGGCAACCTTATCTGCAAATAATCAAGCAAGCTCCTCACACTTCAACTGCAAAAAAGCTCTCTGATTCTGCAGACAGATTGGATTGCACAACCTGTCCACAGTACAGAAGAGCTGAGCTGATTAATTTCTTGCTGCAGAAATCTCTCTGGAGAGAAATTCAATTCTGCCATCTTAATAGAGATTTCTGACTGATAGTCCAAATAATGGGCCATCAGTCTAAGTTTGTCACCCTCCAGGCCAGATTTCTGCCAGCATCTTTCCAACCTTCGACCCACTCACCTCAACTCCCTCAGGTCCCCATCAAACCATGGGGACCGAAGACGAAGATTGAGTGGGTGAACATGAACAGGAGCTATGGAATCCAGGGCCCACGACATTGCACTATTGTAGTACTGTACCAGTTCCCCTGGATCCATGCATTCCCTCGGCCTACTCGATAGGTCCAGCACCACTGTCAGACCCTCTGTGATCACACCCCTCTAAGGGTGGTATTGGACCATCTCCAAAGGGGCAGGTCTATTGAGGGGAGCCACAAAACTGAACCCTATGGTGTGATGGTCTGACCACCCAACTGGTTCTACCACCAGGTCAGAGACCTCCATCTCCAGGAGGAACACCAGATCCAAGGAGTGACCCCGATTATGGTTCACAGTGGTAACAACCTGTGAGAAGCCCAATGAGGTCATCAGTTGGAGAAGTCCTGTCCAAACTGCGAGAGTTCATCATCGACCCAGGCATTGAAATCCCCCTTGACCAACCACCTATGGGACTCCAACACCATGTTGACCACGAAGTCCCAACTTCCTGCAGGAATACTTTCCCATACCCAGGTGAATGGTAGATTAGTAGTATCTGGCAACCCACACCTGTGCCCATGACACACCCAAAGGATCTGGTGGCCCCCACTGGTATCTTCACAAGGTCGAGTTCCGTCTTGAAACAGATGGCTACACCCACACCTCTTCAATCCAATCTCTGGAGGTGTATCACTCAGTAACCTGCTGGAACTGCTGATTTTAGTATAGGACCAGCGAACTCATCCAGCCAGGTCTCAGTGATGCAAGCCAGGTCCAATGTTCAGACAAGATCAGCAATTATTGCTGCCTTGTTCTTTATTGACCTGGCATTGCACAGCACTGCCTGAGTTGGATGGGCAGCATAGGAAGAGCATGACATTTGCCCACCACTGGTGCAGCCCTTGGGTATGGGAACCAGGCAGGGAGGACCCCTTTCCTTGGCTCATTTTGCCCCAGGGCACCTTCTCGTACCCACTACCCCAATCCATCCACCCCACTCCTCCCCACTCCTGCCCAAAGACCCACACCCCAACAACTCTGAGCTATCCCCAAGGCCTGACAGCACCTATAGACCTCAGGGAACAGCAGAGGACAGTCAAAAGGGTGCAGGCTCATAAGCCTAGAGAGGAAGTAATGCCTGTTCACCAAGGACAACTGCCAGCACATCCCTCACACCCCAAAACTAGTATTAATACCCAAGTGACAAGAAAAACCCATACTAAAATAAATAACAAGTTATTAAGTCCCCTTCCTTTATATCACAAAACCACTCCCTGGTTTTACCACAAACTGACCCCCCCCCCAAAAAAAAATAACCAATAAACAACAAATATCACACAGTACACAAAATATCTAAAGTGCAGCAGAGATTAAAGTCCCAGAATTAATGAGTGGTAACTGCAATGTAGAACTGGATGTTCAGAGACTTATATAAACTGGCATAGCCATTTAGCATGAAGTCAGACATGTAGCTTGTCCTTGGATGATGAGAGCTGATAAGTGTGCAGGGAGTGGGGATTGGGTTGTTATGTATAAATTTTGAATATGTTGGCCCTGTATGAGTACCAGATCATTGATGCATGGCTCTGTACTTGTAGGTTGACCTTGGGTCATGATAATACCAAATAGCTATTGGTTTGTTTAACTAGGTATTGGTTTAGGCTGAAATACTGTATATTGGTTCAAATGTAACTACAGGTATGTTGGTGTGAGCAAATATACATTATTTGCTCACATGTAGGTACTGTACATATTGTTTTTACATATAAATACTCTGAAAAATGTACATGGGACAGAGTAGGCAGTTAATGATTTAAGTTAAAATGTGTTAGTTTAAGAAAACATGTTTTGGTTCTAATAGATATCGGTTTAAATTAGGGATGGTGAATCTTTGTCCATAAACACTTATTTTTGCATGACTAGTCTTTACTGTAATACTTGCTATTTTCTTGCATTGGTAATATACTGTACAAATCAACAGATTTTATGCATAAACTGCTGTTTTCACTAGAACAAAAAGCGCTGGTTTTCCATCAACAACAGTCATTTTTGTGCTAAAATATGCATTTATTTGCAAGAAAATTACGTTTTTATTTTGTTTACAAAATTTTAGTATGCTGTGAATCTGAGATATCTTTGTGAAATGATAATTATACAATCTAGAAGTGTAGTTGTAAGAGTTCCCCCACGTAAATATTTCTAATTTAACCAGTGCCTAACATGTCCTATGGTACAGACAGAGAATTATCTCAACAATGTAATGGGTGTGGGAGCAGCAGGTAACAAAGTAAACAAACTCTGGTCAGAGCTAATATGGCTGCTCAGAGCTTTTACCTGCAGTGGTGGTTTGACCTGTGGCGGGGCTTGGCTACTGGAGCAGCAGCTCCAGTTTCAGAGTGGAAGGCAGAGTTTTCAGAGCTGCAGCGCTTTGCCAATCAAAAAGGTGGTGATGACGAAACCATGCATGTGCAGTTATCCTCAAAGTGCCACTGTGAAGTAGTATGCCTGCGGGGGGGGTGACCATGCTGTGGAGGGAGGATCTGTCCACAGAGGACAGTGCCAATGGAGTCAGAGCTGTACAGACATTGCCACATCACTGTAGGAGAACACAGGGTCATGTTCTAGTCACAGACCCATTGTTCTCCTACAGTAATCACAAAATGTCTATGGAGCTCTGCCCATGCAGCCATAAAAAGTGAATGCCAGCAACATTGCCTTTTTCTAGAAAATAATGCAAATTAAAACTTTTATGACTTTTACAAGTGTTTAACAAAATTCTGTAGATAAACGAGTTTGATTCTGCAGAGTGGCACATTTGATGATAGGCAGAATCAAATATGTCTAGTTACAGAATTTTGTTGAATACTTGCAAAAATTATAAAAGTTTTAACTTGTATTATTTTCTAGTAAAAGGTAATGCTGATGTCATTCACTTTTTTACTTTGTTACCTGTTGCTGCCCCCCCCCCTTGCAATGTTGGCAGTACTGTGGCAGGTAGTGGCTTATAAGGTGGAGTACACCACCTAGACACCACAACCTGATGATGACTATGGTCAAAATGCTGGGGCATCTAGTGATATTGACCCTACTCCTTGCACCCTGAGTTTTGCTTTGGAATAAAATGCTTTTGCACCATCAACTTTGATTCAAGTATTTTTTTGCAAATCTATAATCCCTGATGAGAGTGCTCTTTTATAGGGGACCCAGTCAAAGGATTTACTAAAGTCTTAATATAGTATATATATACTCTCTGTCCCTTGTCCACTGCCTTCATACCTAGTAAAAAGAAGTTGATCAAATCAGTTTGGCATGACCTTTTTGTCATAAAGCCCTGCTTCTTGTCATTCTGGAATCCACTTGTCTCGAGTAACTCCACTAAACATTGTTTAAAGATGGTTCCAATCAACTTGCCAAGGATCAAGGTAAAGCTATCTGGTCTGTAGTTGTCTAGGACATCCCTTGCCCCACTGTTGTGCAAGGGCACTACATTAGTGGTCGTCCATTCCTATGGCACCACTCTTGTCTACAGTGAGAAGTTGAACAGGTCCATCAGAGGGGCTGAAAATACTGCTATCTTGTTTAGTACCTTATGGTACATGACATCAGGCCCAGGAGATGTGTCCACCTTGAGGGCGTTGAGCCCACAGTAGACTATGTCATCCATAATCCCTCCCTCATTCTCTATCTCTCCCTATCCACAACTTTCCTTGTGGTAATGGACTATCCTTCTCCCTAATAAAAACAAATCAGAAGTATTTATTTAAAATCTCTGCCTTTTCCCTCTTGCCCTATACCAGCTCTGACCTAATTTTAAGTTTTGCAATGCTTTTTTTCATAGTTGTTTTGTCTCAGATGTACTGAAAGATGACCTTGTCCTCTTCTTTGACCCCTTGAGCTATCCTTATTTCTTTCTCTGTCTGGTCTACCTTACTACCCTGCTAGCTGTCTTTGCCTTCTCCAAGTAATTAACCCTGACCTCTTTCCTCTGGGACTTCTTATACTTTTTTTATAAAACCCTTTTGCCTTCACTGCCCTATTTAACTCAACCATAATCCAAAGTGGTTTCTTGTGCCTAGACTTCTTGCCTTCTGTTTAAGATAGGTTTCAGTGGCTGCCAGTGCCCCTTCTCAATTCATGGACCATTTGCATTATCTTCCATGAAAGCCCTGATACCAGCCAAGTGCCCCATTCCCTTATTCAAGTTAAATCACCTTTCCTAAAATCCTAAACCTACATTTTCATGTTCTGGACCTCTCGTCCCATGTCACTGTGGAACCAAATTGACTAGTGATCACAGCTTCCCAAGGGGTCCTTTATACTGATGATACCTCTGATATGATCTCCATAAGTCAGCACCAAGTCCAAGATGGATCTGTCCCTGGTCAGTTCCATGACACCTGAATTAGGACTCCATCCTTGACTGCTTCTAGGAGCAGCTGACTCCTACTGCAGCTAGCCAGTGGAGCACTCCAATCTACATTGTGCAAGATAAGTCACTCACTATCACCTCCACCCCCTTCTCTGCTGCCTTCCTGATTATGTCCCCAATCTCTCCATCTGTATTTTTATCTTGGTTTGGTAGCCAATACATCACTCCAATTCTTATCTTCCTCCCTGCCTCTGACAGGATTTTAATCCATACTGACTCTATACCCCTCCTTTGGTGTTCTCTCTTGTGGTGGTGATCCCATCATTACAGTACAGCAACACTCCTCCCTCTCTACCTTTCTCTCTGTTCTTTTGTAGAGGTTTGTATTCTGGAAAGGAGAGATCCCAGTCATGGTTTGGGGTTACCCAGGTCTCAGTAACCATTAGCAGATCCACTTATCACTCTATCACCATCATCATTGCCTGGAGGTCATCGCTCTTGTTCTTGAGACTCCTAGTGTTGAGGAAAATCACCCTCCACCAATCCTGTTCCTCCTCCCTCACTCCCTCCCTCCCTCTTTCCTTTGCTATTCTTTTCTCTGGTTGTCTCACAGATCCTCCTTGTTCCTCCCCTGCTCTTCCCCCTTTCCATATCTTCCATGTCACTATATAAGAGAGTCTCTCAAAGGCTGCCAACTTTGATAGCACTCAGTGCCATGAAAGCAGTGACATGTTCACCTGCCTCCAATTCATCAAAATCAGGCACTTGTCTTTCATTTAGGGCTGCAAGAAGCAAACAGTGATGGGGCCTAGGGAGAACTCTGACTTGAGAGGTGAGACCCAGAATCATCAGATCTGGATATTGTGGGATAGATGCTTACAGAATTCTGGAGCAGTTATCTAGGACTGCTTGCCATAAACTGGAAAGTTGTGAACAGTCCCACAGAATGTACAACAGGACTGTGTTGGGTTACAAGAACCCCAAATAGTTGGGGTGTGGCAGCACTCCCATAGATTTCAGGGCAACTGGGGGTTTTGTACCATCCACAGAGGATCTTCACTTGTATTAGCCAGCTTTTGATATCTTTATATGCCTGATGTGCCATATGTTCTTCCCGCCAACATCTTTGAGGCTGTGGTGAGGTCCAGCTTCTATAACCATTGCCAGGGTGATTGTTAGTGTAGGCAGCTTCCAGTTGCTAGTGTGGCTGCTCATTGTAGCAGGTACTTCCAGAAATCAGTGTGTGGAATGCCTGCTTTTGGCCTGTATCTGCTGGAAGGAGAGCATCATGTCCGTTCTATGTATTGACACATCTGACATGAGTTTAATATCCTTTTCTTTCCAGCCCTTCCATTTGATTGTCTGAACCCCAGCTTTTACATTTTGGTTTTGCCAGATGTATTTGTGAGGTCTGTGGGGACGCTTCCAATCTTGGGAGTCAAGGTAAGCTCATGCATTTGTCCCAGACTTGTAGGGTGGCTAGAATTATGGGATGAGAGAGGGAGATCATTGTTATCTTTTGGCCTAGTAGGATGCTAAGGTATGGTAATTGTGCCACTACTGAGCAAGCCTCAGCCATTGTTGAGAGGATTCCAGGGGGGAGAGGGAACCATTTAAAGGGCTGCACCATGTGATATATGCCAGGGCATAGCCCATGAGCCAAGGCAGGCCGAACCCTCCTTTACTCCAGTGGGCTCTCAACTTGACCTTGATCAACCTTGGGAATTTGCCATCCCATAAGAAATAAGAGATGACTGAGGCATCTTTCCACTTGAGCCATCACATTGGTGCAGTGGTAGAGCTACTGCTTGTGATGCTGGTGACCTGGGTTCAGTGGCAGACTCAGATCATTGAAGGCCAGCTGAGGGAGGAGGATTGAAGGTCCAGAGGACCACTCTCCTCCTCTGGGGGGAGGAATCACAGTGCCAGTGTTGTCTGACCCTAGCAGTATGTGGTGGGACAGCACCCAGGCCTGCCAGCTTCAGGCTGAGTGGTGGGCAAACTCTTATGTGTGGTCCATGGGAGTGCATACCATCATCATGGTGTCATTACATGTCATGCCATTTGGGGGAACTTATCACTAAGATAAAAACCCTTCATGCCTCAGGACCCCCTGGATTCTTGTACCCTGACCCAGAGCTGCCACCACGGGGACACTCTGGGAACCTCCACTCCATAGCTTGAGATGCGGGGGGTTGGAGACCAGCTTACCTGGTACCTGCCATAAGGGGGTAGGCTCATGGGGCTGAAAGTTCCCATAGCTCAGTGTCAGTGAGGGACCAGAACCACGTCTGCCCAGGGACAAAGTCATGCCAAAAAGATAAAGTATAAATTTAAAAAAAGGAGTCTCTCAGCTTTCGTGAAGGTCTTATCAAGAATGCTAAGTGGCAAGTTGACAAATATGTATGCAAACATTTGGCAGACTGAACATGCCTATGTTCTCAACCTTCACCATAAAAGTCAAATTAAGCATGAGCCATCTGTGTATCTTGTGCTCCAGCTCAGTGAGTAGGGGAGAGAGGTCCATTGACAGCAGAGCTGCCTATTTGGTGGTAAATAAAATCGCCAAGTATTTGAATACTATACCAGCCCATTTGAGCTGTAGGCCTTGGCAGTGGCTGCTGTTGCACCACGTGTTCGATGGGGGAGATTATGGTTTAACTAAAAATACCACCAACAGCTTAATCTGGTTCAAGGTCAGTTGGCTTTCATCTTTATCCCCCTCCCCTGGGTCTTGCCTGAAAATAGGCAGAATTTGCCTAGGTCACTTACCTGGTCAACAAAAATGAAATAAATAAATAACTGAGGTTTATGCTGAACCCTGAGAAAAGTGCAAAGTTGCCAAGTACCTCAAATGCTGGGGAGGAGCAACTGCATGGGTTGAGTCAGCACGAGGAGCATGTTGTCCATGTAGGTGTTTGCAAGGTATGTGGAATCACTCATTATGAGCCCCTTGGTAGTAGGAGTTAATAGTAACTTCCTGGTCAGAGGATCCAAGACCAGAAGGAAGAGAAGAGGGGATGAAGGGCACCCATGCATGGTGCTTCTCTGCAGCTGAAATGGGGGGGATGGTCCTATTAGTCAGGATCAAAGCTGAGTAGTCATGGTACAAGGTGCTGATCCATCACCTAAATGAGGGGCCTTACCCCTACAGTGTCAGAATGCTGTGGAGGTACTTCCACTCCAAAGAATTGAAGGCTATGTGGAAGTGGACTACTACCACAGCCCTGATGGTACTGGAAGTCATAACATGGAGTTTCAGGTTCTGAAAGGTCTGCAGGTTGTCTGAGCCTGATTTCCGCTTCCTGACTCCCACTTGGGTACTGTGACTAAGGTGTGGTAAGGCTTCCTCTAACCAGGAGGCCAATGCTCTGACCAGGATTTTTGTATCTGTGGAGATAAGGGAGATGGGATGGAAGTTAGCACAGTATAAGGGATTGTCAGATTTTTTTTAGCAGCAGGGTAATCACAGCATCTCTCATTGTCAAATTTGTCAGCCAAAAATCAATGCTGCTATGCATATGTGGGCTAGAGTAAAAAGAATAATCATGGCCTGTGGAATTGTCCCTAATCCAAACATCTACCAGTCTCCACTATTCCATCATTGTCTGCAAAGCTGCTCTAGTTTTGTGGTGACTAACCAGGGAGAATTTGGATTTGTTCAGTTTTAAATCAGGTACTAGACTGAAGTACCATGACAATGATAGGAAGATTCTCATCCCACTGCATCTCTGCTTTTGTATAGCTTATGGGGGGGGGGAGAAATCAACATCATCCTTGTTGGGAACATACTCATTATCCACCGTCATAGCCCCTCCATGTTAGATCATCATGGCCACCACCTACCTCCCTTTGGCATTGGTTTAGTGTGTTCTATGGTCCAGTTAGGGGCCAGGTTCACCAGGGTGATGACCCCTTAAGATTTACCAGATATGGAGCTTTATGCCATTTGGTCCACCCACCTTTTCAGAGAAAGTGAGCAGTCTTCCTTGTGAAGTGAGCCTCCTGGAGGAGCACTATGTCTGCCCGCAGTGATTTGAGGTACTGCAGGACCTTCATCCTTTTCACTGGGTGATTTAATCCCTTTACATTCCAAGTGAGTAACTTCACCAGGAATTCTGCCCTCTGCATTGCCATATTAGTATGATTAGAGTGCCTTGATTAGCGATGGGGGAGTTAAATAAAGTCCTCAGATAGAGCACACATTGTATGGATTTATTGCAAAAAACTTTGTTAATGCACCAGTTAGAGTTAAAGCAAAAAAAGTAGTCAAATTTGGTGTTAGGTTTCCCAGCCCTAACAACCCACCTGAAAGCTGCAGGCAGCAACAGGAAAACCATTGGTTTCACCTCTACTAGTCTTCTCAAATCAGGTGTGGTGGCTCTTGTTGTCAACCCTAACGCTCACCCATTACATCAGCAAATAAGCTAGAATGTGTAGAGTATATGAGAATGAGATGAGCGTTAGGGTTGACAACCCCAAGGTACACCCCACGCCTGATTTGTGAACACTCAGGAGAGGTGGAACTATAATAGGTTTTCCTGTTGCTGTCTGCAGGTTGGGGATAGGATGTTATGGTTGGGAACCCTAACATTACATTTCTCCATGTTTGTCACTTTGACCATAATTGGTGCATGATGTTTTTTGTAATTAATTTCTTTACTTTTTGAGATAGTATAATCATATCCTCATTCACACAGGTCCATGAGACCTGTGTGAATATATCCATTTGCTTGTGGAAGTGCAGGGGTCTCATAGATGCATACATCTAGTTGCTTGGTTGTATGGCTTGTTAAACTGCCAATGTTATCTATGGGAATTTTTGTGTTTTAATTTTTGTGTTTTTTGTATGCCCCCTAAATTTTGGGGGGGCTATGTTTTATTCTTGTAATACTCATTAAGACGTTTGTTTTGATATATAGATTGACTCTTAACTGTAAATACTAAGGGAGTTATGGCTTGTTGAATTTGAAATGTGGCAAAAAACACTAAGTCTAGATTATTTTTTAGTGTGAAGGGATCCTTTTTATTATGAATGAAAAAGCCATATGAAAAAGAATTCCTTCAGATGAAAAAGAATAGGCAAAAAAATGAAGTTCAAAATGTTTTGTCAGATAAAGGCATCCTTTTTTATATGAACAAAAAGCCCATATTAAAAAAAGTATCCCATCATATGAAAAAAGAATCAGGAAAAAAACTAAGACAAAATATTTTTTTCGTATGAGGGCATCTTTTTTGGTATGAATAAAAAAACATACAAAAAAGAATCCCTTCATACAAAAAAGAGCCAGAAAAAAAAAACAAAGTTCAAAATACTTTTTTTGTATGAAGGCATCTTTTCCCATGCTAATGAATAAAACATACTAAAAAGGATTCCTTCATATGAAAAAATAATTTGGACTTTTTTTTTCTGACTCTTTTTTTGTATGAAGGGATCCTCTCTAGTATGTTTTTTTGTTCATTCAAAAAAGAATGCATTCATATGGTAAAAGAACTGGAAAAAAAAACTAAGTCCAAATTATTTTTTCATATGAAGGAATCCTTTTTTGTATGACCAAATTCCTTTTTCATATGACCATACGAAAAGAGGAACTTAAGTCACAAAAACAGGATTTTAAAATGTATAAAAAACACATTTCTGGGTCATTTTTTGCCCCCAAAAGGTGCAGAATCCACCTAACAGAGTCTGAATTTGTGAGATACACGTATTGGTGTGTATGCAGATTGTCATTTTTGTAAGTTTTGAAACTTAAAAAAAACAAAAATAAGATGGCAGCCATATGAAAAAGGATTTTTTCCTCATAAAAAAGGATTACCGCCATACAAAAAAATATCCTTTTTCATATGGACCAAATTCTTGTTTTGTTCCAAGCAGCTATCCAAAAGACTGTACTGAGCATGCTGAGAACTCAGATTTCAAAATTTAATAACTTTGGTACATAATAATATTTTTTCACCAAACCAGTGAAAGGCACCACTGTGGCCTAAGCCCTTTCAACACTGAAAAAATTTCAGACCACAATTCCAAATCGTCTGGGCACTAGGTGATGACAAAAGAAAAGGCAAAAAAAAACAATGATTTGTTGCACTTTTTTTCACTATCCACATCTCAGCATTTGCACATCCAACTGGAATGAAACTTGGCATGTCAAGAGATCTACCCCACTCCCAAACTGTGCATGCAGAATTTCATGAAAATCTGTTGAATGGTTGTGAAGCTATTGAAGTGCAATTTTTGAGGTTTAACATAGCCTCTGCTGAGCCCTAACTACTGTGGTGCTACTGTGCCACTATAATATCTGTGCTCCGAACAGGGCTCTACACTGGAAACAAACAGCTATGCCTACCACCGGTAACTAAGTGGCCCATCTCGGACATTTAGAAACACTAGAACAACTAAACAACCAGAAGAACTCAAATAGCAATAAAGGACCTTTGAATTATTAAACAACTAAGAATTGCTAAGTTCCTGAACCAGCTGTAACCTAATGTTAGGGAACTGTGAACCTTCTCACTAACCTCCGTCATTGCAACAATGGGCTCAGACTTTAATGAAAACACACAGAAACCTGGCTAGCCAGAAAGTGGTGTATCTGCTGACTTTATAGGTAAGAAGAAGCTAAGTCCTTCATGCTCTACAGTTAGAGACACAGTACAGGAATGTAACTGAAAACCACTGTGCTTTCTATACCATTGCATGTGGTACTGACACTAGGGCCACAACCATGTCTGGAACGGGGTTGTCACTGAAAAAGTGATGTTTATCATTTGGGTAGGGGACCCCAGACACAGGGTGCTGGTATTCTGTTTATAAAATGCAGGTCAAGACCTGGATATGGGGGAAGGGGTATGTCAGGAGACTTTCTTGGGACATACATGGTCCCCATTTGTTGTGACCTTTATGAGACCCATTCTTTCCACTGGCCAATACAGCTGCAGTAGTGTGCCTAGAGCTCCAGCTTAAAATGAGTGGGCTTGGGGCTTAAAGAGAGTACCAGATGTTGGGTTATTAGCACTGCACCCATTGGGTCTCAAAGAAAAACTGAGGGTATGACATCTCATTGTTCCAGTGGTATGGTACATGCCTTTCCCATAGGTTCCTGTCTCCAGCTGAGAGCTACCAGGCTACAATAGTATAGGAGATAGGAGAATGCAGTCGCCTGTAGCTGTATAACATGTAGCCTGGAAGGGAGCCTTGAGTCAAAAAGGACATTAACAGGCTGCAGCTTGGGAGCGGGGGGGGAGCTAACATCATATCGGGGGCCTAGTGAATTTATATTTCTACACAAAATGGCAATTTATCCCCTCATTTCTCACCCTCAGTGTAGTCCCATACTGTTCACGTCTGCCATTAGCTGGATTCAAGATCAATCATGTAAGTTAAATATAGGCAGAAGAACTCCAGCAAGGAAAACAGTACACAGTTCTACAATTGAAGGTAGAAAGGACACGTTACCCTAAAGTTGTGTATTTGGGCCATGATGTAGCAGTGTCTCCATCCTCCAAGGTGGAAGTGCAACCTCTGAGCAGGGTGTCAGGTCCACCATTGCTGGGTCGGGAGAGGTATCCATCTCATAGTTATTTCCCACTATAGATGCCCAGGATGGAGTTGGAATGGTGATGGAAGCAGTGTTCAAGATCTCTCAAGCTGTGCACAGCTCAATCAAAATGGCCGTGCTTTCCATAGGAGCTTCTCGGGCAGCCTTGGCTGGAGGTGGGGAGGAAATGGAGTGGTCTGATATGGCTGAACTGTCCTCGCTCTGAGCCCAGAGCCGGCTACATCTCCCCATGGTTCAGGAGTCTTGGCATCTGCTGTTCTTCATCCCAGAGTTGTCTGGTCTCCTGATCTGGGTTTTTACAATTCTCCTTGACTGTAGAGCACAGCCAAGTTGTCTGACACTGATAGGTGGTCATGTTGCTCCCACAGCCCATGTGCATCATGTTAAGGTTTCTGCTGCCTGCTGGGTTCCAGTTCCTTTGTCATGTTCTGATTCCCCCCCAGCCTCCTGGGTGGGAGTAGTGTCTATGCAGATCGGGGGGTCACCATCAGTCAATTAGTTCTTTTGCTTCCTGTGGGCTACATCATTCATGCTCTTGCCTGTTCCTGGTAATGTGAAAATTTGTGAGGCCAGGGAACCTGTATAGAATTCCCAGTTCCCTCAGGGCCACCTTAATAGCAGTGTTCCTTTCTCTTTTGTACTACCTCTGTAGAGTAATCCTGGTAAAGAGACACCATGGCCCCCTTCTACCTTAGGTGTTTCTTCTCTGGTGAGACTGAGTAGTCTTTCTTTTACAGAAAACTTCAGTAGGTAGGTGATAATGGGCCACTGTCAGGAACCGTGTGGTTGTGGAGGCCCTCTGGTGTGATGTGCCTGCTCTGTTTTGAGTGGGCCCTCCCATGCTAGTGTTATAAGCTGAGGGAGTGCTTCTGAATGAAACTGCTCCATGTAGGAGTCCTCTACCACCTAGTGGTTATCAAGAATTCTAATGTTATTCTGGTGTCCCCAGTTTTCTTGGTCTTCTGCTCTCACACTTGAACTTGCAAGCCTCCTCTCATGGCCATCCAGCCATCTTAGTATCTGTTGGTGGGCATCATTCAGATCCACAACATGTTGCTCAGTCATATTCAAGTGATCATTTAGAGAATGGACTTCCTCAGCAGTGGCTGACACAGAGGTTTTTAGAATGGTCATGTCCACCACAAGAGTCTCAAGAAAGGTAACAATATAGCTAAGGAAGGCAGTTTGCCTGCTTTGCAGCTGAGACACTGATATTCTTGCCATGCTGTATTGGGAGGAGAAGTCATGTAGGCCACAGCTGAACTGAATTCAGCACTGAGGATTCTGGTTGGTAAATACTGTTTGAGATCACAATCTGCAGCAGGGATGCTCCCAGCAATGCCAGAAATTCTATTCCGGTGATGGTCATCCGAAGGAACAGATTAGTGTGAATTTATTATATTTCAGGGCTGGGGAAGAGTGTAGAGATTAAGCAGCCATTTTAGCAGGGTCCAAGTCACCCACAAGTTCATCAATTTCTGCTTTTTTATCATATCAGCTACTGTACTCTCAATTTCTAAGATCTGTGGCATCTGATGATGGAATTATCTGTGATCCTATATGAAGCTGAAAGGTAATGAAAAAGAAAATGAAATGTGTACAAATGACTGAATACCCTGAAAACAGAGCTTGAAGCTTTTTGAAGTCTGTTTATATCCATTACTGTCCTGAATTATGTGGACTGTTCTTTTACCTTCTAATGCTTTGACTTGTTTGAAAGTATTTTTTTAAATAATGTATTTAGATACATCGTACATGAAATCTGGTAGCTCTTGCACACTTTGTATCTTCTTGTTATTGTTTAGCTTACTGCACAATACACTGTCATTTTAAGGGATTTCAGATAGATTTTCTCTGCACATGAGTTTTGCACTTGTTTGTGGTCAGTTCCTAACTGTTACCAAGCTCCTAAGGGAGTGAAACATTGGCCTCTGCTTTTTCCTCTGTAGCTGCTTTAATTGTGTAAGCACCTCTTTTTTAACATTGCCACATGTTAAAATGAAAAAAAAAAAGTTTATGCACTTTAAATATTGTGTTGTGGATATTGCTTTACCAGAGGTAAGGTGAGTAAACCCAGTTTTGTGTTTACTTCTGAAGCCCCACCACATCTGGAGTCAGCAGTTTGTGTTGCCTTGCAATTGGACTTCTCTGACTGCACTGTGGGAATGCAGGGAAAATAGAATGACATATGGTTAAGGGTAAGCTAAATAAAAAATCCACATGTGACTGTAGGAAATTCTTTAAAACGCAAACTTAGTTGACAATTTTTAATTTAAGTTCATATTTGTGGAATTTTGTGGACTTGAGGATTCTTTTATTTAGTTCTTGACTTAATTTTTTTACAAACTCAAGTTAATAACTTGTGAAACATATGTGAGCTCTATAAATTCTTATCAGCATTTCATGAAACATTTCACTGCGTGTACAAGCTTGCCCTGCCCTAATTATGGTACCCATAGCAAGGGGTGTGCATACAGCACACGTCCGAGTCATTGTGCTCAAGGAATCCCATGGAATGGCTTATTGAGGCCCTAAGGCTTGTGTACATACCCTTTGAATCTGGGGTGTGAGTTTAATATTGCATCTGCTACAGGGGGTTCGTACCCTGAGATTGTAGGAAGAAAGGGATAAAAACCAAAAAACAAAAAAGAGGTAGTGGGTTAAGGCAGAGGGTTAAGGCAATGGGTTTAGGTAGACGGTTAAGGTCGAGGGGTAAGGTCTAGAAACAGGTGAGTAGTTATGCTAGGAGCAATGCAGTGCAGTGACTGAGGGGCAGCAGTCTTCAGGGAGCCTTTCTGGAGACTGCAATGCTGCCCTATCTGCATGCACCTCACTGGGCTGAGGGAGGAGGCTGCCAGACTCAAAGCCAAGTTGGCTTTGGTCCAGAGGACCTTCTCCTCCACCGAGGAACCACCTAGTCCACCGCTAGGAATGGCTGGATGACAGTGGGCTCAGGAAGGATTAGGGTGGTGGAGCATAGGCACATCCCACAAGCAGTTCCACTACAAACCTCCTATATCACACTGCCAGAGCAGGCATGTCCTACTGAGGCACCCATGGTAGTGACAGGGGTGGATGTTGGGGTCCTCAACAGAGGAGACTCGAAGGGGGGGGGATGACAGAGGACCCAAGAGGTGGAGGAGGAAGCAAATTTTGGTGGGGGACTTCATAGTAAGGGGGATAGAGTTGGGAGTAGGTAGAGATGAGAAGAAGGAGGTTCAGTGCTTTCTCGGTGCCACTGCATGAGGGGATGGAAACAAGATCCAAGGGATCACTGGGGCAACAGGAAGGAAGAGAGAGCTAGATGTCATTGCCCATCTGGGAAAAATGGCTTGGCTTGGGATAAGCCAGCAGTAGTGCAGGAAGAGTTCAGGGAGTTGAGGAAGGGTCTTCAGCAAGTAGCACAATCTATGACCTTCTCAGAGGTGCTACCTGTTTATGATGGGGGTGCTGACAGGATTCTCCATGAGGTTCAATTTTTCTGCCCCCCTGGGAAGGTCGGCCCCTGTGGAGATGGTCAGTTACCATCCTTTGTGGGATGTTGTCCCTGAAGACCTGGCTGTGGTGATTGACCTCTCAGTGTTCGGTGAAACCATAGAACATAGAAACATAGACTTTGACAGCAGATAAGGACTGCATGGCCCATCTAGTCTGCCCATTTCCCTACCTACAGGATAGGCCGAAGATCCTAGTTAACCAACAGCCTATTTCTTCCTACCCCCACAAGAATTGCCTTATGTCTGTCCCATGCATTCTTGAATTCTCCCACAGTTTTAGACCCGGCAACCTCCTCAGGAAGGCTGTTCCATGCAACCACTACCCTCTCTGTGAAACCAGTACAGATCCAGAGCTGTTAGTCATGGCCTATAGCAGGGATATTTCTTCAGCTCTTGATTTGATTGCTTCTGTCTGTGTTTACCCCCTTCTGCTTTGCCCCAGGGCCCCATGGTTTGATGGGTCTCTGAGGGAGTTGTGGAGGTTGGGGAGTAGGTTAGAGCATCGTTGGCGGAGATCTGCCTTGGATGCTGACCACCTTATTTTGTTAGAGCATTATAAACTCTGTCAATCAGCGATTTCTCATAAGAAGGCAGAATTCCTGTCCAGGGAAATCACTGTTGCATGGAACCGACTGGCTCAACTCTTCCGCACTGTGGACAGGTTGTGCAACCCAACCTGTCTGCAGCTCCGTCGAGTTTTTTCACAAATAGAGTGTGATGAGATCACTCGATTCTTTGCAAATAAGGTGGCCTACATCAGGCAGGGGTTCCATCAGCCTCGTTCTATGGGGGATGCTGTTGGTCAGTGCTTGGTCACTGAGTCTGGTGTTTCCTGGAGTACCTTTGACCTGCCAGAGTTCGTTGACATTATGAGGCTTGTTCAGGGGATGCGCTGCACATGCTGTAGTTGAGATCCAGGCCCTACTTCCCTGATTTTGGGTTGTAGTGATATCATCGGCCTGGTTATAGCTCAGATTATCCAGTGCTCTTTGGAATCAGGTGAATTTCCTAGCTCCCTGAAGGAGGTGGTGGTGACACCTCTCCTGAAGAAAGCTTCTTCGGACCCGGAGACTCTAGCGAACTACAGACCTATCTCTAACCTTCCTTTTGTGGGAAAGGTTATCGAGAAAGTTGTGGCAGCTCAACTGGAGAACCATTTAACCATCCATAATTTATATGAACCTCTCCAATCGGGTTTTTGTAAGAGGCATAGTACTGAAAATGCTCTGGTTCGGGTGCTCAATGATCTCCTGATGGCGCGAGATTGAAGAAATAGCTCAATCTTGGTACTCCTTGATTTGTCTTCAGCTTTTGACACTGTGGATCATGGGGTGCTGCTCGAGCACCTGAGGTCCATCTGTGGGCTGTCTGGGACAGTACTCAGATGGTTTTCATCTTTCCTTGCCGGTAGAACTCAGAGAGTTGTCTCAGGAATATTTTCTTCTGAGTCTTTCTTTCTGCTTTGCGGTGTGCCCCAGGGCTCGGTGCTGTATCCCATGTTATTTGCAGTGTACATGCTGCCCCTTGGAGACATTGTAAGATGGTATAGGTTGAGGTTTCTCTGCTATGCTGGGTATCATACCCAGCTCTACCTGTCTTTCACCCCTGACCAGGTTAGTGCTATCTCAGTTTTATTTAACTGCTGCCTCATTGAAATCAAAGATTGGATGAGTTCTAGTGGGTTAAAGTTGAATGCAGGAAAGACTGAGGTTTTGGTGGTGGACCCAGGTCACAGGACAGAGGGGTTGAGGACTGATCTGCCCTCTCGTCTAGTCCTGGGGGGTGCTCAGATCCCTACCTCTGAGCGGGTGCGTGATCTGGGAGTGATCTTTGATGATGGGCTGACCCTTCATCATCTGGTTTCAGCAGTCGTCAAGTTAGCCTTTTACCATCTTAGGAACATTGTTAGGAACAAGCATCTCATTCCGTCCAATGACCTGCCTGTTCTGGTCCACACCTTTGTGACCTTGTGCCTTGACTACTGTAACTCCCTTTACTTAGGGCTTCCTGGGGTTGATATCCACTGCTTGCAGCTAGTGCAGAACACTGCTGCATGTTTATTGACTGGGGTATCTAGGAGATCTCACATTAGCCCAGTGCTGCGTGATCTGCACTGGCTGCTGGATCAGTGACAGATCACCTCTAAGGTAGGTCTATTAACCTACAAAGCCCTACACAGACTTGGTCTTGACTACTTGAAAGAGTTCCTGGTTCCTTATACCCCTATGCGACAGTTCCGCTCAGCTGATAAGGGGTTGCTGGAGATCCCGAGGGCCAGTTTAAATTCATCTGGGGCCCGCGCTTTCAGGTTTGTTGCCCCTACCCTCTGGAATTCTCTGCCGCGTCAGCTATGGGGGTGCAGGACAGTGGGGAGCTTTAAACAGGCACTGAAAACTTTTTTATGGGGCAAAGCCTATCCTTAATTCCTTTGATTTTATTGATATTTATTGAATTTTCTGAATTTTATGTATTTGTGAAGCGCCTTGATATTTGAAAGGCACTCTATTAAACAAAGTTTATTATTATTATTATTATTATTATTATTATTATTATTATTATTATCATTAGGATCTGTTCCATAGGTAGAGAAATAAATACTTTAAAGTCAAGGTGTCAGCAGACCTGCAATCAATGAAAGAACTGTAGCTGTTGCCAATAGCCCATGGAGCTTCAGGAACAACTCTGTCTTTCTATCTTGAGGCCATCCTGCTGTGTCAGCTCCTATTGTCACCCCTGGTGCTGCTGTGCTTTCTCATGCCTGTGACATCAAGCAGGGGTGGGGGAAACTGACTCAAAAAGAGCACAACTCTACCAAGTACTGTGAGAGCTGAGCTGCAAGTAAAAGAACTCTGACTGCCTCTAGTAGCCCCTGATACTTCAGAAACAGCTCTGCCTTGCTGCATGAAGCCCACTATGCTGTATCAGTTCCCATACTCACTCTCAGTGCTTCTGTGCTTTTCCAGGCCAGTGACATTAAACAGGAGCAGGGCAAACTGACTCAGAAGGTGCACCTGTCCACCAAGTACTGTGAGAGCCAACCTGCAAGTAGTGAAAGAACTCTGGTTGCTGCTAGTAGCACCCAGTATTTCAGGAACAACTCTGCCTTGTTGCCTTAAGCCTACCCTGCTATGTCAGCTCCTGTAATCACCCCTGAGGCTGCCATGCTTTACCAGGTGAGTGACATCAAGCAGGGTCTGGGCAAAGTGACTCAAAAGGAGCGCTGCTCTACTCTGCCAAGTACTGTTTCTGCTGACCTGCAAACAGAGAAAGGACTCTGGCTGCCGCCAATAGCCCACAGTGCTTCAGGAGCAACTCTGCCTTGCTGTCCTAAGCCCACCCTGCTGAGTCAGCCCCCCTACTCACCCACAGTTCTGCCATGCTTTCTTGAGCTGATGATGCTAAGCAGGGCATAAGCACACTGACTCAAAAGAAGCACCGCTCTTATCTGCACGTCATTGATTGGCACTCTGCATGATTGGCTCCCATAGAAGTGGTGGGAGTCACTTGAGGAGTCCTAAGGGGAAGGCCTCAGGTAGACAATTAAGAAAAACCTTTGTTTGTGTTAGTAGAAATATGTTTCGTACATGGTTAGCATGTGGAGTTATTAATATAACTAACTATAGCCATTTGTTCTTTTCAGTTAGAACTATTTCAAATACTGTATGGGTTGGACTAATATTTTTGCATTCAGCAGTGCTCTGAGTGTCCTTCTGTTTGGCTTTATATTGATGGATTCTTGAATGGGCAAATCTAGTATATTTATGTAGTTGGCCCCTGTTGTGCCTGATTTGAAGCCTTACTGGACCACACTTTGCTCTAGCTAGAACTTAATTAATGTAGCATCATTTGATGTTACTTCAAGTTTAATTGCACCAAGATCTGTAAATGTTCTTTTTAAATACACGACTTTTCTATCTGTATGTTGCTGTATATCTGTTGCTCACTGTGATTTGGGCTGACCGCCTAACTGTAGGAGCTTAAACATTTTGTATGCTTACCTGAAAATTTATAAAGGTAGATATTCTATTTATTTATTTATTTCATTTTGTTTACCATGTAGACCCACTGGGCCCAAAAGGTCCCTTTTTCAGGGGTGACCCGGAATTAGTTACATAAAGACCCGTTGTATATGAAACATTTCTGAGAAAATGACAGTTTTAAGGACAATCATGGCATGTCTAAGTGCTTTATAATTCAGCAGAACATACTTTCAACAGCGAAGAGATTCATCATATAATCACATTAGACTAGACAGGAGATGTCTTCTAACAATAACAATAGTGTTAATACAGTCAACTATAAATACAGGTAACAAACAGAAGGCCACACTGAGGTTTTAACACACTTCATCTTTCATAATTGTGCATTTAAGTGGTGACTTATACAGCCAGGGCAGGTTTAGGCTGTCATGGGTCTATTGTCATTTTTCATGAGCATGTGCAGATGCTGTTTTCCAGCCATTGCACTCTGAGTCCTTTTCTGAAGGAGTCCAGGGAACTGGCAACCTGAATATGGGCAGGGAGCTTGTTCCAGAGCACGGGAACTGCATTACAGGTACCACATGTACTGATTTTCGCAGGACAGTCCTGATTTGGGCAGCTGCGTCTTGCAAAAAAAGCATGAAAAATACCACATGTCCTGACTTTATAGTAGAAAAAATATTTTCTAACGTTCCACTAAATGTTGCACAAACTATACTACCTTAATTAAAATACCTTAAAATGATAAGAAACAATAGAAGCAAATAAGAAACTACAATACTTAGCCTTAATTCTGATTATATAGAGAAAACAAGTCTGTTGTATTGGTCGAAGTTACTAACTGTCCTGTGAAAAATCATGTTTCAGTAAGAAATGTCCCACTTTGGGCTTATCAAAAGGTGGTAACCCTAAACTGCATAGGAGAAGGATGTGCTACCTGCTGCTGTCCTACAGTAACACTAGGAACCTCTAGGTTATTATTAAATTAACTGAAAGCCTTGGCTTCCACAGCTGTCTGAGTAACTGGCTGGCAAGTTATTTAATAAGAAGGTATCAGCTGGTCTCCATGGGTGATGTGAATCCTAGAAAAATCAAAGTGAGAAGTGGCATACCAAGGGCTATCTCCTGGGGCTCTTCCTATTCTCACTCTTTATAAATAACCTCAGTATTCAGCAGGACCAGACTTCCATCCAGATTTATACAGACAACTTTGTTGACTATAAATGGAGTCTGATCCCCCCCTGTCACACCATACTTGGATACAGGCAGCCCTTGATGAAATTCAGAGTTTTTTTTGGTAGTAGCAGACCTAAGATATATGAATAAAAGACACAAGTGATACAGTTTCATTCAATGTGTAGGAATAAACAAAACGCACAACTCTCTATTTACACAAATAACAATAGAAAATTGCAAAATGTCCTAAATTAAAAGCATCTAGGCTTATGGCTAGACTCAAATCTAAAATGGGCTTACCATTTAAAAGTTCTAGAAAAACGGTATATTTATGTATAGTAATAAATCTTATTTCTCCATGGACAAGACAGAAAATTGTGGAAACCATGATATTGCCTTAACTCTGAGATAGTGATATCATTTATGCTGGTCTATGAAAAAGTTCATTCTTCAAGGTTAAATGCACTACATCATATATTGGTTAGCTTTATTTTATTTCCACCTAGACAGCGTCATCATTGAGTCCTTCTTAAAACTATTGATAGGCTACCATTAAATCAAGAGAGACAATGGGATATCTTGACTTTCATATAGAGGTGTATTAAAGGAGAACTGTGCTGAACTTGAAAGTTAGTTTTCCTGGTTGAAGATATTTTTAACCACTGGATCAAATTCTAATATTATTGCAATTTTACTTGCCTATTAGTAACCTCAGTAGTTGCTTGTGTTAAGAACTATTTTAGAACTGTAAGATGTAGTTTATGTCCCTCTCAGCCACTGAGTTCTGTAGTAGAACACAAGTGAATTGTGGCAAACAACGAAATAGCTGAGAAAAGGACATAAGCTACATCATGCAGTTCTAAAATGGTACTTACTACTGGCGTGTAAATCAAAAACACCTACTAGGACAACAAAACAGCCTGTATAGGTGTAACAGTAATAGCATTTAAACCACTATTTAAAAACTGGCTTCACAAGTGAAAATGACTTATAGATTTAATGCAGTTCTCTTTTACACAAAACCTCCCATCATATGTCACTGAATTGTTTTCATATCATCCCTTAAATGCCAGATTAAGATTAGCAAATTGTTATGAATTCAATGTCTTTAGAGTTAACAACAGTATATGCCACTGTCTCTTTCATTTAAGGGTTCTAAGTTATGGAATACTGTACCTTGTGCATTAAGAAAAACAATGACAATGTGCCAGCAGTGTGCACTTTAAAACAATGGTTTTAAAATTACTGTTCAGATCACCATGAATCTTGTGTGAATTTGTAACTCTGGATATTCTGCCTTATGCTGTATTGTTATCTGTGTGTTTTTATATGTGACTTAAATCTATACTCAAATTAAGAGGCTTTATCTATTTAGTTGCAGGGTAACTGGACATATTTGTATCGCATTTTGTATACAATTTTTTATTGTAAAAAAAATGAAGAGGCCATTGAAGATGAGCATTAGCTCAAACTGGCTGATTGTCAGCTTTTCCTGTTTTAAGTAAAAGACTATGAACTAGAAAAGCATTCAGGTCTGTTGTCATGTTTACTAATATATTTACTGTTACACTGAAATTTGGTCTCATATATGCTCACCTTGTCATCACTACTAAGGCAGACTGTATTCTGACTAGAGATGTTGTGAAATTAAATTTTGCCAGGGAAATTGCCATGAAATCGGCAATTTTGCCACATGAAAAATTTTGCTGGGTGCAAAATTGTGACATTTCACCCATGAAATACAAAATTTTACAGCAAAATGTGCAATTTCACCAAATCTTGCCTGAATTTTGCCAACTTTCATCTGAATTTCACCATTTCATGGGCAAAAGTTCATGTTTCATGGTTGAAATTTCACATTTCGTCCATGGAATTTTGCATATCCCAACCACAAAATATTTCATGAAATGTTCAAATTTTCAAAAACATTTCACGGAAAAAAAATTTCTAATTTCGCATATATCCCTAATTCTGACACAGGTAGAGCAGCTTGGAATTACAAATCCCACATTTGTGGAATGTCTTTGAATATTCCATGGAATTTTTAAAATATATTTATTGATCATAATTTGGCCAGCTACTGAGCTAGTGACATACAATTTGGCATAATTTCTGACATATGAGGTTCCTAATAATATGCCACATATTTTGGCATTCAGACGAATCATGTCAAATATACAGGGCCTTAAAAAGTCTGGCATTTTATTTTTAGAGAACATTTCATGAAATATTTATCTTCATATAACTCAGCAAACTTCTGTGCTAGATATGTGAAAACTATAGCATATGAACCATGCACAAGGCAACCGTGGTGCTTTCAGCCAAACAGATACTAATATACAAAAAGCTGAAGCACACACAAGCCCCAATAATAATAGGATCCGGAGCATATATTTTGAAAATAATAATGCCTTTATTGCATCAGTAAAACCGCTTGATGCGTTTCGGACAAAGTCCTTTATCAACAGCTAAAGCACAACACACATCACAGCTTTAAATACCCAAACACCCATAACAATCCCGTGATGAAATTCAAAATCATTGGTGCATCAATCAATCAGTATAACCTTAAATATTAACTCTTTAAAATACCTCAAGATAATGAAATACTTAGTATCACATAAATTACAGTTGATCAACTAACTAGAATCAAAGAATGGATTTATCTGCTCTCAAAATATGGTTTCAGTTCCAAATGTGCATTAATACCTTGCTTCTTATATCTTAAAAAGGAGAATGAGTGGATCTTACGCTTGCAAGCATATAAAGCCAGGTGACAATGCATATTGGAACTGAAAAGCTCATATTGGGCAACAGATAAAGTCCATTCTTCGATTCTGAAGTGAATGTTCAACTGCGGTATGTGATAAAATATTCATTATCTTAGTCTTTAAAATTAACAACCAAGGTACTCCGTGATACAGGCCATCGCGGACCCTCAGTGATTGGTGATGCGCTGTGATGTGTCTGCTGACAAGGACTTTGTCAGCGCATCAGCGTTTCTGATGCAACCAGCATGTAATTTCGAATATGCTCGAATCTACCCCAGGGCTTGTGTGCTTCAACTGTGTAGACAACATGTTTATTAGCCTAATCCAACACATCCAATTCATATCTATGGATTTCTTTTTGAACAATTGCTGAGCTTTGGCTATTGAAGCAGACATTCCAGAGTGGTACCTGTTTTTTTCCCCCTTGATACCTAGAGAGCGTTTCTGGAGATGACGAATACTGGAGAAACAACACCAAGCAACTTGACTCGATGTGAGAATCCTTTACTTTATGTTGAACGGTTACTTGAGAATTCAAAATCTGCCAATCCATTTTTAATAGACAATGGCGATCCAGGATGTGCTCCTGTGGATACTCATTCATTGAAAGGTGCATTCAGAGAATTGGAGAAAATTATGCAACAGCTAAGGAAGATCTTTTGGAATGTTACCAACTTAGAAGCTTATCTACATCCCAAAAGAATCCCAAGAGGACTTAGATTAATTAAAAATCCTGCATTTGGGACAGACAATGTTAATTTTATGCAAGAGTGGGAAAATATTTTGAGTGAGGCTGGTAGTAAATTAATGGTATTAATTATCAAATATAGTAAAGAAAGAGAAGAAACACTCAAGAATGAGTTGAAACAAATTGAAAAAGAAGTTTTAACATTCAAGGACACAGAAGGTTTCGATACCTGTAACAAAAGATTACAGGACTACATCAATAGATTGGATCGAGAACTAAAAAGTGTGAAACAGACTAAATTCATCTGAGATAAAGGCGATTATGAGAACAACCAAGTTTATTCATGGAAAAAAGACACTATAAAGGAGATTCTGAAACAACCAGATTGAGTTTCCTTTAGTTACAGCACAGAGGAGAGTGGTTCAGAAGGGGATGAAAATGTTTCCCTACCCAGTCGTTTTTTTCACAAAGACATGGAAAATCTCGAGCAACCACTACAACAAGAATTATGACAGAGCCCCAGGTTAGTGAACTACGGTATGGCAAATGCACAAGAAGGGGACAGAGGAAACACAAACTATTATGAGCAGAGGGGGCGATACAATTGGAAACGGAATGGCAACAGGTGGAACGCCAGAGGGATGAAGAGGTGAGTGGAGACATTCAAATAATAAATCTCTCAACACATGTATTGACTCCTTCAGAAACAACATTATTAGAGAAAGGTCTGGGTTTCTCACCAACAACTAAGCTGAATCCCATACAAACTATTATTGATTTACACTTAATGTGTAGAAATCTGAATGGACAAGCTTTCTTTAACAAGCGCATTGATAGCAATTCCACCATTGACTATATGGTCAACTTTCCCACTTGCAATAAGACTTTTAAACCAAATTCTGTATTTAACCCACCCCTCTGCAGCGCAATAAGTGTTTTTAGAGACTTATGTGAAAGAGACCTTGAGAAGCTATTTGAACATCCACCTCGGGATCAATTTAACAATCTGACTAAGAATGAACGTGAAGCCATAAAGTCTCTACGTAATGACTCTAATATTGTCATTAAGCAAGCTGACAAAGGGGGTTGTGTGGTGCTATGGGATGTAGGAAAATACAGACAGGAGGTTTTGAAACAACTTAATGACAAAGTATTTTATGTGAAATTGAGATCTGACCCTGTGTGGGAATACAAAACTTGTATTGATGATACAATAGATGAGGCCTTTAAAAAGGGCCTTATAACAGATCAAATTAGGAAATTCCTTAAAGTTGAACATCCAGTTAGACTCACTTTCTATGTCTTACCTAAGGTACACAAAGATAGTTTGAATCCCCCGGGTCGTCCGATAGTAAGTGGACTCGGGAGTTTATCGGAACCCTTATCACAGTTTGTAGATTCTACCTTGATTGAGCATGTAAAAAAACTACGCTCATATGTTAAGGACACTAAAGATGTGTTAAGAGTGTTAGAAGAAATATCTATAGGTGACGATTGTCTGTTAGTTACACTCGATATTGAAGCACTTTACACTAATGTCCCACATGATGGAGTGATGGATTCTGTAGCTTATTTTCTGAATACATCTAAGGAAAAAACAGATGAAGAAACTGTATTTCTTTTAAAATTACTTGAACATGTGTTGACTAAAAACATTTTTGTTTTTGAAGGGACCATTTTTAGACAAATAAAAGGAACAACTATGGGGGCTACCTGTGCACCATCAGTGGCTAATCTGTTTGTGGGTCAGTGGGAATATGATGTCATTTTTAATAATAAAAAAAATCAATTTTTCTATAATGTCCTGTTGTGGAAACGTTTTATTGATGACATCATATTAATTTGGAAAGGTGATGTTAAAATGTTAGAAGAATTTGTGGATTTTTTACATGGCACAAATCCACATTTAAAATTCTCATACAATGTAAGTACGGAATCAGTGAACTATTTAGACGTACAGATTAGCCGCGACAAAGAGGGTAGAGTTAGTACTAATTTATTTAGAAAACCCACAGATGGTAATACCTTATTGTTTGCTACAAGTTGCCACCCATTACATACGAAGGAGAATATTCCTAAAGGGCAGTTTCTTCGGTTGAAGCGTAATTGTAGTAGAGAGATTGATTATGAAGCAGCAGCTACGGTTTTAAAAAATTGACTCATGAATAGGGGCTATACAGCAGCAACTATTGATAAGGGATATCAGGCTGCTGCTATAGTTGATAGAAAGGATTTGTTATTGGACAAGAATAAGATATCAGGGGATAACCAAAGGTTCTATTTTGTAACTACATATAGTTTGCAAAGTCGAGAGATTGGATAAATTATTAACAAACATTGGCAAGTACTTACAGCTGAACCTGGTTTACGTGGAGTGTCATCCCAGACTCCTATTTTAACTTTTAGACATGTCCCTACCTTAAAGGACACCCTAGTAAGAAGTCTTTTTACGTCTAAAGTGAAACACACCAACAGTTGGTTTGAAAATTACACAAGATGTGTACAGTGTAGAAATTGTAGTGCATGTAATCATGTTCTGAAAGAAAAGGAGTTTAGTGTCAGCACTAGATCAACAAAGACCTTTGATATCAGACAATTGATCACTTGTAATACTCAGGGTGTCATTTATTTAGCGCAATGTAAATGTGGAGCATTCTATGTAGGTAAAACAGAGAGAGCATTTAAAGTTAAAGTTTTGGAGCATGTTAGAGCAATACATAAACAGGATCTAGCTTATATAATGGCAGCACATATTTTTGAACATAGAGAGACATTGGAAACACACGAGTTTAAATTTTTAGGAATACAGAAAGTTTTATATGGATTGAGAGGTGGTAACTATCTCAATAAAATTTTAAAATAGGAGAATGAGTGGATCTTATGCTTGCAAGCATATAAGAATTCAGGTATTAATGCATATTTGGAACTGAAACCATATTTAGACAGCAGATAAATCCATTCTTTGATTCTAGTTAGTTGTTCAACTATAATTTATGTGATACTAAGTATTTCATTATCTTGAGGTCTTTTAAAGAGTTAATATTTAAGGTTATACTGATTGATTAATGCACCAATGATTATGAATTTTGTCACGGGATTGTTATGGGTGTTTGGGTATTTAAAGCTGTGATGTGTGTTGTGTTTTAGCTTTTGATAAAGGACTTTATCTAAAACGCATCAAGCGGTTTTACTGATGCAATAAAGGCATTATTATTTTCAAAATATATGCTCCGGATCCTATTATTATTATTGGGGCTTGTGTGTGCTTCAGCTTTTTATGTATTAATATGTGAAAACTAAAATGCATAATTTTTTGTATGGGTCATAGAACTGACTAAATATAGGGGGATTTGGTTTCAAAATGTTTAAGTTGCAGGGATTCTAAAATTCACTATGAAATTATTTGTGAAATTTTGTGAAAACTTTCTAAACGTTCTGATATCTGTAACATCTCTGCTCTTACTGGTACAATATAGACCTGATATTTGTTAAGCATATCCAATGTCAATATCCTGGTATCTAGTAAAACTGTAAAAAAAATGGTTTCATAGTTTTAAAATTGTAATGGAAATACCACACATTGTTATTGGCAAAATTTTTTCACATATTCATGGTAGCATAATAGCTGATTGTCCAAAATTTATGATGTTGAATTTAACATTCAAAAATCACATATGACTACTTAGTCTGATAAGGTGAGCTGAGCTGTTTGCAGTGTTGTGGCTCCTTCCTGAGTGATTATTTTATCCTCTGTTCTTCTTTTCTCTTAACTTAACCAGATAGACTCAGTGGAACTGCTGGTCCCCAGGTATCCTGCTTGTGTTTCACAGTGATACACTCACTTACAAAGAAAGTCACCTATTTTTTTCCTAGGGTGTAGTCCATCCCATCATGTAGCTGTGTCTGTGTGTGTACAACTTTTGATACTGAATAATAAACTTTCAGAACATACTGTAGTTCTTGACCTTTGTACTGTATATCTGTCGAGGTAGGTGACTATAAATCTCCTTGGAAGGTTGAGGTGTTTGCTGGTTTGATTTCCAGTACTGTAAAAGAAAAACTCTTTAATGATAAAGACGATACATGTGGAGCACCACAAACCTTGATCACAGGCCCCATTCTCTTCAACATATTCATTTTTGAAATAGTGTAAATGATACATCAGGTTAAACTTGGTCTTAAAATTGTGTCCAGGAAGATTTACGTAAGAATGTTGCAAACTAGACACTGTGGATGAGAATTTCAGCTGTGTACATCTAT
Source organism: Neoceratodus forsteri (assembly GCA_016271365.2). Taxonomy (NCBI): domain Eukaryota; kingdom Metazoa; phylum Chordata; order Ceratodontiformes; family Ceratodontidae; genus Neoceratodus; species Neoceratodus forsteri. The sequence continues at coordinate 1,390,386,127 of CM028130.1, read as the reverse complement.
TTTTCTGATGCAAGCATGGAAATCTACACAGGAAGTTAGACACAAAAAGTTGGTCTAACTTCCAGGATGGAATTTCAAACTTGCATTCAAAAAAATGGGCATGAGTCCCACAGGTGTGACAAAAATTGCTGTAAACTGCGGGAAATATTGCAAATGCATCCAGATGTCTGTAAATAGGATGCAGTCATCTGGAGGCATCTGCATAGACACAGCATACATCTGAAATACAGAAGCAAGTTCTGCAGCCACAGTTTTGAAAATCCTACTCATTGGGCCAGCTTTTCAGTCCCTGAAGATTGATGCAAGCCCCTGGTGTGCCAAACATATAGTACCCAAAGCAAAATCCCACTTTGGCAGGGCAGCCATAAGCTTCGTGCTACCTACCTTATGGAATGATCTTCAAAAAACCCTCAAATTAAGCACTCTAATTGGTATAAATGCCTTCAAGATGCTTTATTTCCATACAAACAGAGAAGTATGTAACTGCTTCACCCACTCAGACCCAGTACCGCTGTCTGCACTGGTATATAGCCACGCCTAGACCCAATTTTAAGTACTGACCCCCCAGCTTGCTCCTCACAAGCCTAATTGTTCTCTCTCTTATCCCCCTGTCTTATCAAAACTAGGCCCATCCATCCCCTTATCCTTCCTTTCCCAACCTTGGATAGGAGCTCACTACCCGTGGGTTGTGATATCCTACTATGCCCCATACTTTATAGCATTCAATCCTGGGCTCATACATACTCCTTTTCTCCATCCACCTTCTCTACATCCCATTTTACCAACTCCTTTCTGTGCACCGTGCCCTCCTAGCCTTTCTCCCCCTACCTCCCTCCTTTTCCTCCCACCTTCGCCTCTACCTGGTGTATATTTTTATTTTATTTTTTTCTTCAATTACTTCCTCCTGCAACCTTAGATAACTTGCTTTATCTTCCTATAGACACGTCTATGTATGTAAATACCCTGTAATCTGTACAATATCTGTATAATTCTATGTACATATGAACTTCTTTACCTTCCTTTCTGTAAACATTATTATCTGTATTGTCTTGTAAATACCTGTGTTGACCTGTATATACAATTGTTCATGCTCCACCCAGGTCCATCTTGCAAATGAGCTTCTGCTCAATGATGAACGCCTGGTTAAATAAAGACTTGATTGATTGATTGAATCTCAATGATGTTGTAAAATACTCTGAAAGATTGCCATTATTATTAAATCTTATGGCAGTGGTAGTATTTGTATGTAAAAGGTATAGCATGATTAATAAGTTGTAAGGCAGTCCTCTTTTAAGTAATATATCCCAAAGTTTTTCTAGAATCAAATGCTACAGAAAAGTCCCTAAAAAAGGCACAAAGCTTAATTTTGCTGTATAATCTTTACTTTTCCAGTAAATGAGCTAAGATAAATATGTTGTCAATGGTCAAGATACCTTGTCGAAAGTCTGCTTGAAATATTGATAGCGGGGAAGCAGTTTCAGTCCAATTTTACAATTTACCCAATAGTATCCTGGAAAATATGTTGCTACTATTATCTAACAGGCTAACTGATTGATACAGTAGTTAGAGGGTAATTGATAAGAGCCCTTTTTATGTACTGGCATGATTGTGTTTTTGGTGCAGGAAGGAGGGACAAATATTTCCTTACAGAATATATTGAAAAAATGAGTGAAGAAAGGGTCTCAGTAATTCATATGAGATTTATAGATTTCACCTAGAATAGTATCAGGACCAGGTGCCTTGTTATTAGCAAGTTGAGTTATGACCAGCTCTAAGTCATTCAAAGTGATAACCAAAGGATTAGAACAGGAAGTTGATGTCCAAAAAGAAAGTGTATTATTTATGGTGGTCAGGGATTCTCTATTGAATAAAATTTTATAATATAAAACCCATTTTTCTTTATTTTTTTATGTATTGAAGTCTTGGATGACACCTGTGAGTGGATGATCTTTGAGAGGTTTCCCATCAGATACATTAACACAAGAAGACACAATATAGTTACAATAAATTATACAGAGTACAAAATATTCAACAGTAATGGGTTGCAATGACAAGCAGTTCACAAATTATGCTAAGGCATTGTACATGGTATGCCAGCATCCTGCAGAAGAGATAGAGGCAGAGGCAGACTGTTAGGGTGAGGTAGGAGGGGCAGGGAGGGGCAGTGGGAGCTGGGATAGGGAGGGCAGAGGAAACAAAAGAGCCAAAGGGTAGGCAGTGGGATGCAAATGCTAGGGCAAAGGGGGTGGGAGGCAAGTGTTCGGGCAAAGACTTAATCTTTAGGAATATATGTAGGGAAAGAAGAAGAATATCGCTTTATCCCTTTAGCAGCCAAAATCCAACATGATTTGGTGTCATTGCAATTTATAGTCTGAAACATGACATCCCATTGTTTTAATGTAAATTCAGATTTTTTTTTACCAAAAAACTTTTAGTAATTTTTATGTGCTCTATTTAATTGTGCAAATTTGTCTTTGGAGGGATTCTTTCTTGTATACCTCATTAGTTTCCATAGCTTAAGCTTTTCTGTTGTGCATTGTGCATCAGACCAAGTATTGAAATGGGGCTTACTATTACAGTATTAGGAAGATATATTTTTGGCTAATTTGCTTACAGCACTTCTCTAGTTGATTTCTAATGTGCTGAGCATTAGAATGTTTGTATACTGAAGAAAAGAGATCTGAGATAGAGGGATAGTAAATAAGTTTTGTAACCCTCTCCCTAGATTTGGTATTAAAAATCAGTTTGGATTTACCAAACAAAGTCAGAGAGGCCAATGTTTCAGTTGAATTAACCTGGGGGGGGGGGCTTACCAGTCACATCAACTGAAAGTAATATTGCAGCGTGATCACATTCCAGTCTCATGGATACTATAATTTTTTTAAATAAATCACAGCTGTGAGGTGAACACAAAATAAAATCAGTAACAGTCTGCCCTTGAGGGGGAAAAAAGGTACATGCTCCCTCTAGATTGCTATTTAATATCAGTAAGTAATTGCTCATGATAAATTTCTGAAAATGCTTACCCGCATCATTCACTATTTTCTCAGAATTCCTAAAACCTAAATTCCCCATATAAAATTGCTCCTGTAGAATAGGCAAATTATCAAAATTGTGTAATTCTAGAATTAAAGTCCCCCACTAGCATGACAGTATCAACATGGGAACTTAGCTGAGATAATATCTATTTCCATCGCCATTTTAATCCAGATATCATATTGTGGGTTTGTACAGTATGAAACTCTGGAGGGATATAAATGTTAATCAGGAATACTGAAGAGTCCCATCTTAAGACTGTAATAAGAAATTGCTGAGATGGTGCCAAATTTTCTAGGACCATTAGTCCTTTCTTGATTTTAGCCAGGGTAGCAAGACCCCGCTTAGATCTACCATGTGGCAGGAGGTAAGCCAATGATGCTTTAAACTGTTAATAAATGTTCTGGTGGTGGGATATGTATTATTTTTGAAATAATCCTTAATACCTTTTGTTTGATATATAGATTGTCCCTTAACTCCAAATATTGACAGATTTATGGCTTTCTCAAGTTCAAATTTGTGCAATAAAACTAAGCCCAAAATCTTTTTTCCTATGAACAAATCCAGAAAAAGATCCCTTCAAATGAAAAAACAATCAGAGAAAAACTAAGACCAAAATCTTTTTTCTTATGAAGGAATCCTTTTTTGAATGAACAGAAAAAGCATACAAGAAAGAACCCCCTTCAAATGAAAAAAGAATAAGAAAAAAACAAGCTCAAAACCCTGTTAAGCCCAATGGAAGACAACAGGGGCTGCCAATAGAGCCATGGCATGTAGATTGGCATAGTAGAAAAGAATGTTTTGTGAGCAATATCATATTCAGATTTGGGACAGATTAACACCTTTTAAAGTAGGGATGGGCTACCCATTGGATAGCTGGAGCAGGTGGGTGGAGTATCAGCATTTTTCTGCATGGTAGGGTAGTTCAGGCAATTTGCTATCCAGACCAGCAAATCCCAGCTCAAATCCTGTTGGTGTGCTTGGTATCCAACAGAACAGTAAGAACAAATACCAGCAGCACCAGATTACTGTGCAAATAAGCTCTTTATTGTAACTCACAGTTAGAAAACAATACAAACTTCACAGCTCAGGTAGATTCCTCTACCGGTTTCATAGGTAGACTATGTCATCAGGAGGTAATTTACTACCCTACCCAACATAACAGTGTACTTCACAGGTTGGGTACTGTGGACACAGGGTAACAAATCGGGTCATGGGTAATTGAAATTATAAATCAGAATTACAGGCAGCCTGTGGGGTCCTGGGACTCTTCTGAACTTCTAATCAGGCATTACAGGCAGCCTGTATGGTCCTCTCAGCAGAAAGGAGCTCTCAGCATAAGCCCGACAATCCAATTGGTCAGTGATGGTATCTGAGCTCCCTGTCTACTGTGAAAGCACACAGAATAGATCTGGAGTTTGGTGGGAGAGGGAGCAATCAGCACTCACTTCAACCATGGTGAAAAAAGAAAAAAAAAGTTTATACTTACAAAAAAAGAGAAGCACAAACTTTAGTCCATGAAGGAGGCTAAGGTGCAAGGCTTGGGGTCTGAAGGGGAATAATTGGGGGAGTGAGTGCAGTGCTCATGAAAGGAGAAGGTAGGAAGATGCTCATTGTTGGCAGCAGCTGTGAAAGCCATTTAGGCTGTATTACACTCTGCTGTTTGGTACCACAAGCCATGTTTGCAACATACATAGCTACTCTGTGTGCCTGCAAAATAGTGAAAGCCATTTGAGCTGTATATTACACATTGTTAGGTGACCAAGCCCTGTCTGTGACATAGCTACTCTGTGTGTCTCTGCAGTATAGTGAAAGCCATTTTAGGCTGTATTACACACTGTCTGTTGGGTGGCCTGAGCCTTGTCTGTGACATACAGTAGCTAATATTCTGTGTCTGTCTGCAGTATAGTGAAGTCAATTAGGCTGTATTACACATGTTTGGTGCCCAGAGTCCTATCTGTCGCATAGCTACTCTCTGTGTTTCTGCAGTATGGTGAAAGCCATTTTGGGCTTTATTATACACTGTCTGTTAGGTGCTTCAAGCACTTCATGTGACATAGCTACTCTCTGTATCTGTACAGTATCATGAAAGCCATTAAGGTTATATTACACACTGTCTTTCAGGTGCCCTGCACCCTATCTTTGACATATAGCTAGTGTGTGTGTCTCTGCAGTATAGTGAAAGCCATTTAGGCTGTATTACATGCTGTCTGTTAGGTGCCCTGAGCCCTGTCTATGACCTACTGTAGCTACTCTGTGTGTCTCTGCATAAAGCTATTTAGACTGTATTACACATTGTCTGTTAGGTGCCCCGAGCCCTGTCTGTGACAAAGCTATTCTGTGTGTCTCTGCATAAAGCCATTTAGGCTACATTCCACACTGTCTGTTAGGCGACTTGAGCCCTATCTGTGACATCATTACTATGTGTGTCTCTGCAATATAGTGAAAGCCATTTAAGCTGTATTACACTGTCTGTTAGCCTGTTAGGTGCCCTGAGCCCTGTCATAGCTACACTGAGTGTGACATCTCTCAGCAGCACAGCAAAAGCCATGGCTGTGTCTTCTATGTCTCGTATTTCCCAGTCTAAGTCTACTAAAAGGAAGCACAGTGTTGCTGCATGTGCAGCTGAAAATGATGTGGACAATATGAATCCTAGCAATAAGAGAACTGTATCAGTTAAAGCAGAAGGAAGCAGGGAAGGCAGTCAGAACAGCAAAGGCCCAAACTGAGAAAAAGTTACTCAACTCAGTTAAGAAGAGGATAATACCTTTTATAGGAACATCAGGGAGTGAAGGAAGACCAAGGGAGGAATAGTGAGGCTTAATAAAGGGGAGGAGGTGGGCAGAGGGTGACTGTGAAAGGGCAGAGATACTAAACAATTATTTTTGCTTAGTATTCACAAATGAAGAAGGAAAGATACCTAAACCAAACAATAGAAACACTCTGGATAGGGGGGTTGATACCAGCCCATTCACAGAAGAAAGAGTTCTGAAAGAACTCTTAAAACTGAAGGTGGACAAAGCAATGGGACCTGATGGGATTCATCCCAGAATTCTAAAAGAACTAAGGGTAGAACTAGTGACGCCACTGACAACCCTCTTTCACAAATCATGGGAGGATGAGGTGGTACCTGAGGACTGGAGGAGGAGGTCAGATGTTATTCCACTTCACAAAAGCAGGAGTAGGGCAGAGGCAGGAATCTACAGACCTGTTAGTTTGACCTCAGTGATAGGGAAAATGATGGAATCACTTCTGAAGGAAAGAACTGTTGAGTACCTAGAGGCCAGAGGGGCACAGGCCCCAAGGCAGCATGGATTCACAGTGGAAAGGTCATGTCAGATGAATCTAATAGATATCTTTGACTGGGAGACCAAAGTAGTAGATCAGGGAGGGACTGTGGACATGGCGTACCTAGACTTTAGCAAGGCATTTGGCACAGTCCCATACAAAAGATTAATATACAAGTTAGCCAGCCTTGGAGTGGGTCCCAAGATGGTAACCTGTGTAAAAAAATTGGCTGGAGAACAGGACACAGAGGGTAATGGTAAACAGAGTCCATTCTGAAGATAGTGGGGTTGCTAGTGGGGTACCGCAGGGTTCAGTTCTAGGACAGGTCCCCTTCAATGTCTTTATAAGAGACATCATAGAGGGACTGGAAGGAAAAGCATGTCTCTTTGCAGATGACACAAAGATCCGCAATAGGGTCGATACACAAGGTGGGGTGGAAAGGATGAGAAGGGACTTGGCAAGGTTGGAGGAATGGTCAAATATATGGCAGCTTAGATTCAATGCTAAGAAGTGTAAAGTAATACACCTGGGAAACAAAAACCAAGGGGAAGAGTACACAATGGGAAGGTGAGATACTAACAATAAAAAAAATGGAAAGGGACCTGGGGTAGTCATATCGGATGACCTAAAGGTGGGCAAGCAATGTGAGAGGACAGTAAAGAGGGCTGGGGGGGGATACTGGGATGCATAGGGAGAGGCATCGGCAGTAGAAAACAAGCAGTTGTTATCCCTCTGTACAGACAGCTAGTGAAATCCCATCTGAAGTACTGCGTGCAGTTCTGGAGATCCAGTCTCTGCAAGGATATAGATAGGATAGAGGCAGTCCAGAGGAGGGCAACTAAAATGGTGCAGAGTCTGCACCAGAAGACATATGAAGAGAGATACTTAAGGAGCTTAATATGTATACCCTTGAGGAAAGGGGGGACATGATAGAAACTCTCAAGGAAGCATCTTTAAGTAAAAGAGGTGTGCAAGAGCAAGGGGGTACAATTTGAAGATAGAAGGGGATGGATCAGAGGTAATGTGAGGAAGTATTTTTTCATGGAGAGGGTTGTGGATGCATGGAATGACCTTCCTGAGGAGGTTGTGGAGTCAAAAACAGTGGGGAAATTCAAGAATGCATGGGACAGACATAAGGCAATTTTAGGGGGTGGGGTAAGAGGAAGTAGGCTGTTGGTTAACTAGGATCTGCAGCTTATCCATTAGGTAGAGAAATGGGAAGACTGGGTGGGCTAAGCGGTCCTTATTTGCTGTCAAAGTCTATGTTTCTATGAAGAACATAGTGACAATAATAACATCACCAGGACTGGTATTAAATGTTCTTCTGAACCAAAAAAGCATGTTAGCAATGAAATGATAGTAGAGTTTCAGAAAGAACTGACAAGAATTACTTGTAGAAGTACTGAATATTTCATGTACCAGGACACTTCCAGCTGCTGAAGCAGAATGCAAGGAAAAGGAAGCATGCTCCTCAAATATAAGCTCAGATAATGAGGCAGCAAATGTTGATAAAGATTGTGGTGACAGTGGGGATTGGGAATAGGATAGCCCAGGCTATGTCCCACATGATGATGATGGCATTTCCAGTTTCTCTGAATCTTGTTTTAATAAGGTCTGTAGTTTCGATGAGGTGATAGAAAAGGATGCCACTGTAGGGCATCAGATGCAAGTGCAGAAAAAAAAATTGTATGCTAAACATAAGAATAAGAGCCGGCACACCACCATGGTGGTTTGAATTCCACTTGTGATGCCAAGAACCTGGGTTCAAGAATGGACCCAGGAATCAGAGGGCCCCCCAGAGGGAGAAGAACTGAGCATCCTTGGGACTGCTCTCCTTCTCCAGGGGGAATGGGGAAGTGTGTCTGCCACTTTGTTGACCCCTGATGGAGGCTGCTGGTGCTGCACGGCCAGCACCAGAATGTAGGGGGCATGGTGGATGCAGGTTATCATTGCACATCCTCACTCCTGGGGCATCAGCACATATACAAAAACTGCCAGCCCCTGGCATAACACCCCTGCCCTACTGCCATCCTCACTGCCTTAGATGTCTACCGGGGGGGTCCTTCTCCCATGGCTCTGACACTGGGGTTAGGCTGGGGCTCACCTACAATGACCATTGGGGGAAGCACCCCTGGTGGCCCCACCCAGGGGGGTAATTCTGGGCATGGATGGATACGAGCCAATCTCTGGTGGCAGGATTAGAGAGCTGGGCACATAAAGGATGCAAGAAAAACCCCATAAGCATCAGAAGATGAGCATGAATCAGAAAAATTCACGTGAACAAGGAAATGGCTGTGTGAGGTTTCCTCCAGGTCCCTTGACTATACAATATAGTGCCAGGCACCATAGTACAAAGCACAAAGGGTAAATCTTTAGCATGGAATTTATTTTATATTGGCCCTACAGATAACTCTCGAGCTGTATGCAGTCTGTGCAAAAAAAGTGTTGGTTGTGGCAAGTCAGGACATTCTGGAATATCAGTAATGATACAAAATGCAATGGCAAAACACCACAATTGAGTGGGGCAGGGCAAGGGACAGTGTGGTTGGTATGGGTGGTAGTGAAGTTAGTGGTGGCAGTGACCATAATGGCAATGAACAGGAAGCAGGAACTGACACTGAATCACTTGATGTGTCCTTGCAGTCTTCCCAGAAAAACATAGATTGTTTTCTTCTAACATCATCAAGCACTGCAAAATCTCAAAGTAGTACTCCAGGTGAAAAAGGTATGGAAAGTACAGTCCTCCCCAAATTAAAATGCCTCATCATTCTCATTATCTAACATTAAAAGAAAGTGTTGTGAGGACATCAAAATATACCTGCAAGCATCCAACACGCCAGCTGTTAAATAACGCCCTTACAGAGCTGTTGGTCGATTGTAAAGCCCCTTTTGCTTTTATTGCCAAAAAGGTTTCCTCAAGTTCATGAACTGGATTGAACCACTGTATAGCATTCCTTGTAGAAGATATTTCTCAAAAAGACTGTTTCACAGTTGTTTGACATGGTTTGTAGTGCATCACTAAATAGTTGAAACTCTGAGGTGAAGCAGGTTCACACAATCAATAATATATGGATCAGCAACTGAACAATTGAATACATGACTGTTACAGCTCATTGGGCAAGTTTTCAGTCAGACAGTAGCAATTCCAGCTCTACCGTAAGTAGTAGGAAGTGCGCTGTATTATGTGTCACTACTTTTGAGGAAAACCACACTGCTGTGAATATTTTGAAGGAGCTGCAAAATCAATTCCATAAATGGCTTACTCCGTACTACTTATCTCCAGGGTTCTTAGTATCAGATAATTGTTCCAACATACTGTAGTTATGGCTGTTAGACATGGCAACTACCAACAAATACCTTGTTTTGCACAATGTTTCTTAAATTGAAATGGCAATGTTGAAAACCTATTAGGTCTTGCTAGAAAAATATGTGGGCATTTCAGCCACTCTCTGAAAGCACAAACAAATCCAGAAGGGGTTGCAGGGGTCAAACAACTTACCACTGCATACATTAAAGCAGGAAGTTCCAACCAGCTGGAATTCAACATTGTACATGTTGGAAAGGCTTCTTGAGCAGACAAAAAGCTGTGCATGCCTACACTATGCAGACCCGAGTAGATAATGTAGACATCATGTTTAGTTCCAGCAGCTGGACTCTACTGGAATATTTGGTCACCTTATTGGAACCATTTGAGGCTCCCACACATGATGTCAGTGTGGACAGTGCAACTCTGAGCCAAATTCTTTCTCAAATAAGATTTCTACATATTTTTCTTGACAATATAAATAAAGACTTTCAGTCAAAAGGTGACACCACCACAGTTATGCTGGCAGATCACTTGAGTCTCAGACTGTTGACTGATCAGAGACTAAATGCCGTGTTCAAGAATGAAACCTATGTATTGGCTATATTGCTAGATCCCCGCGTTACATAGAACATTAAAACCATTCTTCCTCCAGGGGAAGACATTGAATATTGGAGAGATCTGCTAACCAAATGTGACATTGCCTTACAAACACCATTAACTGATGTACAGCAGTCAGACCATACCGAACCATAAGAGTGGACCTGTGGTGCAGACAGTAGCACATCTATCAATTCTTCACAGTCAGCAATGTCATCAATGAGGGAAAGGACATATACCACTACTTCTCGAGCATTCTATGTTCAGGGTCAGAAAGGCAAATCACTTCTGAGTTGCTTGCAACAACATGGACTGGTATCCTGTGAAGGAAGTGCAGCTGGTTTGTCTACCAGACTGGTAACCATCTCATGCTGCACAATGATTTTAGAGTGCTTTGCAGACCATACTGTGATTGGTCTCGAGGAAGATTCATTACTGTATTGGAAACAAAAGAGAACAATATGGCCAGATCTAGAAAATCTTGCAACAATATACCTCAGTTGTCCACCTTCAAGCATATATTCAGAACACATATTTAGCACAGTTGGAGTTTAGTTTTTATTTGTCAGTCATCAGTTTATGTTATGGAAGTTTGATCAATGCCCACCATGGATAACATTTCTGGAAAGAGGAGCAGCCTCACTCAGAGCAGCTGCACCTCTTGCATCTACCTCATAAATGCCCACCATGGGTACAATTTTTTAAAACCGCAGTAGGCTGTCACAGCAGCTGTACCTGTCATACCTACCTCAGCAATGCCTGCCATGGGTATAATTTTTGAAAACAGCAGCAGTCTCGCTAAGAGAATCTGTGCATCTTGTACCTGCCTCAGCAATGCCCACCATGTGTATAATTTTTGGTCCAAGTAGCTGGCTCCCAAAGAGAGCCTGCACCTCTCATACCTGCCTCAGCAGCACCAACCAAGCATATCATTTTTGGACAGAGCAGCAGGCTTGCTAGGAGCAGCTGTGCCTCTTGTACCTGCCTCAGTAATGCCCGCCATGGGTGTAATTTTTGGACACAGCAAGCAAACTTGCTAACAGCAGCTGCTCCTCTTGTACCTGCCTCAGTAATGTCTGACTCAGGTATAAATTTTGGAAAGAGCAGCAGGCTCGCTGAGAGAGGCTGCTCCTTTCATACTTGCCTCAGCAATGCCCCTCGTGGGTATAATGGCTCTGGGTACCTAACAGTCTAATTGTCCAAAAAATCAGTCTTTCACATGATTTTTGCTATGGTCATGGTCAGGTAATTGGGCAGTAGAACTTGGCGGGTAGTTATCCAATTATTCTTTTTTCATCTGGGTATTGTTAGGGTACTTTTGGGGGTACCCGCGGGTAGTCTTGTGGTTCAGGTATTTTAATACCCGCCTACACCTATTTTAAAGTGTATTTATATTAACAAAGCTATGTGTTAAATGCTCTTGATTTAGAGGGTGGGATATTCAAAGGGGTTGCTCATGGCACAATAGTGTTGCACCATGCACAACCCACTGATGCGCCCCGGCACGATATTCAAAAGAGGATGTTGCACCATGCAAATCCCAATGCGCCAGGGCGCACCAGTAATGTATGAGGCACAAGTGCAGGGGGTGTGCCCATGCATATTCCACACATCCCAATATTCAGCCTGGGATGTGCGGTGCATATGCTGGTGCAACCCCTACTTGCGCCGCACATTGGTGCTCAAAGTTGTGCCAAAAAGAAATAGGAGCAAGGCTGGCCACCCACAGGTGAGCTGCCGTATGCAGGTCACAACACGGCAGCCGCCAGCTATGGGTGGCCACCCGAGCTCCGGAGCCAGGGTCTGTCAGTGTCGCACCCCCCCACACCTGATCGTGGGCATTGTAATATAATTGATATCCCTGGTGGTCCAGTGGACCGCTTCCAGCTGTCGCAGGCATAAGTATAACAAACACATTTAAAATATCCTGGTGCTCAGTGGTACCCCCCTCCCCACCATACTGGAGCCCCACCACCCCTCTCCCCGGTCCAGCGGTGGCGCTCCCCACCCATAAGCTGCCGGCCACCAGCCAATTACTGCATACAGTACAGCTGCGGCCCATTGGTCCAAGCGTGTAGGCCAATGGAGTGTCTAATTGTACCGTACTACATACCCAATACATGAATGGATCCATTCACATATCTGGACTGTGTGGTACAGTTCAGTCTGACGCCCATTGGCTCCGCAGCATGACATCCATACTGTACACAGTCAGCTTGGCGGGCGGCTTATGGTGGGGAGCTGCCACCCGCTGCTGACTGAGGGAGCAGGGTAGCAGGGCTTAGTGGGTGGGTGGGAGGTACCGCTGGACCACCATGGATATTTTCAAAATGTGTTTCATTCTATACTGCGACTGGCTGAAGCAGTCCACTGGACCACCAGGGTTATGGGATGTGTATTTATTAATGCCTGTGCCCGCGACTGGGCTGGAAGTGGTCCACTGGACCACCAGGGATATAGGATGTGTATTTATTAATACCTATGCCTGCGACTGGACTGGAAGCGGTCCACTGGACCACCAGGGATATGGGACGTGTATTTATTAATACCTATGGCCCGTGATTGGGCTGGAAGCGGTCCACTGGACCACCAGGGATATGGGACATGTATTTATTAATACCTATGCCAGCGATTGGGCTGGAAGCGGTCCACTGGACCTCCAGGGATATGGGACGTGTATTTATTAATACCTATGCCCACGAGCGGGCTGAAAGCAGTCCACTGGACCACCAGAGATATGGGACATGTATTTATTAATACTTATGCCCACGATTGGGCATTGGGACACTTTTCCGCGATGTGCAGGGGGCATCAGTCCCCGACAGCTGCAGCCTGGCAGGGCGTCAGGCTCAAGTCGCCAGGGCTCGGGGCATCTTCATGCAAATGGGGCCATAATGACATGCTAATGGCTCCAGTTATGCCTTGCATGCATTATGGCTCCATTTACATATCCACCACTGAATATCGTGGTTCCTGTGCCTAGCGCAACTGCACTGGTGCTGGTGCATCCCCCTGCTCCTCCCTTGCCACTTGTGCTGGCGCAGTGCCACTGCACCATGTGCAATGCAGGAGGCCATGTTGCCATATTCAACGGTGCTGCACCATGGCGCAGCACCATTGAATATCACCCAGCACACTCCCTGGCACATCCCAGTTGCACTGTGCCCATGCTTGCGCCCCTGCCTGGCGCACTCTGAATATCCAACCCAGAATCTCTTCTACAATCTTTGTCAGCTTAAGTGGTCATGGATCTTTCTGGCCAAACAAAGCATTTCTGTTTTGTGAATATGCTCAGATCGATTTCCTCATCATGTCTGGGATATTGATGCCTGCCTTTATATTTTTTTTCCCTCTTGGGTGCTGCAGTCATTGTTGGTATTACTGATTCATGGTGGGGTTGATCTGTACCTGTGACATGGGACTGAGACAGACTTTCCTTTTTTGGATTTCAGACACTTCTTTATCAGAAGGACTACTATTAGCTTCTGCATTTCTGTATGCCACAGTTCAGGTTAGTGCACTTTTTATTTATATCATTTATCTCACCCACAAAGTACAAAAAATTGATAAAAAACATATATATTCCTGCACCTGTCTAACAATAAGCAATATTTTCAATACTTAATAAACCATGAACAAATAAAAAACTCATTGAAGAGCCTTAATAAAAAAAATAAAGAATAAGTTCTAAATACAGAGAGACTAGCAAGACAAAATACTGTAGTAACATTCAGATATTATAATTATACAGTACCATAGCAGAAGTGGAGACATAGAATCATTATTTCTTCAGGTGACAAAGGTGGTGGGGAGGGGGTGCGGGTGGAATCTAAGAGCTGGAGTGCTAATATAGACCACCACATTAATACATAGAAACATAGAAACATAGGCTTTGACGGCAGATAAAGACCACTTGGCCCACCTAGTCAGCCCATTTCTCTACCTACAGGATAAGCTGCAGATCCTAGTTAACCAACCGACTATTTCTTCCTACCCATCACACAAATTGCCTTATGTCTGTCCCATGCATTCTTGAATTCTCCCACAGTTTTAGACCCCACAACCTCCTCAGGAAGGCTGTTCCATGCATCCACCACCCCTCTCTGTGAAATAATACTTCCTCACATTGCCCCTGAACTGCCCTCCCATCTTCAAATTGTGTTCCCTTGTTCTTGCACATCTCTTTTTCTGAAAGATGCTACCCTCTTGGACTTTGTTGATTCCACTGAGGTACTTAAAAGTTTCTATCATGTCCCCCCCCTTTCCTCAAGGGTATACATATTAAGCTCCTTTAGTCTCTCCTTGTATGGCTTCTCTTGCACACCCTGCACCATTTTAGTTGACCTCCTCTGGACTGCCTCTATCCTGTCTATCTTCTTGCTGAGATGGGGTCTCCAGAACTGGAAGCAGTACTCCAGATGGGGTCTCACCAACTGTCTGTACGGAGGGATTACAGCTTACTGTTTTCTGCTGGTGATGCCTTTCCCTATACATCCAAGTATCCCCCAGCCCTCCCTACTGCCTTCTCACATTGCTTGCTAACCTTAAGGTCATCTGATATGATTACCCCCAGGTCCCTTTCCATTTTTGTTGTTGTTACTACCTCCCTCCCCCCCTCACATTGTGTAATCTTCCCCTGGGATTTTGTTTCCCAGGTGCATTATTTTGCATTTATTTGCATTGAATCCAAGCTGCCATACTTCTAACCATTCCTCCAACCTTGCCAAGTCCCTTCTCATCCATTCCACACCTCCTTGTGTATCAACCCTGTTACAGATCTTTGTGTCATCTGCCTGCAAAAAGGCATACTTTTCCTTCCAGTCCCTCTGCAATGTCACTTATAAAGACATTAAAAAAGACTGGACCCAGTATTGAACCCTGCAGTACTCCATTAGTCACCCCTCTTTCTTCAGAGTGGACTCCATTTACAATTACCTTCTGTGTCCTGTTGTCCAGCCAATGTACTTTCAGAACCCTTTCTTCTGTGAAAAGACTGGGATCGACCCCCCCTATCCAGAGTGCTTCTGATAATTGGATTAGGCACCTCCCCCTCCTCCTCTTTTGTGAATACTGAGCAGAAATATTTGTTCAGTATCCCTGCTTTTTCACTGTCCCTCTGTGCCCACCCACTGTCCATTCTATTCAGCCTCACTATCCCTCCCTTCATCTTTCTACGCTCCCTGATGTACCTATAAAAGGTATTATCCCCCTTCTTAACTGAGTTGGCTATCTTTTCCTCAGTTTGGGCCTTTGCTCTTCTGACTTCCCTCCCTGCTTCCTTCTGCCTTAACTGGTACAGCTCTCTGTCCTGCTCCTTCTGCATTTCCTTATACTTCCTGAATGCTATCTTTTTCTCCCTAACCTTCCCTGCCACCTCTTTTGAGAACCATAGTAGCTTTTTCTTTCATTTTGATTTGTTTATTTGCTTCACACACAGGCTTGTTGCCTCTGTGATGGCAGTTTTGATTTTTCCCCATTGTTGCTCCACCCCTCCTTCTAGCCTGTTTGCTAGGGTTTTTCTAAGGCATTCTCCCATCTTACCAAAGTCAGCCCTCCTGATACTCAGAAATGGGCCAGCTGCTGGGTGAAAAATGAGAAAGGCAGTGAGCTGGGGAAGAATAAGCTAGAATGAAGTGCAATATCTATGGAAGGTGCGTTAAATAGGTTACTAAACCATAAGGTCAACAAATTCCCAGGGATGGATGGTCTGCACCCAAGGATACTGATAAAAATGACAGACCTTGGTGGCACTACTGGTGAACCTGTTCAACAAGACCATTGAAACACAGGCGGTGACGATGGATTGGATGGTCATTGACATAGCACCTCTCCATAAAAGCATGGCTAGGGAGAACTCAAGAAACTATAGGTCTATGAGCCTTACTGTCATTCTGGGCAAGTTGCTAGAAGCTATAGTAAAAGAGTACATAGTAGAATTCCTAGGTAGGATGAAAAGCCTTAAATTATTGCCTTTCATAATGTTCTCCAGGTTCTTCACATCTGTTTTGTTGAAATAATGGGCCTGATTCACAAAGCCCCTAGAATGATGCAAGGTGCCTAAGTCAAACATGAATGATGCAAGTGGCACCTTGACACCAAAAGATGTCCCAGGAGCTATTCAGAAAGGCAGCCTGCATCAAACACAGGCTGCATGCTCCAAGGGGGATTGCATCAGCCTTGCCCCCCAAAATGGGCTGGGTATGGTGCTGGGAGCTTGGGGAAGACTCAGGCTGTCATATCCCCCATTTCCATATTCACAAAACCCTCCCAGATGGTAACATTCTAAGTACTCTTAGGCCAGCCAGGGCTGGTCAAAGGGTAATTAGAATGGCTTTGGGAGGGTTTTGGCAGTTGCAGCAATGTGCCAGGCTCCCCTTGCCCCAATCCCTGTAAAAAAATAGACCAAACATCTCTGGTAGTCTAGTGGACCCCGGATCATCCCTGATCCTTGTTATGAATAGAAAAACAACTCTGGTGGTCTAGCAGTCCCCTGATCATCTCTGATCCCTGATATGAATAGAAAAAAAATGGTGGCCTAGCAGCTCCCCCCCAGCCCCAATCCCCTGATCTGTGTATTTAAACAGCCCTGGTGATCTAGTGGCCCCCCTCCTTGGCAGGCAGTGTCCCACCACCCTGCTCTCCCAACCCTAAACAGAGCCAGTGACTGGCATAGCCCTCCTCACACCACTGCATCTGATTGCCAACTAAGCTTGTTAATAATAAGCACATACTGTATACAGTATGTGTTCCCTATTGACAGCTCATTTGGTGGTTGGACACGGTGGTGTGAAGAGGGCTGTGCCAGTCGCTATTTCTAGCTAGGGAGGAGCAGGGTGGTGGGACACTGCCTGCCAGGGTGGGGGCCACTAGATCCCCAGGGCTGTTTATTTCTATATAACAGGGCATCAGGGCTGGGGCATGCTAGAACACCAGTGTATCTTTTTTATTAATCCTAACAGGGATTGGGGCTGATCAGGGGTGCACTAGAACAACAGGGATTTTTTTTTAATACTTCACTGGGATCAGGGCTGGGGTGTACGATAGACACCAGTGACTGCTGTCCAGGGTGCTATTGCCACATGGCTGCCGCACAGCTTGCAGCACACCTTCAGGATATGCCATCTGTTTGGCACAGTGCTAGGGTTGGCGCAAACCATGGAACTTTCATCACCTTGACTTTACCCAACAGTGAATCGGGCACAGAGTCCCTGGTGCACCAGCAGTCAGCACCAGCTGCCTTTGGCACAGTTTGCACCAACCTTTCTGAATCAGGCCCACTGTCTTTAATAAAAGTGATTGAGGATGCATTGTTTGAATCAATTTATCTGTACTTTGATTTGCCTTTTGTTTAGTAGTTTTGCCTTGTGTTTCCAGCACAGTTACTTTTTTCTCTAGTTACTGGGTTTGATGAGCCACAACATCTACATTTTTGTCACATTTTATGATCACTTGAATCAGCTGATAGTAACTTTGATTCCCTGGTTTTATTAACTTATTTGCAATTGATTAATTTCCTGAGTAAAACAATTTCTCACTTTTGACACTGGACCTGGCCTCCTTGGCTGATGTTGCTGCTGCTATGAAACCAAGATCCCAGGAGCCTTTGGACGGATCGAACTAAGTAATTTCACATGTAATCCTTTCTTTTTTTCTTTTTTATTTATTTATTCTAGGATTACAAGTACCTTTCAGCCAAAGTTCTTTTACAAATGTTCCACATCAGAAATAACAAACAACAAGGAAGCAACAGTGAAATAACAGTAAACAATTCATGTACAACAGTGCTATTGAAAGGGGTCTATTATAGGAAGAGTAAGGTGTAGAGGAGGAGGAAGAGAAGTGTAGGTATTTAGCAGAGGCAGCTATAGTAAAATGGTGAACACAGCTAGGACGCATGTGCCCACAAGGAATGGGTAGGGTTAGGTGCCTGGGGGTGGCAGAGGAACACGGATGAGAGGAGATGGGGAGGATGAAGATGCAGCCAGAGGTATTTGTTTAAAAATAAATGGGAAGGAGTGATAGAAGAGAAAACGGGGACAGGGTGGGGGTGACATACTTACTGCATAGTTTGTGCACATCAAACTTGGTTATTGGCTTTGTTAGCTTTCTTAACCTTTTAACATGTGAGGATAGCCTTCATGATTTCTCTTACTTGAAATTTTTAATATGGAGCTAAAAAAATGAGTAGGAACATCATATCCATACTATAGCTATAATAAGCAACCATCTTCTTTCTTCTTCTTGCTTTTAATTACTTCTGTCTTGTGCCTTTCTTTAATGATTTGCCCATTTCCTTGCTGGCACTGTACTTCAAGGGGGTTTACTCTGAAACACTGCTACCAGGTCTGCTGATGTCAAAGACTTTCTTATCTGTGTCCTTATGATTTACTACTTTTCTCATCCCTAGATTGTGCCCTTTTTGGTGGTAGTGCTAGTTGCTGTTTCACTTGTTTTTGTGTGAGCAGGATTAGAGGTTTCATCCTTATTTTCATTTTCTTGCCCAAAGTTTTCTTCCATTTTTGGAAAAGAAGACTGGGTAGAAAACAATTACTAACACAAATTATTAAACAATAGCACCTGTCCTATACAATTGTAACCAATACATTGACATAGTAAAGTTGACTAGTAACATTTGTGGGAATAACTGAACAATAATTGTGTGTGTGTGTGTGTGTGTGTGTGTGTGTGTGTGTGTGTGTGTGTGTGTGCATGTGATCCTTGGGTGCTGTACCTGGTATTTGTCCAATAGACTGAAATCCCTGCCCTGAATAGATACTGTACTGTTTAGCAGCATATGATATATGAGAAGAAACACTCATGTAATTAGCGTATTGGTAAGTATGATACTTGGCCGCAGAGTGATCTGCTGTAGTAGAACATACTATACTATTTCATCTGGCTGTGAGTAAGCTACTACCAACAACCTTGGTTGTAGTACCATATTACTGAGTGAGAAGGTGGCAGGTGAAGAAATGAGAAATGAGAAGTATTAGTGGATAATAGATTCAAGAGCACTTTACTCATTATGCCACCTTTCAAATCCAACAAAAATGAAGTGCATTCAAATACTTACATGGTACATGGTTTGCAGTTATTGTGCACAGAAATCAAACAAGTCACACACATCCACTACAGCTGATGCCACAAAAGTGTCATATTACTAAGAAAAATGGCTTTTACACCCAGAGAGTTATTAATCCCTGGAATAAGCTTCCATTAAACATTACTATCAGTGAAACTAAGCAGCAGTTCAAAACAAGGCTTGATACATATATTACTGGTGGGAATGGTGGGAATACTCCTATCACCTATGGATAATTGGAAAGGGGCAATTATGTGCTCATCACCTTTCTCAGCTCCTTATACCATTGTATGAATCATTGTATTGTATGAGCAAGTCAATAACCTTATTGTGCTACTTCTAAAGGGCTTATTTATTTGAAAACTATGCCAAGTCTTTATTTACATAATGATTTTTGCTGCCCCAGCCCCCCCCCATTGTTTTTTAGCTGTATTTGTTGTTCTGAATGTGATGGCTGGTGTACTATGCTGTCACATTCAAAATGTTGCAGTCTCACTGCATATCTATCTATCTATCTATCTATCTATCTATCTATCTATCTATCTATCTATCTATCTATATATATGTGTGTGTGTGTGTGTGTGTGTGTGTCTGTTTGCTTGTGCAGTTTACCTGTAGCTTTCCTTTTTGTCACATTTTTGTGTTCCTAGTGTTCATGTTTTTCCAAATAATCTCCTTTAGGAGATATTTCTCCTTTACCCAGTCCCCCCCCCCCAGTGGTGTCCAATTACTAGGAATGGACGCTCAGAACTGGATGCCCGCCCCAACAGTAAATTATTGTGGCACCCGTATTCCCGAGGATTCCAATAATGATCAGGTCAAGCACTCCTGGCAAATCATTGCCAAATCTCCCTCTTCTGACTGTGTAGTGATCAGAATGGCTGACCAATTCAGTGCTCTCTGAATGCAGTTCCGACAGAAAACAGCAAAGATAAGCACACTCTTTTACAAGGTGTCAGCTGGTGGCCTCCGAATGCCTGATGATGGGTAATGAGCCTTAGTAGAGTGTGCATTGTTAATGGAGTTGCCAATTTAAAAAGAGTTTTTGTATTTGTGGATGGCACACCAGACTGTATTTATGCATTCAGTCAGGTGTGTGGCATCCTTCCTGCATTCAGAACTGCTGGTCCCCTTATCTGTATTAAAGAGCTTTTGTTATTGTGTGCCCATTGCTAGAAGGGAGAATGTTTGCCTGCAACCAACTGCTGTGCTGTGGTAAGATTGCAAGTTGATTTGGGGTATGTGACCATTGCTTTAGGGGAGGAGATGGCTTGCCTGAAAGTTTGAAAGCTGCATATTACCTCTTAAGATGTACAGTGACATCCATGAATTTGCCTCGGAAAACGTCACTGTACCACTTTTCACATCCCTGCCTAAATTGTGAACTAATAGTGCAGTAGCTAAATAAAGATAACCCTAAGTGTTACTTTATGCTATCATCATGTTAAATGCTTACACACTGCACTTTACTTTATGGCAGGCTTAGGAGCTAAAGTTATGATTTTCTAAGTGTCTATGATTTTGGTCACTTGTCCCTGATTGTTGCAATCTTTGTCCCTGATTTGACAGGCAAGAGGTGAAGAGTTATGGTAAGCAACAGAATGTTTACAGAGTGTGTGTGTGTGACTGTAGCTATGTGTGTTTTTTAACCATTGGTGTAGGGGATAGTGTTTGCCTGAAAACTACACTTAAAGAATGTAAACAACAGGGATGTGTTTAAAGAGTGTTTGTGTGTGGTGGGGAAGGGGGGTCTTGTTCTTTTCTTTGTTTTGTCACTAAATAATCACCAACCACACTTTTGTACAAAATCCACACAATGGAGCATGCCAGAGCACGGTGCACATTCACTGCAACTGACACTGAACCATACCAAACCGGGGAAGGGGGCATAACAACATTTGTAAAGGAAAAAAAAACAAATTAAAAAAACATTTTTAAACACAGTAAAACACCATGTATATATTTTTGGACATTCAAAAGAAATTTGTTTGGGCTAGTAGGGCTGTCTCTTATGATGTAAACAAGGTATCTCACACTGGTTGGGTGGGGAGGACTGCAAAGCAAAGCTGAGTAGCCCTCTTGGCCAATCAGAGTGAGACACCCATCTTACATCTTCAGAGACAGTCCGTACTAGCACCCATATGCATGTTTAATAAGTTCTTAATTGATTGATACTGTAATGTATTTGTACCTCATATGTTGCCCATGCACTATACTTTAAAATAGATGCTGCTTTAATCATTTTGACTACACAGATTCAAAATATTTAATTAACTAATCACCTAACTTTTATAACTATTGACATTTCAAGTAATGCCCTAGTATTAGCAATGATAGGCAGGTGTTGTATACTGGTAACATTTTCAAAATAACAACAGCAAATTGTGTAGATGTTTCGAGCATGCATTTCCTTAACTGGATGCCCACACACACACACACACACACACACACACATATATACACCTTTGAAATTCATGTCTTATTAACAGGCACTAACAAAATTTCCAAGTTGGAAACAAAAGGATCAAATTATGAAATATTTCCCCTTAGACAACAATGATTTAAACACATTTTGACCTTACATGCTTCAGCCTGCAGGACAAATTCATCCCACAGGTACATGTGTAATGTTTTTATCTCAACTGAGCATTTACCATGACTACTGATGAGATGTCAGGCAAACAGTACTTAGAATTTTAATCAGCTTTAGTCTCATAATTCTTTCACCATGCCTTGTAAATCAGGAATTGTTAAGCACAATATCTTACTTATAGGTGTACTTTGAAGATGCACTGTAATCTTGCACCATACTGTGCAAAATGTCACCCCTGTTCTGAACTACATTTTTTTGAATTTGTAATGTGCCCTTGGCCCTAAAGTAAGCACTGGGATTAAAGTTTGCATGTTTCCGTAGTATCAAGGCACCTGGCCTGGGTCATCACATGCTATTCCTATCTCCACTGTACAGTATATTAAAATATGGTTGGATGAGACTTGAGATGTTCTGGTTCTGATTCAGATTCTGCAATTTGCCCAAAAGACTGCACTTAACCATAGCTTTCTAAATAAAATAAGTGTTCCCTTACACCAAGAAACACAGAGAAACAAACTAAAAGCAAAGTTGGCAGCCAACACTGATGTATTTCACATATATACTGTACACATGTGTAATATTGTTTTCTTTCTGGTTATGTTTGATTATTATAAAATATTTTAAAGCAGCCCATATGCTGGTAACTGTCATTAAGCTTCCGAAGAAGGGCTTGTTGGTCCAAAAGCTAAAGCTATTTGTTCTTTTTGTAACATCCTTGTTGGTCCAATAAAATGTATCAAACCATTTGTTCTGGAATGCCTTGGACAGTCATGCATTCTGTTGACAAGTGCAGATATGTGACAAGAATTTTGATTTTGCCATTTTTTTCATTATCGAACTGACTGATATCAACTTTATGAAACAGCTTAAATGAGGTGCCACTCTATTTTATGAAGCATTGGGGCTTTGATTTTAAATAGCACTGTGTAGCTATAAAATAAATATAAATATTTCTGAACTAACTAATGACTTGAATGAATTTTATTAAGCAGTTGTCTTTCAACATTTTGACATTAAAATGAGAAATGCTTTTAAATATAAACATGTCAGACATTTAAACATGTGTGTGCATAATAATAACAGTTATATAGTATCCCTTCAAAACTTTGCTTACAACTTGGAAACCATAATTAAACCAAGTTGCACAATTATATATTGTAATCCATATTTTATAAACTTATTTTCATTTTGCAATCAAATGTATTATCTACTGACACTGGACCTTCAATCCCACAAATCCGTAAAAGATTAGAAATTAATTTGGGTACTCATAAAGTAATATGTTACTCATTAATAGAGAAGTGCGAAGTGCATAAACTTTGATCCGTGGAAAATTTTATGGATTGCACTCAGTCTGCAAAGTGCAATCTGCAAAATCCACAGATCGCAGCACGCAGGATCAAAGGTAAGGTACGGAATTTTGCCTGTGAAATTCCACACTCAGCACAGTCAGAGACTTTCCCCACGCCCCCAAATATAAATCCTTGATAGCTACTAGTGCCCCCACTGATCCCCAAGCACACTTTTTCACTGTTAGTGCCCCCCCACTGTCACCCATTGTGTCCACAGTCCACACACAAATTAATACAAAAATAAAACAATATCTTCCTTGTTGTCTAGTGGCACCCCTGCCAATCGCAGGCCTGACCCCAACCCCCAATTGTCATCCACCTGACCTGACCGGCCATATCCTCCTTAATAATAAAAAGTAAATTATTTAATCTCTGGTGTCTAGCGGACCCCCCACCCTGTCAGGTAGTGGCCACTACCTAGCTCTTCCCCCAAACCCTATCCTAAACAAGCCACTGACACAGCCCTCCACTCACCTCCACGGCCAGCAGCTTAACTGAGCTCAATGAATGAGCACCTGCTTGTAGAAGCACATGCTCATTCATTGATAGCTCCTGTTCATCAGTGGCAGTTTTTTGGGGTTAGAGAAGGGCAGGGGGCTGCTATGGTCATTTAGGTGGTGGATAGGGGAATGGCATTGTTGACCCAGAGGGTTACAACCCATTCCCCTATTCCACCACCCTTGCTGGAGACCAAGAAGCTCCGTTGCTTTTTACATCCAGTGAACAGGAGCTGTCAATGAATGAGCTCATGCTTGTACATATATATATACATATACATATATATATATATATATATATATATATATATATAACATACTCTTTACTACAGTATAGTAGATTGTATCAGGGTGATTCTGCTGGCTTACAAGCTAATATTTGCATTAACCAGAATTCACAGAATCCCCTGTAGCTGACATCATAGCAGTGCTGCAGCAGTGGGAGATTTAATAGCCTGCAGCACATGTTAGAGAGAGCTAAACCAGGACTTAGCAATGTGGGAAGAGCAGTGAGAGAGGTGGCAGCCTTCAAGAGATGTTAAGGAGAATGAGAGAGAGAGAGAGAGGGAGGGAGAGAGAGAGGGAGAGAGAGAGAGATGCATAGGGAGCATTGATGAGTATAAGGTGGGCAGTTCAAGGCAAAGCAGCGGAAAGAGTGGAATAGGTAGTCAAGTCTGGCCAGGGTAGATTTAAAAGCACCACTGTAAGACACACCTCTGAAACTAAATGTGGTGAGGATCACTTTGGAAATGATTATCCACCTGGCTGGTGGAGGTATCCAGGCTTTGTGCCTGTACAGAGCCCTTAATTTGGGACAGAACTTGAAATGGATGGCATCAGTGTGAATTGAGAAATCAAGATGACTGTCTACCCATACTACTAAATTCATAAAGAAGAGGGCTGTCTCAGTTTTGGCACAATCAATGGTCAAATAGACTTGGGGATACTATTTTGGCAAGACACTGATGGGTGCCAAAAGTCACGTACTGTCCTTTTTGAAACTTAGGGTAAGTATCCTGGGACCAGACATTGATTCTTGAGAATCAAGCTGAAGCTGAGCTGACATCTGGGGGTCAGAGGGGCCAGATGGAAAATGATGGTATCACCTGAGTACAGTTGAATGTTGGATGAGGTACATTCATTGTAAAGGTCATTAAAGAATACTGAGAATTGGATATGACCTACAGTCCTGCAGTATCCCAGGCTCAGTGGGGATGGGGGATATGGCTCCAGTAACAGAGATAGACTGTCATCTCCATTGCATGTAGGAACAGAACTAGCTGTCTTCAGGGGCAGTTAGACCAGCACTAGGAAGTTTGGACAGTAGAAGAGAGTGTGAGACTGTATCAAATGCCTTCACCAGGTTGACAAATAGGGTGGCAGTGATATGGCTCTGGTTCATCCCTTTAAAGACAGAGTCAGTGACACAAAGAAGTGACTTGTTGGAGGAGCAGGGTTTGCAAAAGCCAGACGGGTAGGGGAGGAGATAGGCAGAGGGTTCAAGGAAAAGGGGAGAGCTAATAGAAAACAAGATGCTCTTGGAGCTCAGTGAGGGTAGTGCTCTGCCAATTCAAACCAAGCAGCTATTTGCCATTCACACTCACATACACACAATAACAGTACAATAAGTATAGCAAGCCAAAGCTTTATTATAGCAAAATATAATACAAAAGGTTATACATCACCGATTCCAAAAGCTACATCCAAGCCTGTTCCAATGGCTGGGAAGCCCCCTTGTCAGCCTGGCTAGGAGTCTCATGAACTGGGAATTGGCCCCACTGCGATGCGTCCACCCTGCAGGTGAGGCTTCTAACCAGGCATTGAGAAAGCTACATTTATATCTTATTCTATGCTAAAATAACCGGCAGCCTTCATAGTGTTGTCTCGCACATTCTAGAAGCTGGCCGGGCTCCCAGGATGCTCTAATTCACACCATAAGGACTGCTCAGAATTCCCTACACCTGCTAGGTCACTGTGCTCCAAACACTGGCCGGGTGCCTAGAACACTATGAGCTAAACAGAAGTTTAAACAAAACTACAAAAGCAGGTTGCCTGATAATATGCACCTTCAAGTCAGCAAAATACACTGTCTGAAGCAAAACATAATAATGAGGCTATCTAAAGAGCAAAACACCAATTAAATGAAGCAGCATGTAAAATGGAGTCACACAATACAAAATGGAGTATAAAATGACATACATTACATGAAATAGCATACAAAATGGAGTGACAATAATCAACATATTATACTATCACTACATTCGTCCTTTGATTATTGTGAATACGATTTGTATGATATTGGTACCATAGCAAAATTACTACGAATATAACATGATAAGTAACAAGTCCAAATAAGCAAGATAATTGTCACTACAGCAATGATTATGATAGGATGTATCAGAATATTTAACACTTTGTAGCTGATGGAGACCATCCTGTAAAATATCCCACCAATAATGAGTAGTCTCTTGTTGAATCTTGGAACTTAAATCAATCATTTTATTTTTAACTATCGTAGTTGCACCTGACTTTGCACTAATGATTTATTTCTTATTGCCAAATGAGCCTGCATTACATCTGTTTCCTGAATTATCTGTTTAATTTTATTTAATGAGATACTCAATCTTGATTGATCTAAAATATTGGGCTGCCAATACAAAATAAGCTTCTGCTCGTTATCAGGGACAAAGGTGTAAGTAGTATTTTCCCACCACAAATGAGTCACATTTCTTAAACACCCTAAAAAGGGACGAGTTAAGTTATACATCCTAACAGTAGTCTCCTGATTAGTTACTATACAAACATACTGGGGTCCTATTTCTGTAAACATGGTAAAGGTTATGGGTAAAATTGTCCATTGACACAAATTTATCGAATGCTCCAGTAAACAAGGTTCATAAAGTCTGGAATGCTGTCCACATAGTATTCCATCAGCTGTTTTTGAACACAGACTTAAGTCATGGGTGGTGTTCTGACTATCTATATAATCTCCATTAAAATGTGGTAACCAAAACTCAGGATCAAATAATGGGGGACCAAAAATTACAGGTAATATTACATATTTATCTGTGCATTTTACTGTGGTGGATGACATTACAATCCAATGATTACTAGGAATCCATGATTTGAACAAGGTCCTCCACACATATTCATTATTACTCATTAAATCACTCTGGGCCTTATTTCTTTGCATTATAGAATACATATGTCACATTGTGCATTCTGTCCAATCAATAAATCACGAAATATTTTCTGCTACTCGCATTCCCCATACCTGTGAAGCATTAAATAACTGCAAGAACTCAAAATCATAATTCAAAGTTAATCTTTGGGGTAAGAAAACAGTTGGCATCCATTGAGCTTGTAAGTTAATTAAGCTAAATACATCAATTCCTACTGCCTGAAGCCTGTTAGTCAGTGTTTCTATATCAACACTATTTAAAATTCCCATGCCTGCCCCTGCTCCACCTAATAGCGTATCATACCAAGCTCTTTTATATTTGCATTTTCTACTAAACATAAACGTTATGTTAAAATGGATTACATTTTTCTGATACACTGCGCTACTGATGTACATGTGGATGGAACCTTAACTATACTATCATTGCTAATTACAGGATGATTTTTCAACACTGTAATGTGATCTGCCAAAGTAGTTCTATTAGTTATTGCAGTAGCATTCATGCAGAATAACGTGTCTATGTCAATCAAAGTAATACTTGCATTGAAAATGTCTGTTTGATTCATGCAGCAATCAAGTCTATGTTGTACAGTCACCATGCAACTATTCGATAAGTTGCAGCATCTAATAAGAGTCTGGTTCTGTAATTTAATCCAATTTGTGTCCTGCATAGGTTGGACATATAATCGTCCTGCCATTGTCTCAACTGGTTTCCAAATGTTCATATCTGGTGAAAAAGTAATGTTCACTATAGGACATCCTTGGTTTTCAGGGCAAGTAAAGTTGTCTT
Source organism: Neoceratodus forsteri (assembly GCA_016271365.2). Lineage (NCBI taxonomy): Eukaryota > Metazoa > Chordata > Ceratodontiformes > Ceratodontidae > Neoceratodus > Neoceratodus forsteri. Next base: position 1,390,358,404 of record CM028130.1, on the reverse strand, counting down.
GCACCCGTAAGCTGGTGGAAGATTTCCAACCCCATTGTACAAGTGGGTCGTCAAGCTTCAATATTCTTCCACCTGGGGTAATAGGCTTTACCGAATGGACCGTGAGAGAGAGTGTTATTCCTTTTAGAATCCATTGAAGAACCTAGAAAATACACAGACTGATTATTCTCGAAGATAACATGTATTCGCTGGTACATATTCCCATCTCTCTTTCCCTGACCTGATAATTAACACTGTGTTGTCTCGTCCGGTGGCTATCACCTCAGCTGGTTCAGGAGGGCCATTTGAGTTTGTAACCCATATTTTGGCACCATTGTTAAAACCTCCTGTAGATCTAAAACCTTTATCCTCCCTTGCTGTTAAGAGTGTGGGGGCTTGTCCCTTTATAGGGGTCACTTTGTTAACTGGAATAATTAACAATTGAAGCCACTCTGTCATACTGTTGAATTAACAGATTTTGTTCTCTACTATTCAACAAAATTACTTTCACTTCTCCTTGGTAATCACAATCAATCACCCCTCCCAAAATTTGTATTCCCTTGAGGGCTATTTCTGATTTAGGTGCTATCCAACCAAAATGTCTCAGTGGAATTTGTATTCCAATACCAGTTTCTATCACTTGAATGTTTCTGCTATTTATTCTGTATTCTTGAAGGGCATGTAAATCAAGTCCAGCAGCTTCTGGGGTTGCCCTGCAAGGAGACAGAGCTCCTGGTGTAATTTCCCAATATAACACTGTTTCTGTAGTTGAGTAAGCCTGCACTTGCAAATTAGGAGTTATCATTCGCATTAAGGGGGTCTCAGATTCTCCAATAGGTCTATTATTTAAAATCTGTAATGCTTCATGCAAATTCTCTTTCCATTTTCATAGGCTCTCCCCCAATTTCCTAAACTGTTTTTTCAGCAATCCATTCATTCTCTCCATTAACCCTGCTGCCTCGTGTGTAATAAGGGATGTGAAATACCCACTGTATGTTATGGGCTTGAGCATAAGCTTGTACCATTTTCCCCCTAAAATGGGAACCATTGTCACTTTGTATCTGCAAGGGTATTCCATAGTACAACATAATTAAGTTAATTGCCTTAATGGTGTTTTTCTGTGTAGCTTGTTTACAAGGGTATGCCAATAAATACCCTGAATATGTATCTACAACTGTGCAAGCATATTGACATCCTCCACTAAGGGGTGGAGGTCCAATGTAATCAATCTGCCAAATTTGTCCCAGTAATTTTCCCCTCCCCAATTGTCCTTTCACAATATGAGGGATTGGTCTTTGTTGCCCATGTTGGCATATAGGACACTGAGCAATAACAGTTTTAACCAAATCCAATGTTAGGGGTACACCCCTACTATATGCCCACCTGTAAGTGGCTTTCTCTCCCAAATGTCCACATTTTTGATGTGCCCATTTTGCCAGCCCTGATAACTGCTGACTTTGAGTTTCTTCAATATCCACTGGAAGAATCTTAGCTTTTTTATCTGCAATAGAATTATATCATCGTTCTAGTGTATCTGAAGCACAATGAGCATCAACATGAAATACAGTGGTCTGAGTATTTTGCACCATAGTCCATATTTCCTGCCACAGTTCTTTTCCCCATATTTCTTTCAAATAAATTTTCCACTCATCCTTAGTCCAAGTGGGCAGCCAGGTTGTTAAACCATTGGCTACAGACCATGAATTAGTATAAATATGACATGTACCTTGCAACCTTTGTGGGTATTACACTGGAAGGGAGGAAGGGTAGCTTACCCCCTCCCTCCAAGCTCCTACTGGTGGAAGACACAGCTCGAGGTGCAAGAGACAGCTCGAATACTGTAGCAATAAAAAGGTTAGTTGTGAAACACAGACAAACAACAAAAACAAACACACATCAGTTTAAAATAAAACAAGATTATTTCCATAGGATAAAAGAAGATAGCGTCCCTGGGTTCCCTTATCCTAAGCATGACAAAATGTCCAGATTGATGGTAATACCGTACATACGTATCTCTGTAGATGGTAAACTCTCAAAAACAGCTGTAATAGTCCTTTTTTCAAAATTGTAAAAGTTTGTTCCTCTTCACTTAGAATACTAGTTTTGCAATAAAAAGTCAAATTACATGGTTCACTCTTGGTGTGCTTTCATGAAAACATACATTTTGTGTGAAAAGTTGTGCTTTAGGCATGGAATACACATCAAGTTTGAACTGGTAGTAACATAAAATGTTGAAACACAAGAAGGTCAAATAACGTGCAAAAGGTCACAGTGTGCATGCAAGGGTCATTCAAACCCAGCCATTCCTGTAGTGTCCTTGAACACCACCAATATTAAAATATCTTTAAATAACAATAGAGCACACGATGAAACTGCTGGCCAAGACAGTACACACACATACACATACACAAAAGAAATACTTAACACAAAATAAGACTGACATTGTTTCACACCAATTTGCTGAGGTAATGCCCATAGTTCCATTAGAAAACTGTAACGTGGTTTAGATATATGTGCCTCCTGCCTGTCTTGTAACACTGACAATTTTAAACCAACACATTTATACATATTGCCATACCAAATCTTTCCAGAACAAAACACTGTTTAAACACATCATCTGTAAGTGAACACATCTCATATAACATGATTACACCTTTTGGCACATAACTAAAATATGGCACTCTGCCATTTTGCAAAAGTTTCTGTTTTAACTAGAAGTATGATAAAGCCATTTATAGCTGTTAACACATTACATTTTCACCTAGCAGTGGCTTGGCAGAGTTGCTTGCAAACTACAACTCTTTCTGCACATTGCAATCTATATGGCGTCATAATTCTTCACCATCAACACTACCTGCTCAAGCAACAACTACAAACAAAAGTTTTCACTGACCCTATCTAGGCAGCACAAATGTTCCATTACAAATAAAGCCAATTAAAACAGTCAGCTATGAGGCAAAGAAGCTTCTTCTTTCTTTTTTTCTGTAACATGTTGTGCACTGAAGGCAGTCAATCCTATCTCATAACCTTGACAATAGAACATAATTACAGAACACAGATATAAGCTAGAAAATATGCATGAGAAAGACGGAGCATTACCTTGTTTAGTATACATATTACAGAAATAAAACAGAAAGACATAAAACAACTTTGAATAAAAAAAAATTCAGACTTACCGGTGCCAAGGTATTTTCTTCTTCTTTTCCGATATACTAGTCTAAGTAAGAAACTGACTGCAGGACCTTCAGTGATAATTTCAAACGCTGCAGCTATTAACTCTTTCAAAGGTTTTAACCCTTTCAAAGGTTTCTTTTGGCCATTTTAGTAACCTGCCAAACCAAGTCTTTTCCAGAGCTCTGGTTTGCAGTTTAAAAACAAAACAAACAAAAATCTCCAACAGTACTAGGTTGAGATCCATCTGGTAGAGGTCCCCAGTACTTGGGTTTAGGATCAAATGTTTCAGCCTCTATAGGAGGCAAGGAACTTGAAATTGATACAGAAAAACTTGAAACTACACAGATAGGCAACATGGGGGAGGATTTTTAAATCATCCGTCTGTAGTCATCTACTGTCGTACATCCACAGTAGTTTATTTTCTTTTCTAGATGTTGCTTATCTAACTTTACTTGACCAGCCGCTGCTTTTCTCCTAAAAGCAGCCTGAACTGTGAAGCTATCATTGGCTCTAACAGTATATACTTGCAGCAAGCACAAATTACAAGTACAAAGGGCAGTTGCCCTTGCTTGTTTGAGCCTTAATACACCTTTTAAAAAAGAACTCATCCTTTTCCTAAAAATAGACATTTTATTTTCGAATCCTGCCGACTACCAAAAATGTTCTGCCAACTCAAACCAAGCAGCTATTTGCCATTCACACTCACATACACACAATAACAGTACAATAAGTATAGCAAGCCAAAGCTTTATTATAGCAAAATATAATACAAAAGGTTATACATCACCGATTCCAAAAGCTACATCCAAGCCTGTTCCAATGGCTGGGAAGCCTCCTTGTCAGCCTGGCTAGGAGTCTCACGAACTGGGAATTGGCCCCACAGCGATGCGTCCACCCTGCAGGTGAGGCTTCTAACCAGGCATTGAGAAAGCTACATTTATATCTTATTCTATGCTAAAAATAACCATGCAGCCTTCATAGTGTTGTCTCGCCACATTCTAGAAGCTGGCCAGGCTCCCAGGATGCTGCGAATTCACACCATAAGGACTGCTCAGAATTCCCTACACCTGCTAGGTCACTGTGCTCCAAACACTGGCCGGGTGCCTAGAACACTATGAGCTAAGCAGAAGTTTAAACAAAACTACAAAAACAGGTTGTCTGATAATATGCGACCTTCAAGTCAGCAAAATACACTGTCTGAAGCAAAACATAATAATGAGGCTATCTAAAGAGCAAAACACCAATTAAATGAAGCAGCATGTAAAATGGAGTCACACAATACAAAATGGAGTATAAAATGACATACATTACATGAAATAGCATACAAAATGGAGTGACAATAATCAACATATTATACTATCACTACAGGTAGGAAGGAGGGAGACAAAGCAGTAGTTCCTTGCAAGGGATGGGTTTTAATCCTTGTGAAGGGTGCTGACCTTCCATGCTGTAGGAAACATACCTAAGCAGAAAGAGAGGTTGAAGTGGTCAGTTAGAGGGGAGGCAATAGCAGCAGCTGAGAGTTAAAAGACTTTAGGATCTAGCCCATTGGGGCTGCAAGATGAGCGGGGTTGTTGTTAGGGACCAGACATCCCTACATTTCTGTTGCACACTCCCACTGGTTGAAAATTAGGTTGGGAGGAATTTTAAAGAACAAAAACAATGGTGGCTGTATTTCTCAATTAGCAAGAGTACATGGATGAAGTGAGTGTTTTTAAGAGGATTAAGGAAATCAAAGAAGAAAGAGTAGCTTGGGTAGTGGTAGAATGGAAAAGGAAAGTGGTCACTGTGGAGTGAGGAAGGAGGGATTGGGTCCAGCTATAGAAAAAGTGGTTGAAGGTAGACGCTACCACTGGAGGGGTGACATGATGGTAGCATCATCCAGAGAGAGGAAGGGGGATGGGTGACTCTGAGGGGTGCTTAAAAGGGTGTGTACAACTTTTCAGAATTTTGAGGGGGAGTCTAAATTTTACTGTAAGTTTGCGTTGAAGTATTTGGCCTTATCCTACCTGGTGTCATAGATGCAGCTATTATTGAGCCTCTGGTATCATAAGAGGTTAGAGTGTAGGCTAGAGTCCTTGTATAGATGTCAGGTATAGTCTCTGGATTGCAGGCACATGAGATAATACGATTAATCTCTTTCAGATTCAATATTTTGCAAAATGCTACAGTATATACTGTAAGCTGTCATTGACAGTTCAGTCGGTGGGCAGCCATGGAGGTGTGAAGAGGGTGGTGCTCCTCGCTGACTGGTCGCCATGCTGGGGCCAGGGGTAGCGGGGTGGTAGGTCATTACTGGAGTGGATGGGGGGTTGGGGGGATCACTACCCTATGGAAACAATTATTTTGTTAATGGGTGAGTGATCAGGCAATCCGGGACTGGGATGAGAACCTACACTATGGAAAAAAGTTATTTTATTGATGGGTGGGCAATTAGATGATTGAGGACGGGGAGGAACCACTACACTGTGGTAAGGGGATACTATATGGTGGTCAGTGATCGGGGTGGGGGGAGGGACACTATACTACAGAAAAGGTTTTTTATTATACAGTTAGGCGATCGGTGATCAGGGTGTGCGGGGCCACTACACTATGGAAATACCTTTATTTTATTACTAGGTGAGTAATCAAGCAATCAGGGACAGGGTGGAGCCACTACACTATGGAAATATCTTTTTTTACCATCAGGTCTGCGATTGGGGTGGGGATGGGCACAACTACCCTATGGGGGAATGCAGCTACATGGGAATTGGGCTGGTGGGAGGGGGGCTGCAGACCGCCACACTAATGGCATGGAAATGAGCCCACAACGTGCATGCCAATGGCTACTAGCACCTTGCATGCCCAATGAGCTCATTTGCATGCCTCTGTTAGTGAATAGCACTTCAGCACCTGAGTGCTATTGGTCATGGGGCCATTTTCCTGGCTGGCTGTAGGGGAAGCACTACTAGGTATTCCACTGCTTTTCCTGGGTTAGCGCTGCCCCCACTGGCCCCCTATTTACAGTTGGCTAGACCACCAGGTTATCCGACTGTGCATAGCTCCTTCGCCCACCAGCGCAGCCCGGAAGTACAGCGGAAACGTTTGCACTCATGTTGGATTCCCTTTGTGAATACTGGCCAAGAGATTTATTTATTTCAAAGGTGTTACGAGGAAAGACATATTGAGCTAGTAACAACTTGTTTTCAGTTATGTCCTGGGGGAAGGGAAAAGATAACAGATACAAAAATACAGACTATAAAGTTGATAGAAATGGAATAAAAATAACAAAGATAAAGATGACAATTATGTTGAAGAATAAATTGACAAAAATAAGTTACCAAGCAGTAAGTTGTGGAACTTAGCAAATATCAATTAAATAGTTATTAACTTATCAAAATAAAAAATAGGGCAATGACTGATACTGAAGAAGAGAAACACATTTAATGTGTGGCTTAGTTGTATTATTGTTATGTAAAATCCTTCACTGGTCAGGCTGCCTTCTCTTTCCGCTTTCCTGAACTTTAGAACTTTCTCCCCCTAAACATTTGTTCCACCTCTTCCAAATGATTTCTTTCCTCTTTGCTCTATGATCACACTGGTATCTCCTGTGCCTGCCCTTGAGTCATAGCCCTTAACAACTCCACAGTTTACTCTCTTCCCCTCTTTCTCCATGACTACACTGCTCCCTCCTGTGCTTGCCCTTGAATCCTAGCCCTTCCCCACTCCACAGTTTACCCTCTCCCCCTCTTTCTCCATGACCACACTGCTCCCTTCTGTGACTGCCCTTGATTCTTAGCCCTTCCCATCTCCTCAGTTTACTCTTTCTCCTTGTCCCTCCACCCACCTCACCAGCCCTCCTCCCTTTTTTCTTTCTGCCTCGTTTGTCTGCACTTTCCCTTCCCCACATCTGCGTTCCTTCCTTCAGTGCCCTGACCCCTGGTGCCATTATGGTTGAAAAGCACTATTGCTTGTACTCATGAGACAGATTCCCTGCCATGTCCTTGTAAGCGTTTTGCCTATAATTTTACCTGTCTGATAAACCTTGTTCATGTTTGTTTTGTACTGTTTAATTCATAGCTCTGTATGACATTTTATTGTATAAGTTATTGTTCAATGTTGTTCTTATACCTCTCTTCCCCTTCCCCAGGACACAAATGGAAATGAGTTATTTTTCAGCTGAGTATATGTCTCTCCTGGTGAAACTTTTTAAATAAATAAACAAATACATAATGTGAAAGTCTTACATTTACACCACAATAGTAGATAAAAACAAAACCATAAATCTGGTTCTGGACATACATACTCCCTTTAAAATGTGCTCATCACACACACTACACACACACATAGCTGCTACAACAGTTGTATACACACAAAGGGTGTGAGTGTCAGAAGGATAGAGCAACTACAATATTTCATTTTTAGTGCAATCCTTCTTTTACACATTTTTCAAGTGTATTTACTAGAGTTAGCACAGGTAAAATGCAGAATCTCATTTTTACTGCGGTTCTGCTTTTATACATTTTTACAATGTATTTACCAGGATAGGTCAGTTAACATGCAGTATCTCACTTTCAGTAAGGTCCTAATTGTACATATTGTAACACTAACAGGTCTGGAATGCCGTAAATTAGCTGGCTCCATCACAGCCTATATGTTTTCAGTAACCAGATACTGTATCTCTTTTTGGCTAGCAGTAGGATGTGAATTGTGCTGAGTGCATGTTTGAGTGCCTAATTTTTGCTTTGGAGGGGGGCTATATTCAAACATGCACTCACACTTTGCCCCAAACATGTTTGAGTATCGCAGATTTAGTGAACTTTGCTTATTTGTACTAAGGAAAGGGACTTTGCAAGGGTGAGCCTGATACCTTTTAATATGGGGCCATTACTCAGTGTAGTTCTGGTTTCCAGTTCTTGGTTTGTCTATATACAGTATTTCTGTTTCATGCTTTTACCCCATTGACTGTATTGCTTTTACCCACTGACTGTCATGCTAGCACCTGGGTTCAAGAATGGATCTGGGTCATTTGAAAGCTGGCCTGGGAGGAGGGATGGACATATGTAGGACAGGGAGTTGAATCTAGGTGACAGCACCATGGGACAGCATAGGAAGGGAAGTCTCTATGGAGGTTGAATACTCACATGTCTTGGCCCAATAGGGGAGAAACTAGGGGGAAAAGCCCTCAGACTGTAGAACAGTGATGGCCTCAAACCAATGATTAGGTGCCTCTGATCCAAAGTCCTGTGGCAGGACCACCAAAAAAGGTAAGTCCCAGGGAAGGTGGGTGACGGGGCTGGGAAGACTGGCCCAGATGTGGGCCAGTCAGTGTGCTAAAAGAGATAAACAGCTTTGTAGAAAATAAAAAAGTATTATAATTTATTATGTATTCCCAATGCATGTAAAATGTATCCTCCCCTCTCTCATATATGTATATATATATATATATATATATTCATGGCAAAATCTGTGTTTAATACATCAGTTAGGGTCAAAGCGACAAAAGTGAGGAAATTAAATGTTAGGGTTGAGCCCCTAACCCCCCCCACATAACCCACACACTTATCCTCGACAGACTGACAGATGCCAGGGTGTGCCATGGGGTCATCAGACCCAACTCTCACCTGATTCCATGTGTAAGCAGATTGACATGCTACAGTAAAGGAGCATGGGGTGACAGTTAGGCCTCACCTATACCACCCCAAATTTCTTAACATTTTTTCTGCAGTGTTAACCAAGGATTAATCAGAAGGAGTGTTCTTTAACAATATAAAAGACAAAGAACCTCTGTGCTCAAGCACTGAGGCAATGGTTACCCCAAAGAGCAAGTTTCAAAGAAATACAAAATCACACGTCCCCACAATGCAAAGCATCATGGGCTGCATATGCAAATCACCACAGAATATGATGCTGGTTCAACTTTAACAATATAAGGTACATGAGAGGTTTTACAATACAAAGAACATCAAGAACCATAATTTACACCCACACTTTAAGTAATAGGGTGAGTCACTGGTTAGTAAAATATGGGCTATGTCCAGTGGCTGTTCACGGGTATGATTTTAAAATTAAAATGACTTGCCCTGAGGATGTTTCTGAGCCTTCATGAGAAGGGGGGTATTTCCAATGTTCCCATTTATAATCATGCTGTCCCAGCAGTTGTTAGTATCCAAGGCTGCAGCATCAGATTAAAAGCCTCAGGGTGGAGAGCAGGATTCTGGGGGAAAAGTACCATGAAGATCTGCCTCAACCCTCTGAATCCTATACTGTCTGTTGGCGGTTGCTATGTTGTTGCCTTGGAGGATTCCTTCAACTATGCAGTTTAGCAGTGCAGTCACTTAGATTGTGGGGGAAAGCGCAAATTGTCCCAGAGGCATCTGCACAGTACTCCCACGTAAAACAAGCAAGCTGTTTTCATGTTTGGAGGGAGCTGTGAGGAAAAAAACTACCCTCAGTGACTATCTCACCACAGGTTCCCAACTGCAGCTATTTCTGTATTAGTTTCACCTTACCATCGCAGCACGTAATTTTCAAAACAAATTGAACCACTCTTATTCCTAATTACTCCTCAATAAACTTTTCCTAAAAGCTCACTCTAATCAATTTAGGTGGCTTCAGTTGGCATAGTAATCCTGTTTGAGTAAATGGTGGGATGGTTTGCGTGTATACCCAGTGGCCAAAGACTCCAGCATCTACAGAAAACCCTTCTTTCCCTGCTCCCGACCCTACTGTCTAAGGTACTGGGTAGCATAAGAAAGGAGGAAAGGAAAAAAATTATTAAATCCATAATGCCTACCCAGCACATTAGAAGTGTCCCTGGAGTAGAGAAGGGGGCAGTTCAACCTTAACAGTCAATGTGAACCTATCTGTTCAGTAAGGCTTGCAAGGAGCAGTACTCCTAAATGAGCATAATTAGTGTTAGCAGATGGGAATATCCTCTTGTCCCCAAACAGCATTCACCTTTGTTCTGCAGCTCCCATTCCAAATCAGACTCTTTACTACATGCCCCAAGTAACCATACAGTAAGATAAGTTTTCTATTTTGTATAGTGCAACTGTATCTGTAGCTACATGGAAGTGAAATGGGCAACTGGGCTCTGTCATTCCACAGCCCCCCAGACAGCCCCACAAATTCTTTGCATTCATAGCCAGGAGGCAGATGTACACATCCTCATGCAGTTGGATGCTTCCCTTGGTGCAGGCCTAGGCATCAGGATCTAATAACTCAGCTCCTGATGGGACCTGCATGAATGAGGATATGATTCCACTATTTCAAAAAGAAAGGAAGGAAATTCAATACACCAGTTCAGGTTTAACTTAATGCCACAAAAGTAGTGAAATGTGGTGTTAGGGTTTCCAACCCTAACTTCCCACCTCTACCCACAAGAAACAAAAGAACAAGACCATTGTTGCTTGTGGGGTGCAGATCGTCGTGCCTAACTCTCACCCCATTCCATGTGTAAACAAGCTGAGATGGTACAGTATAGGAGAATGGGGTTAGAGTTAGGCCCAATGACCCCAATTCACACCCTGATGCCTGTTTTTCCTTTTTTGTAATTCACCCACTCCAGTTGAGTGAGACACTGGGAAGCCCACTCCCAGTGTCCCAAAATAGATTAATATTATCTGCATACATGCAAAAAAGAAATCCATCACCCGACATCTCTGTTTTATTTTTTAAACCTGAAATAAAGAAAACAGTCCATTGTTGTTGCCCCCTTCCCCTCTGCCCATCCTGACCCTCCCACAGAGCCTTCCCCCCCACCATATACTTACCTCCTGAGATGGAATGCTGACATCTTCTGTATACTGGGACACCTCTGCACTCTTTAAAGCCCAACCATGAACCAAGGAATAAAGCTGACTGCTGTGGAACTGGTTGCACTATACAACATAGCTGTCATTTGACAAAGGGTAGCTGTGTTATACAGTGGAACTCTTAGTGCCACATAATGTATTTGCTATTAACAGCTAAGAACTATACGACACAGCTGTCTTTAATAAATAACAAGTGTGTCATATAGTTCGAGTACTATATGACACAACTGTCTTAAATAAATGACAGCTGTGTCATATAGTGCTTGCACTATATGACACAGCTGTCATTTATTAAAGACAGCTGTTTTGTATAGTGTGCAGGCTGCTGCTGTCATGGTTCATACTGGTAGGTCAGGGATGGGGCAACTGTCATTGTAGCCATGCCAGCCTGACTGTGGTTAAATCAACCTGTTAGCCACACACCAGTGGCCCAAAACACCAGTGTCAGTGTATTTATTTATTATTGTTTTTATTGTTATATGACACCGCGATGCCCACACCCAGTGTTGGATGCATCCCCCTTTGCACTATTGCAGCCCATTGCTGACATCAGGGGGCCAAATCCCCATGTTGGCATTTACACCCTCCCAAGCAGTGTGGCACACTGGGGAGCCCACCCACTGTGTACCAAAATGCTTCCATTCGCGTTCTGCCTGTACTGAAAAAAGAAACTGTAACCCACAACGTCTTTTTAGTTTTTTTAACCTGAAAAAAGAAAGGGTTCCTCGTCGTTACTGCCATCTCCCCACCCCAAACCGGAACCCTCCCTCTGAGCACCCACCTCCCCACACACACCCTTACCCCCTTCTTACATCTGGAGGTCAGCAGATGCCATCTTCTGTGGACCGGGACACATCTGCACTCATCAAGGCTGAACCATGAACTGAAAAATCTGGTGGTGCCATGCTGATTCACCCTTATTGGTCAATCGGGTTATTCTTATTGCCTCCCAAAAATCTGAAATTCACTTCCCCCTCAAATTCGCCACTCATCCTCTTGCTACTCCATTAACTCTGCCCTCAAGAACTTTCTTGCCCCTTCCTGTGCCTGCCACGATCCTTCCTAATCCCTCCCGTCATCTCCCCTAAGCCCATATTACCATATGCCTACTCCTGACCACTCCTATTTCCCTCTGATCGTGCTCCTCCTAATCCCCTACTCTCCCTACTCCTAAAGTGTTCCTCCCCTTCTTTCTCTACCCTTAATCTATCTCTCTCTTGTAAGCACAATCACTGCCTTGTGCATGCAGGAGCCATAGAGCATGGTGGGCAACAACATTTTCCCCCTTTCCCCATTTCTTCTTTTACTGCACCCCCTCAGCCACTGCTAGATCACTGCCTTGTTCAGACAGGGTCACTCAGCACACTGGTGGGGCACTACCCCCCTACTATAGTTGACCTCTGCTACCCCATCCCACAACATCCCTCCCCCAACACCCCCCTCTCTCTCATCACTATATATAAATATCTCTCATCGCCTATAACCTGTATCCTACCAGTAAGGCTGTCCACTGCCCTGCCCAGGTAGGGATAAAAGGACACTGTTGAATTTCAAGCCCCCTCTCCCCTTGGATACCCCCCACCTACAATACATCTGTCTCTTCACCCTGCCACACTCTACCTCTCCTTCTACCCCCCTATCAGTTGACATAGCCTTACACTGGCCTACCCATACACTCAGTTAAGCACTTATAACCTACCCGTATACTTCTCTTATATGCACGTTGGTCCACCCTGTCATCTCTGTTTGCCTCAAAAATTGTGTTCTGTCTGCTTCTCACCATAAATTACCTTTCCCTTCTTCCATTCTGCCCTCTGCAATTTTTCATTCCCTCCGTCCATTCTTCCTCTCTTTATTCCAATCACTGTAAATCTTGAATATCTATGTTACACTAATGGCTACCAATTACTATTGTGTCACCTTATGATCTAGTGCTATATACTATTACCAAGTTATTATATGTGTTCCAGTGTTACCAGCTGTCACCATCTTTTACCTAATTGCTGTATGTGTCTTCATATCTACTAAAGTTACCTGCTGCATTGTTAGTCAGTGTGATCCATCTGTAGTCCCTCCTGCTCTCATTGTATGCAAGTAAGCAAATTGTATTCCAGCATTGTAACATTTCTCTGTATTTTATCCCATTGTTCCCTACCCCCCAGGTCGCACCAGGTAACTTGTTGCTCAGCGTGCCTTCCTGGTGAAACATTTCAATAATTGAAGAATCAAGTAAGTGTTGTATAATGTATTTCAATGACATTTTAAACTTATGTTGATATCTTTGCCATTTTTTTATATATTTCCACCAAACTTTCAACATGGGCCTTTGGGGACCCCACCTCATGAACACCATCACTGTCATTTTGTTACTTGGGCCAAGAAGGTGATTTCACAGTCACTGCATAGAATCACCTTTAAGGACCAATTATCAAAATGCCAGTTCCAGAATTGCTGAGGTGAGGTCCCAAAAAGCCTATGTTGAAAATGTAGTGAAAAAATTCCAACAAGTGACCGCGTTACAAGAGTGCATTGTGCAGTTTCTATGCAGGAACATGTCGTTGGTAATTTACAATATTTTGACTCCAGATTCTCAACATGCCCTTTTAGTCACACCACCTCATGAACAGTACAGCTGTCATTTCTCACATCCTGCATGAAATGTGTATTTACACCTCTGGTGAGGAATGGTGCAGTCGCTGCAAGAAATCACCTTTCTGGACTAATTATTGAAATGACAGTGCTAGTGTTCATAAGATGCAGTCCTAAAAAGCCCATGTAGAAAATTTGGTGAAAAAAATTCTAAAAAAATGGCCACGTTATGAGCATGTGTAGTGTAGCATGAGCAGTTTCCACGTAGGCACATAACTTTGATAATCTGCAATATTGTGACTCCAGATTTTCAACACACCCACTTTTTCACACCACTTCATGAAAAGTACAGCTGTCATTTTTCACATTGTGTCTGAAATGTGTTTTTCCACCTGTGGCGCAGAATAGTGTTTCAGCATGGATGTGAAAATGTTCACCTATGGGGTTTATGATGTGGGTCATAAGAAGAATATGTTGAATGTTTTGTGTCAAAACATTAAAAATCAAATAATTTATTAAGTAACATTGATTGCAGGGATGTCTGTTGCACCTCTGGGGAACACGTTGCCTTACCATGCCAGTGAGCTGAGTTCATGTGTGAGTTCAGAGAGACGGTTTACTGGGACAGGCTGATGGGGAAGGTGCTGCAGCATGTAACACCAGTCATGGCCTGGGTAGGGATGGACCAGTGTTTTGGTGCAGACACCACACTCTGTAGTGGGTCAGACAACCTCATCCAAAGGGTATAGAGATGTGTGCTGGGGTCTGCTGCTCCATGCACTGCATCATGACTGTCTCCAATATTGTATTCATCTAAAATGAGAATACAGCTCCACTATCACAAAAAAGAAGGGAACTTAGTTGCAAAGAACAACGTTAATGCAGAGATTAGGGTTGGAAAAAACACAGAGTACAAAGACGGGAAATGAAAAGACATTAGTGATTTGGGTCTCCAGAGTAATGGTGAATCACTGGGAGGGGGGTCTTGGGATTATCAACCCTAATGCCCACCCTTATCCTGGATCAGATGAGATCAAATGTGATGTTTTACACAGGGCCCATAGGGCCCTGCATGAAGAATGATAGATAGATTATGTTGGCCACACTGTATCACAGAAACATAGAAAAATAGAATTTGATGGCAGATAAGGACCACTTGGCCCACCTAGTCTGCCCATTTCCCTACCTAATGAATAAGCTGCAGATCCTAGTTGAACAACTGCCTACTTCCTCCTATCCCCCACTAGAATTGCCTTATGTCTGTCCCATGCATTTTTGAATTCCCCACTGTTTTTGACTGTATGACCTCCTCAGGAACATCATTCCATGCATCCACAACCCTCTCCATGAACAAATATTTCCTCACATTACCCCTGAGCTGTCCCCCCACTATCTTCAAATTGTGCCCCCTTGTTCTTGCACATCTCTTTTTCTGAAAGATGCTACCCTCTTGGACTTTGTTAATTCCCTTGAGGTACTTGAAAGTTTCTATCATGTACCCCCATCCCTCCTTTCCTCTAGGGTATACATATTAAGCTCCTTTAGTCTCTCTTCATATGTCTTCTGGTGCAGACTTTGCACCATGTTGGTTGCCCTCCTCTGGACAGCCTCCATCCTGTTTATGTCATTGTGGAGATGGGGTCTCCAGAACTGCATGCAGTACTCCAAATGGGATCTCAATAACTGTCTGTACAGAAGGATAACAACTTCTTGTTTTCTACTGGTGATGCCTCTCTCTGTACATTCCAGTACCCCCCCCCAGCCATCCTTACTGCCTTCTTACATTGCTTGCTTACCTTTAGGTCATCTGATATAACTACCCCCTGCTCCCTTTCCATTTTTGTTGTTGTTAGTATGTCACCCCCCCATTGTGTACTCTTCCCCTGGGTTTTTGTTTCCCAGGTGCATGTCTTTGCACTTCTTTGTATTGAATCTAAGGAGCCATACATTTGACCATTCCTGGAACCTTGCAAAGTCCCTTCTCATCCTTTCCACCCCACCTTGTGTATCAACCCTGTTGCAGATCTTTGTGTCATCTGCAAAGAGGCAAACTTTTCCTTCCAGTCCTTCTGCAATGTCACTTATAAAGACATTAAAGAGGACTGGTCCCATTACTGAACCTTGTGGTACCCTGACATTTACTCCCCTTTCTTCAGAGCGGACTCCATTTACTATTACCTACTGTGTCCTGTTGTCTAGCCATTTTTTTTACCCAGACTACTACCCTGGGACCCACTCCAAGACTGGCTAACTTGTGTATTAATCTTTTGTGTGGGACTGTGTCAAATGCCTTGCTAAAATCCAGGTAGGCCATGTCCGCAGCCCTTTCCTGGTCTACTACTTTGGTCACCCAGTCAAAGAAATCTATTAGATTCATCTGACATGACCTTCCCACTGTGAATCCATGCTGCCTTGGGTCCTGTGCCCTGCTGGCCTCAAGGTACTCAACAATTCTTTCCTTCAGAAGTGATTCCATCATTTTCCCTATCAGTGAGGTCAAACTAACTGGTCTGTAGTTTCCTGCCTCTGTTTTGCTCCCACTTTTGTGAAGTGGAATCACAGCATGCCCTCTCCAGACCTCAGGTACTACCCCCATCCTTCCATGATTTATTATAGAGGGTAGTCAGTGGTGTCACTAGTTCAACCATTAGTTCCTTTATAATTACTGGGTGAATCCTGTCAGGCCCCATGGCTTTGTCCACTTTCAGTTTTAAGAGTTCTTTCAGAATCCTTTCCTCTGTGAATGGACTGGTATCAACCCCCATCTCCAGAGTGTTTCTCTTGTTTGGTTTAGGTACCTTCCCCTCCTCTTATTTTGTGAATACTGAGGAGAAGTATTCATACAGTATCCCTGCTTTTTCACTGTTACCCTCTGCCCACATTCCTTCCCCTTTATTAAGCCTCAGCATCCCTCCCTTGGTCTTTCTTCTCACCCTAATGTACCTATACAAGGTTGCATCCCCCTTCTTAACAGAGTTGGCTATGTTTTCCTCAGTTTGGGCCTTTGCTATTCTGACTGCCTTCCCTGCCTCCTTCTGCTTTAACTGATATAGTTCTCTGTCCTGCTTCTTCTGTGTTTCCTTATATTTCCTGAATCATTCCTTTTCTCCTTAACCTACCCTGCCACCTCTTTTGAGAACCATAGTGGCTTTTTCCTTTATTTTGTTTTGTTGATTTGCTTTACACAAAGGCTTGTTTCCTCTGTGATGGCAGTTTTGATTTTTCTCCATTGTTCCTCCACCCCTTCTTCTTGCCTGTTTGCTAGTGCTTTTCTGAGGCACACTCCCATTTTACCAAAGTCAGCCCTCCTAAAATCCAACACTCTTGATTTTGTATGACTTGACACTACTGCTGTGTTTATTGTGAACCACACTGTTTGGTGGTTGCTTATTCCCAGATGGCTACCGACTTCTAAATCTGAGATCCTCTCTCCCTCCTCATTTGAGAGTACTAGGTCTTAGATTGCTCCCTCCCAAGTGGGTTCTAACACAAGCTATCTGAGGCATGCCCCCTGTAGACCATTGAGAATGACTCTGCTCTTGGATGTGGTTGCAGTAAAGGTACTCCAGTTAACATCTGGCATATTCAGGTCCCCCATCAACAATATCTCTCCTTTTTCTGCCTTTCTAAGGATTCCTTCTATCATTTCTTTGTCCACTGCCTACCCCTCAGATTGGGGGTCTATAAACAACCCCTGTGTGCTGACTATGGTGCCATTTCCTGTCTCCAGGGTGACACACAGTGCCTCCTTCTCTCCCTGTTTACCCTTTAGTTCTGATGCTTTAATTCCTTCATTTATGTAAAGAGCTACTCGTCCTCCTATTTTACCCTCCCTGTCCCTCCTATAGATTGTGTACCCTGGTATGTTGATATCCCAGTAATGGTTCTCTGTGTACCATGTTTCTATGGCCACCATGATATCCAGGCATCCCTCTTCCATCAAGGCCACTGGTTCAGGGAGCTTGTTACCCAGACTATGGGCATTGATACGCATTTCCCTCTATTTTTTGATGGCCTTACCCCTTTTAGGCCCATCCCTTTCCTTACTGCCTTTTTCTGGTTTTACCTCTGTCCTGCACCCTATCAACTTCTCTACCTTTGCGTCTACTTCACTTACTACCCATTTTTTGGGGGAGGGGCTGGGATTTCCCTGCTTTCTTTTCAGTGCCTCCCCCCTTGGTTAGTTTAAATGCTTGCCAATGAAGCATTTAAACCTATCACCTAGGATCCTGTTTCCCCTCCCGGACAGATGCAGACCATCATGCCAGTATAGGCCTGTATCCCTCCAGGTGGACCCCCAGTCCCAATGAAGCCAAATCCCTGAGCGCCACATCAGTTTTTCAACCAGTCATTGAATCCCATGGTGCTGAATACCCTAGCCTCACCCATGCTGTAGACAGCTAGCACTTCTAAAAAAGTTACCATGCATGCTACTTGTCTAAGGCTCCTCCCCAACTACATAAACTCCTGCTGCACTGCTCTGATTCCATTCCCAGCCAGGTCATTTTTTCCTAGGTGGACAATGACATCCAACCCCCTCCCTATGCAGCTGCTCCCATGATCCTCACTATAAGGTACTTGGTTGGAGCTGTATCTTGTGCTCAGACAGGAGGCTATGGGCTGGGGGTGGGCAATAAGGTTGACAGACCCAAGTAAGACCCCATCAAATGCCTTTTCATTTCCTGTCTTTGTACACTTTGCACAACCCTAATTTCTACATTAACATAGCTTTTTGCAACTAATTTTTTATACATACATATATACACATATCATAGTGGTGCGGCAGCACCACTATAGTTAGAGTTGAGTAGGCAGTTTAACGTTAAACCTCAAATTTTGCACTTTAATAACTTTACAATCATTCAATGGATTTGCATGAAATGTGGTATGTGATGTCCCACAGGGTAGAGCTCTTGATGTACCAAGTTTTGTTCTGGTTAGATTTGTGTATTTTGTGCTGTGTATAGTAAAATGCTAAAATTCTCCTTTTTGGACTGTTGTTTCCCCATTATGCTGTGGCCACACAGTTTGGAATTTTTGTCTGACATTTTTGGGTAGAAAGAGCTTGGCCCAAAGAACAAGCTGGCATTGGATTGGTGAAAATATATTAATTTGTATCAAAGTTATTCAATTTTGAAATTTCGGGTTCTGAGAAAACTCAGTTCAGTCTTTTGGATAGTTACATGGTACAAAAAAGAGATTCAGGCCTATAAAAAATGGATTTTTACAGTTCACAAAAAGGGATGGCCAGCAGGGCATTCTGGTCCCACAACTTCTAATCCTTTTTCAGAATACAAAAAAGGATTTTGACACCTTGTGAAAAGGGAATTGGCTAGCGAAAAGGGATTTTGCGAGCTCACGAAAAGGATTATAAAATTTAATCCCTTTTGAGCTGTCAAAATCACACATCTGCTGATTCTCTTTTCACAGTATAAAATCCTTTGTTGAAGAAAAAGATTAGGAGTATGAGACAGATAGCCCCTGCCATAATCTTTCTTCTCCAGACAAATTCTTTTTCTAAGGTGTCAAACTCCTTTTTGGATCATGAAAAAAGATTTTGACACCTCACGAAAAAGGATATTTAAAGTTTACTGTTTTTTTGTCACTTCACTACAAAGAAACAGTTAGGACTTTTGGGTTGAGTTTTGCAAGGTACAAAGGGGTTGCCCCACAGGTGTTACTTTTGCTGGCTGGGGATAAAATTTATATCACTTCCATACTTCTAACATTCTGAAGTTTGCAAATTTCCCATAAGATAACATTGTGGCAGGCGCAGTACCTTTCCGCAGATATATCTTGAAAATGCTTCGAGATACAGATGTTTGCTAAAAGCAGCTTAATACAGCCTTAGGTGTACTAAGCAATGATGCAGCTTGCTAGACTATGATTATAACTGTGGTGGAATTTTTCCCAATGTCCCTGTGGTTACTGTGATATTGTTCCATTTGTAGCACAAGGGTTACTTGGAATGTCTGTAGTCATGTGCTCTCTCCCTACAGTTATGGATATGTGGGGCTCCCACATATGGATACCATTATGCAGTAATGAGAGTGCAGGGCCCTCCATTATGCAGTACTGGGAGAGGAGGGTTAATTACAATGTCTCTACACTTTTGGTCAGATAGGAGTGCAGGGCCCACATGAAAGTCAGGGACAATTACAATATGCATGCATGGAAGCACAGGGATTGGACATCCCTGTGTATCCATAGCACACTATAGGCTGATGGGAGCCCAGAGCCCTCTTGGCCCTGCGCTCCCACGACCATATAAGGGGAAAATTACACTTTCTCATAAAGTAAGGAAATTAATTGCAAAAACATTTCATTAATGTATCAGCTAGTGTTAAAGCAACAAAAGTAGGGAAATGAGGTGTTAGGCTTTCCAACCCTAAAACCCCCCAGCCTACCCTACCATGCAACCCCACCCGCCACCCTCCATAGTCCAACAGGTGTCAGGATGTGCCTTTATGTCATCAGCCCTAATGCTCACCCCATTCCATGTGTAAGAAGACTAGCATGGTACAGCATAAGAGAATGGGGTGGGCATTAGGGTTTATGACCTCAAGGCACACCCTGACACCTGTTGTGTTGTTGTGGTGTTTATTGTATTTGTATTTGAAACATTTCAATAAAGCATATTAAATTAAAAAAAAAGCAGAGGTAGCCAATTCCCTTTCTTGTTCATGTTTGTATTCCCTGCAAACATACTTTGTGCAAAAGTACCCAGGGCCTTCTATATGTGATTCTGGGTGGTTTATAGTAACTATATTAAGGCAGTCAAAGTGTTGTCAGTTTTTAGGATATCCAAATGACATTTTATAATGTTTCCCATCTCTATGGGTTGTGGGCTTTAGGTTATAATAAAATTAAATGACTGGCCATTGTTTTAATTTTTTTTTGTTTGTTTTTTTGTTACCTTGGGAATCAACAATTTTTGTGTTTAGTTTGATCCACTTGTGCCCTAGAGTTCAATAGGATTTGGTACACTATAGCCCCTTTGAGGGAATCCCTTTTGCATCTCTTTATAAAACAATTCAGTACAGTTATGGTATCTTTCCAGAATGAATGAATTTTTTTGTTTTGTTTCATTAAACTATTAAAATATTTTGAAATGATTTTCACTACCACTTTATATTTGCATGGAATATCTCAGGAGGTATCAAATCATTTCCTAGTATATGTCCATTCTTTTTATGTTGTCTTGCATGTGTGAAAGCAACATTTTATGATAGTAGCTCATTCAGAGTTGTGTCAGTGTTGGAAAATGAACAGAATGCTTTAGTGGGTGCATCCTTCAGCCACCAATTAGTGAGCATGCTAGCGATGACAGTAGTTTCAAATAGAGCCATGGAGTTTCAAGAAATCTACTGCTCCAATGAGGTGCAGGTACCTCACTGGAGCATCAGATGACAAGGCTCCCTTATGTGCCCTTCCTGGTGAAACATTCCAAAAAATATGGTGGCTCCTGCCACCCACCACACAATCCCCACAAAGCCAACATCAGGGATGCCCATCCCAGTGTCAGCATTTCCCCCAGTTCAATTTGTTTGCCAATGGGGTGCCCAATCCCTGTCGGCATCATGTTCCTCCCCACACACATACACTTTCTTTGCCAGCAAAGGTGCCCAATCTCCTTCAGCATCATGTCCTCCCCAAAAATTCATGGCACACTGGGAGCCCACCCCAGTTTGCCCAGTTTTCCCCAAATCCTTTTTTTACCTGTAAGTAAACAGCCCCCTGAAGTCCAGTTTCTTTTTTTACCTGTAAAATAAAATTGTCCCTCATCATCCCGCTGTGCCCCTCCCCAAACCACACCCACCCTCTGCGCACCCCACCTCCCCACACCCCCTCTCATTCCATACTTACCTCTGGAGGACTGGCACTGTGATCTTCTGTGGAACAGGAACATGTCTGAACTCTTCAAAAGCCAAACAAGAACTGAACAAAATGCAGTAAGCTTTATAATGACAGGCAATGGAGGGAGGTTCAACTTAGGTGGATATCTCAGCCATTTTGGGGAATTTTGGCACCATATTTTCAACAAGGGGTTCTTTGGACGCCACCTCATAAACATATGAACTGTTATCTCATTACTCAATCCCAAAAGGTGATTTTCTGGTCACTGTGCAGAATCACCTTTTGGAATTGATTAATGAAATGACAGTGCCACTGTTCATGTGGAGGGGTCCAAAAAGGCCCATGTTGCAAATTTGGTGAAAAAATTCAAAACAATTACTGCATTACGAGCATGCGTTGCACAGTTTCCATGCACGCTTGTAACTTCAACAGTCTGTAATATTTTCACTCCAGATTTACAACATTGCCTTTTTTTCACACCTCCTTATGAACAGTACAGCTGTCATTTTTCACATCCTGCCCAAAATGTGTTTTCACACTCGTGACATACAATGGCACAGTCACTGTGGGAGATCACCTTTTGGGACAAATTGACAAACTCACAGTGCCACTTTTCATGAGGAGAGGTCCCAAAAAGCCTGTGTTGAAAATGTTGTTAAAAAAATCCCAAACATAATTATGTTATGGGCATGCATTGTGCCGTTTCTATGCACGCTCATGACTTCACTAATTTTTCATATTTTCACTCCAGATTTTCAACATTGCCATTTTTTTAAACCTCCAAATGTACAGTACACCTGTCATTTTTCACATCCTCCCCGAAATGTATTTTTGCACCTGTGGCACCAAATGGCACAGTTGTGCAAAATCACCTTTCAATTAACAAACTGATAGTGCCACTGTTCATGAGGTGGGGTTAAAAAAAGCCTATGCTGAAAATTTTGAGTGAAAATACCAACAAATGCCCAGGGCATTAGGGGTTTCCAACTATAACACCACAACCTGTAGAGACTGACAGGCATCAGGGATGTGACTTGGGATCATCAGGCTGTATTGCTCACACCAGTCCACCCTTACCCCCACCCTGCAGCCAGTGACAGGCATTGAGGTGTGCCTTGGAGTCTTCAACCCCAAAGTTCTCCCCATTCTCCTATACTGCACCCATCTCATCATATTTCCTTATGGAAGGGGGTGAGCATAAGGCCTGTAAGCTCTAAGGCACACTGTGTCACTTATCAGTGTCTGTAGGGTAGAGTGAGGTGAAATGGCATGAGCATTATGGCTGACAACCCAAAGGCACACCCCAACATCTGTCAGTCTCTGCAGGGTGGGGTTGGTGTCAGTTCAGTACTTCACTGCCATTCCTATTATGCATCGTCTGTAACTCCTGCACTACCAATGCCAATGCCAGCAAGACAGTATTCAGCATTGACAAATGCTTGTTTAAGTTTATTGTCATATTCAAGAGAACACTGCATAAATAATCACATGAAACACATTGCTATAATTTCTAGGTATAACACAGCTCATTAAATCTGGTCATAGTAGGTTATGGTAGATAAATATCTTATTGCTATTATTAAATGGGCTGAAACCCTCTATCCTGGACTTCAGCTGCTACATTAATGGCTATTATGTGATCAGGCAAGACAGACATGGCAGTAATAAGGGGGATCGAGTCCTTTTATATTTTATGGAATCTCTAAGTGGAATCCAAAATTTGAGTAGTGTCACTGAAGAATCTGTCTGCTAATGGCTCATCACAGAACTCAACCTAGGTTTGGCTAAGAAATTATATATTGGCTGCACTTATAACCATTCCAACAGTGGTCTGAATGGTTACTCATGACTGACTTAAAATATTGGTTTCTGTTCCCCCATGAGGGAGCTCATTATGGCAGTGGACTTCAGTATTAACTTTTTGCATGGCTTCAGCTTCAGTGTGCTGAGTTGCTAAAACAATTCAACCTCTCTCAAATTATTCCTCTCCTACTTGACTCAACCTCAGATCCTCAAAACCACACCCTCCTGGATTGGATCCCTACACACAAGGAGGACAGGGTGCATCAGAGTATTGTTGGATTCCATCTGTGACCACTCTCCAATGTTTTGTATCTGGTCCTGCAAGCATTCTTGCTGCCCACCCAAAATTCTGTCAGTCATAGATTTTTATATATGGGATATAACATAACTGCACTAGGACATTAGGGCTGTGGACTGATCAGCCCTCCACACTCTATCTAATGTGAAGTCTACACTGGGTTTTCTCACTGCCACCCCTTCCTCCAACCTGGACACACACACTTCCCAATCACCACCTGGAGAGTGCAAGGTGGGAATTCTAGATGGCTTCTTAAAAAGTTCCTACAAACCATGAAGCAGAGGATACCCTGTGGGTGGCTTACAAATCCTCCCAATCACCATCTTCCTGGAACAGTTACCTGAGGCTCTGTAACATCTGTAAGCAGGAAATCAAATTCTATACGACTACCTAAATAAAAAAATCTTCATGTTTGCAACCTGGGTAACCCTCTAAAAGTCTGGGCATCAGTGAACTCTCTAGTTAAGCCATGCAGCAAAGAATCCTTAACCAATCTGTGGACCAAGACTGGGACCCTAACTAACTCCTCCCAGGTCACAGAAATCCAAAACAACAAATTTAGAAACCTGCCTGAGTACCTGTGAAAGCTTCTGCTGAATGACTCTGCATTGGCTCACAACAGCAGGAGTAAGAATGCTTTGTAAGCCCTCTCTTCCATTTCAAGGCCACTTCCACCAGAGAGGTCCATCATCGCCTTGTGGCCCTCTCCAACTATGCTAGTTCCAGCAGCAAAGGTCTCTGCCTGAATTTACTTAAGCTGACAGTCAACCTCATAGCTAAACTGCTAGCTGCCATCATTAGCATATCATTGACCACCTCCACTATTCCATTGCAAAGGAAATGGGCCAGACATGTTCCTAAATTTAAATCAGGTGACCCTAAACTACTCGACAGCTATCAGACAGTTTCCATCCTCTCCCATTTATCTAAAATACTTAAGAAAATTGTCTTCCAGCAAATTTCAAAACACTTGTCAAAGTATTATCTGCTCTCCTCCCCCACCATAATGATTTTAAAAAGAACCACAGTACCAGTACTGCACTGGCATGTTTCACTGACCATATCCTTAAGAATATAGATGCAGACATACTTACTGATGCCATTTTCATGGATCTATCAATAGCCTTTGATATTGTGGATGACAGCATCCTATTAGAAAAACTGCACTGCTGCAGGTTCTAAGCTGCAACCACAGCCTAGTTTGGAAACTACCTCTATGGGAGATTCCACATGGACTGTATGGGGGCCACCTCCAACACTCTTGGGGTTAATAGTGGGGTCACTCAAGGGTTTATACTTGGTCCATCTTGTTCTTACTCTTTGTGAACAACCTCCCTAGGGAAGTATGGGTTGTCACAAGGGATGGGCAGGTGCTAAAATACTCAACCATCAAGACTGCCTGTGAGTATCTCTTAAGTACCCAAACAATACCTAGAAGAAAACTGAGTAGTTGGTTGGGTTGGGTAGTTACAACCAGACCTGTTTTACTACCTGATTACCACACCCTGACCATAACAAAAATCATGTGAAAGACTGTTTTTATTGGACTATTACATTGTTGTTAGGTGCCCTGAGCCATTATATCAATGGAGGCATTGCTGAGGCAGATATGGGAGGTGCAGCTGCTCTTAGCAAGTCTGCTTCTGTGTCAAAAAATTATACCCTTGGAGGCATTGCTCAGGCAGGTACAAGAGACACAATAGCACTTACTAAGGCTGCTGCTGTTTCACAAAATTATGCTCATGATGGGCATTGCTGAGGCAGGTATTAGAGGCTCAGCTGCTCTTAGTGAGCCTGATGCTGTTTCTAAACATTATATCCATGGTGAGCATTGTTGAGGCAGGTATGAGAGGCACAGCTGCTACTGTATGAGTGAGCTTATTGCTATTTCCAAAAAGTATACTCATGGTGGGTATTGCTGAGGTAAGTGCGAGAGGCACAGCTGCTCTGATTGAGCTTGCTGCGGTTTCCAAAAATTCTACCCATGGTGAGCATTGATGAGGTAAGTACAAGAGGTGCAGCTGCTCTGAGTGAAGCTACTGCTGTTTCCAGAAATTATACCCATGGTGGGCATCAGAGTTGCTTAATATAAAACTGATGATTGACAAAAGAAAACTAAGAGTTGTGTGGCACATGTGGCTATCATGGTAGAAGTGGTGATGGTTCTATTTGTTTCATACACAACCTAGTCATCATATTCAGTATCACTGTTTGCAGGCTGTTCATGTTCAGGGTCAGAATCACATAAATCAGTGTTTGGGACCATTAGGAAACTGTCAGCATTCATTTTGAGAAATGTAAGCCGTTCCATATTTAAAGACTTAGCAGTGTCCTGTCATCAGTGACTATTCCTCCAGCTGCACTAAATATGCATTCTAAATATAGGCTTAAAGGTGGACAACTGAGGTACATTATTGCACTATTTGCTAGATCAGGCCATATTGTTCTCTTTTGTTTTCAATAAAGTAATGCATCTTTCTCAAGACCAGTTACAGTATGGTTTGCAAAATAGTCCAGGATCATTGTGCTGTGAGACAGTTACTAGTCTGGCAGATGAATCAGCTTCACTTTCATTACAGGCAGGATACTGGTCCACGTTGTTGCAGGTGACTCAGAAGTGATTTGCCTTTCTGAGTCTGAATATAAGATGCCTGGGAAATAAGTGTAGATGTGCTTTCCTCACTGATGACACTGGCAGTTGTGAAGAATTGATAGATGTGCTATTGTCTGCACCAGAGGTGTACGTTGATGGTTCAGCAGGGTTTGACTGCTGTACATCAGTTAATGGTGTTGGTGGGGCAATGTCACATTTGGTTAACAGAAGCTCTCTCCAATACTCAATATCTTCCTCTGCAGAAAGGGTGGTTTCAATGTTCCACTTACAGCTAGGACCTAACAATGTAGCCAACACATAGGTGTCATTCAGAAACATGGCATTTATTCTCTGATCAATCAACAGTCCGAGACACAAGTCATCTGCTAGCATAAATGGTGGTGTCTTCTTTTGACTGAAAGTCTTTCTTTATGTCATCAAGAAAACCATGAAGAAATCTTTTTTGTGAAAGAATTTGAGTCAAAGTTGCACTCTCCACACTGACATCATGTTTAACAGCCACAGATGGCTCCAAAAAGGTGACCAAAGATTCAAGTAGAGTCCAGCTGCTGGAAGTAAGCATGATGTCTACCTTAACATTTTGATTCTGCATGCTGTAGTCATGTACAGCTTTCTACTGTTCAAGAAGCCTTTCCAACATGTTAAATGTTGAATTCTAGCAGATTGGAACTTCTTGCTTTAATTTATGCAATGGTAAGTTGTTTGACCTCTGCAGCCTCTTCAGGATATTTTGTGCTTTCACAGAGTGGCTGAAATGCTCACATATTTTCCTAGCAAGACCTAACAGGTTTTCAATATTTCTGTTTCCTTTTAAGAAACTATGGATGAGAAGATTAAAACAATGTGCAAAACGAGGTTTGTGTTGCTAGTTGCCATCTCTAACAGCTTTGACTATGCTAGCTCCATTATCTGACACTATGAACCATGAATATAAGGAATATGGAGTAAGCCATTTCTGGAATTTACTTTGCAGCTCCTGCAAAATATTCACAGAAGTGTGGTTTTCCTCAAAAGTGATGACACATAATACAGCCTGCTTCTTTCTGCTTATGGTAGAGCGGGGATTGTTACTATATGATTGAATACTTGCCCAATAAGCAGTAACAGTTATGTTGTCAATGGTTTGGTTGCTAGTGCATATATTTGTGGTTATGTGAACCTGCATCACCTCAGAGAGTTTCAACTGCTTAATGGCTATGGTACAAACTAAGTCATACAACAGTGGAACAGTCTTTTTTTGAGAAGTATGTTCAATAGAGATAATGTGTATCATGATTCAATGTGGTTCATGAACTTGAAGAAACCTTTTTTGGGAAATAAAACAAAAGGGAGTTTACAAACAGCCAACAGCTCTGCAATGGCTCTATTTAACAGCTGGCATGTTGGATTCTTGTGGGTAAATGTTGATGTTCTCGCAACACTTTATTTTAATGTTAGTTGAGAATCACAAGATATTTTAAATTTTTAGCGGATTGCAATTTTCACACCTTTTTCATGTGGAATTACACTTTGGGATTTTGTAATACTTGATGGTGTCAGAAGAAAACAATCTATATCTGTCTGGGAAGACTGCAAGGACACATCAAGTAATTCAATGTCAGTTCCTACTTCTAGTTCATTGTTATTATGGTCACTGCCAGCACCATCTCCACTACCATCAACACCAACCACACTGCCCCTTGTCCTGACACACTCAAATGGGTGTTTTGCCTTTGCATGTCATATCATTTCTGATGTTCCAAAGTTTCCCACTTTACCACCACAGCTGACGATATTTTTGCAAAGACTGCATACAGCTCAAGAGTTGTCTGCAGGGTTGATATAAAATAAATTTCACACTAAAGATTTACCTTTTGTGCTTTGTACCATGATCCTTGGCACTATTTTTTGTACAGTCAAGGGACTTGGAGGAAACTCTACACTGCTATTTACTTGTTGATAAGAATTATTCTCATTCATGCTTATCTTCTTATTCTTACATTTAGCCTAAGATTGTTTTCTGTGCGTGCCTCTCATGCCTTACAATAGCATCATCTCCTAACCCCTCATCTATATTGCAGACCTCTTCACCACAAGAGTCAGAAGACCTGGACATGTCATCATCATCATCATATGGGACAAAGCCTAGGCTATTCCATTCCCAGTCCCCACTATCACCATCTTTATCAGCATTTACTGCCTTGGCATCCAAGTTTATATCTGAGCAGGATGCCTCCTTGCATGTAGCTTTGGAAGCTGAAAGTATTCTTGCACATGTGGCAAAATGTTTAGTACCTCTATGAGTAACTCCAATCAGTTCATTCTGAAACTGTACTATAATTTAATTGCTAACATGCATTTTTGGTTGAGGAAGACATTTAGTTCCAGTCCTAGTAATGTTCTTATTAGTGTCACTGTGATCTTCATTAGTGCTATAATTCATATTGTCCACATCATTAACAGTTGCATGTGCAGCAGCATTGTGCTTCCTTTTAGTAGCTGTAGACTGGGAAATACAAGACATAGAAGACACAGCTGTGAAAGGAATGAATATTGTTTCACTAGCTGCTGCAGAGACAGTGAAGCTGATTATGTCACAGATAGTAAAAAATAACAGGGCTCTGGGCACCTAACAAACAATGTAATACAGCCTAAATGGCTTTCGCTATGCTGCAGAGAGATATCATACACAGTGTAGCAATGTCACAGTAGTAAGTGACAGGGCTCAGGGCACCTAACAGACAGTGCAATACAACCTAAATGGCTGTCGATATGCTACAGAGAGACACCCCACACAGTGTAGCTATGTCACAGTAAAAAAAGACAAGGCTCAGGGCATGTAACACCTAACAGACAGTGTAATATAGCCTAAGTGGTTTTCACTGTGCTGCAGAGAGATACACAGAGTAGCTGTGTCACCGACAGGGATCAGGGCACCTAACAGACAGTGTAATACAGCCTAAATGGCTTTCACTGTGCTGCAGACACACACAGCTATGTCACAGTGATAAAATAAGGCCTACAATGTCAAGTCGACAACTAACTCGTTGACTGGCATAGCAGCGCCAGGCTCCCTGTCGACCGAAAATTGCAGTCAGCAGGGAGCCCTGCACAGCAGGGTGCTTTGTTTTCTTCAGGGGGGCTTTGCTCCCCTGAACCCCCATGAAGGGGGTTCTGCCCCACCCTCCCATACTAATGGATACCAAGTTTGGGTCAGAGTTTGTTCAGGGAGGGGTGCAAGATGGAGGAGAGTGTTACTGAGTCCCAGGTGCATCCCCTACAGCGACTTTGCGCTGTTGTCGGCAGCGACGTATGTCACTGTAGGGGTTCTCTGTGGGAAGTGTATACCACAAAATGACAGGGCTCGAGTCACCTAACACAAACAGTGTAAATTACAGCCTAAATGGCTTTCACTATGCTGCAGAGAGATGCACAGAGTAGCTGTGTCACATACAGGACTCGGGGCACCAAACAAACAGTGTAATACAGCCTGAATGGCTTTCAGTATGCTGTAGAAAGACACACAGTGCAGCTAATTTCACAGTAAGGGCTTGGGGGCACCTTACAGACAGTGTAATATGGCCTAAATTGCTTCCACTGCTGTAGAGACACACCACTATATTACAATAATAAAATGAAAGGGCTCGAGGCACTTAACATGAACAGTGTAAATTATAGCCAATGTGGCTTTTACTACATTGCAGAGAGATACACAGAGTATATATGTCACAGACAGGGCTCAGCCTAAATTGCTTCCATATGCTGCAGAGACACACAGCTACAGTATGTCACAGTAATAAAATGATAGGGCTATGAGCACCTAACAGAGACAGTGTAAATTATAGCCTAAATGGATTTTACTATGCTGCAGAGAGACACACAGAGTAGCTGTGTTACAGACAGGGCTTAGGACACCTAATAGACAGTGTGTAATGTACAGCCTAAATGGCTTTCAATATGCTGCAGAGAGAAACACACAGTGTAGCTCTTGTCACAGACAGGGCTCAGGGTACCTAATAGACAGTGTACACAGCTATGTCACATAAATAAAATGACAGGGCTTGGGGCACCTAACACAAACAGTGTAAATTTACAGCCTTAATGGGTTTCACTATGCTACAGAGACACAAACCAGCTTCCAGTGACTTTTGCCCCCCACTCTTTCTCTCCTAGCACAACACCATCGGATGATCCCCCAATTCCCCCCTCCCTCTTGAGATCATTTCGGTCCCCAACCCATTGCTCCTTCATGGAGGTTTTACTTTTGTGTTTTTATTTTATAAGTTTCATTGTGATTTAGATAAAAATGCACAGTTAGTGCTCAATTCCTTCCACTCCCTTCAGACTCTGGTTACTATCTGTGCAACTGGCTCATAGCAGATGGAGCATAGACACCACTGATCAATCAGATTGTCAGCCCTGGGTCATGTGCTCCATATTCTGCTATGAGCTCATGAAGGACACCACAGGCTGCCCATTCATGTCTGTTTCCAGCCTCTGAAGGAGTCCCAGGACCACACAGGCTGCCTGTAATGTCTGTTTAAAATAATTATCCATTATCCAACCTGTTACTCATGTCAAAACTACACAACCCATGAAGTACACTGTTGTTTCGGGTAGAGTAGTAAATTACCTGAACTACCCTACCCAACCAAAAATCGCAGATACTCAACCTACCTAATCTAGCTACCCAATGGGTAGCCCATCCCTAGTTGTCACATGCTAATGTATGCAGATGACTTGATTCTTCCACATTGAAATAACCCAAATGAACTGTCTTCCTCCCTCACCAGGGAGGTCAACACTGTTTGAAGGTGCCTTGTCTCAAATAGGCTGCTTGTTAACACCAACAAAATAAAGGCAATTTTTTCTAGGTCTAAACCGTGGTTTACCGGCTGGTCAGCAGGCATAAATACCCCTTATCCTTGAAAAAATGGACACTGTATGAAACCTACTTAGATAAATTAAATGTGTTTAAATACCTAGGAGGTGGTATTGGACCCCCCTCTCTAGTCTTTGAAGATCATATTGGACTAATAGTCAAGCATCTTAAACAGCAATTGGGGGTCTGCATCAGGCTGCAAAATCTCATGACCATGGAAGTTTGGCTGGTCTTATCCCAGAGTATGCTTTTCACATTCCTGAATTACCATGCCCCAGCTATACCCAAACTTCTAGTTGCAACTTCTCTAGATTCAACAATATCAAGTAATAAAGTGCATATTGTAGCCTACAGAGATGCATCATTAAATTAGACTACATTTTAATATCAGGATGGTTAGGATATTTCTTTTTTGATTAGAGTACTCTCTTTGTCATTCAAAATTCCCATTGTTATTAGTTTCTGCTGATACCCATCTCCATTTTCTAAATGTGATCCACCCCCCCAAATATGATGTCTAAGGGTTTACTGGTGAGAGATTGGTTATTCTGAATGTACAGTAGTTTCCTTTTTCCTTTCCCTGCATTTGGTGACTGATGTTGTATAAAGTCTAAGAATATTTGTTTCCTTTATAGTGATTATAGCTTATTTTTGCTTTTGTTCAACAGCAAAATTATATTGCAGATTGTTCTAAGCAGTACTGCTTTCAGATCTGAGCTGCAGAAATCTGAAAAAAAAATGTTTTTTTGGGAATGGTAAATAATAACTGAATTTGTTTAATGGAAGCCAGTGTGACATTTTAAACACTTACAGCCTTCCTAGCATGAGATCATTTGGAGAGAAAAACAAAATAAAATATCCTTCAGCCACCTTCATAACACCCTTTCCTGCCCTCTTCCATCCCATCCAGCAACAAAACAAACAATAAAGTAACCCCTCCTATGTCCATCTACCTCACCATATCACCCTCCTCCCTAATGAGAACAAAAACAATTTTTTTCTTCATGTTAACCTCTTCCTGTAGACTTCACAGCATGCTTTCTTTCCCTCTCCAGTCAGCCCTTTAGATACAGTAAGTTAAAGTATTTTCTTCTTTGCTGCATTTAGGACTCCATTCCTCCTTCTCTCCCCCCTGGGCTCCTAGTTCAATAATAATAATAATAATAATAATTAAAAAAAATGAATTTTTGTCAGTGACCAGCCTCGAATCCCTCTGCCCTGCATACCACATTTGCTGGCTACTATGAATGAAAGAATGAATGAATGACTGATATAGTGGGAGAAAACAGCGTGTGTAATCATTCATTCTTGCAGCAACTGTCCAAGGTGGCATGCAAAGGGTTTGACACAGTCTCTATCAATTCCTTTTTTATCATCAAAAAGGGTGACATTGGTATTAGGGTGGGAATGGGTGCTTCAAAGACTGAAGGGAGGGAGATACTTAGTTTATCTAGTAGGTGCTCAGGGGCAGATAGTAGGATGGGATGCTTTAATGGCAAGAGCAAAAGGTTAGCATGTTGGGGATGGGAGAGCATAGAATTTGACACCCAAAAAGGATCGCTTGGCCCACTTTCTCTTCCCAGATGTTCCCTACCTATTCTGTCTCCATAGACCCTATTTAGTAACTTTTGACCCACCAACATTCCAAAAAGTATTAAAATATTAAAAGTATCAGGGAGAAGGGCGGGAAGGAATGTTAAGTGAGATGGGGGAAGAGAGGTTATTCTTATTGTTTGACTGATGGATGGGCAGCACCTTTATAGAAATACTTATAAGAAATGTTTTCATGCTGCACACATAAAACTACCCATGTGATATGCATGCTGCAAGTATGATTTAAATGTTAAATTGGAACCAATTGTATGCATGTGGCACGCATGCAGCAAGCAAGCATGGAAAGCATGCTTTTTATGTTAAATTAAAACAGACTGCATGCATGTGGCATGCGTGCAAAAAACACGTGGTCACTGATAACTGCACACATAAAAGTTAAGTGACTTGCTCAGTATCACACCATAGACAAGTGGGGGTTGATTAGATTCAAACCTAGGTCTTCAGGTCTCCAAGTCTCTTGGATTGCTGTTTATTGCCTTTAACCACTAAACTATACTGCCTGCATATATATGGATCGCTTGTACTTCAATACAAATCTGCATACATCTGCATGTATGCAGCATGTTTATAGCCACTGATATACTTGTTAGTGTTCTTATCCCCCCTCATCTCATCTCAGCTCCAGAGATGAACTGTAACGCACATACCAATGGAAACACATATGGTTCTTCCCACTCTCAATACACATACTTACCCACAAAACTACTTATTTACTTCTGTCTGGCCTGTACTCCTACTATTTTCTCTCCATAAAAGTGAATGCTTCCACACAAACAAACTTTAAGGGGCAAACACAAAATTAGCAATAACTCAACACCCACCCACATGGCCAGTCAGCGCCCTCCCATGCACACACACTGTAGTGGGTGTGGCCATGCTGCAATAGACAACCCATAAAGTATAGAGATACTGAAAGTAGAGTGTCTCTTATCTGAGTACTAGGGAGCCACATATAGTAGTCTTTAAGAGATGATGTCCATAGGTCAGAGTGCTGGGGTGTACCCCCTTGAAATGAATTATCAGTTATCTTCTATTACTGTTTTCTACATTATGATGGTGAGTTGGAGAATAATGAAGGCCACTGTTCTACTAACAAGGCACTTGTTAGTCAAGCAGTGACCTTCATTAATCTCCAACTCTCCATCAATAATATATAAAATAGTATTATAAAATGGCATGAGAAAATCTAGAAATCTTATTGGCTAAGAGACATCAGTTGACCGGATATTAAGTCTCTATATACGCACAGTCATTCTGATCTTAAACCACATCACACAATAAGCAAATCAGTCCTCCTACAACCAGAACTATCTTTCATCAGTCTCCCTAGATCCAGAACTGATTTTCCATCACAGACATGGCTGTTACTTTTACACTGTAAAAACTTTCAACTGGGCCCTAAAAATAAAACTATCTTAAATAAAAAATTAAATAAATTAATCAAATGTTTTTTTCTTTCATCATCACACTCTCCTTACATACATAAACAAATTAGAAACAATAAGTAGTGTTTATAGTTTTCATTACAACTGTTTCTTTGCTGACAGTGAAAAAAAACCCTTCTATTTTTACCATACTCATCAGGGAAATCTCTTCTGCTTTCCCTGACAGTGATATAATTGAGTCTGTAGCTTTAGAAAGGCCTTTGTGTGTGTGTGTGTGTGTGTGTGTGTGTGTGTGTGTGTGTACAGTTTGTTAGTAGAGGATCATTCTGCCAGTGGAACCGAGCAGAATTTTAAATACCTGTATTCCATAGTAAACGTTCCATGATAAACATTCCATTTCTTGAATTTGGGGAAACTCAGAGAAAAAAAAAACAGAATGAAGAAAGTAAGCAATAATTCTATATAAACAAATGGAAAAGGTGATACATGACTCACCCTGCTGTTTAGCTTTTAGGGCAGAGCGAGCAGTTCATGATGCTGTCAGTGAGTGTGGCAGTTTTGAACCACACTCATGCTTGCAGCATCAGGGAACTGAGAAGCCTCTGTTACAGCTTCCTTTTAGTTTTGTCTACAGAGTGAGAAGAATGAAATAAAGTAAGAGGGCTATGTGTCATACTTAGAATGAGGAAAACAGCATTTGTGAATTGTTGACACTGGCAGCAGAATATGAAGCTTAAGTGGGCAGAGAGGCACACACTGTATAACACCACTTTAATCTAGCACCAATAGGTGGAAGGATTATTTTATGTTAAAAGCACAGATTCACTTACATTTTTACTTATTTAAAAATGTGTTTCAAAATAAAAAAAAATGCTTCTAAAAATAAAGGACCATTTTATAAGTGCAATAAGACACTCCAGGGTTGTGCATTATGGTGTGATAACCGCACTCCTAGGGATGACCAGCACTCAGCCTAACTACGCCCCTAGGAGTGCAGTTATTACACCGTAATGCACACCCCATTGTGTCTTATTGCTTACATAAAAAAGATCCCCTTTAATTTCAACAGTGCACACCCCTACAGTCTCCTTTGCCCTATGTCCTAATGTGCCTGAGCATGGGGATGTGGAGGTCAGCTTCACTGTTGGGGGGGAGCATAAGCCTGACCATAATGGGCTCCAATAGTCTGTGCATACCATACTACTCAACTGTCCCTGAATGCAAGGGACAGCCCTTATTTTACCCTTAAAAACTGCTCTGCTCCTCATGCATCCCTCATGAAAAACATGCTGCTCACACAGAGGATGTCCTGTAAATTTAGACTTTATGGCAGGGATAACATATCAGATTTCAGCACGAGGGAGCCAACAAAAAGTGAAGGCCAGGTGCTTGTTAGCCCCTAGGTGGCAAGCTCTAGAATGTCTGGAGCATCTCTAAAAGGTAACACTTATTTGCTGTGACTGAAAAGTGATATGCAAATCAGAAAAACATTTTATATATAAAATTCATCTGTCTATACCCCAGAGCAATGCATCAGATTTGGGCATAAACCCAGACCATTACTAACCAATTTATTTCCTT
Source organism: Neoceratodus forsteri (assembly GCA_016271365.2). NCBI lineage: Eukaryota > Metazoa > Chordata > Ceratodontiformes > Ceratodontidae > Neoceratodus > Neoceratodus forsteri. The sequence goes on along the minus strand of CM028130.1, from coordinate 1,390,322,853 downwards.
ACTGAAGTTCTGAACCCCACCCAAAAAAAAACTTTGTTCTGTTTTCTCTCCCTGATTTCATTCCATTTAATACATATCCCATGTGGGTCATGAAGCCACCCAAAGGTGCAGATACATGAACAACACATTAATATATCAGTCCCAATCCTCCTGTAAAAATTTTCTTTACTTTTACTTACACGGCCATCTGGCCAAAACCTGTGGCCTGACCCAATGTGCCACCAGCAAAGCTTTCAGTCTGCTCCTCCTCTGTCCTTCTGCCAGAAGCTGGATGTTAGAACTGACCATCCCAGGTCCTAACATGGTTCATGACTGAGTCACCTCAACAACCAACCCCACCCAACCTGCGTTGCTTGTTTCTTGCTTGACTGCTGCCATGGCTGCTGCTGCACTGCACTGAGCAAGGCCTATGAAGGCCACCCACACCTCTGTCACAGCTGCTGCTAGGTCTAGCTTGTTGCTGTGGGGGACCTATGCTGTTTTTTTGCTAGCGAACCTAGTAGAGTAAGTAGGTAGCCTAGTCTCATGTTAGCTTCTATCTCACCCTCTGCCTCTTCAGCCACCAGGGGAGATGAAGACTCATTAAGAGTAGATCAACAAAAATATGCCTCCACAACACTGCTAGTGAGAGTTTGGTGCTGACTGACTCCTCCAAGCTGTAGTGTGCAGCGTCTTCTCTGTGGCAGAAAAGACAGTATAGCTCTCTCATGACTCATGTGTTCTGCTTGGCTGGAGCTTCTCCATGTCACATGTGATGGCACCACCACTAATAGGTGGAGAGAGTGGATAACACAATACAGACACAGTCGAGTCAGAAGTGGACCTGCAGCATGAGCACACACAGGCTGGGGGGGGCACTTATTGTGCAAAAGATTAAATCCAAATTTAATGCAATGATTGCCAAACCATAAGAACAGCCTAGGCACAAATGCAGAGGGGGGGGCTGCAACTGCCCCCTCTGCCCTACCTAAATGGCACCCCTGCTTTATGGCAGAAATTCATTCTCAGGTGCTAATATCAGTAAAAGTAAATACAATGGTTCCCACTGTGTTCTGAGGTACTGTATCTTCATGTTTCAAGATGTGTCCTGATCATCGTGAGGGTTAGTGTCCTTCATTGTCCAGAATTTTTAGTGTCTATGTCCCTCATTTCAGTGACAACTTGTGAGATATGGTGCATGCTTCCAATACCCTACACAGCACAACAAGTGCTGAGCATGGCTGTAGTGTATATGCTCAATGCAGAATGCAAAGGGAAAGTAAGTGAGCTTAAGCAATCGGAGAAATGCATTTGTAGCACTAAATATGCATAAGAGGATTTGCATGGCCCAAAACAAAAAGGTCAGGCTTCACAACACAGAGGCCCCTCTTCGCACATCTGGAATGGGGATGTTGGCTGACTATATCCCTAGGCATTTAATGGAGTAAGCAAACAATACTTTATAAATTAATGGCAATTTAATTGCAAAAATCAAGAGCTATTAAACAACTTGCAAAAGGATCAGAATTAATAAGTTTATCTAATTTTAAAGGAAAAGCAATGCAAAATTTATTTTAATTGCTCTAATTGTTAGTAGTAGTATGAGAAATAGAAACTGATGTGTTTTTTAGATGAGATTTGTACCAGCTTAGTTGCTGCACACATGGCAAGCATGCAATATTTGACCCTGATGTGATTTTTAAATGATGTTAACACCAGCTTAACTGCTGCAGTCATCATCATCATCATTCTCATCATCTCTTTATTGTAAGGCTAAATAGCCATCAACAAAATAAACTGCATACACAGTATTAAACAACATTTTCCATTATACAAGCATAATTAAACATTTACACATATCATGACTTATACTACAAGCAATACATACATTCATCAGAAGCATGGAACTCCCTATTATTCTATGAGTCATTTACAGCAGCAATCTATTACTATTTTCATTATCTAGAGTTGTATTTCTTTTGCAAATAATATTTGTTTTTCTTTTATATTGCATAGAAAAATGTTGCCATTCTTGAAATCACCCATTCATCAGCTGTATGTGTAAGTACAGCAGTCAGCATCTCTCAATTCACTAATTTTTTGGGGTCCATAAATGGTCCCAGCCAGTATTTTTACTCATTTATGTACTGATTACATTTCCAAAGTACATGAACAAGATTTTCTGTACCCTTCCTTGCATGTACAGTTTTCCAATTCTTTTGTTAACTTAATGTGTATATCATATAAGACGTTACTTGGAAATCCTTCAAATGTATACTTTAGAAAGGTCCTACGCATTTCCGGTTCAATTGGGACATCCAGATATGGTTTGTAGCCAAAGCTGTAATTATACTGGGCAAATCATTCTGAATAATGAAATTTCTGAATGCCTTTTAGGTCTATATAGATCCGTTTGTTATAATTTTATTTGTGCTATATTTCTTGTACTTATTGCTAATTACTATGTCCTCATCTACATATTTGAGTAAATTCTGTAATGTGTACGCTTTTAACAATTGAACCACTAAAGAATACCAGTTGTTGTCTTTATGACCTAGGTCTAACCAGCTTTTCTTTTTAATCAGACCTTTTGGTAGTTTTGTCAGTCTCAGCCAAAAATTGATTTCCCTGCTATGAAACAATGCATTCATATTAATGATCCCAAGTTCTGACCTAATATATTTTGCAGGACACAAAGGACCCAGTCCCAGCACACTTCTTAGGAGTTTAAAAATAGGGACGTCTAACTTCTCTTTTCTTTTACTATTCCATATTTCAGCTCTGTACAGGAGCTGAGCCTGAATTTGCATTTTATTGCCTGTATTAATGGATAGATTGACTGTCCACCAAATCTATGATTAAATCTCTGCCGCCCTGTAGTAGTTTTCTTAACTTTATCCAGAGTGACCTCCATATGATTGTTCCATAGGCTGTTTGTGTGGAATACCATACCAAGACAGACATAGCTGGATACTACTTCTAGTTTTTGTGTCCCTAAGTACCATGTTCCTGTTGCTCTTTTTATTTTATTGCTGTACTCATGTCAAGCATACAACACGCTAACCTGATGTGATTTTTAGAAGATGTTGGCACCAGCTTACCTGCTGCACAAATGTCAAGCTTGCAGCATGCAAACCTGATTTGTTTTTTAGACCTGGTTCATTTAGGTTCACTTTTCGTATGAGAACCACATGCAAACATTGCACAATTAAGCATGCGGCATGCATTTTGCATGTACACAGCACACTTATATTTCTGTTAGGGTAGGGAAGACAGACATACAAGATCATACATGGATGAATGGACACAAATTTTGTATTATAAAAAACTCCACCATGTGGTATTTTAATTTTGAGGAGTTTTTTCTTTGTGAAGTAATCACTTTATGGGGAACAATCTGCACAGGGGTCACTTTACAATGTTTTCTCCTCTTGAAGTGCCAACTGAACTTTGGAGAAAACCATGCTAAATTCACTGATAAGTGCAGACACGTCATGAATGTATCCATGATATGAAATGTGGCTACTTTACCCAAATCAGATCATAATCTAGATAATGATCTTGGATCATAATCTCCATTGATGACCATATGGTGGCATTTGATGACTGATAATGACCAATCTAATGACATTCTAAAAAGATGAATGGTGATTACCAATTCACCTGAGTATGTAGGACTTTGGGATGCAAAAGGATGAAAGGTCTAAGTGATCAGAATGTAATGACAAGTTCTAGCAAGATCCAATATAACTGTAGCCAAGGTCTGGTGGAGCACAGCACTGTCTGCCATGTCCAAGATGGCGACCAGAGTTTTCTGTGCATACACATTGACTCCCACATGTGCACTGAACTTCAGCGGCATGGTGACACAGTCTAACATCTCCAAGGTGGCCACCAGAGTTCTTTGTGCATGCGTGACTCACACATGCACACTGGGTTCCAGTGGCCATCTTGGATAAGGCAGACTGTGCCGCCTTGCTGACGGAGTTCAGCGCACATGTGTAAGTCTTCTCACATGCTCAGAAAAATCTGGGGGCCATCAGGACATGTGGACAGTGTCATGCTCCACCAATACCAACAGACAAATTAGTGCAGTGGATGCACAGTGATTGCCATTCACCTCCACTATTTAAAAAGTCCTTTTGGTATCCAGTAAGCTCTCTTTTCTCTAGAGTGATCATAAGATGTCTGCAGGGCTATGCCCACTGCAGCCGTCAAAATGGACAGACCAGGTGGGCCAAGCAGTCCTTATCTGCCATCAAATTCTATGTTTCTATAGCTGGGGAGGAGGATATGTTGTTTTATTATACATCCTTTTTTTAAGTGACTGAATACACCAATGGGGCACCTATTTGATACTGTGCTGTCTGCTGAAAGCAGCAGAGAGATTTAATTTGTGCTCCACACCAAGACATATGCTACAATATGAGCAATAGATATTTGCTTGGGGAAGTCAGAACTGTGTGTGTTTTCAGTTGCTAGGAAACCACAGAAGGAGGTGGGGATTATAGTTCACTGTAAGCCTAGGGAACTACAACAAACATCTAGTGAAGGGCAGTGTGGAAACCAGACATCCTTTTTTTTTAATTCTTAGGGATGACTAGCCTGCTATTTTATAATATGGTGAATTTCACTCTGTTTTAACATTTTAAAATTGTTTGCTGTAGAATCTGCACAAGGAAGGTTAGGTGTCCAACAGAACACAATTTTGGGCCCCAGCTGCCCCAATAGGAGTCCTGTGGTGAGAAGGGCACCTGTTTGATACTGTACTGTGTGCTGAAAGCAGCAGAGAGGTTTAATTTCTGCTCCACACCAAGACATATACTACAACGTGAGTAATAGATATTTGCTTGGGGGGGTCAGAACTGTGCATTTTCAGTTGCTAGAAATCCACAGAGGGAGGTGGGTATTGAAGTTCCCTGGAAGCTCTGGGAACTACAACAAACATTTGGTGAAGGGCACTGTGAAAAGTATTATTCTTAGGGCTGAACAGCCTGATATTTTATAACATGGTGAATTTCACCCTGTTTTTACATTTTTAAAATGATTTGCTGTACAGTCTGTACTAGGAAGGTTACATGACCAACAGAATGTATTTCTGTGTCCAGATTGCCCAATTAGCAGTCCCGTGGTGAGTGAAGTGAGTGTGCACTGAAATATGCTCATCATTATGTATGTGTAGAGTGTCCAGCAGGTCAAATGGGTCAATGGGGCCAGGCAACTTGAACAAACTTTCATTTTTCTACTGAGTTCCTTGAATTCTTAAAAAAACACTGTCTGGGTTAAGAGTATACCTTACCATTGTTATTTCATAGCTATTACATTTGGCATCATGTATTTCTCATATGATTCTAGGGCTGGAATCAAGTTACTTAACTACTAAGCTTCATGTTTTTGTAATGACAGCAGGGGAAAGCATGGAGGTAGGCAAGACAATTTAGCAGCATAAAAGCAAGGAAAATAAGTGTATATTTTACTTGGAACTTCGCTTGACTTCCAGGCTAAGTTATATAGGGAACAATATTTACTTTGTACATAATAAAACCTCAAGTAAAATACTGTTAAATTGCCATATATAAATGGACCTAATAAACAGGTCCTGAAAATCTATGTTAAAAGGTTGATGTTTTAACAAAAATATTGACTTTATTACAATATACAAGTGTTGGGTGTGTTAGCACTTGAAAGCCAGATATAAAAGCAGATCTAAGTGTTAGTCTATAAACTCTGACCTTCTAGGAGATTTTTCTTGTGCACATTGGGACAGCAGCAAACTTAGACAGCAGCTAATAGATAACATTAGGAGGAGATGGATAAAAACAAAACAAAAAAAGACAAAACAAATAAAAAAATGAATGAAGAAACTGGTATGGTGACTTTACAGGTGAACTTGGTATAGCCTGTATAGTGTGCAAAACATTTAGCTTGTTATCAAACGCTGATTTTAAACCATTTAAATGTGACCAGTGTGTTGAAATTGAAAACTTGAAACTATATATTGTAGAACTGGAGATAGAGCTCAATAGGGTTTCCCATAAGCTGTCTAAATAATTGTTTGGTCTCTCTGGAAAAGTACAAACATAGAAACAGAATTTGATGGCAGATAAGGACCGCTTGGCCCACCTAGTCTGCCCATTTCCCTACCTAATGGATAAGCTGCAGATCCTAGTTAACCAACAGCCTACTTCTTCCTACTCCCCACTAGAATTGCCTTATGACTGTCCCATGCATTTCTGAATTCCACCACTGTTTTTTGACTCCACAACCTCCTCAGGAAGGCCATTCCATGCATTCACAACCCTCTCTGTGAAAAAAAAACACTTCTTTAAATTACCTCTGAGCCATCACCCCAAGTCAAGTCACATAATTCCTTAGTAGCTGGGTCTTGTGTAGCAAACATTGAGGGGAATCACTGGAAAAAGATGTAGTGGAAAATGATGATACTGATGAGGAGGATGAGATAAATGACTGGTCAGTAGGCAAAACAAAACATAGATTAAAAAAGGGTCACAGCGCAGTGCATTTTGATGTAGAATTCTCTAACATGTATGAGGTTCTAACAATAAGAGAGAAGCTGGGCACCTGAGATTTTTGCCTATGCTTGAATCGTCATGAATGTGCAGAAAACTTTAGTGGCCATGTTGAACATGGCGGAAAGTATTGTTTTCTACTTACTGGACTTTTAAATAGTGCAGTGAATGTGCAGTGATTGCTGCTCACCTCCATTATTTAAAAGTCTAGTCAGTATCTGGTAATCCTCCTTTTCTCTACTGTGCTCACAAGACAGCTGCAGGGCTACACCCACTGCAGACGTGAAAATGAAGAAGAAACAAGGAAAATATCTAGAACTGCTTAATGGGACAAGTGATGGACACTTGGAGTAGACCTACAGTAGAGCTGTGTGGAATCCCACTAGAGACAGTTCCAAAATGCATTTTGGAATTTCTTTGAGTAATTCTTCAGAATTCTGAATGCATTCCCCAAATCTATTATTGAAATCATGGATTGCATTTCCATAGTTTATGATTTTGATATTGTTCTATGTTAAACTGACAGAAAGCAATTGAACAGTTCAAGTGTCAGTGTGTTTTTTGCACTGAAATTGCAGAATGATATTCCAGATGTACTTATCAATGACACCACGTTATAACACTGAAATACCATTGTGTAATTTTAAAGTGGGAGATGTGCAGTGGAGAGGTGGCAGAATGGTGACCTGGAAACTAATGGTCTGTTGCTTGGTATGGTAGTGGTGGTAGATTCAACTTGGGACCAAGCATTGTAACAGATTCCAGTTGCAGTTCCCAGGCTGGACTTATTGCCACACCACAGTGTGCAATGTGTCAAAGGTTTTTATTCCATTGCTTCATTTTTCTTTCTCTGTGTCTTGCCATTGTGCTCCACTTTGACTAGATTCAGAAAATGCAACAGGGCAGTCTGTTGTGTCTCTCCTGCTGTTTAAATATGGTAGTTTATATAGGGTAGCCTTTGTAAATGCAAACTACAAGATAACTGGTGGGTACAAATTCCATGGTTGTCACATGTCCTTGCATTTTAGTTTCTCTTTTGAGAGTGTGAGATTTGGAGAGAGGAAGATAAAGTGTGAGATAGGTGATTACTAAGATTACTAAGGTTTGAAAAGACAAAAGTAGGCACTAGGCACATTGGGATTGTCTCCCGTGACCCAGTGGGTATATTATTCCCTATAAGTTGATTTCAAATATTTGTCTAATCCAAGTTTAAAACTGCCACAAGTTTATAATGCTACCAATTGCTTCAGGAGCTTATTCCATACTCTTGCAGCCCCAATTATGAAGTAGCTAACCCTTTTTTTGTGTTTATTCTCAGTATTACTAGTTGTTTTGCATGTGATCTATGATTCACATTCCTATCGGCAAACTCCAGACCACACTGTACCATCAACTTGGGAGTTTGTAGGAGATGAAAAAATTGTATGACATCACCATTTTCCCTCCTTAATTCTAGGCTGAATAGTCCAGTTTTTCTCAACCTGTCTGTATAAGCAATGTGTGTTAGTCGGGGGATTAGTTTAGTAGTTCTCCTTTGGACTTTTTCAATTAGTTCAATATCACCCTTAAATAGGGGTTCCAAAAGGGTGACCCATAATCAAGATTGGGTCATATGTATGTCTGAAAAAGAGGGATGATACATGTTCTTTCATAGTAACAAATGAGTTTGACAGTTTTTAGTAGCCAATGGACTTTGCCCTCTAAGGGGCAAACCAAGTTATCCTGGTGCACCCTTCCCCCTTATTGTTGTTGGAAGTGGCTTGCTCAGGAGGGAGGGGGAAGGTAGGGGGAGGGACTGGCAGCCAGGACAATGGACAAGCTGCTGGAAAGGGAGGGGCTAAAGGGGGTACAAAAAAGTCAGCTCAGTGGTGTTTCAGCCACTTTTGCTGAAGTTTTGTTTTACAGTGGAACTACAGCACATCAGATTGGTTAACTCAATTGGAGCAGAGGTTTGTTGCACTAGGTTAAAGCAGGTAAGAAACCAACAACTATGTTTAACCAGGAATGAAGTTAAAAAAAAGGACAAAATGTTTGTTTGAGGGAGCGTGTTTAAGGTAACCTGTATGTGGTGGGCTCAATTGAGATGTTTTCTTTTCGTGTTGCTTGAGACTGGTTTTACTTGCAGAGAAATGCTGAATGGTACCTGTGTTCAGAAACTTGTAGGAGGATAGCTCACTTGGTCGTTTGATCTGTTGTTTGAATTGGCAAGAAACTTGGCATGGAGAATGGACATGGCACGTAGATAGGGCCTTGGGTTGTAATGATTGCATTGTTAGTTAGAAAGGCCTAGTGGATGCAGCATGTGGCACTTAACAAGAGGAGTGAAAGAACATGTGTGGCGTTCAGGGGACGATGATGTAACTGTGACCTGTGTAGGCTGGGGGAATAGTAGCGGGGAGGCCAGAATATGGAAACAACGCTGGGGGAGGACATGGAGGAACACACGGAATAAGGGTCTCCCACAGGAGAGAAGTGGAGCAAAAAAAATGAGCACAGGTGAGGGAAGAGTCAGTGCAGAGCAAGGGAGCAAGTGGCTGGGGGGGGCTATGAGGTACAGCACAGGCCGCATGTGCAGGCCATAGATGTGGGCCACCTGAACAGCATACAGCTGCGGGAGGCAGAACAAGATCTCCAGAGAGTGGGAGGAAAAAGAACCCCTTTTTGTAAGTTATTTGGGAGCAGGAGGACAAACAGGAGGTTTACTGGAACTAAGGCCCAACAGAAGTGGCTGGTTGCCACAAACGGGGGGAAGTCACATGGCATGACATCGCACACAGTGGTAAGGATCACGGAGAGGTAGAGTTTGGGCTTCGGGTAGGTACTCAAGCTATGGGAGTGGGGCCTTGTGAGTGGGAGACGAACACAAGAGGATAACCGGGCTGAGGCCCAACCACAGCGGGTGAAGGCAGGAAATAGGGTGAGGCCACGTGGCATGACATCACACACCACGACAAAGGAGGAGAGAGGAGCTTTTAGGCAGAGGCTGTCAGGTTTAGGCAGTGGGAGTTCAATAGAATGCAGAACTCAAGGGCGAGAAAAGAGGGGCCAACAGCAGGAGGAAAGAGTGTCCCAAGAATAATGGCAGACACCGCCTATGTCGGCAGGGGTGGTGGGGCCAAGGGCCGGGCCTGCTGGCCATGTGGCAGGCCTGTGAAGCTGAAGATGGACGATAGGGTAGATGGGGGCTGGGCCTGCTGGCCATGTGCAGGCCTGAGGCCTGCGATGCTGAAGAAGCACCAAGGTGCAGAGTGGCCTCATTGTGAGAAAAGGTGCTGGGGGGCAAATAAAGGGCCATAGAGGTGCAGCTTTTTGAGCACCAGCAAGGCAGTGGGGGGGGGGGCAAGGTGGGTGAGTTTTCAAAAAAAAAATACATAGAAAACAAAGACAACAAAAAATGAGTTTCTGCATGATAATTTAAAGAAATAGGACATGAAGGGAAGACGGATGGGTGAATAACACAGACGATTTGCCAGGATACGGGTTAGGGTGGCAGACAGGCAACAAATGCCTAGTTATATAAAAAAGCAAGTGACAGGAGCAGGAGGTGGCTGATCGAAGCAAGAGAAGGAAATCGGGCATATGTATTAATAAAGGACATTTCTCAGTTTATTCACAGCTTTATACAGGCAAGAAAGGATATGGCACCAAAGAGAAACAGGCCCTCAAAAGAAGATGCCTACAAGACCATCGTGGAACTAGCAGAAAAGGCCAACAAGATGTTGCAGCTGGTAGAAGGAGAGGAACCGGGGAGAGACAGGGAGAAAAGGAAGGCAGGAAAGAGAAAAGGGGGTGGTGGGAAGAGGCCAATGGGAAGGGTGCCCAGTCCAAAGAGACTGCAACAGCCAATGGTGGTTCCTCCCCGAGTGGCCAGCCCAGTACCACTGCTGCCCTATGTACCAGAACCATCAGTACTTCCCCAAGAACAAGTGGTGCTGCCACCACTTGAACCCAGAATGTACCCCCTTAATACAGGAGTCCCCCTGCGTACAATGCCACAACCAGTGGTCCAGCTGCAGTAACCCAGGCCAGGGGCTCTTGAGGATAGCAACCCACAAGGAGCTGACAAACCTGCAGGTAATGTATCAGGTACAGTTGGGGACAGTATTAAAGAATACATAGGCCAGATTATTACGGCTCTGGGGATGGGGGGGTTAAGGCAGATGGAACTGGCATTGGCAGAGATCAAGTCAGATAGGGAAACAACAGGAGAGGTACAAAAGGTGATGGAAAGCATGGGCAAAGGTACAAGGGAGATAAGAGCACCAGGAATGAGACTAGGGGAAAATGTACCATTAGCGATGAAGGAAAAGATATGGAAAAGTGAGTACATAGACATCTTTGCCTTAGTCAGTAGGGAGGCGGTGGCAATATATGAGGAGTCGGAGAGTATTGGGAAGAGTAAGATGGCTGCAGTAGTAGTTTTGCTGGGTAAGAAAGAAGAGGACAAATTTACAAAAGAAAAAATGTGGGATGGGTGGTTTGTGGGTTTTGCCACATACTCGGCTATAGTGCAGGAAAAGAAACCTGAGTTGGGTATCCCTCTCATTACGTACTCACTGATCATAAGAAGGGCAAAGGCAAAAGGAGAAGTAGGATGGATATATTATGATGAATTTTTCTGGCAGAGGATGGCGATCTACAGGGATGTGCAGTGGGATACAAAACAGCTGGATTTGTGGACAGACTATGTAACTGATCAATCCACACTGGAGGGAGAGATAGAGAAAAGGGGGGAGTACCCCAAAAATGTGCTGGGGCTATAACAGGGCATTCTGTTCCTGGCCGCATTATAGGTTCCGGCATGCATGCTCAAAATGTGGGGGGGGACACATCCTGTGAGTAGATGTAGGGCTACATGGACCCAAGGGGGTAGGGGGCAGGGTACAGGTCAGTAGTCCTTTCAGGAAGGGCAGGGCTATAAGGCCCAGCCATGGAATAGAGTGGCGAGAGGCAGAGGATATGGGGGTAGGGGGAACCAGGCTTACTGAACAATTAGAGAGATGGGAGGGAGTTGGGTGGTGGAGGGGTTAGGAGAACAATTTCAAATAGCAAAAACCCCTATCAAAATAGAGTTGTGGGAGAGATGGTTAAAAGGCTACCCAGATAGAGAGATGGTGGAAACATTAAGAAAAGGTTTTAGAACTGGTTTCCCCACTGCAGTTCAAAGGCCCAAGGAGGACAAGAGAGGCCAACAACTTGGGGTCGATTAAGGGGAAGGAAGAAATTCTGAAGAAAAAGATAGAGAAATAAAAAGCATCGAGGAGAGTAGAAGGACCATATCTCTCCCCACCGTTACCGAATATGAGGATTTCCTCACTTGGCTTAGCTCCTAAGAAACAGGAAGGGGAATACAGGGTGATTCACCACCTGTCATTTCCAGAAGGGGACTCAGTGAATGATTTTATATGGGAGGAGCACAGCAGAGTCACTTATGCAACACTGGAAGAGGCTGTACAGATTATTAGGGTGACACCAGATGCATGGATGGCCAAGACAAACATAGAGTCTGCCTTCTGATTGCTCCCAGTCAGATGGGAAGATTGGGATCTATTGGGTTTCAAGATAGGTGACCAGTACTATTTTGACAAGGCCATGCCCATGGTTTGTTCCATAGCTTGTGCTACATTTGAAGCTTTCAATACCTGTTTGCAGTGGATATTTCAGGAACAGATGGGGTACAGAGCAGTCATACATTACCTGGATGACTTCCTTTTAACAGGCAGTGGATGGGAGGGGGAAAAAAAGATGCTGGGTAGCTTCCAGAACCTGTGTAGAGAACTGGGGGTACCACTGGCACCAGATAAAACGGAAGGACCCAGTAAGGTGCTAGAATTCTTGGGAATTGAGATAGATGCACAAATAGAGGTGTTTAAGTTGCCAGATAGTAAGGTATCAAAACTTAGAGAGCTGATTCACGTGCATATGTTCAGAAGATGGGTGCAATTGAGGCAGGTATAGCAAGTAATGGGGCATTTGAAATTTGCCTGTAGGGCAATTGGGCCAGGGAGGACATTTGCTAAGAGACTAGTGAGGGCCACTGCAGGTGTAACCAGACCACACCACTGGGTGGATATCACAAGAGGAGTGAAAGAAGACTTTAAACTATTTTTTTTTGTAATTAGCTTTTGTTAACAGGTTAAGTGCACTAGCCATGAAATGACTATTTTCAGGCACAACTCGGGAGAGTACAGACATGCAGAAACTTAACAGGATAACAATTTATAAGTGCTTTACACACAATGAGTTAAAGAGGATACAGTATATCAGAGACATACAGAGTAGATCACTCATAAGTTCATAGGCGCCTACCTATGCAATGAATAGAGAGGACCTTGGACAATAAATTATCAGGTGACATATCATATGAACAGAACAAAGTACACAAAAACAAAAACAGGTAATACAAAAGGAAGAAATAACCACTGAGAGCAGGGGGTGTTGTTAAGGAAAAGGTTGGTAAGTGAGGAAGAGGGGAGCAAGCCATGAAATTAGATTATATGAGTGTATGTAAGTGTAAGGGAGATGCCTGCAGTGCAAGATTGTATATGGGCAGGGAAAGGAAGCTGGGATAAGCTGAGGCAGTAAGAGGGTTATATAGAGGTGAGGAAATACTATTGTATGGCCAGAGACATCATTCATTAGGTAGGGTGAAAGCAGGAACAGGTATCAGCAATCAGCAACTGTATACAGATGCTGTGGGGGGGTTTAGCATGGGGGGCTATTTGAGGGGTAAATGGTTCTCTGAGCCATGACCAAGCCATTGGGTGAGAGAAGGAAGGGTAAGGGACATCACACTGTTAGAAATCATACCCATTTGGGCCTGCACCCTGGTATTGGGGGAGGAGTTAAGGAATCAGAAGGTTCCATTCTGGTGTGACAACAAAGCTGTGATAAAGGTTTTAAACAACAGGGGAGTCAGATCTGAAATGGTCATGGGAGTGTTGAGACAGCTAGTGTTAAGAGCTTTGCAGTTAAACATGTCATTCGGGGCCAAGCACATAGAGGGGGTGAAAAATGTCCTAGCTGACTGTCTTTCCCGTCTGCAGGTGGATCATTTCTAGATGCTGGCACCAGCAGCAGAGAAACAGAAAATACCCATACAGCGAACATCTGGGACATTGGCAAGAGGGAGTGGAAATGCTGTTTCACAACTCATGGGCACCACGGACCTTGAGGGCCTATGAAGGGGCCTGGCAGGCATTGCAAACATTCAGAGCAACACACCACATGGAGGTAAGTGGGCCACTTATGGAAGAGCAATTAGGAACGTTTACAGTAGACCAATGGCAAAGAGGTACGGCCCACACCACAATGGGGATTTAGCTTGCAGGGATTAGTGTAGTTTGTAGCCTAAGGATATGGAAGGACGCTACAAAATCAATGTTGATACAGAGAATGATGCAAGGGTGGAGTAGGTTGCAGCAAAGATCCAGGGATGGAAGACGGCCAATAGCAGACCATTGGCTAGCAAAATTAAAAGGAGTATTGCCGGCAATTTGCAGATCCAAGGATGAGGCACAATTATTTCACACAATTTACTTAATGATGTTTGCAGGAGCCTTGAGAGTGAGTGAGGCGGTAGGGCATGGCAGGAAGGATGCAGAAGGGGGGCTAGAATGGGAGGACATTACTTGGGGTCAGAATGAGATACAAGTCCTAGTTAAGAGGTTGAAAATGGATCAAGTGGGAAACAGGTGTGCCATAACCATTAAGGCTCACCTGGATGGGGCAGTGTGCCTGGTAAAAGCTCTGTGGTTATACGCCGCAGAGCGTGGGATTAAAGAAGGGAGATTATTTATACACGGGGATGGGAAGAGGGTGACAAGTTACCAAGTAATGGTCATGCTAGAAAAGGCCATGGAATTCCTGGGCGAGGACCTGGGCAATAATTCTTCCTGGTGCACCCTTCCCCCTTATTGTTGTTGGAAGTGGTTTGCTCAGGAGGGAGGGGGGAAGGTAGGGGGATGGACTGGGACCAAGGACAATGGACAAGCTGTAGGAAGGGGAAGGGCTAAAGTGGGTACAAAAAGGTCAGCACAGAGGTGGCTCAGCCACTTTTGCTGAAGTTTTGTTATCTCCCAGAAGAAACTGAAGAACAAAAAGTGGTCTCGGTTCTCACCATTACCTACCAGAAAAGAGAAGAAGAAGACACCCAGGTTTTCACTTGGGGAAGCGAGAAGAAAAGAGAGAGAGAGGATCAGAGTTGGAGATTTGGATGCAATACAAATAAAATTGTAAAAAGACATTAATAAGTACAATGAGAATTGGAAATGAAATTATGATATATATAATAAATTAATTGCCAGTCTGAGCACAACAACATACAAGTGGTCTGTCATTTGTGAGGGAAAGAAGGGGGAATCCGGGAAAATTAGCAGATTTCACTACTTTCTTGCAGAGAATTTTTTATTTATTTGGATGCTAAGGTCATGTTCCTTTTCTGCAACCCTAATTGGTTTATTATCCAGAAAATATTGGTAGAAGGGGTTGTTTCTTCCAATGTGGAGAACAGTACATTTTTCATAATTAAAAACCTTTTTATTTCTATTGGTCCATAAT
Organism: Neoceratodus forsteri; assembly: GCA_016271365.2. Lineage (NCBI taxonomy): Eukaryota > Metazoa > Chordata > Ceratodontiformes > Ceratodontidae > Neoceratodus > Neoceratodus forsteri. The sequence continues at coordinate 1,390,307,785 of CM028130.1, read as the reverse complement.
TTTATATTTTCAAGGTCCTTAAAGGATACCTAAACAACATTTTGACAACAAACTATTCACAAATCTGACTCTGTGGGTGACTAAAGGAAAGGTTGCTGTATTCATTAATGCTAAAACAACATTTATATAATTGACCTAAATGTTCCAGAGCATTTGAAAATTGTAAAATCAGCCTACCAATTTCAAAAGACCTGTCTTACCTGCTTCCTAAAATGGCCTCCAAATGTGTTATGTGATGACATCATTGGATCCAAAGTCAGTGAGATATATGTCTCTCTATAGTGCTAACTAGTTCTTTTTTCCCTTTGTATAGAATTGTTTCACCCAAATGGTCAAAACCATGTGCATTAGTTTGTATAATGCACATGTCAGGCTATGGTTCTGTTCATTTTGTTTACTTTAACATGCTGAAAATGTGTTTTAATCCAACTGACTTTCTCTGTGGCAAACCACAGTGCAGTATAAATCTTGAATAACCTGGTGGTCTAGGGGTTATGATGGATCCAGGATGCTACAATGGGGGCACTGGGGTGGTGTGCATTCTTAATATGCACTTTTTAACATTTTTATTAAACCTTTATATTTTCTGCTATTATTCTTTTCTAGTACCTTTTTTGACAGAACCTACAAATGTAATCCATAGTTTGAATGTAAACATTTGTACAATCAATAAATCAGACTTCTTCAACAAAGTGAAATGCAGCAGCAGCAGCAGCAAGCAAGTAAGTACATTACTGTGTGTGTGGGGGGGGAGGTGCAGACACACCCTTCACCACCCCCTAGAGCCACCACTTTTTTGTAGCAAAGTTCTTGTGCAGTCTAATGTTAGAGTTCATACTTTCTCAAAACTCAAATATATGCTTTCTTGTCTTCTTTTTCCATGGCAGTAATAATAATAATAATAATTAGCATTTATATAGTAGTTTTCATACACAATGTATCCTAAAGTACTTTACAAGCAATACTAGACTAGTAGTGAAGTGACCAAAAGTGTAGTGGCAGCCATTTCATACATTAATATCCACACACAGCCTTGGACAATTGCATGAACTGGTTTTATGGGAAGGGGAATGTTGGCCAGGACAATGGGGTCAGGTAGTGATAAAGGAGCTGGCAGCCCCACATCTTATTTCTCACAGTAATCTGCTCATATTTCTCTTCTTCTGTCTTCCCCCTTCCCTGAATATAGCAGTACCTTGCAAGAGTGGCCTTCTCAATCCCCCTCTGGTATTCATTCTTCACTATTCCTCCTCACACCAAAAACTGGTGAGCTCATCACCCTTCTGCATCATGAATGCAAGCAGTGCAGTCCCCGTTTTATTCTGACATATCAAATATAAACATATCTTTCCAGCAAGTCAGGCTCATAGAAGCAGGGAACAAGGGGAATGATGGGCTTTCCTAACCTTAAAAGATCTAGGCTACCTCTGATTAGGCACTATTAAATGATGGGTGTGCACATCATTATGCATGTTATATAATAGTGCCTAATCATAGGTGGCTTAGATCTTATATGGGTAGGAAAGTCTATTTTTCCACTTGTGCCATGCTGCTATCAGCCTGGCTTACCAGAAGATCATGTTTATTATTAATATGTAAATATAACACGAGAGACTGTACTAAACACATTCATGATGTGGAAGGGTACTGAACTCACCAGTTTTTGGTGTGGGGAGCAGGTTAGAAGAATGAATACCAGAGGGAGAGACTGAAGAGGCCATTCCAGCAGGGTACAGCTATATTCAGGTTAGTTGAAGACATGAAGGAGGATGCTGAGCAGATCACTGTGAGATCTGAAATGTGGGGCTGCCAGCATCGTGATCACTACCTGACAGTGTATGAGAGTAGCCAGTGATGACAAATACTCAGAGTGGCAGGGCTCCACCTAAACTGTTGCTTGAATTCCGTGGAGGGAGATTACCCTCAGGTGGAGGGTGGTGGTGTTGATGTTTGTTAGGACAGTATTGAGGGAGTTGTGTACAGCTCATTCAAGATTTGGAAAGGTGGTAGCCAGTCAACTCGCATTGTGGAGTGGATCACAGAAAAGTATTGGAGAAGAATTGCTGGGAACTGTCTTGCAGGGTTCTGCAGATCACAGATAAGGGGTAGACTGACACTGGAAGTCAGGTAGATTCGCTCAAGGTATTAGTATGCCTCTCCTGCCAATACTATTGTTATCCATTGTAAGTGCAGCCCTTATGAGGGCATGAAGAGCAGTTTTTCTGGTGGATCATGGTGCTTATTGCTTGGCCCTCCAGGAAGACCTAGTTGTTGGTTAATGAGATAGGAAAAAACCACAACAGGGAACTGTACATACTACCTTCACTGTGCAGAAGGGTGGTGATGATCCATTCAATGTTTACTGTGGGAGCAGAAGTCAAATATTGAGAATGTGGACTGGAAAGTGATTTGGGAGGCATTTTTAACAGTGCCAGCTGATGATGCATATCAGTATAGGTGTGCACAACTCTCTGAGGTGCAAGATTACAATCTGAGGTGTGATAATTCTCTTCATGAGACCGCAAGCTCTTATGTGGCCCCAGGCAGTACTAAGGACAGGGTATAGATGGTGGGGTGTTCAACAGAAGGCAGGCTAGGTGCAGGAGTTCAAGTGGAAAAAGAAAGCCTTATTTGTGGATTAACAAGAGAGCATGAGCTTTGGAACTGAACAAGACCGGTACTTTGCTGTGTCACCCTGAGCAAGTCATTAAACTTCCTTGTGTTCCCAGGCCACACATGTAAACAAGCTTTCAGCTTAGTGTGTCTCTCCTGGTTAACAAAAAAACAAAATTCAGTGCATCATATAACCACTAGATCATCAGGTATTTGAAGTGTTATACTGTAATGCAGTTTGCCAAAGAAAAAGTCCGCTGGATTGCAAAACATTTTCCACAAGTTAAAATAAACAAAATGAACAAAATCATAGCCTAACATGTACTGATCAAAATAATCCATGAGTTATGTGGTGTTGCTCTTTCTGGTACAACAATTCTAAATAAAGTGGAAAAGAAGAAGAACTAGTTAGCACTATAAAAATATATGTGGATCTCTGTCTCTGACTCCGATTATGTCATCATGACTCATCACTTAACACACTTGACAGACATCTTAGGGAGAAACCAAGGCTGTTTTTTGAAAGTGAAAGGCTGATGTTTATATTTTTCAAAAGCTATGAAACTGCATTTATGTTATTTACATAAATGCAGTTTTAGCATAAGTGTAAACAGCAGACTTTACTTTACCTTGGTACGAAGTCGGATTTTAGAGTTTGCAGTTTTAAAAAACTGCTTAGGTACCCTTTAACTAAGGTAAGATGTTTAGTCATGGTATCCACCCTGCTACTTAATTTGGTGTCATCGGTGAACTTGGACATAGTATTCTCTTTTCCAATATTTATATCACTTATGAATAAATTAAAGATGGCAGGGCCCGGGACTGACCACAGGGGAACTCCACTGCTAACCAGTCCCTCATCAGATAGCTGCCCTTCACTTGGACCTCTTGATTTCTATTGGATATCCACCCCTCAATCCATCGGACCATACATGGACTTATACCCATATTCTTAATTTTGTCAATAAGTTCTTGGTGAGGCACTTTGTCAAAGGCTTTACCAAAGTCCAGTAATACAACATCTACTGGTATACCTTCATTTATGCTTTTGCTAATTGGTTCATAAAATGTCAGTAGATTGGTAGTGCACGAGAAGTTTCTCTTAAACCCATGTTAGGAGATGTCATTTAGTCTCATATTACTTATTTCAACATCTAGCTGTTCCTTTATAAGCCATTCCATGACCTTCCCCATGTAAAGGTCAGGATAATAGGCCTATAGTTTCCTGCCAGTTCCCTACTACCTTTTTTGTAGACAGGGAACACTAAAGTCATCCTCCATTCTCTCGGAACTACCCCGGTTTCAATTGATTTATTAAACAAAATACTCCATGGGTGTGCTAGATCGGATGCCAGTTCTCTCAGGAAAATGGGATGAATGTTGTCTTGGCCAAGGGAAGTATTTACTTTGGTGGTACTCAGGATAGATAACACATTTTCTCTACTAAAATGTATAGTGATTTGTGTATTCAGACAAGGTGTTTTATTATATTGTACATTTGCTTCCCAAATACAGAACAGAAATAATTGTTAAACATGTTTGCCATTACATGATTATCCTGAACCAGACTGGTGCTATTCCTTAATGGGCCTATCTTCCTCATGCTGCCTTTTTGTTTCTGGTTCACATAAGAGAAAAGTTTTTATTGTTATCTTTTTTTTATGTGTTATTCTAAATTTTTCCTTTATTTTTGCCAACTTAATCATGTGCTTTAATAGTTTAAGTTCAGATCTATATTTCTGTCTAGTAGATAAACAATTTTTTTACTTTTTAACCTAGAATATGCTTTTTCTTTGTTCCTGATTTGTTTTCTTATAACAGGTGTAAGCCATGTTGGTATTTTACCCATTGTATTAGATAGCTTTTTAAGTGGGACATGTTCTGGTTCTAAATCAGATATACATATTTTAATGTACCACCAGCATTCCTCAACCATCAGGTCAGACATGACAATATTCCAGTCCATTGGTTCTAGGTTGCTCCTGACGCCTTCAGAATGTGCTTTATTGTAGTCCCTAATTATATGTGTACCCATGATTCTGTGTTTGCAAGGGCCAAAGTACACTTGACAGTATTGTGGTCACTTGTGCCCAAGGGACTCCCTACTTGAATACCAGAAATTTGGTTTTCAATATTGATAATAATATGGTCTAGTATATTTACCCCACTTGTGGGATTTGTTACCAGCTGGTCAAGTTCTAATTCCAGCATCATATCCACAAATGATCTCTCTACTTCATTTGAGCCTGACAAGTCTATCCAGGTAATCCCTGGTAGATTAAAATTGTCAAAGACAATCATGTCTCCTGTATTTGAAACTTGTTCAAATTCCTTGATAAACCCCTTGTTATATTCCTTTGTTGCTGAAGGGGGTCTTTAGCAATTTCATTTAATAATTTTGAGTCTATTTGGAAATATGAGTTTCACCCAGATACTTTCTATGTGGTTTATTGTGTCCTCCATTAAGTAGCATTGGTGGCTGTTGATAGTATCCTTTACAAAGGTGCAAACACCTACCCCCTTTTATCTTTTCTATTTCTGTAATACAATTGATACTCTGGAATATCCATTATCAATCTATTTCTGCCATCCCACTACATTTCTGTGATTGCAGCTAGATCCACACAGTCTTGAAGTATAATTGCTTCAATTTCAGATTTCTTAGCCAAGTTCAAACTCCTCGCATTAGCCATTAGGAACCTAAATTCATCCTTGAGTTTCATTTATGCAGTTTTTGTACTCATGTTTCATGGTATATAATGTCCCTACTACCCCTTATTTAACAGTTTAAAGTTTTTTGAGATGTAACGTTCCAGTTCCTTCCCCAAGAGTGTACACCCCCTTTTACTTAAATGGAGACCATCCCAGCTGTAAGCCCCCAGTTGTTATCAAATGTCTCCCAATGGGTAAGACAAGTAAACCCATTTTTTAACAACCATTTCCAAAGCCACTCATTTAAGGCTTTGATTTTCTTTTGTTTGAAAGTGCCTGCTCTTGGTAATAGTAACATTTCTGAAAAGCATACTTCACAGCCTAGATTTTTTAATTTCATGTCAATGTTTATGAATTCACTTTTAATGTCTTTGCTTCCCTGTCTATTCATATTATTGGTACCAGAATGGATAATAACTAGGGGGCAATCCCCAGCATTTGTTTAAATGTTATCAGTCATGCTTGCAATATATGAAATCAAAGCCCTCTGAAGCTACTACATCTGTAGTTTTCCTTATCTGGGCCACACACACATTTGTCTACATATTTGACAATTGAGTCCCCTAGCACATTTGTTTGTCATCTGGACTCCCCTGAAATCAAAGGCCTCCACACCTGTTTGAATGGTTCAACCACTTGAACTTTTATTTTTTAACAGATTTCCATTCACAACATATTCACTTTATATAATGCCTTCACCATTTTCAAATGCACCATAATACATCATAAGATTTGGGGTTTCCCCTTTATTGCCAGGTTACACATATTTACAGATTCCTTTCAACCAATTCTCTTCTTGGCCCAGGCATGGCTAGCCTGATGCATCTTTTCCCATCCTATGTAATTCTATGTAATTCTGGGTTCAGGTGACCCACCCTCCTCTGCCCATCCATACATCCTTCAGGCTGGGCCCCCCAATTTTTCCCCAAGTTCGTTTTCCTCAGCCACAAACCACCTGTTGCTCTCATACAACAACCCCACAAACTGACAAACCGTGGTGTCCCTGTTGCCCTAACCTGGCAACCCACATGTTTCCCTTGACCTGATAATCGGATGGGTGGGAGGGAAGTCAGTATCAGCTGCAGGTGAGAGAGGGGGCTGCCATGGTCTGCAGCTCCTTTTCTACCCTCCCAAGCCATGCCCCTTCCTCCCAACCTCCAGCCAATGCCGTCTTATCAGCCTGTTCCTTACATAATAGCTCCACCCCATTTCTCATGACTAGGGCCACTGGAAAATCATGGCCATGATTATTTGGTGGAAAGCGCGATTTTCTCCCCCCCAACAAAAAAAATCACACTTACCGCAAAACATACAAGTTTCAAATTCATTGGAGTTTTAGGAGCTTTCCTGCACTCTCTGCTACAATTCTGCACCCAACATGAGCCCACCCACTCTCCCAGCAAAGTCCCCAGCCAGCTCATACCTTATTAGATGGGCTTCAGGCTTCATAGGCAGCATAGCACATCATATTCTGCTGTGGCTGCTTGTCTCCCGAGTCCTGACGAGTCCCTCCTGACCAAGGTGTGTAAGCCCACTGCAGTATCCCTCCTGGTGTGCCCCCATCCTTGTCCTCATATGCTCCCCAACATTCTTCTGCCCGATCTCTCCCAGATGACAAAAAAAGCTTGGTTTTCCTGGCATGTAATGTGCTAGTGACATCATCAGTGCAGAGCGTCATACTAGCTGGGACCAATTGCACCCATCTGTTTTTTTTTAAATGTGCACTCTTTTTTTTTGCTCAGGCCCCCCTCAGGTCCACCAAACCAAGTTAAATGTACATGGATAGGTGAGGGGAGGCTACAGATCAAGAGCTGGGTGTTGGGAGAGAGCGAGCAAGAACAAAGGAGCCTGAAGCCTGAAGTCAGGAGAAATCAAGCAGAGTCTGGGGAGAGTGAGCAAGAGTGGGAGCTGCAGAGAACAAGGATGTGGAGCATTGGAAGAGAAGCAGAGAGTCACCTGGAGAACCTGGAGAAACACACCTGGAGAACCCACAATGCTGCAGTTAGCCCAAAAAGAGCTGAATCACTTGTTGCCAGTAGTGGGCACCCCCTCTGCCTATTTTGTGCCAACCTGTCAGAAAACCATTCTGCTGACCATTCTGACTGCTCTGTTTGCTGAAATCTAAACTAACAGGTATTTTTTTGTATGTAATTTATTTATCTCTATGCATGGGGCTGAGCAAATATGTCTCCTGATGAAGGTGGCATGTTCAGAGGGACGGTGGTAGCCCAGCAGGGTCCAGCTAGGGGACAGCTATTGTAAAAATATGATTTTTATATAACTGATTTTATTTCTATGTATGGGGCTGAGCAAATGTGTTACCTGATGAGGGTGGCATGTTCAGAGGAAGAGTGGGAAACCAGGAGGGCCCAGTTAGAGGCAGCTTATTCTGTGAAAAATGCTTGTCAAAGTGTATGTCAAACAGAGTGGACAGGTGAGCCTGGCTGACTGGCATACATGGTGAAAGAAATAGTTCTGGCTCTGGTGAGGGAGCAGGGTGGATTGGGCAAGGAGACTGGCAGAGAACAATTTATTTCCATCATGTATGGCAGTCGACCGGGTCTGTCGCTCACTCCTGTGGTGTGCCAATGACTCACTGCTGTGGTTCCTGGGAGATGGAGTGGAGGTGTGGGCCTAGCAGACTGGAAAACAGGGTGAAAGAAATTGTTCTGGTCTCTGGTGAGGGAGTAGGGTGGATCAGGCAAGCAGACTGCTACAGAACAATTTTTTTCCATCATGTATGGTAGTCACCTGGGTCCATCCCTCGCTCCCATAGTGTGTCGATGACTTGTTGCTGTGGTTCCTCTGAGACAGAGTAGAGGGGTGAGCCTGGTGGACTGACACACATGGTGAAAGAAATTGTTCTGGCCTCTGTTAAGGGGGCAGGGTGGATTGAGCAAGCAGACTGGCACAGAACAATTTATTTTCCATCATGTATGGCAGTCGCCTGGGTCCATCCCTTGCTCCTGTGGTGTGTTGATGACTTGCTGCTGTGGTTCCTCTGAGTTGGAGTGGAAGGGTGGGCCTGGAAGACTGGCACACATGGTGAAAGAAATTGTTCTGGTCTCTGGTGAGGGAGTAGGGTGGGTCAGGCAAGCAGACTGCCACAGAACAATTTTTTTCCATCATGTATGGTAGTCACCTGGGTCCATCCCTCACTCTCGTGGTGTGTCGATGACTCACTGCTGTGGTTTCTGGGAGATGAAGTGGAGGGGTGGGCCTGGTGGACTGGCACACATGGTGAAAGAAATTGTTCTGGCCTCTGGTGAGACAGCAGGGTGGATTGGGCAAGCAGACTGGCACAGAACAATTTTTTTTCCATCATGTATAGCAGTCACCTGGGTCCATGCTTTGCTCCTGTGGTTAGTCCCTGCATTTCTCCTGTGGTTCATCCATGCATTGCACCTGTGATTCATCCATTCATTGCTCCTGTGGTCCATCTGTGCATTGCTCTTGTGGGTTGGAGAATGGATGAACGGGCTGAGCTGACATGGCACAATGCCTTGCTACTGTTTTCTATATAGTGCCCAGATTAAATAGAAATTGAGAGGTCACAAGAAAAAAACTAAATTTCTGGAGTCTTTGGTTTCATGGATACTAGTTAAGGCCATTGGCATGCTCAGAGCTATGGCAAGGCAACTCCAGGAGCTGAGATTTTGAAACAAATCTACCCAGCTTAGAACATGTGGTGTGATATAGGAGGATCAAGCAGCCGAAGGAAAGCTCTGCTCCCACTGTGCACTGATGCGCTCTTTCAATTCTTAACTTTTTTGGTTTAATTTTCTTTAAGTTAAATGACACCATGGCTACACCGTCACCAAAGTGCTTCTGTCTTTCTCACAAAGAAGGCAAGGACCATAAAATGTCTTATCTTGTGCGTGCCCATGATCAGGTTAAGTTATATCTGGAGGATATTTTTTTTTTAAACTTTATTGTTACATTTTTCATCATACATCTAGGCAATATGCACTTAATTACATACATATTCCAACTTGGCTAGAAGTACATAATGGCTGTACAGATATAAAAACTTCATAACAGTTTTAAGGTAAAGATCCCAGGCATTGCCTTCCAATCCCAACATAAAATAGGAGATCTTATAAAAGGACAATAAGGTCATAGGATCTCATGCTCTCACCACAGAATTTAAAACAGATACCACTATGCTGAGCTTTTGTCCCACTTGCAGGAAAGAAATATAGTGGGAAGGGCAGAGCTATACAACTCGACCCTGTGTTTAAAATATCAAATTGTCTGGGCTTGGTTATGTTATGTTTAAATCCTACACCCGTAGGCTCCCCGAAGAAGCTGTATAGGGGCAAAATATTAAATGCGGAGTTTTATATAGTCCACAAACTGAGCTGCATGCATTAACACGCCATCTTGAATAATGTCCAAATGTATACACTTTCTACTTAGCAGACAAGGAAGGGTAAAAATGGCTTTAAACAACTATACAACAATAATGTCTACTTAGAATATTTTAATTGAAACACTCGACAGATATTAACAATTGTAAGTCCCAAAAGAGATATCTTTCTTGGATCAACTAGATGAGCTGTCAACTCACTACTGTCACTCTGGTTCACCGTCTGAATCTTGATCCAAAGTTATGGGATCCAATTGTGAGAACAAGGACTCAGCAAAATTAGACGCTGCCTCAGGATCGGTAAATATATGGGGTTTTTGCTGATGCACAATGTGTAGTCGGGCTGGGAAAAGCATCTGGGCCTTCACACCCCTTGCTAGAAGGGCTTTCTTTGTCTCTTGCAATTTCTTTTTCCTATCCTGTGCCTGTGAAAACAAGTCCTGAAAGAAGCCCAAACGATTCTCTTCCCATACAATATCTCCTTTTCTCCTGGCCTCCTGTAGAAGCAGTATTTTGGCTTTTGGAGTAGACAAAGTCATAATCACCATCAATGGTCAGGAGGAAGAGTTCCCATGACTCCCAGGACGTAATGTAAAAGTGAAGACCTGCACAATAGAAACTCCCATATCACTATTTAGGAGCTGCAGGTCTACAAAAATCATTTGGTCCAGTGTTGACAGAAGTTCCGTATGACTGGCCAAACGAGGAGGGAATCCAATGACTCATACATTCCTTTTGCCTGAGACCATTCTCTAGCATTTCCACTTTTGAACGAAGGAAATTGACATCTCTAATCAGGATCGTAATGGCTTCTAATTGCCGATCTAAGGATGTGGTCAGGGTAGTAATCGTAGAGGAGTTGTTTGTGATCTTCTGTTCCAGGTCTGTAAATCTTTTGTCCATCACTGCTAATCTTTTATTCATCTCATCACCTGTTTCCTGTAGTTTAATCGACAGTGGAAAAAGTTGTGTCAGTTCTGGCGATGAGTCCACTGCTGGGCATCCAGACTTATCTGGAGTGCTGCTCCCTTGTCCAGCAAAGTAGGAATTGAGCCCTGAAGAAGTACGATATGGATGCCTTTTTGGACTCATTTTGCTCCAAGACAGTTCCATTTTGCTACCAGCTCCAGGAAAGTAAGTTAAAGTTTCAAATAATCTTAGTTTTATTTAAAATTTAACTTTGAATGGCAAAACCCAAATTTTAAGTATCTGCTCTGTCAAGTGCTCCACAGCACCCCCCCTGCAGCTATCTGGAGGATCTTTACAAAGATGGATGATTGCTGTTTTGTCATGCTTGCGCTCATACAATCGACTGTGTGAAAGCATACAGTTGACATGCACATGAAGTTGCAGAAACATCTGGAAAGAAAAGAAGCTGCAAATAAAAACATGCATAGTAAGTACTACTAGTGCAGATGTTTGCAGTTATTTTATTTCTTACATATTCTGTTTTTTACTTCTTGGGTGCACTATTGGGTGATTGGTATCTGCTCTGTCCCTGCCTCTCAAGTCCATCTCCTCTCTCTCTGGCACCGTGGAATCCCATCCTCCCCCAAGTGCATATGTGCCTTGTTCCTGCACCCCCCCCCCATTGCTGCTATAGTTCAATACTACCACCTGGCCTCTAAGAGCAAGACAGCAGATTCCCACCCCCACTCGGGAGGGGAGAGGAGAGGAGAGCAGTCAATTGGACACTCGATCATCTCCTTCCCCACCCACCTGCTCTTGTTCCCAAACAAGCTGCTGTGTGGCAGGAGGTAAGGTTCACAGTTCCTCAGTCCTCCATGCCACTGGGCTGGCCTACAGTTTGTTTTTTCCTGTAAACTATTAAATCGTGTTTGCTTTTTTTTGTTTGCCAGGCACAGTTTATTTTTTCCCTATAAAATATTATATCTTGTTTTTTTTTTGCTTTTTTTTTTGTTTTAGGCACACCTCTACGATAGCAGTCACTGTCTTCTTGTTTCAGTCGGGAAATGGAATCATCCATTGAACGGAAGGAATTTGTTCTGGACTTCATCCGCTGTTTGACCCATGCAGACATACCACTGGAGAAGGCTTCTGCCTTTCAAGATTTCTTAAAGAAGCACACAAAACAAGGTGGTAGTCTTCCTGGACCAGCACAGCTTCACAGCATGTACCTCCAAGAACTTTGGCCTGATCACGAACAGTCCCTGAAAAAGGTGGTGGAGCATCAAGATGTATTCATTTTTCTGGATGAGACAACAGATGCCTGTGGATGTACCATGCTGGCTATTTTGGTCCAACCTTTGCTTAATGTTGGGGAGCAGCCACTCCTAATTGGTGTGGAGTTTTTGGATCATGTGAACAACACCACAGTATCTCAAGCTCTACTAAAAGTGCTAGACACCAATGGGGTGAACTTCAATAAAGTTTTTGCCATAGTCACGGACAGTGCAAGTTATATGCACAAGGCTTTTAAAACTCTGCAGTCCTGTGTCCTATCAAATGCAGTGCATGTCACTTGCATTGCCCACCTCCTCAAGTTGGTCTTGGAGGTCTGGGCGGACACAATTGAAGACTTAAACACTGCTGTTTCCCTTGTTCAAAAAGTATTTTGCCAGAGCCCAATGCATGGGCATCAGCACTTTACCTTCATGAAATCCAAGCAGACATTGTTCCCAAGATGCCGTTATATGCAGTGGTAACTCAGTGGTGCTCCTGGGTTAACACTGTTCAGTATTTGGCAGACTATTTCCCTGTGTTAACAGAATTTGTTGAAACACTACAATCCACTGCAGCAACCTTGAAGCACCTGAAGTGCTTATGGAAAGACAAAGCAGCAGAGCTGGTAACACAAGCCACTTTTGTGGTGGAACACTCTTCTGAACTTGTTAACCTTATTCTACAATTGCAGTCCAGCAGCCAGCCATAGGGACACTCCATATTTGGAAGGGTGCAAAATGTGCATATGTTTTTGGACTTCAGTGTCACTGCAGGGGAAAATGAATACAGACAAAATACAGTAGAAATGTTGTCCTGCTGTCAATTACATGAAAATCAAAACTATGTGAACCTTTTTCAGAAGGTTAAGCAGTCAGAAACTGGACAAAATTTTAAAATCTCATCACTCAGTCGTCACATTCAAAGCTGCCCGAATCTTTGATCCAAAGTAGCTGCCAACACTGGACAAGGAAAGAGCAAAACACACCCAGGAGCTACCATCTCTGGCTGGTGTTTCAAACTTTGAATGGCATGGGTACAGAACTTTCACCCAGTCAGTACCCAGTAATGATTTTAATATTGCTGAGTGGTGGGAAGCACAAAAGGATACACTTCCATATCTTGCTGCTGTGGCAAAAAGGTATATCTGGCTTCCCATAAGCACAGCAGCTGTTGAATGGACTCTTTTGCTGCACACAGACCTTTTAAAAGACAATAGGTGAAGTCTGACAGATGACAACAGTAGACTACTTCTTATGTTGTAGTACAATAAGAAATTCTAAAGATCTCAGTTGCATAACAGTTGCTACTCATTCTATTATGTAAAAATCCTTTCTTGATGATCTGGTGTGGTGGTGGTGGTACTATACTTTTACTGTAGAATACTAATGTTTATCATTTGGATTATTATAACTGGTGGTGGTGGTGGTACCAATTTGACAGTGCTACTATTATGTATATTTTTTTTTGATCAGTCATCTGTGAATGTGTGTGTGTGCATGTGTGTGTGTGTGTGTGTGTGTGTGTGTGTGTGTGTGTGTGTATGTGCGTGTGTATTAATAAAAACGTATACTTTTTGTCTGTGTCTGTGTTTTTTTTTAAACTTATACCTTTTTGATGGCTGGCTTTAATATGCATCACAAAACAATTGAAATTGAAAACCCGTACTTGGACCTCAGAGAGGAAAATGTGTGCCCAGTAGCCCACAAAATCCCCACAAAATACATGCAAAGTCTCACAAAATCCCCACAAAATTTGGGAGAAAAAAGTCCCACAAATTCCCCTCAAAATCTGTTAAAAAATTCTGCAATTCCCTGTGGCCCTGCTCATGACCTCAGCCCTTGTGATGTCACAAACCCCCCCTCCCCATCCCTCTCAGGGACCTCCCCTTTGCAGATGCCAGGTGGCCAATCCTTAAGCCACCCTGCTTAATTCCTTCCCCTCCCCCCTGCAGATCCCAGGGGCCAATGAAATCTTGCTTGCCCTTTATTGGGCAAGCCCTTTTGTCATCTCGACTCCCCTGAAATCAAAGGCCTTGGTTGAATGGTTCAAACACTTGAATTCTTATTTTTTAACAGATTTCCATTCACAACTTATTCACTTCATAAAATGCCTTCACCATTTTCAAATACACCATAATACACCATATCATTCAGGGTTGCCCCTTTATTACTAAGTTATACATATTTACAGATTCCTTTCAACCAGTGTCTTCTTGGCCTGGGCGTGGCTAGCCTGATGCCTCTTCACCCATCCTATGAAGTTCTGGGTTCAGGTGACCAGGCTGATTCCCAGCCCTGTTCCCTCTGGGGTGACTACCCCATGATGGGCCCTCCCCTGCCCATCCATACCTCCTCCCTCTGGGCCCCCCAATTTTTTCCCACTAGCCCAAAGATGACCTACTGGCACCTGTTGGGCTTCCCCAATAAAAACTGGCTAAACAACCCTCCCATGCCTCTCCAATGCTCGATAACTTCCCTAAATGCCCAATTCCACACTGAATTTCCCATCATAGACAAGTGCACGCCATCTGATCTGTACATCCCTGGGGTGTCATATGTTATCAATTCATGCCTGAAGTACAGATTGCCAACCTTTTTTACCCAATCAGCCATTTTTTTATTTGACCTCTTTCTAGTCCATTCTATTGTCAGTGTGTTCCTGGCCTGCCTGTAGTATCTTCAGGGTTTGATCTCTGACCATACGAGTCTTACTTGAGACCATCTTGTTTGCACCACTGCTAAGTCCTAAAAGATGCATTGTGTCAACGCCCTCAAGGGGGTGTTGCCAAGGTCATTCCCTCTAGCATGAATAACTATCATGTCCAGCACCAATCAGTAAGTTCTCCTTTCATCCAGTAGCTGTGCCATGCTTTTCCATCATGGACCCCTGCACCCCTGCCACAGGATATGGGTCTGGTTGGAGTACTGCCCCAGCTGTCGCCCTCCCGTCAAAACCTTTGCCCAGTGTTCTGCCTAATAAACATAGGAATGGCCCATGATCCAAACCACCCGCTGTCAACCATCCCCTGCAACACATAAAAAACTCTTGATTAATAACATTTCCTGATATATCTTTTATAGGCCTGTGAGGACCTGCTGCTGACCTGCTGCACTGCTTCCGGTGTGCCCCCTTGAATGGCCACCTCCGAGGCCGAGCCAATCCAGAATGAGTGTGAGGTGAACCTGCTTGGGTCCTCCCCGATGAAAACCATGCCTTTTTTTAAGACCCCTGTGACCTGGCATGCAGTGGCTGGTGCCCCATTGCCATGTCTGAAAAAACACCCCGGACCACCCAGCTTGCTGCTTGCACATGCCCCCACCACTGCCAGCACATGCTTTCCTGAAAGGGCCAACTGCTTGAGCAGTATCTTTTGCCCTTTACCAGTCTGGTCCATTTTGGATCTACTTAACCAAATAGTGATGCCCTCTGCTGTCCAGGAGATGTCCTGGTCTTGGAGGCCCCCCTTTCTTGTCCTCTTGACCTGTGGCTACTACCTCGCTTACTCAGAATGCCCCTGCATGCATGATACAAAATCTTGCCTAGAAGAGTCCAGCCTCATATGTTGATGTGCACACATTCCACAGGCTGCCCACCAATCTGTGAAGGAGCTCTCCAGAGACTGGTCTCTGCCTGTCTAACCACAGACCTTGTAACCGAGCCCACCCCTGCTGCATGCACCATATGGTTGGGGTCCTGGTTGGGGCCCCCACCCCTGCATCTGGCAAACCATGCCAATTCCTACCAAGTGCAGCCCCATGGTGGATGCTGCCATTCCCATCTCCCATTTCTCAGCCATGTATCTGATGATCTGTGTTTATGAGACTGGGCCACTTACCTTTACCCCTCCCTGCTCCCAGAACTCCTGGACGCTCCTCCACACCAAGTCATAGGCCCTTAGCATGTTGGGAGCCCAGGAGCTGAGAAAGAGAAGTTGGGCTCGCTCCATCCAATCTCCCACAGGGATGGTGGCACCTGTGTCCTGAGTGCGGCTGCCCCCAGGGCCATGGACCAGAACCTGTGCAGCTGAAAACATGAGAGGCTGTCAGTGATGACATTCTTAACCCCGACCACATGCTTCATCTAAAAAATAGACTGAGTCAAAGTCCTTCCCATACCATCATGCGTGCAACCCTGAGAACTGCATCGGAGGACACCGACTGTTTGTTTATCACTGATACTACTGCCAAGTTGTCACATCTAAACATAATTTTCTTGTCTCTCAGTGGCTCCCCCTAGACTACCATGGTCACCCACATGAGGAAAGCCTCTAAAACAGTAATGTCTTTCATGAGGCACAGCTCCACCCTGCGCCGTGTCCACTGTTCCAATTAAAGATGCAGCAAAATTTAATTTCGCTGGTGAAATTCTGGTGAAATCACCAATTTCGCCTTGTGGAACATTTAGCAAAATTGCAACCTTGAGGTGAAACTTCGCCTGTACGGTGAGGTGAAATTTTGCCTGTAAATTTTGCCTCTGCCTGGTAAATTTTGCCTTAGCATTTAACTAAGGTGAAATCAGGAAGAAAGGCTTGTCACATGACTTGCTCTCTGAAGCAGACTGCAGGTCACATGAGTGCCTGTACTCAGACAGGAAGCCACTGAAATCAACATACTTTTCCTGCAGTTTGTAGGCTACAGACAGTAGCACAGACTTTGCGAGAGAGAGATAGATACTAAAAAAACACCTTATCTTGTGAATTGTTAGTGAGAGAGTGAGAGAGTGAGAGTTTGTGTTGTATGTGTGTGTGTGTGTGTGTGTGCGTGTTGAACTTCTGTTCATCCCCTATTTCTTTATTTAACAAAAGTTTATGTTTCTCTTGTGTTCTATTTTTCTCTCTTTATCTTAGTGTGTGTGAGTGCCTGTGAGTATGTGTCTGTGTCTGTCTCTCTGTGTGTGTGTGTGTGTGTGTGTGTGTGTGTATGTGTGTGTTTCACTCCCTCTTTTTTCAGTTTTATTTTAGTATTTTCTTAATACAACTTTTTTTTTAAATAATGATGGAAGGGAGTGGGTCTGCCTCTGGAGCGGGACAGAGTGGAAGGGGAGGACGATGAGTTCACCTTAACAGGTGTGTATTTATAAGTCAGGCTACCCCCAGCAGCAGGAGCAGTTGGCCCCAGCTGCTGCCCCCCAGCAGCAGCAGGCTCTGGTTGTTGGCCATGAACCTGCAGGAGCAGCTTTCCCCTCCCAGCAGCAGGATGTGGACCCTGCCACAGCTATCCAGCAGCAGCACTCAGACTCAGAGCCCATTGCCCTCCCAGGTGGAGCATGTGGCTCCCACCAGCCACCAGCATGGACAGGCTGATTATGTAGAGGGAGAGGCCCCCCTGGGACATCAGCTGGCATCCTCCCAACCAAAGATCATCAGTTTGGGCATTTTTTACCACAATGTCAGATGACATAAGTGTGGTTGTCTGCAGCCTTTGTGGTAAAAATGTGAAAAGGGGGAACCAGATTCCAACTTTGGGACTTCTGGTCAAAGAAACCACCTGCAGCACAACCATGCTGTAGAGTGGCTCTCCAAACAGTGAGAGACAGCAGCAGGAGGCAGCACTGAGGCTCAGCAGCACCAGTCTAGGGGGTACCATACCAGGAGGTGGTCTAGCAGCAGGATGCACCCGGATCCAGAGGAGACAGAAACAGCATCCCCAACCCCCAGCAACAATGCATGATGGCAGACCCAGTGGTGACGCCCTGCCCTGAGCATTCTGCAGCCCGCTCAAGTCAGGGGGTGGTCACCAGTGCAGACCTGGAGGTTATGCATGCTGAAGTCCAAAGTGTCTATCAGGACACTGACCAGCTCTGCCAGAAGATCAGGAGGAATCTCCAAAAAGTAATGAAGGATCAGAAGAAGGTCTTGGACCTCCTGGTGGAGCTTCATGGTGATGATGGTGGCACAGGTGGCAGTGCCCAATGAATGGCCTTTGGCCACTGGTGGACCAGTGTTGTTTTCTTTTTCTTCTCCTTTCTTTGCTATTGTCACTCTTCTTCTGTACCCTTCCCTTAAAAAGGAAAAACCAAAAAAAAAGTTATATATATATATATATATATTTCTGTCCTTTTTGCCTTCTGATCTATATCCTCTTGTTTATTTTATCTTTTCCAGATGTTTTTGCTCCTTCCCTTTCCCATCATCTCTCATATACAAATACCTTTGTCCTCCTGATCATGTATGTCCCCGGTTCCTGCCACCCATCCCTGTCCCCTTGTAGTAGTACCATGCCCGTAAACTGTGTACATTTCTCCTTATATCTTCCTCCATTTTTCTTTATATGTTTCCGCCTTCTATCCTATCCATCCACAAATGTCAAGTATTTAAACTTTACTATGAACAATCATATTTTCCAAAGCTATGTGAGAGTGAATCTTGGCTCTCCTCATGTAAAACAGGGCCCTCAGGTAATGAAATGCTTCCCAAAAAATGCTACATTAAAGTCAGACAGAAATCTGGTCTCAGCCAAAATGTTTTATGGTGTCCCCCCTAGCACCCAGATATTAAAATGCTGTTTTGGCCACTGTTTACAACTGGTTTTAGGCCACATCTTGTTTCTGCAAGTACAGCACAGGCAGTAAATGTCTAGAAATGTTGCAGAAAAAATGGTATATTAAATTCAGACAGAAATCTGGTACCAGCCATGATGTTTCATGGCACCCAAACCCCCACCTGGACCAAACAATGGTCTTTGGTCCACTGTTTACAACTGATTTTAGGCCACTTCTTGTTTCTGTGAGTGCAGCACAGGCAGTACATGTCCAGAAATGTTTCCAAAAAATGGTACATTAAATTCAGACAGAAATCTGGTCTTAGCCATGATGTTTTATGGTGCCCCCCCTCCCCACCACCACTACCCAGGTATTAAAATGCAATTTTGGCAACTGTTTACAATTGCTTTTAGGCCACACCTTGTTTCTGCGAGTGCAGCACAGGCAGTACTGGCAGTACAGGCAGTAAAGGCAGACTGAAATCTGGTGTCAGACATGCAGTTACATGGTTCACATCCACAAAGGACCCAAATCTGCTGTTTTCTGCACCTTTTAAATGCTTTTCAGGCCTAACTGTGGTGCTGCCACTGCCTGACATGCAACATAAGCCAGTTTGCCATGCTTAGAAAAATAAATCCTCCTGCAAAATGGTCATACTACTTAAAGTTGCATTTGCTTCCTCCTGCTGCTGGTTTCTCAGTTGATTGAGAACTGTGGAATTATCATTTCATAATGATGCTGCCCTGTTGGCTCTATGGTTTTAAGTCAGTGTGGATTGAATTACATTTTGTGTGCTGCTGCTGTTGCCTATAGCTGCTGCCTGCTGCTCTGACTAGTTGCCATGAGAAGTAATGCTTTGTCTGCTTCATGGGGATCCTCTTCACATAGTCGATTGATGCTGCTGCTCCACATGTAAGTATCTGTCTGTATTTATTTTCTTGGGTGCAAGAGAAGGGGGATGGTGGGTTGCTATTGGGCCGTCTTGAGTTCTTATATGTTTTTACTGATTTTAAATTATGTAGTGTGCTGAGGAGTACATCATGATGACATGCATGCCAGCATTTGGATACGGGATGTTGGAATGCACCACATTTCACATTGCACGAGGACAAGGTAAGTATTGAATTTTTCACTGCTGGGAGGGATAGTTTTATTTATTTATTTATTTAGCATATACTGAATTTCAATCCTTTGAGTCATAGACTCTTTTACAAAGGCAATTGATAGGTGACTGCAGCTCTGATATCTGACTCAGACTGTAATTGTATTAGTTTTGCTTTTCTCAGCATGCAGGAATTCAGGTGCTGTTAACTCCAGGTGCACTGCTGCTGCTGCTCAACATGTGTGCAATTCATTAACTTGTGGTATTTCATAATTTGTGATGGTCTTTGGTAGGTGGGTGAGTGATGGAGGAGGTGGTTGAGACCGGGTTGGTGTGGGGCTGATGGATATGGTTAAGTATTAAGTTTGTGATTACTGCGTTACAGAGATGTCAGACTTTGACAGTAACTATCTTCTATATGGGTCTGTCAATATTCAGGAATTCCACTGCTGGGGTGCATCTGTTACCTCCCAATCTGGCTGCTGGCTGTGCTCATCAGACATAGTCTTTTCATGTCAAGGGTTCCAGTTTAACAGCCATTCCCTGATGTAAGTATTGCTTCATGTAATGATGGTGGTGGGGGGGGCACCTAGTTGTAACAAAGCTCAAAATGTCTTTTCCTTTTTTCTTATTGCCAGGTACAAAGTACTTCAATTGGAATGGTTGCTTAGTTTTCTGGTGGGCATTTGCTGATGCATCCCATCTCTGTACAGCATTGGTGACAAAATACAAGTCTTCCATCCTGGTGTGTGGACGCTGGATTGAGGTGCTGCACCTGCGAGGTGTGGGCCACTGCTGATAACCAAAAACATATATCGTAATCATCAATGGACACCTGTGAGGGAAAACAAGTCTATTATATATACACTGCTGGCAAAGTTGGAAATTGTGACCTTGGATTGTATTCTCATGTGTTTTGCCATTGACACTGTGGAATCACCCATACACAGCTTAAATAAGTCCCTTGATTGAACCACTGTAAGATGATGAAGGATATATTACT
The DNA here is from genome assembly GCA_016271365.2 of Neoceratodus forsteri. Classification (NCBI taxonomy): domain Eukaryota; kingdom Metazoa; phylum Chordata; order Ceratodontiformes; family Ceratodontidae; genus Neoceratodus; species Neoceratodus forsteri. The sequence continues at coordinate 1,390,287,322 of CM028130.1, read as the reverse complement.
TTTATCCATAACTGTGCAAGTGACACTGTAAATGGCAGCATAACCATTTATCACCTGCACTATGATGCTACCTGAATCAATCAATCAATCAATCACTTTATTTAACCAGGCATAAACACCATTGAGCAAGCTCATTTTCAAAGTGGTCCTGGACATAAATACAATACAGTACACTTCATAAGATTACAATTATGGTGGACAACGGTGCCAAAAAAAAAAAAGAAAAAACATTGTGAAGGTGTCAGTCAATATGGGCCTATACATACCGGTCAACATAATTAACATGCAAAGGTACATAATGATAAGCTTTACTGAAATAAGAAGAAACAACAATCCCATATAGTCTCCGCTGAGTAAGAGCTCATACCTAAATGATAAAGAATAAGGAGGTATTAAGGAATAGGGTAGAAATTGGGGTGAAAGAGTAGGCAGCCAAAAGGGAGGCCAGAATAGGTAAAAGGTAGAGAATAGGCAGGGTCATCTTGGATTAAGGGAACTAGGCTTGTAGGTCCTAGGTTTCTGTTGTTAGGAATGTGGGGTGGATGAGATACTTAGGCGTAGGATTTGAGAGTGGTACCCGAGGCTTAAGGGTCATCGGCATCTGAAACAGTTGCATGATTCCTTCAGATAATCCATTAATAGAGCTTTGAATGTGAAAAAGCTTGGAATTGAGGATAATTTTAATGAGTCTTACATAGTGTTCCAAAGTGATGGAAGTGATAAGTTGATTGCTGCTGAGCCAAGGGTAGTTTTCACTCTAGGAATCTGGAAGCAGATTAAGGAGAAGCGTCTCAGGCCATAGCAACCTTTAGCCCATTTGAAGATATTTGAGATGTATGCAGTGAGGTTATCAGATAATGCTCTAAAAAACCAGAGGAGAGCATTCCTTTTTCTTCTAGTTGAGAGTGAGGTCCATTCCGAAACCTGGTATAGACGACAGTGATGTGTACTACGGGATAGATTTAAGATAAATCTTAAAGCCCAGTGGTAAAGGGTGTCCAGTTTGTTTAGCATCGTTGATGGGCAATGACTGTAAAGGAAATCAGCGTAGTCCAGTATAGGTAGGAATGTAGTTTGTACTAGTCTCATTCTGGCTTCTAACGTGAGTAGGTGTTTAATGTGATAGAGTAAACCTAATCGCTGTCTTAGTTTCTTCAAGGTTTCATTTAAGTGGCACAGAAAGTTGAGCTTGTTATCCAGCCAGAACCCTAGGTATTTAAAGGTATCAACTACTTCAAGGAGTTCATCTAAGAGTGTTCAGATCTGTGTGATATGTGGACATCCGGAATTAGACTTTGGTGAGAGAATCATTGTTTTAGTCTTTTTGGCATTGAGGAGCAGCTTATGAGTGAGAAGGCTGTATTGGAGGGTGACAAAGTCTTTCTGTAAGTACTTATGGGCCAGATCCAAGGATGAATTTGTGGTATAGAGTACAGTATTAACTGTGAATAAGTGCACATTTGCTGTGCCCAGCTGCAAGTCCAGATTATTGATGTGTATTGCAAAGAGTATAGGGCCCAGGATGGAGCCTTGTGGGACTCCTCGTAACAAGGATTTTTGTGGGGACAGATCTCCTATGGCTTTGACTTGTTGTAACCTATTGGTTAGGTAGCTGGTGAACCATTTAATGGCAGAACTATCAAGTCCAATGTTACTCAGTGCAGTAAGCATGATGGTATGATCTACAGTATCGAAGGCCTTACTTAGATCGAGGAAGAGGGCAAATACATGCTTCTTAGAGTCCAAGGCCATTTGCCAGTCTGTAGTTACTTTGGCAAGAGCTGATATTCTACTGTGTTTGGCTCTGAAGCCGGACTGAGCCGGGTTTAGCAACTTTTGTGAATCCAAATGTTCTCTAAGTTGGATGTTCACAATTTTTTCAAGTAATTTAGAGAGGATGGATAGTATAGAAATAGGTCAGTAATTGTTCAAATCACTCGGATCCCCAGTCTTGAATAATGGTAGGATGTGGGCAGTTTTCCAAAAGACAGGTAGCTCACCTTGAATCAGAGAGGTGTTGAATAAGTGTGTAATGGGGCAGTCAGATAGGTATGGCCAAGTTTTAGGAAGTAAGGTTCAATATTATCTGCACCCGCACTCTTTTTTGTATCCAGAGAAAGGAGGAGGTCCTCCACTTGCTTGAACGTAATTGTAAGGAAGCTGAAGGGGGTGGGATGTGGTTGGTTATGGTTGTGATTATCAGTGAAGCCAACAGTGTAGTCTCTTGCCGGGCTAAGTTTGCTGATAGGTGAGGTGTCAAAGGCAAGCCCTGCAGTGGCAAAGTGATCATTAAGCATTTCTAGTATATCAGCTTTGTCCGTATAGGTGATACCATCAGACACAATTTTGTTTGGAAGGGGTGTTGCAGTGAACTGACCTTCGACTTCTTTGAGGATGTTCCAAAATTTGGCAGAGTTGTTTTTATTGTCTTCTAGTTCTTTTTTGAAGTACCTAGCTTTTTCTGACCTAATTAGCTTGGTACAAGCATTTCTAGTGGTACGGAATGCTAACCAATCAGCCTCCAGGTGGTATTTCCTCGCTTTTTTCCACCAGTAGTCCCTATCCCTAAGTGCTTTCTTCAGGATGGGAGAGAACAAGCCAGGAGTTTTATTTTTTGATTTGATCAGTCGTAGTGGGGCGTGTTTGTCTATTAGCTCCGGTAAGAGGCTGTGAAAGATATTAAATGCCTCATTAAAGGTGGGGGCTAGGTAGAAATCCTGCCAATGAATGTTGCTTAGATCTTTCAGGAAAGTGTACTGGCAGAACTTTTTCAGACATCTTTTCAGTTTGAATTTGGAGGCTGTTTTTATTTGGGAAGGATGTCTGATGCAGGCAGTAGTGCAATGGTCGCTTATATTGTTGAAGAATACTCCAGTATGCGATATAGTGTGAGGTTTGTTTACTAGGATAAGGTCCAGGAGGGTTCTGTGCTCAGGGTTTTTTCCATTAGGTCTGGTTATAGCAGTCACCATTTGTAACTGACCATTAACATCGCATAGATCCTTCAATTTCTAGAGCTGTCATCATTCCAATTTAGATTGAAATCCCCATTAGAATACACTCAGTATCAGCAGAGTCAAGAAGGTTTTGAAGGTGTGGCAGAAGTGCCCAGCCACCAGATGGTGGTCGGTAGCATACTGCCATAAGGAGTGATTTCTCGCGGGAAAGTGATCATTTTAGAGCAAGGCATTCAAGTCCCTTAGCCTTTGAGGTACAGTCAAAGACTGTGACTATGAATTTGCTTTTGACATATATTGCAACCCTTCCCCCTCTAGTTGGTCTATCACAGTGGTAGATGATATATCCGGGTACGTTAATAGATTTGTCTAGGGTCGAGGGTGTGAGCCAGGATTCAGTTATCATGAAAAAATCAGGAGATGCATGTAGAGCCCAGGTCTGTATAGAGTCAATCTTCTCTAGCAAACTACAGACATTGATATGGAGAAAGCTAATCCCTTTATATTATGGGAGGTCCGCAGGGTGTCCAGAGAAATAGGTGGACCTGGGTTTAATTCAACATTTCCCGAACAGAGAAGCAGTAGTAGTTTTTTAAGGTGGTGTCTTAGCCTGCTAAACATTCTTTTGTTACTCCTTCTAGTGTACATTGGTTTAGCGGTGGCTGTGTTAAGGGCAGGATTGCTATTTGCTAGGGATAAAACATAGAGAACTGATAGAGCCGACACCATCCTTGGGAATTGCACGTGTTCTATAGTTATGGCCTGGTGGGAGGAGGGCCATGACCATAGAGGAGACGTCCCTGATGTAGAATGCCATGATCTAATGTGGGAGGCTATATCTTGGTAGATGATAGAGGAGGGAAACTGGCCTTTGTCTGAGTTACAAACCAAAATTTTGGGTAGAGTATAACAAAGTAATATAAGGCAACTGTAGAGAAGGATAGGCACAGAAGTCATTCTTAACGTGGAGATATTTCCTTTTACCAGTAAAACCACAGGATTTGCAACAGTTCCTTGAGAGGGCCAAGAAAATGAGTGGATCTTGTGGGAGGATGGGGTACCAATGAAAAATTAAGGCCTAGATAAGTAATAAGTCGGGCTGGCAATAGTCAGTAGGAGTGAACTAGAAGGCCGGGCCGGGGTTTATGTGTATTTAATCAGGACCGGGAGGGGTGGGTGGGCAAAAAAATTGGCAGCTAGGATTCCCTTCCTGGAGGTAATCAGTCCATGAGGGCAAGTCTGTACCTGCATTTCTGTGACTGTTCAACACTGTTACCAATATTAAAAAATGAATTCTTTTTGAACAGAAAATGTAATTTGCCTTGCCAGTTACACAATTCAAGACAGATATTATTTGAACCAAAGCCATCTGTAAAAAAGTGGAGAGAAAAATATGAAAAGAAAAAAAATTAGCATTGATACTTACCTGTGCTGATGCTTACTATCAATGTTGGCAACGTGCCCCAAAATGTCCCACTGCCAAAATGATTTCAATTATGAGCCTATAGTGAAACATACCAGGATGTACAGTGCCTGGAATGAAATACAGTACATAAAATCTAGCAAGTGAAAAACATTATAATTCCAGTACTGACCTGTACATAATGATGCTTGCAATGTTTATTGACTAGGCTCTGAATGTGCCATGTCGATGTATCATCCTTGTTCCGCGGTCCTGACCTCATGTGGCATGATCATGGCAAATTCTGCATTGAGTTAAATGAAAATACATAAGCTAACTTATACATTAAGGTGTGCTGCCTTGCATGCATACTTGACATTATATTGCAACAAAGGCATACATAACAGCACAATGGAGGTATAAGTAATAACATGACAACAACTGAAATCTAATTACCATCAATCAGTTGAACAGAAGACAGGCCACGGAGGAAGAACATATATATTTCTTGCTTCATGATGATATGTGTTGCTTTCTGAGTGGCTGTTTCTTTTGCTGGAGGAAAAACGACACCAATTGTGCTTGTGGGGATGAAAGTGCTGCATTGTGCTAGTTGACCTAGTGGTCCAAAATGTGCTGGCAATGCTGTCATCATGGGTGGTTGGCAGGAGGGAAAATGACACCAAGTGTGCCTGCTGGGATGAAAGTGAAGCATTGTGCGAGTTGATGTTCTGACCACAAATATGCTGGCATTGGCAATGTTGTGGTTCTTCTTGGTGAAGACTGCTGGAGGAGGAGGAGGAGGAGGAGGAAGTAATTTAGCTGGACTCAGAGGCAGCATTAATGTACTCATCTGAGACTGTTGTATGCAGGAGCATGCATCTGTCAGCTTCATAGATTTTCAGCGGTATTTCTTGGCAGTATGAGAGTGATGGCCCACACTGTCGAAGTCTGTGTTATACACATTAGGATGGATGGATGACAAGGAGGTGGATTACATCATGGTTAATTGTATACTTGGGGATGGAGTATGCATGCATTTCTGAGTAACATAGTACTGGCTGTGCACTGTCTGATTAAGTTTTTATTGTCACATCATATATGCAATGGTGGCACACTCACTAGACACTCATTCATGGTCTCATGGAGGAGATATATGTGGAAATAGGGAAGATCTTGTTAAGTATTTGTCACTCGATGGGGCCATTGTGTATTGCTGAGATGACATATTCAGTCTAGTTAGAGTAGCAGGGGCAAATAAACTTTCGAAAATGAAATGAAGTAAACATTATTACTAAGTTGGGTAATCAAATTAAATGGTTTAACTGGATGTGTAACACAAAACATCCAGCAAAATAAAATTTAAAATGTATAATAACATAAAACTGCATATTCAGTAAAATTGGGGGAGGATTGCTGGTGGTGGCTGGTGGGGCAGAACACCTTTAGCCTTCTTCCACTGACACATCATCCATGAAGCAGCCCTCACAGTCTTCAAGACTGGAGTGATCGCCAGGTGGAAATTCAGTCATCATTGCTGCTTCATCTACCTCCCTGCTAGTAGCGGCCTTATCAGTGTGGATGTCTTCGTTGTCATCATTGTCTCAGAGACACAGTTCTGGGGCAACACCATTGAAATAACTGTGTTATGTGGAATGTGAGCCTCATTCATTTTTATAAATGTTAGGATGGAAACATTCTTTGGTGACAGATTTGTCCTACGGTCACGCACAATGGCCCCAGTAGAACTGAACACCCATTCCACACTGACACTGGATGGTGGGCAGCTGAGGTATTTAAAAGCAACAGATGCCAGTACAGGCCAATCACTCACTTTGCTGCTCCAGTACACCAATGGCTCATCAGTGATGCCTAGATGCTTGGTGTCTCCCATGTAGGCATCCACCATACATTGTGCTGCCCTGAGTACTGCTGCCTCATCATGCTCCTCCTCCTTGTCTTCAATTTCTTCCATGCCCACCTGATACAGAGCATCCCAAATGGAATTATCTGCCTTGCTGTGCTGCAACTTTGACATTTTCTCCAGTTTGCTGACCTTTGATGATTTACTGGTGATGGTGGTAGCAACACCGTGAATATGTGCCCTTTGTGTCTCTGCATTTTTCATCTGTGCACCATGTACCCATCTGATAAGGTAATTGGTCAATTTGTCCACAACCCCCTTCAATCATGGCAGGCAAGCCACGTTTGTACTGTGGATCCAGCATAGTAGCAATAGCAAACTCATTAGACTGCATAATGCCAGAGATATGTGTAATGCTGCCCAGTATATGAAGCATGTGACCCATTACATGAACAGAACTGTGATCGTCACGTGCCTCCATCTGATGATGGATATTTACCAGTGTCTGCCTCAACACACTTATAAGGGGTATTAAATGGCTTATACAGGCAGTGTCCCCACTCACAGTCTGTGTTGCATGCTCAAATGGATGCAGAATGTGTATTATGCCATCCATTTGTCATCACTGCCCAATTGTTAGGGTGATGTACACTCCAGCACTGTCCCTGGTGGTATGCAGCAGCAGGTAATCTGAAACCACCTTATACTGCTCATAAAGCTGGTCCAGCATGTACAGTGTGGAGTTCCACCTGGTAACAACATTGAGCTTCATACAGTGCTAAGGCAGATGGTTAGTGCTCTGCAGCTCACACAGATGGTGACAGGCCTTTGCAGAATGGGTAAAGTGCGCACAGATGCGTCTGGTGACAGACACAGTTTCCATTATTTCATCATGGTTCAGAAATTGCTGCACGACTAGATTAAGGCAGTGTGCCAGGCAGGGAACTCTGAAAAAACCACCGTCAGTAATGCACTTAACCACATTGGAGCCATTGTCACTGGTAATAAACCCCACCGTGAGTGAGTGTGTGTTCAGTCACTCATCAATCTGATTTAGCAGCACATTCAGCATTTTCTCACCAGTGTAAGACCCTGTAACACTTTGCATAGTTATGGTTGCATTCTGATGAATACCAGGTGTGTTGCTACTACAACAATTTTGCTTTATGCAGCTTTTGCCAAGCCCCAGATCAACAACCACCCCAGGTGCCTGTCCCAGTGTGCTGTTATGCACCAATATGAGCTACCCACTGTTTGCCCACTTGTCCACATATCCATGCCAAGGTGGATATCTTTTGAGGCAGAATGCTTCATGAAATGTAGGACAGACTGTGAAACTCTGCTGTAGAGTTTGTGCATGGCAGGTTTGGAGAAATATGTTTGCAATGTCACCTGCCATTTGGGACAGGCATGGGCCATCAAATGGCGGAATCCTAGATTCTCCACAATGGAGAAGGGCAACAGGTCAAGGAGCATTTCAGCTGTTGCTGCATTCAGCTCATGCACAACAGCATGATTGGGGGGTACTTTTAGTGCCGCTAAAGCACACTCTTCAATGTAGGCTGCTTCTTGGGAGCGGGTCAATAAAAATGCTTTACTTCTGCCACTAATGTTGTTCTTGCTGGGGTATCAGGTGACTCTTGGGGCCTGGGATGTGCAGCTTGTATGAAACCAGCTATTTTGGTGGATTTGTTGGCTGGTGGTGTACTTTTATAACTTGAGGGATTGGCAGCTGCACTGCTACCATGCTCACCGCCTGAGAGAAAAAATAATTCCTCACATTCCTCCTCCACTGACCCACTCAGCCCTCCCTCCTCCTGCTCTGTTGCACTGCAGTCACTAACATTAAGTTTGACAAGGGAAGTCCAGCCTACAGTTCTGGTATATTTCTGGTATTGGTGCCAGTGCAATGGGTGCTTGTTTTTCAAGTGGGCGTGCTGGCCACCGGTGCCTATGTGGCTGCCCTTTTTCCCATGACTTACACATGCTTGACACAGCTGACATATCGCCACAGTGTCATCAGTTACATCAAGCACAAAAATATCCCAAACTAGGGACTTTGCATCTCTAGATTTGACATGGGACTGAGATTTGGACAGCAGAGTCAAAGGTGTGGAAGTTTTTGCTTTTTGTGCCACTTGCATGATATCCAGCATGCTACTTTTAGGAGGTGGGGTGACTGGACTGCTTTTTGTAGGCTTGCTGATATCCTCACCCTCAATCTTGTCATCTAAATGGGCTACATCATCAACCTTCATCTTTTTCACTTCTGGTTCCCACAAGGAATCCAACACCTCATCATCATCTGTACCAAAACATATTTTATCCTCCTCCTCATCCCTATCACTGCCTACTGCCAGACACACTTTTCCCTTCTCTGGCATCTCCTCACTGGAGGGAGGGGGGCTGACTTTCCTTATCTCCTTCTTCAGGAGAAACAGACTGAATCTGGACACTATCACCCTCTCCACCATTAGCTCCTCCTTGAGCAGGAACAACAGTCACATTGACAACTTTTTCGATCTCCTCCTGGACCTCTGTGCCTCCACTGGTGTGAGTGTCTCCCTTATTCCTAGTATCATCCCCAACAAGCATACTAACTACAGATTAGGCAGTAAAAAAATGAGTCACAGACTTGATGCCACTTCTAACTTTGATTTTGCTGCCACAGCAACAGCGGAAACCACAGAGGGCATTGATTCAGAAATATGTTTCTCCAACAGACTTCTTTGAGCCACTTCCCACCCTGGCACCTTTACCTGAAGTTGAATGTCTCTTGGCAGGCATATTTATATGCTTGTTTTGTTTGGCTTCCTCTGGAACTATATCATTATGTATTTCTATTAAATGCATGTGAATTAGCACCTGCAGTGCTATCTACAAAGGGCAAACAGAAATCAGAACAGGTAGCTGCACTGTAGTGTACGTGTATATAACTACCTACAACTGCTACTGTAGCCTATTTGCTTGTGAAAACACTATTTTATTTTTTCAATTACAAAAACATGAGTTAAGCAAAATGGGGTAACAGGAGAACAGAAGTAAGAGGCTTTCAATACAAAACTGACAGAGAAACACCGCCACAACAAGGTTGTGCAGTAAATCTGAAAAGAATACTTAAGTAGTTCTTAATCAAATGTCAGTTTTTTAAATGGAATGATTATTACACAACTTGATAATAACCGGGTAGATGCTGGTAGATTCACAAAAACTAAACTGTAAAACAACTGCACAGAACACCTCTCAGTCAAAATACGAACTACAGTCCGGATAAGTTGTGTCTGGATAAGGCAAGTTCTGCAATGTGTTAGTACTTACCAAATACAGTTTTAGCTTACAGATATATCAGAAGGAAGGGACAACAAGATTTGAAATGAACAAAGTCACCTCCAAAACTCGTGCAGGGACCACCACTATCTTGAAAACTATGTTGTTTTTTATATAGTAGGTCAGGTAGTAAACAACAGTGGTGTAACAGGGAGGAAATGATTAATATGGTAAGCAAATTAGATAGAAAAACAGGAACAGTGCAATGCAGAAGCTAGATCACAATATTAATTTATGTGAGCAATTCAACAATGCAGTGTACCTGGATATGGACAAGTCAAGTGGTCAATGTACACAAATTCATTCAATAAAAAAATTAATCACGAAAGTGATTAAGCAAAGGGAACAGGAACAGAACTACTCAGTCAGAATGTAGTAACTGTTCAGATAAAGTTACCTAAAAAAGGGTCAATATGTAAGAAAAATATAACAAATAAGTAGCACACAAACAAAAATATTAAGACTTAAAAGAAATGACAGAAACTCAGTCACAACTTGTGACAAATCTGTTAAATATTAGGATCTAGCCTGCTCTACTTTCACATACACACACACACCGCACGGTCGACCCTCCCCCACTCAACTCCCTCACAGACTCAGACACAGAGAAAACTGAAAACACTACCTATGTTTAACTAAGTATTATCCAAAGATACAAAAACAAAAAAATGTTCACTAGCAGCACTAGGAACTAAACTGAGATTGTGGGAGCAATTAACTCTCAAAAATCACAAACAAAGAGTTTTTTTGAAGGGTTTATTAGCTGTGATTCACAACACTGAACTGCTTTCCAACTCAACAGACAATATACTGTGCAGGAAACAGTCTGCACATGGTATTTCAGCTATCTACCCACAATGCATTGCAATTTCGCTGGCAAAATTGAAAAACATTTGTGAAATTCAGGATAATTTCAAAATTTTACCTTACGCAAAAGTGAAATAGATGAAATTGGGTGAAATTTCACATTACGTGAAAGTGGAATCAGGCAGGATTACATTTCGGCTTAGGCAAAAAAATTTTGCGACGGGAATTACGCAAAATATTTCACTAGGCGAAATTTTCCAATTTTGCACATCTCTAGTTCTGAGACCTATTCCCTTTGAAAATATGCCTCCATGCCTGCCCTCCAGCTGAGTCTGTAAACAACTCTAAGTCTGAATTAATTTCCCAACGGTCTTGCCAAAATGTCACCCCATTGTACCCACCACAGAAACACCTACCAGGCATCTAGGTCCTCCCTAACTCCCTTTCTGATGTCCACCCAATGGTGTGGCAGCTTGGCCTTCCCTGAGGCCCTAGCTCATCTCCTAGTGAATACTCTTCCTGGCGCAATTGCCTTACACACAAAATTCATATGCCCCAACACTTGTTGTACCATTCTGAGTTGTACCCTATGTTTTCCTTTCAGTGCTTGCAGCAATTCCCAGAGCCTCTCCACCTTGGGCTGAGGGAGCTTGAAACACTGACCCTCCAAATCCAGCTCGATACCCAAAAATTCCAGCCTCCTACTTGGGCCTTCAGTCTTATCACTGGCTAGGGGTACTCCATCTCCCTGCAGATTCTTGGAAGAACAACAGCATTTCCGAGGTGACCACTGCTCCCTCCCCTATAAACAAAAAATCATCAAGATAATGCATCACTGCCCCTCCACCATGCCTGCTCTCGAATACCCACTGGAGCCAAGTGCTGAATACCTCTAACGTGGCACAAGCCACTGAACAGCCCATGGGCATAGCTTTGTCAAAGTAAAATTTTCCCTTGAACTGGAAACCCAAATGTTCCCAGTCCTAGGGCCAGACTGGCAGCAGGCAGAAAGCTGCTTCAATATCTGTGTTAGCTAACCACACACCCCCCTTGCCTTTATGAGCTCGACCTCTGTGTCCACCGTGACATATGACACTGCCATGCTCCACAGAAATGGCATCATTCACTGATTCCCCATCCAGGTATGATAGGTGGTGTATAAGCCTATACTCCCCAGGGAATTTTTTGGGAACGATACCCAAGAGGGAAACCCAGAAACGAGCAAATGGGGGTATAAAAATGGGCCCTCGATACACCCCACTGCCAGTTACTTCTTAATCTTTTTTCAATCATGTTTACCTTTCTAATGATGGAGGCCAGATTTTTGAATATCATGCTTTTCCTGATCACCATGAAATACAAATTAAAACCCTTTAAAAATTCCTCCCATAGAATGTTTCCCCCCCTCCAGATCCGGGTAGTCCGGGTCCAGAGCAATACCTTGTCTAGCTGGATAGGGGACCAAGCCAAGGGAAGCTCCACTGGCCCCATCCCCATTTCATTTGCCAGCCTACCTGCCTCCAAACTCTCCCTGTCAGACTGCCACCTGAAATTGCTTTGGCCAGATTGTTCCCCCCTGCCGCCTCCCTGCCCAGGTGGTTGGGCTGCCCTTGGGGCAGTGAGTTATGATGTTCCCCAAGCATCCTGCACCTGCAGGCTGGGTGCAAGTCCCTGCATCCAGAACAGGTGTGCTTAAACTTGCAGTTAGTCCATGTATAGGTTGCCTTGATGTAGGCCCAGCAGGTTTTTGCAGTGTTGGTGCCTGCGCCCTTTCTCCCTTCCCCCCTGCTCTCCCCTGGGGCTGAGAGCATTCAGATCCACAGTTCTGACAGTGTGACATCCCATCACACATCATCATGGGATGTGACCCTCTGCCTGAATTTCTCATCATAGATCAGCCATCCATACCCACTCTTAACCCTGTAAGCATCCCTGATTATGGCTGAATAAGTTAACGGTGGGATAACCAGCTCAGGTTTCTTTTGCAACATGATGGTGCTGAAGTGCATACAGCCCTCCATCCATGCTCCAAAAGTTTTCCCCTTGAAACTGACATCCTTATTGGTTTTGCCCTCAATTGCTAATGCTACTGCCATCTCTGAATTGCCCACTGACTCCTTCTGCTCATACTTCTTGGCAGTGTCTTTGTCTATTAGACCAAACATGTCTAAGAATTACCCCTTCCAGATCTTCTCCTTGAGTGCCTTGGAAACATGGTCCCCCAAGGTTATACCTGGAAGCCAGCCTGAACAAACCTTGGTTGCCCCCTCTCCCTGCCTACACCTCCCTCTTTCATCCCTGCCTTCTTTTCCTCTGCTAGCTCTTTCCACACCTTGTGTATCTCGTCTCACCCTTTTTCGCCCACTTATCCATTACACCAGCAAGGTAATCCTTCAAACTGCCCTCAACCAATAGGTTCACTACGACATCCTTTCTCATATCAGGCTGAGGCTCACCCTCCTCATCTGGGCTGCTCTTGGTGGCCCTTTTCTTGGGATGTTCCTTCTGGGTAGGTGGGTTCTTCTGCTTGCTCGCTGTCCTCTCTTTGTCTTCCTGTGCTGTGGATTGTTGAATGATGACCTGTACCTGCTCCAACAATTCAGCTGACTTCTGCTAGTGCCTTGCCTTGCTGGTCTTCTGTTTGGTGACCTTCTTGGGTGCCATCCTAAAAACTAGTAAACAGACCAGTCAATCAATTGATCAATCAATCAAACAGTCAATCAAAATCTTTATTTAACCAGGTGAACACCGTTGAGCAAAGCTCATTTGCGAGATGGACCTGGAGAGGTTATAGTGGACATTATACAATACAATGAATACAATAATGCCAACATAAATAAATAAATAAATAAATTAATTAATAAATAACTAGGTCGGAAGCAAAATACAGTGTACAAGGTAACTAACAATAGCAGGGCCTTGATAACTATACATACAACATGGGTAGGTAATTTCAGGGTATAGTCAATAATTAGACAAAATGAAGTCTGATGAAAACAGATGAAAATCAGGGAGCAAGGAGAGGGCATCAAGGTTAAGTTATGGAGTTGTAGGGAAATATGGGGGGCAAGGTAAGAAAGGAAGGGAGCAGAGAAAGGAGGGGAACCCAAGAAGGTCACAGAATATGAAAATGATGCCAGGGCCAAAGGTAAGGACAGGTTCCAAGATGTAGGAGGTGATGGAGGGGGCATTTGGTAAGGTGCAGGCTCTAAGATGGAGGAGGTGAGGGGGCATTCAGAACAAGGGGTAAGCATGCAAATTAAGGCCACTGTCACCTAAATGGGGGAACAGACAAAGTAAGGAAATTAGGGTAGCTATGAAGAGGTTGAGAAGTGGGGGGAAGTATCGAATGTAATGGGGTCGTATATGAAGGACTCTACAAACAGGTGGCCAGCAAGCCACTGAAGAAAATCTCAGGAGGTGAGGTGGTGATCAGGAGAAACAATTGCAGGATTCCTTGAAAGAATGAGCATAGAGTGTTTTAAATGCTGTTAAGTTTATGGTGTGGGCCAATTTCAATGTTTTTAACAATTTGTTCTAGCACAACAGTAACACATGACCAGTGAGCGTGCCACCCCCTATTCGACTGTTTTGCTATATTATTTATTTTATTAAATTTTTTAGTTTGAAGAATCCCCATAGGCACCAGCCCAGCCTGCTAATGCAACAAACCAGGACCCTGTGTGGGGGGCACCCTTCCCCTGGATCCCCTTCAGGCCCCCCCATCAGCCTGAGCTGCAGCACTACCAGGCCCAGACAGAGGGACTCGTCTGCATGGATGGCCGGCTGGCCTCCACTTGGGCCTCCCAGTGGCTGAGGCAAACAGGCCTGTCCACCAAGCCCTCCTAATGCCCTTGGATCCCACTGAAGCTGCCAACTCCCAGAAGGCATACAGAGGTGGCCCTGTTGCCTCCCTAGGCTAGCCCGATGAGACAACCAGAGGGGTGGAAAGATACCTGCCATAGATTTGCATCCCCCCACTTGGTGGGGGCCTCCAAGCAGAGGACCACCTGGGGAAATCCACAACGGATGGGTCTGGGGCCGGATAACACTCCCACATCTGCCAAGGTAACCATGGCCCTGGTCACCCACAGACAATTGTGGGCCCACTGCAATATGGCTGCAGGTGTCCTGAAAGGCCCCCCAGGTGAAAGGCTAGCCACCCCATCCTACCCCATAGGGAAGAAGCACTACAGCCCGAGTGAAAAAACAGACCGGGGAAACCCGTACGTGCCACCAACCTGTGGATACCAGGAAAGGGCAAAAAAAACCTGGTGAACCAAATCAGAAGGAAGGATGAGCCAAGCAAAATGGCTGGAAAGGCAGGGGGAGAGGAGGAAGGATGGGTGGGAGACTGGAGAAAAACACACCCCAGGCCACCAAACACAACCCTCACTTCAAATCCAGAGGAAACTCCTAGAGGGCAAGGCAGAACCCCGCCATATAAACAAAATGGTGGCGCCCCATGGTGAGCGCCAGCAGGGGTCCAGCCACCCTCCTCCCCTAGGAGGCACCAAGCTTGCACCACTGCCCGACACAGCACAACAATTGCCCCACCTCCCAACCACCAAGTAGAACCATCGAAAGAGGCACCCAAGTGATCTGGAAAGAAATGATGAAAAAACAGTGACCTGCAGCAGTGCCTGGCTGCACTGGCATGATGCGAATGCGTCCAACAGGACTGTAGGATCATCTAAATTCTGAAAAAGCCCAGGAGAGGCCAACCAGAGTTCCCTCCCCCACGGCCACCACATAATTGGTGAACTTCCTGGCAAGAAGAGAAAGCCCCAGATGGGGAAAACAGGATGGAAGCAAATCGGCCAGCAGCCAAGAAATCCCCGGGAGGGCCCCAATCAGGCCAAGATACAGCAGAAGAATGGCTCACACCACCAGTCCAATGCCAGGAAATCCTCAAGGAGAACACTGATCAGGAGCAGCCAGCCGCCCTGGGCCACCCCAAGGGGTCATGGGGCTGAACCAGCAGGGCCCTACGTGGACAAAATTTATTTATTTTTTTATTGTTTTAAATAGTGTAGTGCCATCCGTGTAGCTGGGCCAAACCACCTGCAGTGGGCAGGCCAACCAGGAGGCCGCATGGCCAGCAGGAAAGAAAATGGATGCCCTCTCAGGGCTAGGCCCTGCTGCAGGGCATGTGGCCTGACTGCCCAACAGCAAAATTCTGGAAACCAATAGGCCCCCTCACAAAAACATAAACCTAAAAATGCTGTGCCTGGAGGCACCTCAGGGCTACACCCCGCTGCAGGACCTCATGGCCCAGCCAAACACCAGCACATTTTGGGAACCAGCAGGCCCCAACAGAACCTTGAAATGCTGAGCCCTGAACAAACAGATAATAACACAAATGCTCACCTGCCTTAGCCTTCCTCAAAGCCACATGACTTACTGGTAAGACAAACCAAAATCTGGGCTTAATATATTTCACTTACCAACTACTGTAAAAATATAACAAAACACACTAAATACCATGAATTACCTCTTATTACTGCTACAGTTAAACAGGAGACCTAAAGCTAAGCAGGCTAACCATTTTCTTTCTTTCTTTCTTTTTTTTATTACACCAATATATGCTTGCAAATAGGCCCTACTGGCCTGGCAGGGCCTAGCCTGCCACCTTACCCAACTGGGAATCTGTCCTCAAACATCAAGGGTCTGTGCAGCAGTCTCTGGAGCAAGAATTCAGTATCAGGCGAGGTGAGAAAGGGGGCTCCCATGGCCTGCAGCTCCTTTTCTACCCTCCCAAGCCCTGCCCCTTCCTCCCAACCTCCGGCCAATGCCATCTTGTCAGCCTACAGCTTACATCATAGGTCCACCCCTTTTCTCATGACCTCAGCCCCCGTGATGTCACAAACCCCCTCCCCCTTCTTTCTCAAGTCCCTCCCCTTTGCAGGTGCTAGGTTGGCCAATCCTGAGGCACCGGTAATTCCCTTGCCTTCTCCTCCCCCTTCTGGGGATCTCAGGGGCCAATGACAATCTTGCTTGCCCTTTATGGGACAAGCCCTTTTGTCTAGGGAGTGCAGTACATCATCTTGATCAATTTGGTTTAAATCATTTGTGTTTCACCCCTCAATATTGGGGTCTGCACTTGTGGGTTATGTCCAGGTTGGGATTTGTTTTTGTCATCTGTGCTCATGGTCTCTGTGTTTAGTAAGGGGGGGGTGACAACTATTTCCATGTTATCATCACCTTCCTTAGTATCTGGAGATTTCTTATTTTTGCCATTACTCTTATTATGATCCTCTTCTAGTTTTTCCAAGCATGATATTTCTGGGGGTAATGTAGTTCTAATAGTTTCTGTATTTACAAGGGAAGTGTCTGTATTTTCACCTGATAATGCAGAGAATCTGTTTAATAATGTCATGTCAAATTCCATGGCCTTTCTTCCTTTTTATACTTATTCTTACAACCTTTATGGACACCTGGGATGACTTTCAAAAAGAGACTCTATTTGCAAAAGACGGCCTACACCTAAATAAAAATGGGACCACTGCACTGGCCACCCGGACACAAACTGAAATTGGTAAACATTTAAACTAGTTGTGGGGGGTGGAAGACAATGTGGAGGGACTAGTAAATGCACACCAAGTTCCAAAACCAATAAATATAAAAAAACAAATAGCAAGATGACTAAACTCCAAACTAAGACTCCTCTGAGGTGTATGCTGGCAAATGCTAGAAACATCGCAAGTAAAAAAGATGAACTGGAGGCACTACTAAGTAAACAAAATACTGTTGACATCATTGGTTTAACTGAGACCTGATGGACAGCTAGTGATGATCAGGGAAGGGCTCTACCTGGATATACACATCAGTACTTGGATAGGACTGAAAGGAGAGGAGGAGGGGTAGCAATATATGTATCAAAACAACTAAAAATTATAAATATCTCAAAATATAATTAAAGTAGGTGAAATAACGAAAGAGACTTTATGGATAAGAGTGGGGATAAAAAAAAAATACATTCTTAGTGCTGAGGATTATATATAGACCACCAGGAACAAATGATGAGGTTAGTCAAACAATAAATAAAGAAATAGAAAAAGCATGTAAAATGCAAAAAGTAGTTATAATGAGGGACTTCAATTATTAAGACATAAACTGGAGAAGACTAGAGGCTAATAAACACATCTGTAAAACCTTCCTGACCAATATAGACCAACTAGGGCTCACTCAAAGTGTGGAAGAACCCACCGGGGGAGAAAATATTATGGATATTGTCCTATCAACAAAGAAGTACAGATTAGCAATTGCACAGTAAACCTTTCCTTGGGAAACAGTGATCATAGCAGTATGTTTTTTACTATTAAAGAATATATTCCTATAACAAAAGGATGTAGGGAAATCTATCATTTTAAAACTGCTAACACTGAGAATATATAGACAGACCACGGTAAGCTAGATTGGGAGAAAATCTTCACAGATAAATCAATAAATGAGATATGGGAAAGCTTTAAATACCACATTGGATAAATACTGTATGTGACAGACATATAAAAAAAGTAAAAGATATAACACTTGGGGCATAAAACCAAAATAGTTTAATAATGCAATAAAAAAACTGATAAAAAAGACTATATGAAAAACATAAGGATTAGGAATGCAGGGACTCTGGGAGGAACTTACATTAGTACAGAGACAATGTAAAAAGCTAATTAAGAAAAGTAAACAAAAAATGTAACTTAAACTATCAGGGTCTAAAAAGGATAACATGCAGGAATTCTATGGCTATGTTAATTCTCTGCATAAAACTAACACCAGTCTTTATTCAATCACAACTGGGAATAAAATAATAAATGATCCAGTGGAAATGGTTACTATATTTAATGAATATTTTGGGTCTGTTTTCTCACAGAAAACTAACAAGGTACACATAAATAAGGAAACCTCAGAACCTTGTATACATATCGGAAGAAATAAATGTGGATAAAATAAATAGACTAAAAAATACACCGTCTGCAGGGCCGGACAATATATCTAACAACATACTCAAATTATTCTCCCCAATAGTGGCTAGACCACTGAAAATAATTTTTTTAAAGTCATTAATGGAATGCACAGTACCATTAGACTGGTTAACTGCCATTGTGGTGCCAATATATAAGAAGGGTGACGGGGCAGACCACACAAACTATAGAGCCATAAACCTGACTTCAGTTCCAGGAAAACTGATAGAGGCTATAAGTAAAGATTATATAAACACACACGTGGAAACTACTGGCCAGGTGGACAAGAATCAGCATGGGTTTTATGTGGGAAGATCCTGTATTATGAATCTACTGTATTTCTATGAAAATATATCTTCAGCACTAGATGGGGGACAACTAGTGATCTGTATTTACCTGGACTTTGCCAAGGATTTTGATAAAGTACATCATGATGAGATCATCAAGTGTTCAAAAAATAAATGTATTAAGGAACAAATAATAGGATAGGTGGATGCGTGGGTGGGCAGAGAACCCAGAGGGTTAGCATAAATGGGAATCTGCTGGAGACAGTGCCAGTAACTAGTGGGGTGCAGCAGGGGTTGGTACTGAGCCCGGTGCTGTTCAGTATGTTTATGGAAAGTATGGGTGATGATTCATTTAATTGGATGAGTAAATATGTTGATGACACAAAACTGGCTGGCCTTGCTATAAATATTGAAAGTGTTGGCTCTATTCAAAGGGATCTAAATAATATCCAGGACTGAGTAGAGAAAAGGGGTATGAGCTTTAACCCTGATAAATGCTGTATCATACACCTGGGCAAAAGAAATAATAGGCAAAATTATATTCTAAATGGTCAAAATCTTAGAAAATCTGAAGAGGAAAAAGATCTTGGAATCATCATAAATAATAAATTAACCTTTGAAGCACACTACAGTATAACGCAATCTCTGGTCAGAGCCGATATGGCTATGAGAGCTTTTGGGATACTTTTATCCATTATTTCTAATGAATTGCACAATGCAGATCTGTGGAGAGGCAGTTTCAATATGGTCTTCCTTTTACACATTTTTACAATATGTTTTCCTGCACTATGACTGCTGATTGCTATATATTTAGTGTTAAATATATATATATATATATATATATATATATATATATATATATATATATATATATATACACAAATGCTATTTTTGCATCTTATAGTTGTTAGTTTCCAAACAAATTCTTGAGGCTTTTTTCTGTTCACCTGATGTATTCTTGAATGAGTTAAGTAAATGTTATTATTTTATCAAGGCCCTGATCCAGCAACTCAGTAAATACCCACTCAGTATTTCATATTATAAAATGACAAAAAACAGTCTTCTGTTTGCAGTTGTTTGATTAGGAATTTTATAAATGGTATAAGTTATTTTTGTTACATCTATGTTGGTCCAATAAACGGTATCAGATCATTTGCTTCTGTATCACTCATGGTTTGTCAGCAGTTAATTAATTAGATGAGATCTCTCTTTCCAGGGTTTGACTTTTTCTCCACCTTTCCCCAAAACACACACACACACACACACACACACACACACACACACACACACACACACACTTACTTACTATAAGAGATCTCAGTAGTTATTATCTGTTTTGTTTGGGAAGCAGGCTGCAGCCCTTCTGTCAAAAATAAATTTATGTATTTAGTCTGGGTAATTCACTAGAGACCAGGCATTTTATCAGATAGGTTTTGAGAGGTTAAAAATAATGTAAATATTTACAAAATTTGCTGGGAAAGGGTAACATTTATGAGGTATGAATCTTTCTTGGAAGATGTTCATCCCCAACTGAAGTTAGTAGCAAACAATGTTTAAATGCTAATCATTTAAATATGCAAGCTGTTGCATTTTGAAGGGGGTAAACAAATCTCCAGTTTAATAGGCAACCAATATCTAACAAGCTGTATCAGTTCCCTAATGGCCATCAGCTAAGCAGCTTGAAGTTATGTCTCCAACATTCTAAACAGAAAGAAGGGATTATTTTATTTTAGTTGTCATAGTGATTTGTAGATGTGGAAGGATACATTGAAAAGTCCAAAAAATGTGTTCCATGAAACTCCATTCTCAAGCTACAGATAGCAAAATGGCTATAGACTCCACCCACAGCCATAAAAACAGATAACTAAAGCAAATAAAGTACTATGGGCCTTAAAAATAAACTTTAAGAGCAGAAGTGAGGCTGTGGTTCTGCCGCTGTACAGGGCTTATCTGTAACCATTGTTGGATTATGGCAGTCAGGTGTGGGGACACATAACATGGGGAGAGGTTAATGCCCTGGAAAGGGTGCAGAGGTGGGCCACAAAAATGGTATATAAATTAAGAATGGCTCCATATGAGGGGAGATTGGAGAGCTTAAAACAAATGTCACTTGGGACTAGAAGAGAGGAAACCTACTTATGTGTTATGATATATTGCATAATGACAACTTATTAAACAATTTAACCATTAAAAACCAGGAAATCAGTACCAGAGGACATCCATTACAGCTTAGAAGAACATTTAATACAAATAGAAGAAAGGCATTAGAAGATACTGGGGCCATGGAACGGGCTGCCTTTGGAGGTAGTAATTAGTAATAGTAAGGCACAGTTTAAGAGTAGGCTGGATAAACACATATTAGAAGGAAATAGTATAGTATATTATGGGTAAATGTATAGGAGCAATAAATAGGCTGTCCTGGCCTTCTTAGCTCCTCTTACCTTAGTATGAAGCTTAGTATGCTTAGTCTCCATAATAGTCCAATCAGATTCGTCTCCTGGGTCCTCATTTGTTTCATCTTCCCTACTTCTTTTCCTGATATCTGCACAAATAGTTTGTGTTTCAATTTTGTCTTAATGTGTTTGTGTCTTTTTTACTACATTTCTGACATTTTCAGACTCCTCAGATTGACACCAGCAAGTTGTTTTGTGCTCCATGTCTGGGGTATTAATCTGCTTGGTGTTTTGACTGTTTACTTTTATTATTTTGCAGCCCATTTCTTCCTGACCTTTATCAAGTGTATTCAGCTTGTCACAGAAAATACTAAGCTGGGTTAAAAGTTCTAAATAACTCTGGCATTTCTCACAAGTATACTCACTTGTGACCACCTCAGTTTTGATTAGCTTGTACATTTGGCATTTTCTACACATAAGACCTACTTCTTCAATGACTGTAGTTATTTTAACCATTCCAACTTGGGATTTTTTTTAACAGCTTGGTACTTGAGATTTCACCAGGTATTTCACAAAATAAGTCTTAATATGGCTAATTTAAATTGTCTTTAGAACTGACTGTCCTAGCAACCTGGCTTACTTTGCCCAACACTCGCCTCCACTCACTAAGGTGAGCCTTTTTATTTTCACCCAACTGGAAGTGCCACTCCAGCACTTTCTGTAGCTCATATCTGATTAAAAATGTCTTTTGAAAACAATATATGTATCAGGCTGCACAATATCTTGCCCTTAGAAGGACAAAATGATAATATTTGAGTCACACAAGGGCTTCTCTCAACAGCAACTAAAGCTGCAACAGCAATCATCTTTGCCTCACACACTTAAGGAGGTCAAGGATCAAGATGGAACCCAATCACAGTTTCAGTACAGACAGATTTAAAAAATATGCCTCTCATGCAAGGATTTCGTTAAAATAATGCTAGCACCTATTGGAGAGCAATACCTTACTCCCCCAATATGACGCATTATTTTTAAAAGTTTATAATCAATCTTTTGGATGTGGCTGTTTCCAGTGCACCCAGAAAAGCTATGTGTTGATAATAGAATAATGCAAGACATGAACATTTCAGCACAGAATGCCCCCCTACGAGTCTTTAAATAGTATGTTATTGTGGCAATGTTGTTCATTGGCTCTAAGCCATGTTCCTTGTAGGCCTGGGGTCACTCAAACCTTGCAAATTTGGCATATTGCCACAATCTCATCACTTTTGTTGGTGATATAGAAATCCCAAACTAAGGATGTTTGGGATGTGGGGGGTTGCCACTTAGCTGTTTTCTTTCCATGGGTGGACACTGAACCCATGACTCCAGCTGTACTGTCTGCACGCTCATCATGCAATGTCTTTCAACTGAGACATTAAACTGAGGTTCTGTCTGCTCTAGCAGTTGTTTAGTTGTACTTTAAAAATCCCATGGCACATCTCAAAAAGAAAGTGGGAAATGTATTTGTAAAATGTAATCAACCATACAGAAAACAAATAAAAAAAAAATAACAATGACATCCATAATGTTGCAAACAGTACATATAAAAACAGACCCAAAATGCAATTCACACATTATCTACACCATAAGAAAAAAATATGTACAGGCACCACTGCTGTAATGTTTCTACAGTATGAGTGCTCACTGACAGCTCATGCAGTGGGCAGTGGTGGAGCTGAGAGGAGGGCTGTGCTGGTTGTCATATGTATCTGTCAAGGCACCAGACTCATAGTATGTGGGGATGGAGAGGTGGGATGTGAGCAGGTGAGTCTGGCAAAGGATTGTTCTGGAGGAGAACCACTGGACCACCAGGGAATATTCTCTAGGGTTTGAATGGGTGAACAAAGGTAGGGGAAAATTAAAGACCCACCAGGACGGGATTTATAGTGTTTGAAAGGGTGATCGGGGTGGTAGGAACCAGTAGACACCAGGGAATACTGCAACATTGTACAGGGAGATCAGGGCAGCTGTAGTACAGATGATCTACCTTCAGGGCTGGGGGCACGGACTTAGTGGCCAGTTAAGAGGTAGGTTTTGGCAGCAGTGAACAGCATCACTTGTGGGGCTATTTACCGCTGTTACAAACCATAGATAGATAGATAGCTAGATAGATAGATAGATAGATAGATAGATAGATAGATAGATAGATAGATAGATAGAAAGATAGATAGCTAGACAGACAGAAAGACAGACAGATAGCTAGACAACAATTTTATTTTTATACAGGAATACTAGTCATTAGGATGTTACAATCCTGTTCACAAGACAGTCCTATTTGTCAATATACTTAAGTTACTCTAAAACATTTTCATAACACAAACACATTACAGACAATATAACTTTACAATAAATATGGTTGTTGTAATATTATCTTATGTATTCCTGATTTTCAATATGCTTAAAAACTCCAGACATTATATGGTACAAAACAACTTTCAACAAATACAATTTCAGTTATCCAAAAACATCATCAGTGACATTGCAGATGGACTAGAGGGTAAGGCCTGTCTGTTTGCAGATGACACCAAGAACTGCAACAGAGTAGATGATCCAGATGGGGTGGGCAGAATGAGAAGAGATCTGGATAAACTAGCAAACTGGTTGGAAGAGTGGCAACTGGGATTTAATGCAAAGAAGTGCAAGATCATGCACATAGGAAAGAGAAACCCTGAAGCCACCTATAGGCTGGAAGGGGGAGTTGCTTGCAGTCACAAAGGAAGAAAGAGACTTGGGCATCATCATCATCGATGACCTGAAATCATCCAAGCAGACCTCTAAAGCAGTAGGTAAGGCTATGGGATGTTAGGGTGTATCAGTAAGGGTATCACAAGTCATAAAAGGGAGATAATAATCCCTCTTCACTAGACACTGGTTAGGCCCCATCTGGAGTACTGCATGCAGTACTGGAGGCCACACCTTCACAAGGACATGAACCAAATTCAGGCAGTCCAGAGAAGGGCAACCAAAATGGTGCAGGGACTGCATCAGAAGACATATGAGGACAGATTAATGGAGCTCAATATGTATACCCTAGAGCAAAGGAGGGAGAGAGAGGTGATATGATCGAAACATTCAAACACCTAAAGGGCATTAACAAGGTGAAAGAGTCTAACATGTTTCAATATAAGAAAAATAGCAGGACAAGAGGACACAGCATAAGATTAGAGGGAGGCCGATTAAGGGGTAATGTGAGGAAGTTCTTTTTTAAAGAAAGGGTGGTGGATGCATGGAACGGTCTACCTCAAGAAGTGCTAGATATGAATACAGTGCAGGGCTTCAAACAGGCATGGGATAGGCATAAGGGAGCAATATAGATGAGTATGAATAGATAGACCACTGACAGAGCAAAGGCCGATGGCACATTTATAAGGTAGAAAAAGAAATGGGCAGACTGGATGGGCCTTGCAGTCCTGATCTGCCGTCAACTTCTTTGTTTCTATATTTCTATTACATATGAAGCACAAAATAATTTATACTAACACCTATAGTGAGAAAATTATATACAACTATATCTGTCCTAATAGGAATTATAATTTCAGTAGTTAAGATCACATAGCTATCTAACGGTCTTAACTAAGCTAGGCTGAAAATCATGTAAAATTACAATTTATCTGATAAAGATTTGAAACTGCATTTTTAAAGGTCACATGCTTATCTAATGATCTTGGGGCACATGACCTAAGGCAGCATGGATTGTGGGGCACAGGACCCAAGGCAGCATGGATTCAGTGTGGGAAGGTCATGTCAGACAAATCTAATAGATTTCTTTGACTGGGCAACCAAAATAATAGACCAGGGAGAGGCTGTGGATATGGCCTACCTAGATTTTAGCAAGGCATTTGATACAGCTCCATATAAAAGATTAATAAACAAGTTAGCCAGCCATGGAGTGGGTCCCAAGGTGGTAGCCTGGATAAAAAATTGTCTGGACAACAGGACGCAAAGGGTAGTAGTAAACGGAGTCCACAGTGAAGAAAGGAAGGTTACTAGTGGGGTACCGCAGGGTTCAGTACTGGGACTGGTCTTTTTTACTGTCTTTATAAGTTACATTGCAGAGGAACTGGAAGGAAAAGTATGTTTCTTTGTAGATGACACAAAGATCTGCAACAGGGTTGATACACAAGATGGAGTGGAAAGGATGAGAAGGGACTTGGCAAGGTTGGAGGAATGGTCAAATGTATGGCAGCTTAGATTTAATGCAAAGAAGTGCAAGGTAATGCACCTAAAAAACAAAAACCCAGGGGAAGAGTACACAATGGGGGGTGAGATACTAACAACAATAAAAATGGAAAGGGACCGGGGCTAATTATACCAGATGACCTAAAGGTGGGCAAGCAATGTGAGAAGGCAGTAAGGAAGGCTGGGGGATACTGGGACGCATAGGGAGAGGCATCAACAGTAGAAAACAGGAAGTTGTTATCCCTCTGTACAGACAGTTGGTGAGACCCCATCTGGAGTACTGTGTGCAGTTCTGGAGACCCCATCTCCGCAAAGATATTGACAGAGTGGAGGCAGTCCAGAGGAGGGTAACTAAAATGGTGCATGGTCTGCCCCAGAAGACATACGAAGAGAGACTAAAGGAGCTTAATATGTATACCCTTGAGGAAAGAAGTGAGAGGGGGGACATGATAGAAACTTTCAAGTACCTCAAGGGAATCAACAAAGTCCAATAGGGTAGTATCTTTCAGAAAAAGAGATGTGCAAGAACAAGGTTGCACAATTTGAAGATAATGGGGGGACGGTTCCGAGGTAATGTGAGGTAGTATTTTTTCATGGAGATGGTTGTGGATGCATTGAACAGCCTTCCTGAGGAGGTTGTGGAGTCAAGAACAGTGGGGGAATTCAAGAATGCATGGAACAGGCATAAGGCTGTCTTAGTGGGGGGTAGGAGGAAGTAGGCTGTTGGTTAACTAGAATCTGCAGCTTATCCATTAGGTAGGAAATTGGGCAGGCAAGTTGGGCCAAGCAGTCCTTATCTGCTGTCAAATTCTATGTTTCTATGTTTATTGGAAGTGGTAAGATATTCCAGACCTTGACTGCCAGCGATGAAAGAGCACCATTACCATATTTGTTATTACTTCTGATGGGACAGATTCTGTATTTGTGCACAGATCTTGTTAATTCACATTTACCCTTGATGTCTTTGGGAAGAAGAGTTTGTGTAATATAATGGTCAGGGTAAAATGTTGATTATCTATGTATCAATGTTAATCAATTTTTTGAGCAACCTGTCTCTAACGACTGCCAGTTTAATTTTACAAACATATTACAATGATGGGTTCTATAATTACATTGCAAAACATATCTAGCCATTCTATATTGCACCCTATCTCAACTGATCAACAAGTGCTTATTCGCTGTTCTATAAATTAGTTCCCCATAAGTCAATGTTGGAATGATCAACTGATCAGCTACTTTCTTTGAATATTTCACTTCACTACTCTGCATGATGGGACCCCCTCGTTTGCACAGCTGCAGTGGTTTTTCAGTGCTTTGGTGCTGCTGGGTTTAAAGAGCTCTCCTGAGACCTTCTGAATATAGTCCAACCAAGGGTGTTTATGCAAACTTAGATTAGCACCCATGCTAAAGTTGTTAGTATGGGCACCTTTGAATATCCCGTCCAATATCTCTTGATCTACTTTCTTCTAAAAGGTCTCTTAATTATACATGCTTTTGTTGTAAAACAAATTGGCATCTAACCGGATAACTAGGCTTTTTCAGCACTGTAATTATAATACAGAGTGCCTGGGTGGTATTTATTCACCTCCACTGGAAGTCATTATAAATCAAAACATCTTAAGATATTTGAGAATAGAGTGAATCTTTCCACTGTGTGGCTAAAAGAGACCAAAATATTTTAATGTAAGTATACTCCAAGAATAAATGTTCCATGATCTCAAAACACATGGTGCACCCATCCCTTAAACAGAAGCATTCCTGTATGCTCTTGTGCAATGATTATCCCTCACATTAAGCCTATTGTAGCAGCAGAACCGCATGGTGTCCCACATTTTCTGTGGTGTCAGTGGCTTTGGAAGCTGGTACAAAGTCCACTATATCTGTATCATTGGGGAACAGTTGAAACTAGGTACAGTACAGTACAGTACAGCACTAAAATGGCTTTCTAAGATATCGTTATTCACCTGTTTCCTGGAGTAGCACGTAATAATATGTATGTGTGATTTCCAGTGTTTTAGCTTCAAAAAAATTATTCAATAGATAAACTGATACTTCTACTAGTGGTGTGCGAAAATAAAATTTTGCCTGCGGAATTTCCTCGGAATGCGGATTTTCGCTTCCGCGGAAGTTCAGAAGACATTTTCCCAACTTCCACGGAATTTCCACTGTACATGCATTTTTTTGTGTGTGTATTGATGTGGCTTTTTAATTTTTTTGCAGAAAAATAGTTGTAAAGCCCAGTGTGTTTGATTTTTTTTAGATGCGGAATAATCAGTAGTCATGTGTAATTTTTCTCCAGTAATCCGTGGTTTGAGCACTTCTTCCGCACTTCACATATTCCATGTTATTGTGCTCTGCAGAAACATAATTCCACATCTGAAATAGCAGTCATGTAAGTTGCTGCATTTCTTAAAGACAGTCACCAAGATTATGTCCTGCACCCTATCTACTGGTGCCTTACCTACATACTGTCTTATCCAAATAATGTTGGGCTTTCCAATAATCTGTAATCTTGCATGTATAAAAAAGTTTCAACCCATGTAAATTTGTATTTACAGGGCCCCAAGGACTTCCCAGTTGTTTGCAAGCACACACGCTGTGCCCATTATAATCAATGGGTGGCAGCTCTTTTACATGTTTTTTAAAAAATATAATGGCTGCTTGGCAATGAAACATGGCTTGGGCACCAGTCAACTAACAAGGCTGGTCATGGAGTGAAGACAACAGAGTATGCAGTTTCTCCCTCACCACAATCAGGTAAATGAAGACTTGAGTGTTACATGGGTGGGACACTGAAGGTAACTCAGGTGTGAGGGATTGACTGCAGAGTTGCGGGGTGTCGTTGTTCATATTTTTTTTAACTAGCCATCATCCTGCTGCATGCAGTCTTTGTCAGTCATCATTGAACTTGCAGAGTCCCTGCCAGTATTGAATGATTTCAGCTCTTTGGTATGCATTCCCTCTGTGTCTCCTGTCCTGTCCATGATGTCATTATCAATTAGGCAGAAGGACTATTCTTTTTTCATAAATTTCCATATTGAAATCATTTTTTGGTACAAAAAGCATACATTTTTCTTACTGTAATACACAAAAAAATGTAGTCCATTTTATAAGCACAATAAGACACTCCGGGTGTGTGCATGGAACATATTTTACCACATGACCTGCGCTAAAGGCACTCACCCAAGGCCTTGTGCCTTACTACGCCCCTGGTCGTGTGGTAAAATATGTTCCATGCACACCCTGTTGTGTCGTGTCTTATTGTTTATATATTACTGCGCCGTATGGCTACATAAAAGATTCTGAAAATCCATCATATCAATTCACTACCCAGCAGTACCTATTCACCCAACTGTCACTACCTAATGTGTAAACAACATGTTCAGAACTTTTGTAACAACCAGCATGTTCACTCACATGCCCCCCAGGCCTCCCCTAAACCATCTAATATTTAAAATGATAAAAAAAAACATCTCTTCCAACCCACATGGACATTATCAGTAACATATCATGGTCTCCTTCTGAACAAGCTGTGTGATTTTAAAAAGTATGTTACTCAAAAATTTTAAATAACAACACTATACCTCATTTAAGCAATAACACCTGATCAGGGGTTATGTTAATTGTCTGGTAATCATCCTCTAGGGCTGAAATGTGGCACAAGGCATAGCATAGTGCTACATGCTCCTAGAGGGTGATTAACTGTTCTGGCCATTACCATAACCCCCGGTAGCGTCTTATTACTATAACAATAAAATATTTTTTTATAATGTTCAACCTCGTTCAGCAAGTGATTAGGCTGTACATGTATGTTGATAATGAAACATTAACATAGGGCTGATAAACTGTTTGCAACCAATCAGAAACCTCAATTTCTCAGACCCTTTTTATAAGAACCTTAATGTCCTAACTGCCACACACTATTTGCGGAAAACGGTTTCGCATAATTAGTTGTAATCGCAGATAGTTTCTGGATTCTGCGATGTTACTGTAAATGAAAAACATTTCCGCATATATAAACTCAAATACCACAATATTGGTGACCCTTTTCGCATGTATGTATTAACTGTGGAGACAAACTTCCGCAGTATTACTGTGTTCCAATTATACATGCGTGATTACCTTTTAAATGTGAAAAAAAGGTCACGATAATAAAGGTGGAACTGGAAATGGAACATTTTGCCATTTCCTGTGTTGCGAATCTGTGATTACGAGAAATGCAGGAAAAATCACAGAGTCAGACTCAGACTGAGAGATAGGAAGGATATAGCTACTTTAGTTCTGTTGAGAGTGAGACTGAGATTGAGAAATATGCCTGCAACTGCAGAATCAGGATTGGGAGGGGGCTGCAGGCATGTGGAGGAGGAGGAAGGTGACCAGCAGCAGCAGCTGCAGCAGAATGTGGGGGAAGGTGAAGTTGAAGTTGCTGAAAATACCAACAATGTTCAGTAGCAGGAGCAAGGACAGCAAGATCAGCCTCATGCTCAGCCCTCAGCCAGTGCTGATGATGGCAGTGCTAAAAAACTTGCACAGGCCTTCGCACATAAGGAGGTGGCAGTGCTAGTAAGGGAGCTGACAGCACATGCAAAAGAACTGTATGGGCCTGAGAGACTCCCCGTTAAACAGAGGGGGGAACTGTGGGAGGCCATGCAGGCAAGTATTGCCAAAGAGGGAGATGGTGTCCAACCCAGCTCTGTGAAGCAACTTAAACGTAAGTGGGATGACATCCAGAGGCATGACAGGTAGTTACTGGAGGCACTAGGGGGAGCTGTGACCCTGAAAGGGAATGGTGCTAGTAGGAAGAGGCAGAGAACACAGCGGAAGAAGCCAGCAGCAGAGCCTAACACTGGAGCCACAGTAGAAGATGACAGAACAAGTGAGTATATTACTTTTATTATTCTAACTTTTTACTACCATCAGTTGTCAGTTGCATAACATAATATTGGAGGATGGCAGATTCAGGGGGGGGATATGAGGAGGCATTTCTTTACGGAGAAGGTGGTGGAAAAGTTGAATGCACTACCAGCTGAGGTGGTGGTGGCATGTAACACAGTAGAATGCTTTAAGAAGGGGTGGGACAGGGCAAAGAATAGGGGAAAGGGAGGTATTGTGAGGTGGTTTGGTGTGGCAGCTGGCTGCTGAATAGGGAGATAACTGCATGCTCGAGCAGCACAGACAGTGATGGCCTTTTTGTTGCTATGACAATCAACCTGTTATGACTAGACTACAAATATTGCCACAACTGTGTTTCATTTCAGTATTCTTCTCTTTATTGTTAACAGGTGCTGCCAAGAGCAGCTCTACTGCTGCTTTCAGTGCCGTGGAATCCAGCACCACAGTTCCAGCAGATGGAGTGGAGGAAGGAGCAAGCAGCAGTGTTGTGAAGACCCACAGCCCTTCTGATGGTAAGATGATAATTTTTTTCATGCAGATAAGGATTAAGTATGGTCAGTAGACTGTGCACAAATTGTTATTTATATATAATTACTGTTGGTCACTTTCTATAAGGACAATATTAAACAAGGTTGCTATGTCA
This sequence comes from Neoceratodus forsteri, assembly GCA_016271365.2. Classification (NCBI taxonomy): domain Eukaryota; kingdom Metazoa; phylum Chordata; order Ceratodontiformes; family Ceratodontidae; genus Neoceratodus; species Neoceratodus forsteri. The sequence continues at coordinate 1,390,256,567 of CM028130.1, read as the reverse complement.
TGTGCCATAATACTAACAACCAGCTTCTTATTACATGAAACATGCATGTTGTTCCATGACTGCCTGCATGTACCAGTTGCCCTCTCTCTTTATTCGTGATGGACACCTGCTAGTCCTACAGCCATCTCTGTGTGGTAACTAATACCAGCAATTGCTTTCTTTTATGTCACATAACTGCTGTAGCAAAAAAGCACCTGCCACCGACAGCAATTATGCAAAAAAAGATGGTGTGGTCTGTAAAACTCAATTTTAATTTACACACACCCTCTGTGTGGGATGCTTCAAGTTCTCTTAAACCCCTCAGGCTTGCACTCGGGGTTTATTATGAAGCATGTCACACCTGCAGTGTGTATAAAAAGTCATTATACACACCGCCCCATCCTTTATTATGAACATACTGTAATGCCAGCAGAAGTAGGCCTCATTGCCTAGTGAGTCTGCTAGAATGTACAACTACCTAGCACCCTATATCACTGCTGCCCCTCCTTCACCTTCCACCACATTGCCCCTTCACCTCACCCTGTCACCCCCTTATAGCCATCCAGCACTCTGTAATCCCTCTGTAATCCCCACATATGTTGTTCACCCAGTTGCCTGAGGTATTTGCCCCCACTTCTCATGCATAAACACAGAGCAGAAGCAGTCACACAGTGCATCAGCTTGCTCCAGCCCCTTTTTCTCCTAGCACACTTCCGTCTTACTCCCCACTAGTTATTCCTTGCTTTTCCTTTTCTATCTTATGTAGTGGAAGAAGTATTTCTCTCCTTTTTTGATCCCCTGAGGTAGCCTCATCTATCGCAACCATATTTCCACCCTAACCAGTCTGTATACTGGACTGGTGCTAATGAACCTTCAAAATGTATGGCTAACATTTTCTCACCCACACTCTGATGATGTTGATTATATTATTCATTAGTAGCATTGGATACTATAAAAGGCATTTTACTGATGTGTTAATGAACCTCGCTGAAATTGCTTCTATGTGTTACATACAAACATAGAAACATAAAAGACGATGGCAGATAAGGACAGCAAGGCCCATCCAGTCTGCCCATTTTTTTTTTCTACCACATGAATGTGCCACAGGCATTTGCTCTTTCAATGGCCTATCTATTCATTCTCATCTGTATTCCTCCCTTATGCTTATCCCATGCCTGTTTGAAGCCCTGCACTGTATTCATATCTAGCACTTCCTGAGGTAGACCGTTCCATGCATCCACCACCCTTTCTGTGAAAAAGAACTTCCTCACATTACCCCTTAATCGGCCTCCCTCTAATCTCATGCTGTGTCCTCTTGTCCTGCTATTTTTCTTATATTGAAACATGTTAGACTCTTTCATCTTGTTAATGCCCTTAAGGTGTTTGAATGTTTCAATCATATCACCTCTCTCCCTCCTTTGCTGTAGGGTATAGATACTGAGCTCAGTTAATCTGTCCTCATATGTTTTCTGATGCAGTCCCTGCACCATTTTGGTTGCCCTTCTCTTGACTGCCTCAATTTAGTTAATGTCCTTGTGAAGGTGAGGCCTCCAGTAGTGCACACAGTACTCTAGATGGGGCCTAACCAGTGTGTCTTCTAAAGAGGGAGTATAACCTCCCTCTTCCAACTTGTGAAACCCATAGTAACACACCCCAACATCCCTCTAGCCTTACCTGCTGCTTTAGTGGTCTGCTTGGATGATTTCAGGTAATCGGTGATGATGATGCCCAAGCCCAAGTCTCTTTCTTCCCTTGTGACTGCCAGCAACTTCCCTCCCAACTTATAGGTGGCTTCAGGTTTCTCTTCCCTATGTGCATGATCTTGCACTTTTTTGCATTAAAACCCAGTTGCCAATCTTCCGACCATTTTGCTAGTTTATCCAGATCTCTTCTCATTCTGCCCACCCCATCTGGATCATCTGTGTTATGATAACCAAAAAAATGCCCTGCTTCATTGCCAAGGTAACCAAACTAATGGAATTGATCACAAGATGGATATGAGCAAGTACGATCATACATTATGTAAGCAATAACACGACAGATGTGTGTTGGTAGTACCGAGATACTGGCACACCCCGAGGCATGGCTATGCATGACCCAGCAGGCCGAGAGCCTTCCTGTCAGTCTCTGACTGTGCGGGTATCTCAGCACTGATGACACACAGACTTGTCTTAGTGGCAGTGCTTAAAGCTTATATTAAATGATCCCACAGACAATGTTGCAGAACAAAAAGTTATTCTAAAAATGTTATAAGTCCACCCTTAATATGAAACCTTGCTAAATAATGTATAATCCTTGACTCCTCTTCCCCTTTAGATGTTTCTCACTTGTCAGTCTGTCATATGTCTTCCTTCAAGTGCACATCCAATACATTGTGTTTGATTGTTTAACATGGAATAGGACAATGCAAAGCTCCATGTTATTCTAGTAGTAGTAGTACAATGCCCCCCCACACACACACACAGAATGATAACATGGAATACATGTATTCTGCTGGCTTCAGAGCTCTCAGCTCAACTGGTTTGTGAACAAAGAAGATGCGTACACATACATGCCTGGAGTGTAACCAGAAATGCAATGAGTGTCTGTCCTTACCATCACCAGCCTATCTTTCTTTACGGCAGCTGCGGTGACCATCTCAACAACAGCAACAGAAGACCAGATGGCAGCCAAGGAACAGTGTACTAGGAGGAAAAACAGGATCATGAAGATCCAGGGTGAACTGGCCATGCTTGCATCAAGGGACACTGAAAGCAGCCATCAAGCACAGGGAGAACTGGTGCAGCAGCTGAAGACCAGCAAGCACCCCAGGAAGTACATCATGGTGAAACAAGCACCAACCAGAGGAGGGACTGGGACAGCAAAATGTTAAAAAGGATAAAAGTACTGGAGGTCAACATGGCCAAATTAATGGAGAATAAGGACAAAATGTTGTCTATGCTCAGGAAGCTGACTGCAAGACGACATACTAAAAAGATTAAACGCTGCCGCCAGTCAGCACTCCCCTTCCCCCAGCATTGCCTGATTCAGAAACTTAGAGTTTCCCATGCTGCCCTGCAGGCCAAAAAATAATTGCCAGTTGGCAGTTAAGGTACTTGAACATACTTTAATAACACCTGTTGTTTGATACTTGTATATAACTAACCCTGTTTTATTGTAAATAGTTACTGCTTCATTGTATTGTTGACTTGTTGTTCATCATTATCACTTTTAACTTTTTCCTGTTGTGTTTTGAAATATACAAATAATCCATTCACAGTTGTGTACTCTTCCTTGTCTTGGGATGGGATGGGATTATTGAGTTACTGTCATGTATCTTAAGTTTCAGAGAAGGGTCGCACAAATGCTGCAGCAGTCTAACTGGCTGTTAGGATTCCAACAGCCTTACATTAATCCATGTTATAGTTAAGCAATAAGGCATGACAGGGTATGTGTTGTGGTTGGAGACTGGCACAACTTTGGTGTGACATGAAGCATTGCTGAGTGCCTTCACTTCAGTCATCCAAGAAGTGCTGTTAAACCACCACAGTGAACACCCTGGAGTGTCTTACTGTGATTATAAAATGGGTCTAAGATGTTTGGGGGGAGGGGGGAATTCACCAAATCAAAAAAGAAGAATGTTTATTATGACTTTCTTAAAAAAAAAGCCCCAGCACATGCCAGCACTGACATGCAATCTCAGGTTTAAATACTATGTACAGGTACAGCAAAAATAACGTATTTGTAATTAGCTCCTGGCTAAACCCTCTAGTTTCACCAAACCAGTGCTGCTGCATCATCATTATGTGACCATTGCAATTAAGATACCACCTTCAGAAAATGAAATATAGACACACATTGATGGCAGTGAAAAACATTCCGCATTTTAGATTCAAATAGCAGAGAAAACATGCCTTTGTGACATTATTAACCAAAAACATTATTTCCACAGTTTCAACAAAAAATGAGCATGTATAAGTGCCTTTTTTGCAGTACTATGTGGAAATCCACATTCTGCAGGTGAAAGTTCAGAATTCCACCACAGGTGGAAGAGCAGAAAATTCCGTGAAATGTTCTATATTTTGCGGAAATTCTGCCATGGCGGAAATCTGCACTTTCGCCCACCCCTAACTTCTACCAATAAATTCCAGAAGACACCAAGGTTGCCCATGCCCCGTTTTTAAAAGAAATACACCTTGCATGAAACAATATAAGCAATGGCCTAAAATGATCTGATAGAGCTGATAGTATACTACTAAATAAAAAACATACAGAAGAAAAAAAGAACAGGGTCTATCTTTGCCAACGAAAATAAACAATAACAACTGCACTCTACTAAATGTTATAAACTGCACACACACCACAAAAGAAGTATCCAAAGCTTTAATGCTTGATTTATTCATGCTGTGCTTAGGTTCAACCACAAACACCACTCACCCTGGTGCTTTGGGAACAAGCCCTTCGTATGGAGCCATGGCATACAAGGAGAATACCCACATTTAAATACAGAGATCAGTCACATGCTTCAGTACAACACAGGTGTTTGCACAACAAAAGTAAGTGACTTATTCAAAAATGTGATCTACAAACATACATTCAAGTTATGTAAACAAATAATAAACTTTCACTTTGCCAATCATCCTTCCTTCACAGGTCTATACGTGACAGATATATGCTGAAGTTTTAATTCACCAGCAAAGTTGCCACAGAGTGGCCAAAAGTCACATTCACAGAGTTTTGCAAAGTTTTTCCAGGCCTTAAGGAACTTTGACTACATCTGAATTGCAAAGTTTTTCAATGCAAAGTGCGGAATTTTACCCATGAAGTGGCTGTTTGTGGGTAAAACTTCGCACTTCATGGTGAAACTTCCCACTTCATGTATTACTACACAGACCATGAATTGCAGTAAATTCATGTGTAACCCTTTACCCCTGCCTTTTTGCCAAAATGACAGGTGGCATGCTGTTGAAGCTGACAGCAGTACCTGGTGGAGACTGGATTCGGGGAGGATGAGGTTACTTGGCACAGGGGACCTAGGTCTGGCTACTCTGAACAGGGGCACCTAAGTAAATCCGAACACAGGAAGCAATAACTGTAATGTCCAGAACCAGGAAAGGGATTCTTCAGTGTGGCTTTTATGCACATCCAAGCTGAACAAACAAAGCATAGATGGACCCCCATGGGGCTACATTTCCTGGTAATGCAGATTAGAGACAACAGAACACTTTATCACTATTTCCAGCCCTCAGGCTCTAAACCCACCAGGCACACAGCCTGGACTTGCACGCAGCTTTGGGTACACAGCCCGATTTGTACACTACTGGGGTTTTCCCCACTGGCCCAGCTCCCCCACCGGCCACTTTATCAGCGGTCCATTTGAGGAATGAACCAATTATCCTGTTGTGGCTCCCCAAACCACACTAGAGTCTTTGACTCCTAGAGAGAATTTTCCTTACAATCCCACATCTGGGTACTTCCCTAATCACTGGCCAAATGCCTGAGGCAAAGTAGAAATCCACAGAGAAATCCGTAGAGGTGGACCTGGTCACTAAAGATGGGGGGCCACCCACCTCAAGCTCCCACAGCCCATACTCAGCCATTTCTCTGGAAACTGAACAATTCCTTTACTGAACTTTCAAATGTAGATTCTGGGTAGACGTCTGTCACATCTTCTCTACATATCATTTGCATCCCAACAAGCTCTGGACTTGAACCTAGTTTTACTTTGCTTAGCCCATTACTCTAGGCTTCCCAATATTTAGTAGTTCAATCCTCACATTGTCACACAAGTCCCAGGGTGAAAAACATAGGCCCTTTTAGCAGGAGCAGACACTCACCCTCCCATTGCAGGTGCCCCACAGGTGACTCACAAATCTTCTTGTTCTCCCAAATAAACACTGGAACACATAGGCAGCTTTTCCTTCACAAGCAGAACTAGGGGGTTGCCCCAGGAACCTGCAGGGGAACCTTTCCTGTCCCTCCAAAGGGAGGGGGCACTGAGACCCAAAAACAATGGTCTCCACCACTTCAGTTATCTTTTGTGTCTCTCTTTAAGGTGGAGAGACACACCCTTCTACTTAAAAGTAGCCCTCTGTCAGGGCTGAGGCTCCTAGAGCCTTCACTGAGCTGCTTTCTCAGCAAGCTCCCAACTTCACACACACTCACTGAAGACTGACTGAAGACTGACTTCAAAACCTCCCAACGTTCTAACCAACTCCCTTTGCTGCAGATTCCAATGTGGCTCATGCAGCTGCGATAGTTCTATTATTGATGTCATCCCTCAGTCTCAGCGAGACTGAGAACAGAGTAAGACAGTGTGAAACCCATTTAACTGGAGTTTCACAAGCTGCCTTCCCTGCCTACCACTAGGTCTTACTGGGATTCTAGTAACCCCGGGTAACAAGGGGGTTACACATGGATTAATTTGCAGAGTGAATTTAGCCAACTTCACCCATCTCTAGTGACAATACATTTGACTAGATTTGATCTGGATGGATATTCCCACACAATAATTGAAAAAATATAATCTAGCTTCCAAACGCAGTGGTAATGGGGACTATTAAAGTTTTTAAGATATATAGCCATTTTCATTTAGTCACTGTCCAGGTTTCCCACTTATCTAATCAAATCAAATCAGACTTTATTTGTAAAAGGCACCTTTCCAAAACCAAAGTGCCTGTACATAACATAATATAAATCAATAAATAATTAAACAATGTTAAAAAGTTATCCAAAATGGCAACCTTAAAAATCATTATATGCATGGCTAAAAAGAAATGTTTTTAATGCCCCCTTAAAACTTTGGACAGTCGGGCAATCTCGCACCTGATGAGGTAGAGAATTCCACAGGGTTGAGGCCATAAAACTAAAAGATCTGGCCCCAGATGTCTTTAAATGAACCCTGGGAATCTCCAGCAATCCCTAGTCAGTGGATCAGAGAGAGTGGGAGGGACAGTAGGGACAAAGGAGATCTTTCAGGTTACCAGATCCCTGATCATGTAGGGCCTTATAGGTCAGAAAACCGAACTTGAAGGTGATTCGCCAGCATACTGGCAGCCAGTGCAGTCTGCGGAGCACAGACTTTATATGACTGGCCCTAGAAGAACCAGTCAATAGCCTGGCTGCCGCATTCTGCACTAGCTGCAGGTGACGAATATCAACCCCCGGTATCCCAAGATAAAGGGCATTGCAGTAGTCAAGGCGGGAGGTAACGAAGGTGTGGGAAAAGTAGGAAGATCATCAGGAGGAACCAGGTGCTTCACCCGGGTGATGTTACTCAGATGGTAAAAAGAAGCTTTGACAACTGCCAACACCTGAGATTTAAGTGTTAAACAGTCATCACACACAACGCCCAGGTTCCGCACCCAGTCTGAGGTAGTTAGCTGAACACCCCCAAGCCATAAACCCGAGGGTGATCCCGCCAGCAAAACCAACTCCTGGCAAACTGGGTCCACAACCAATACCTCAGTTTTCTCTGGATTCAACCGCAGCCAACTCACATTCATCCAGTCCTGGATTTTGGCTAGACAGTTGTTAAAGACCGAAATGGCAGCACCTTGGCTGGGCACAAAGGACATTTCAGCAAGGATGTGAAAAATGACAGCTGTATGGTTCACAAGATGGTGTGGTAAAATGCCAGTGTTGAGAATCTGGCAGGAAAATAGTGTGAATGCGTTAACTTATGAGCGTGCATTGCGCAGTTGCTACGCACGCTCGTAAAACAATCATTTTTTGGATTTTTCCCCACCAAACTTGCACAGTTGAGTATCATCTGCATAGCAGTGAAAACTCAAACCGTACTGCCTATGTTCTGCTAGGTTCATTTGCTCATGCCAGTCATGCTGTTCAAGATCTTGCACATCAAAGGTGACCCCTAATATCTCAACTGGATCTCTAGTTATCTTTGTGCCTCAATATTCAATTTATGGGGACCTATAATGCCTCCCAATTGCATACCCACACTTTTGCTAAGGTTAATTTTTGACCCAGATATCCGGGAAAATTAATGCAAACATTTAAATGCACGTTCCACAGACTATATTGTGCACCATAACACATACATTGTCTGTGTAAGCAGATGCACATGGGAATAAATGTACCCCTGTCTCCTCAACATTGTGTATACTGACATCTTGCTCTAACATTAGAGCACAGGGGGACCAGGAAAAAGTAGACATCCTAAACAAATACTTTAGTGTTCACAAAGGAAGGAAAGGGAGAGGGGCCACAAAAAGCTTAAGAGGAAGGGAGGTGGACACAAGTCCTTTTTTGGAGGCACGGTCACTGAGCGAAATCAGTGTTTGGGACACATTACAAAAATTACAGTGACACTGTTCATGAGCAGAGGTCCTAAAATGCCTGTATTGAAAATTTGGTGACAATACTCCATAAAATGACTGTTTTACGAGCATGCGTAGCAACTGAGCAATGCACGCTCATAAGTTTGCCCATTTGCAATATTTTCACACCACATTCTCAACATTGGCATTTTACCACACCTTCTTGTGATCCGTACAGCTGTCATTTTTCACATCCTTGCTGAAATGTGTTTTTGCACTTCCGGCGCAGAATAGTGTGGTCACTGAGCGAAATCACTGTTCTGGACACATTACGAAAATGACAGTGACACTGTTCATGAGCAGAGGTCCTAAAATGCCTGTGTTGAAAATTTGGTGACAATACTCCATAAAATGACTGTGTTATGAGCGTGCACTGCACAGTTTGCACGCACACTCGAAAGGTTGCAAACTTATAATATTTTCACTCCACATTTTCAACAGTGTCATTGTTCTACACCTCCTAATGAACAGTACAGCTGTAATTTTTCACATCCTGACCAAAATCTGTCTTCACAGTTCCGGTGCACAATAGCACAGTTGCTGTGGATAGCCCGTGTTCAACACACATTATGAAAATGGCAGTGACACTGTTCATTAGCAGATGTCCTAAAATGCTTATGTAGAAAATTTAGGGATGAAAGGCAATAAAATGAGTGTTTTATGAGTGCACTTTGCGCAGTTTGCACGCACGCTTGTGACTTTGTGAATTTGTAATACTTTCACTCCAGCTGTTCATCACTGGCATTTTTCCATACCTCCTTATGAACAGTACAGCTGGCTGAAATGTGTTTTTGCACGTCCGGTGCAAAATTGCACAGTCACTGTGCAAAATCACTCTTCGGGACACTTTGAGGAAATGACGGTGACACTATTCTTCAGCAGAGGTCCTAAAATGCCTATGTTGAAAATTTGGTGGTGAAAATCCAGACACTGACTGTGTTGCAAGTGTGCATTGCGCAGTTTCCAAGGACCGTTGTAACTTCATCAATCTGCAATATTTTCATGCCACATTTTCACCACTGGCATTTATGCACACCTCATTATCAACAGTCCACCTGCCATTTTCCACAGCCTGCCCAAAACGCATTTCCGCAGCTCTGCCACAAAGTGGCATACTCACTGTGCAAAATCACCTTTTGGGACACATTAACAAACTCACAGTGCTATGCCTCTTCACCTCCACCACTGCCTATTCCAGCACGACAACATTCGGCATTGACAAATGCTTGTTTAAATCAGATTTGGGTTCTTTCTTACATAGAAATATAAGAAGGCTTTCTGAAGCTACTTTCAGCAGGTGTCTTTGGCCTGGAACACAGTTGTACATTTCTACTCTTTTGTTAGCTAAAATGTCAACAACTTTTTTGTACAATTTGCCTGGTAGCCCATCAGGACCAGGTGCTACTCCTGCATACAGTAATTTTATGGCATTCAGAATTTTTTTTTTAACTGGCCCAGTGGCACTGAGTGTGGAGGCACCAGACACCACACCTTGTGCCACACTGGTGACCCGGGTTCAGGAATGGACTCAGGTCTTCGGGGGTTGGCAGGGGAGGACATCAGCAGACTGCTTTCCTCGCCTGGGAGAGAGGAGATAACATCAGCCACTGTAAGACTGACCTGTAGTGATGGCTGGAGATCCTAGGCAGTGGAGACAACACATGGCGGTATGGGAGTTGCGGCGGACATCCTGTGGACGGGTGTGGGAGCACGCCCGTCTTGCGCTGGATGTCATTGCACATCTGAACTCTTGAAGAAACCAAGAAAAGGGAAAAATAGCTGACATATGGGTAGGCGAAGGCCTACTCGCCACTCCCAGCCATGTTCAATGTCGGGCTCGCCCAGAGCACTTTTCTGTCCTTCCAACCTTCAGACGGCAGCTTATACCCTATAGCTAGTGTGCTGGAGGAGTTGGCAGCCCTTACCTGGGCAGGGCTCAGAGCCAGGGAAGCTTGCCACCTGGAGAGAAATGGGAGGAAGATCCAGAGATAGGGCACCAGGGGAGCCCCAGATGGAGTGGGACATCGGGGGTAAGTGGACAGAGCTGGAGACTGACCTAAGGGACCAGTGAGGGGAGAAAGAAATAATAATAAAAAAAATAAATAAAAAAGAATGTTTTTTTACTGAACGGGGCTCATAACATTTCAATTTCTATAGTGGATGGAGTCGGGAGCTTTAACCTGTTAAAGAAGCAGTCTGGATGACATAGATCCAGTGGTTGGTGGTGAAGCAGGTCTTAGGAATAGTGTAACACAAAGTTGCTGTAAAGAAATACTGTCTCTTTTTAGTAACCCGTGGTTATCTGCCAGTTAGACCACATATTTTATCCATGCAGTCTTTTGCACCCATCGTATGTACTGGGCCTTACCCTGGGTTCCATTTTTTTGCTCCATTAAAAGAGAAGTCACCCAATCATATTGAAATTGTTCATATCAGGCTTTTTTTTCTTTTGGCTAATCTAATTGCCATAGTTATCTCCGGTTTCTTTAGCTAAGGACAAAAAATTATGCAGCTGTTTCCGCAGAATTAAATAATTCAGATAAGTTGCATTGCTGGCCTTTTTTGTAGGCTTTTGAAAAAAGGATTTCATGTTCCTTTTAGTGCCCAATTACCAGGCCAAAATGTCATCGTACAGTACCACCACCGACTTTCGGGCTTTCAGAATATACTGAAATGCCTGAAACAATTCTCCTTTGTCAAGTAGTGAAGAATTTAACCTCCAAATACTCATGCCTTTTGTTGGTTTAGCTGCTGTCCCACTCTCAATACATATAAGTCAGTGATCAGCAGTTTCTATAGGTATAGTAGCTTGCCTAGCTCAAGGTAACAATTCAGAAACAAACAGAACCAATGCATGATGATAGATTGCCTTTATGAAAGGCATGGTTTGTAGACCTGTCAGTAGTTATAAAGCTGTCTTTAATCCTGGCCATCTTATACAGCATATTCAGAAAGTCAGAATTATTGTATAACATCTCAGTTTTCACAATTATCAGAGAGGGATAAAATGCAATTAAAATCATCCTAAGATGATGGCCATAGTCATATACAGATATGACTAAATTTGAAAATAGTCACTCTTGCAAGCTTGGTCTGTAGAGCATAAATGTTAGTAAACGACCCTCCCCGGTACCAAATCTATCAGTTTCTTTACTTGCAGATCTATAGATTTAAATAGAATACCTATACCTGAGCACGGTTCTTCCTCCAAAGACCAAAAGGAGGGGCCTCAAATCATGTGTTTGAAGCCTGACTAATTTTCTTATTAGTGTGCAACTGGGTTTCCTGGACATAGTAAACAGCATAAAGTAAATCCTTCAAAACAGAGCAAACAGTTCCCTCATGTGACCAGTCTTAACACTATTAACTTTTAAAGAGGCTCAATTCAAATTGAAGTTGATATTAACATGAGGAAGAAAAGAATCAACAAAGGACACTGGGCATTTTTTTTTTCACCTGTCCACCTATTTTCTACCTGGCCTTTCTTTGTCTTGAGGACCAAAAGTCTGTGGAAGCATCCCTGTTATCATTCGAATGATCAGGATGTGAAAAGGGCACAGATGAGATGTCAGAGTTGTCATCCATGTCCTCTCCAAGCTTTTTGTGTTTCTGAGTGGCAACAACAGAAGAATGATTCTTTATTGGAACCCCTTCAGTCCATAAAAAAATTTCCTTGGGCTGTCCCCTGCCACTTCTTCTTCAAGTGACCATTTGATGTTGCTCCATGACTGAGCTGGATGGGGAGGCATATCATGCATGTGTGGTTTCACCCATATCCATATCTTCTTGTGTAGATGTACCAAGAACTGCCACGTTTTCCACTGTTTCCACTGTTGGGTGGAAGTTATGCTCACCAGGGGTCTGTGGTGGGTCTAGAATCTATGATGGTGTTGTGGAACATTCTAGAGGCCCAGAAACATCACATGCCACAGGAACTGCCACCAACAGTAGCTTTCTTGTTCTTCATCTGTTGATGTAAGAGAGACAGTAATAGTAGACAGGATCAGAAAGGATCCCTCCATCATAGGCTTAGACTCAGCAGCTTCCTGCTGTTGTTTTTGGGACACATTCACATAGTATTCCTGTTCTGCTTGCTCTTTTGGGTCATTCTTATTTTGGTATTCTCAGGGTCAGTTTTTGTTTTGTGCTTAATCTTTTTATTGAGAAAACTTTGTATTTCAAATACAATTTACAAGTACAACTGTGTCCAAAGTGGATCAAGAAAAGAGGTTTCAAATAAACAACAACTACATGTCTTTCAAAACCTTGAGAATTATGTACCGTTAATCTGCATTCATATAACCACTTAAAGCAATTGAAATGCTTTAGTCAGGTGTTTAATACAGTTCATTGTCATTTAGGTCAAAACAAATAAAGATATAATGTATCTTAGGACCACTAAATTCATTTCTTTTTAATTCTATAGGCACTTTTTAGAGTGACCACCTGTAGATATGCATTCTCTTTATCTAACTGATAGGGTAGTACTTCTTATATTTCTGATTTCTCTGCGCCTTAACCTTGCTAGCTGAAAAAAATTGTATCCAGTTAGTAAAAGAGACACTTGTCATGGAGGGCGGAACTTGTCACCTGACTAAGTAGAGGAGGTAGCAGAAATATTTTGCCTTACATAGTCATAATAGGGCACCAGGATTCCTAGTATCTCTTGTTGGTATTCTTTGCATAGTGGGATAACCTGGCATGGGAGGCTAAGGCTTTGATGGCATGAGTCAAGTCCCTTATTGTAGGTGTCTCCTGGGTTCGCCACCTCTTTTGGAGAAGCATAATCCCTTCCACTGCTGCTTGTGTAATCCACAGCAGGTGTACAGCTTCGATGGTGGCACCAGCAGGTTCTGTTCCTATTAACCAGAAGCTAGATGACTGTGGCAGGGGTTGCCTGTAAATCTGTAAGCATAGTAGGGTGATTTCCCTCCAAAGTGGACTGATTAAGTGGCATTGCCATAGTATATGCAGGTCTGATCCAGGGGAGTTACACCTCCAGTAGCATCATCCTGAAAGAGGTCCATATTTTTCAGCTAGGTTGGTGTGCGGTACCAAAGGTGCATCACTTTATTATAGATTAGCAGGCTTCTTTGGTCAGCACATGCTTGGTGGGTCTTCATCCAGCTTTTTACCCATGCTGGCATTGGTATAGCCATTCCTAACATTTTCTGCCATTTCTCTTTAGCCATCAGAGATGGGTCATGTGGTCCGTCCCTCATTGCCCTTTGTATGGTCCCTGCCAGCCCAGTTTTTTGTTTAACCCATCAACCTATGAAGGCCTTATCTATCTTTTCTCCTGGGGATGCTTTACAGCTAGGGCACTGGCAAAATCTCCTCCTCCTCCATGCTGCATATACACTCTTTAACTGCAGGAACTGCCAAAACATTTATTTTGGTACTGTGGGCCACATTTCTGTTGCATCTCCTGAAAGGAGGCCATAGTCTCCCCACCAGGCATGAGGAGGTCCTTAACCTTATGAACCTTTCTTATTTCCCATTCTACTCACCTGATAACCTTGTGGTCAATGCAAAAAGAGGAATTATTCCAAAGTGGAGTGCTGAGGCCTGTATGCAAGCACAGTTTAGATGTCTTCCCCATTTTCCTCCAAGCATGTAGACTAGCTTTAATGGTAATCCATTTATTGTGTTTGAAGCAAATGGGGAGGCCCACATAGGTGGGGGGGGGAGTCCCATAACAATTCCTTTTCTAATTCCAGTCATGCGGTGTGTTGATAGTTTCCCCTCAGAACCATTCACAGGTTTTGGCAGCCACAAATGCACATGAGTAGTTTGTGAAGTTTGGAAGGTTCCATTCTCCCCTCATCCACGGAGACCTTAGTTTTGCTCTACTGAATCTCAGAGGTTGATTACCCCAGATAAATTTACTTGTGAGTACATGGAGTTTTTGTGCTCAGCCTTCAAGGAGGAGATCTGGGATGTGGGCTAGCAAGTAGTACACCTTTTTGGGGGGAGGTGCTTTTAGACTCTCAGTCTTGATCTTCTGCATTGTATTACTTCTAGTCAGTCACTTGCTTGGGGTTGTTTGTATCCTTAAGTCAGCAATAAAATTTAAATTACGAAAAAAAAAGTAGTACACCTTAGGGGCAAACATTAATTTTAGAGCTGCAAGTGATCCCACTTCTGTATTGTCCCCTGCAGTTGCTTATATAAAGGAGTTAGGTTTCTATCCATCCAGCTCTTAAAGTTCGGGCTCACCCATACCCCCAGGTATTTAATCTCTTCTTGTGCCCACTGGAAACGTAATTGATGTACCGTAGATGGGGTAGCCCATTTATTCAGGGGAATAATTTCTGACTTGCACACATTTATCTTCAGGCCAGATATACCCCCAAAAGCTTCTAGAGTATTCAGAATAGGCCAGATATTATTTTTGTCTGTGGTAAAAATCATGCAGTCATCTGCGTAAAGTTTAGTGGTGTGCTGGTGTTTCCCTCCTTGAATACTCCTAATGTTAGGATTGTCCCTTAGTGCCACTGCTAAAGGTTCCATAGCTAGGATGAATAACAATGAGGATAAGGGACATCCCTGCCTGGTGCCTCTGTGCAAAACAAAGGGGTCTAAAACTGTGTCACTGGTGATCACTTTCACCCTTGGCTGATTGTAAATTGTGCATATCCATGTTGTGAAATTCGGCCCCATGTTATAAAGTTCCAATACTGCGTGCAGGTATCCTCTCCCCACTCCACTGAGTCGAATGCTTTTTCAAAGTCTATTGTGACAGCAGCAGCTGGATTGGGGAGATCTGCCACAATTTGCATTAGGGAAACTATAGCTCTTAGGTGGTCTGAGCTGGCGCTCCCTTTCACAAAGCCTACTTGGGATGCATGGACCACATGGGGCAGGATCTTAACTAGCCTGGAGGCCAAAATGTTCACTAGTATCTTAGCATCAGCGTTTATAAGTGAAATAGGCCTATAACTGGCCAGCAAGGTATGATCCTTGCCTTCTTTAGGGAGGACAGTGATAAGGGCTTCTTTAAGAGTGTCAGGAAACTCTTCCCTGGCATGAGCCTCTTGCAATATCCTGAGCATGGGTTCTGCCACTACGTTCTGCACTGCTTTATGAAAACCCTCAGAGAAACCATCACTGCCAGGTGACTTATTTGAAGCCAAACCCTGGCTAGCTTGTTTAATGTCTTCAGCTGTGATGGGGGTATCAATGTCTGTTTTCTGGACTTCTGACAGTTTCAGCAGTGAAAGACCTTTCATAAAGCAGGAGAATCTTTCTGTATTCCAGTCTACATGTGAGAAGTATAATTTTTTGTAAAAATCCACCATGATATTGTTAATTGTTTTGGGGTTTAGAGAGGTCTTCCCCTTACTATCTTTAAGAGATGAGATGTGCCTTTCTGCCTGCCTTTTTAGCTGAAAGGCAGGAGTTTTCTCCTTCTCCCTCCCCCAGTAACTGTGCTGCATTCTTTTAATTTGCAGCTCAGCTTTCCTAGTAACCAGTACATTTAATTGCAGGCAGAGGTTAGTGATTTCTGATATGAGCTGGGGATTGTGGATTTGCTGTTTTTTTTTTTACATATATTCTACCTCTTTTTGGCTTAGCTTCCTCTCCAGCTGGACAGCCTCCCTCTCTCTCTCTCTAGTCTTTCTTCTATGGGCCGCATAACTGATTATCTGCACCCTAAATTGTTGCCTTGTACACTTCTCAGATCAGGGTTTGAGAGGTTATACTTCAGGAATTAAGATGAAAATACATCTCCAACTCTTTTTTCCCCAGCCCTGAAATTCCTCATTTTGCAGAATTAGGGGGCCTATTCTCCAGGCCATAGATTTAGAGGATTTCAGTGTCAGGGTCATACTCATTACCACTGGTGCATGGTCTGAGAGGTAAATGAGGGCAATCCTAACATCTATCATCTGCTGTGTCACCTTCGCGGAGGTGAACCAGTAGTCTAGTCTACTAGCCATGGCCTTGGGGGTAGAGAAATAGGAACAATCCTTTGCTCATGGATGCATGGTTCTACATTCTTACCCGGTCAACAAAAACTAAATAAATAAAAAAAAAACATGTATCCATCAGCTGGTGTAGGCTAATTAGGTTTTTAAGACTCTTTAGGAATTTCACATGGGGTTCTTTTTTGTTGTTAGATCTATCTAACCAGTGGTCCATGACTAGGTTCATGTCCCCTCCCATAATGACCTCCGAGTTATCATAAGACAAATCCAATAACTTCTGGGAGATTGTGTTAAAAAACTCTGCTTTGTCTTCATTTGGGGTGTAGGCATTCACCAGTACGATGGGGCCTATAGGTGTGTCCTATCACCCACCTCCCCTCTTTATCTTTCAGGTAATGTTGAATTGTCCAAATGAGCCTTTTGTGGATTAGTATTGAAACTCCCCTCAGCCTTATCTGCAGGACTATGTACCTCCCAGCCCACCCAGTCTCTCGCCAGTTACTGTGCCTCCTTTGTGTCCAGCTTGGTCTCCTGTAAAAAGGTGATCAGCTACTTAAGCTGCTTCAGCCTAGCTAGTATTTTTTTTTCTTCTTTACAGGAGAGTTCAGCCCTCTTACATTGCATGAAGTGGTTGTAACATCTGGGTTGCTAGCCATTAGGTAGTCCTGTATCTGGATATTTATTTTGATAGGTCACTACATAGGGTTGATCCCTGTTACTTTCCCCCTCAAGCAGAGTAGGTTCAGCATCTAAGGTGTTTGTGGTCCCCCCCATTTCAGCCTTGAAACAAAAGTGGGTTTAGGGAATGTGGTCTTTCTCCTAGGTTTACACTAGTTTGTTTTTGGAGGTATCATAATACCAAAACCAAAATTCCCCTATTCCTCCAGGGAGGGGCCTGCTCCTGCTATGGGCCACCACCTCCTCCTGAAGGCACATAATATTAAAATGAATTGCCCCAGAGTATTCAAAAAACTTGTAAAATCTCAGGGAATATAAACTACTGTATCCTTTTTTTGCAGGTGCATAAGGTTGTATCCTAACTAGGGGTATGGTTCCCTACTGAGGCTTGCCACTCCCACTCCTTGGTGAGACACTGATAGTTGGGGAGGCCCCCAAGGGGGAGGTCCTGTCTGGCAGGTACTACTAACTCAGCCATAACTCTGTTGTTAATGGAAACATTTAGTAAACACATCCTTTTACTTTGCTAGAGGTTCTCAGCATTTCTTAAGGTTCCGAGGGCAAACCCTGGGCTGATCCCTATAACAAATTTACAGACTAGGGTTGAACATTCTTGAGAGGGGCAGTGCAGCATATTTTAAAAGTGATATTTAGTTGGCCATTACAATAGAGAAACCAAAATGCATTATCGCTAATTCTTCTCCTTTCAGTCTGGAGTAAATTTTGAAGACAAAAAAGGGGAAAACCCATTCTATCTCTAACTCCACCACCTTTGCTACATCCATAGCATACATCCTTCATGACCTTCCCTGTCACTCAGAGCTTCCCACTTAGTTTGAAACAGTTTGCAAATGTTGAACACCTGTCCCTTCCCATACTCCATGATTTCCCTTGTCCTATATTTATACAACTTTTCATCCTCTTCCTCCCAAGTCACACAATTAAGAGACAATGGGATCCATCGTGCATATTGAGGCTCTCCCCCATCAGAACTAAGCATTCTTTACCTTCTAGGGGGTCAATACTGACCAATTGCCCCCTATACAGTACATACATTGTAGGAACAAAACCCTTGATGGAAAAATGATTTTATTTTTATCTTCAAGATTTGATTTTTAATTATTATTTTATCTCATTTTTATATGGGACTAATTTCTGGTTAATATTATTGTTTCCATAAATTCCTAAGAGAAAACAAAAAGTATTAGTTAAGTAAGCCTTAAAACAAGGTATCTGGCTTTAATTCTTTAAAGGAAAATATCTCTGTTCCCTAAGCAGCACTTTGCCATATGCCAGATGAGGTCTAAGGGAACAGAGGGGAAACTCCATTTTGTTTTTAAGACATGATATAAGTGGACACCTTCCAAGCTAAGCATGTAGTACAATGTTGTTCTAAGGGGGGCTCTGCCACATTCCAGGACCAGCTATGTGATGTCCAAGCCTTGCATGACAGATTTATAGGTATCTGTAAGGAAAAGCCTTAGCAACGCTAGGTATCCATGACCACTATCAAGATAAGAGAACATGTGACTGGTAGCACCAAGAAAAAAATGTCTTAGTCTATGAAAGTCCCATTACCCTGTATAGAAATAAGAAGTTATATTCATAGTTTAAAGATGCAATGTACTGCCACTATAAACATTGGACAGTTATTTGACAACAGTATGATAAATAAGCTTACCAAGTTTTATAGCTGCAGAATGAAACATTCAAAAGTTAGGGATATCATTCATTTAATATCATTTTCTTATTAGATAATTATACATATCTAGTATCCTGTGATAGCTCACATCTTAGGTAGTCTAACAGATGAATATTAAATAGGTAGTTTGTTGCTATAGAGAGGAAAACCATCTAAAAGTTTATAGTGAATTAATTTTTCTGACAGTGATTGATGTCTTTAAGAAAAGAACAAAGGATCTTGTGTGTATCTACAAAAAGTAATGCTTTAAGGACTTTACGAATTATTTTTTCTTACAAATCTTATATCATTCTCTAGTTTAGACTATTAAGAGTAAAACTTTTATTTTGTTTTGAGAAGTTCTATTAAAATTATGAAGTTATAATCTTAATAGTGTAGTTTAAAAAGTATCCATACTACAGCTATCAGACTTTTTCAAGAATGTTTGGCCTAATGTAATACGCTTGAATATGCAAGTTTAATGTTCAAATTACATTAAATAAGACTTTTATTTAAAGAAATAATGTTGACCCAAAAATAGGTTTGAGGAGGAGAGGCTGTCTTAAAGAGGCATGTCTATATGTCTCCATTTATGTTCTTAGATGCCCTACCTTCCTAGTGACTCAAGCCAATCAAAATCTGGCGAGGACACCACCAGAGTAGTTTTTATATTAGTAAACATTGCTGACCACACCTTGTATCTGAGCTAACTATCGATGTAGGAAGACTTATGTTTGGTTAACTAAGAGTTTTAATGGCTTTATACTGATGCTAGACCGAAGAACTTTGGGCCACGCCTGTTTGAAATGCAGGGGTCAGCCTATGGAGAGCCAGAGCTCAGTGCTGCTGAAGATATACAGAGGCAAGAAAGAAGTGCAAGGACATTTTTATTGTGCATAAAGCAAGGTTTGTGTTATTTGCTGAGCATTTTGACAAGTAATGTTGCCTGCTGAAAACCAGACAGACTTACTTTTAAGACTCACACAAGCTACACAGCGTGCTGAGCAAAAAGAGGTCTATTGTCCCACGGTTTTAAAAGCAGATGCACAACATGACAGGGTTAATAAGCTGCAGTTGTTAAAACAACTTGCTATTCATAAGAAAGTTCTTTGAATCCAGTATTGCTATGGACTGTGCAGATCGAAGCTGTGTTCTACAAATCCAAGAACTTATTTTTAGCAAAAGTTTAGCTTGCAGAGTGTATCCATGCTAAAAGAAGTTCCAGGGTGAAAGTTAGCTGACAAAGAAACCTTTACATCAAAAGCCAGACTCAGTCAGAGTTCTAAGTGGAGAAGAGAAGAGAAGAACCACTTCTACAACCAGAAATATAAGTATTCCTTTTTAATTACTTTTACTAATTTTAATTAATAGTCTTGGGGCCAGATATTCAAAACTTTGCCCCGGGGCTAAATTAGCACTGCCCGGTGGGCAAACATAGCCTGGAGCACAAAGCAAGCCATATTCAAAAGGAATAGCCCAGGGCAAACAGCTTCTGAATATAGCATGGGAATGAGGCCGGGCTAACTAAGCTGGGAGTGCAGGGCAAACTTAGCCCTGGAATAAGACAGCTCTGAATATGGCAACCAGGAAGTGCAAACCACAACAGAAACACGGTGCACAGTGATGTGAAGGTAGGTAGAGGTGAACTATGGGGCCAATGTGTGTGCCAGCAACTGCGTGGACCTAGTACAGCTGCAGGCAGCAGTGTATGTAAAAGTACAGTGTGCAAAACTGTAAAATATTCCCCGAACTGTTTGCACAGCGCTAACACGTTTGCGCGGGTTTAGCACAGGGCTAAAATGTTAGCCCGGTGCAAACACGTTTGCCCGGTGCTAAACTTTGCCATATTCAAAAGTGACATGCAAATGAGCCTACTTAGGTAGTCTGTGGGCAAACATCCAGATTAGCATCTCATTATGCCCTGATTTGCATGCAGTTTGCACCAGGCTAACTGTTTGTCCCTGTCCTAAACCCACACAAACGTGTTAGCGCTGCACAAACAACTTGGGCAATATTATACAGTTTTGAACACTACTTCCACATGCGCTGCTGCCTGCAGCTGTACTGGGACAACACAGCATAGGCACAGATGGTGATGGCGCTGCATGCAACTGTCACACTGTAGGTCATACTACAGTGCACAGCAGACACTACAGTAGCAAGGGGGCCAGTAGTGTGTGGACACAGCAATGCCTATGGTGTGTAGGGCAGTGATGATGACTGCACTATGCACAGTGAGAGGCCCAACCTGCAGGTGTTTACTGACAGTGGACATTACTGTTATGCTGTTGTGTGACCCACAGATGCTGCACCTCTAGCATGGGATGCTCACAGTGACATGTACATGTCCAGCTTTGTGTGCTGTGGCAGTTGTACAGCAGTGTGGTATGTGGCCAGGGGGGCATATATTATCCAAATGGCACACTGGTGTTGGGGCATTCCCAATAGTGGCCCATGTGCACTGCATGATGTGTCCCAGCCTTGTTGCCACACCTGGTCTGTGGCACAGCCTGGCCACCCATACACTCTCCCCTCAACATCCTCCATGCCCACAGTGCTGCATGTGTGTGCTGGCATCTGTTGGTGTCCACAGAAGTGTGGTCCACAGGTGTGTGCTGTATGGCCACACTGCCATGCTGTCCACTGGTGGCAGGGTCACCACTTACTGCCTGGCATGGCTGGGACTGGTGGCAGATGATGGCATCATTGTGATGCCATCAGTTAGCAGCATGCTTCCTCTATGTTTGACTTTGTCTATGTGTCATATTTATTTGTTAGGGTTGCACAAAACCCATGCAAACACAGCACAAAGCCATAGTGTAGCACAAAGCTGATTGCCCAAGGTTAAGACAAGCTTTTCCTGGGCAGTAATGTGCACCACGCTAAGTGTCACGCTAAGTCACACAAAACCACTTTGCACAGCGCTAGTCACTGAATATAGCATTGCGCCTGTATTCATGTCAGTTTGCCCCTTGCATACATTATGATTTTGCCCAGTGCTAATGCAGTTTGTCTGCACTATTTGGCCTTTTGAATATAGCAGACCCATGCTAATCCCGCGCTAAACCTGTGTAAACAGTTTTTGTCCAGTGCAAAGTTTTGAATATCTGGCCCTTGGTATTTTAAATTGGCTTATTTGGGAAAGTAAGAGAGAAGCTGCTCTTAACTATAGAATATGGGTGCATAGCTTAAAAGCTTTGAACTAAAGAACTTTGCATGATTTGAAAAGTTAAAACTGAGTGTTATGAAAGTACAGCACAAATCGCTAATGTAATGAGTTTTTGCCAGTTCTCATAGAAAATACATTTTACATGGAATGAAGTTTTAAAACAAGTTTTATACAGAAATAATCTGAGATATTGGTCTGGTAAGTAAATGCTCTTATGCATGAAGGTTATGTTAAATTCTAAGTATGATAAAAGTAGTATAACTGTTACCATTTATTATGATAAGTATTGCTTATTTCTTTACATTGTTTATTTGCTAGAATTTGTTTATTAGTTGCTGGATTATCTGAAAATTTTGTTGATGTTTACAATATTAGGCTTGATATGTATGCTAATGAGGAATATTTCGAACCATTGTATAGGTTTAAATAAAATATATATTTTTCATATATGTATACGTGTGGTGTGCAGTGTCATTTACCATTATACTTGAATCTGGAGAGCACAGGATAATGTCACATGAATATTTGTTATTTTGGGTAATTTATGAAAATATTTTTGGGTAAGGTCTGAAGTGAATTCAAGTGCATCATTATAAAAAGTGATATTATAAGCCTTTGTTCCGACATCTTTGGGGTTCTTGTCTTTGGGATATAATTGCTAGTAAATGACAATCCACACTTACAGTGTATGAAAAATAAATGTTGTTATTATTGTTAGTATTTGCAATATATCTAAATTGCAGAAATAATACTTTCTGTTTATTTTTCTGAATCTGAAGTTGCCTTAAACAAATGAGAAGGGAAGCTAAAGCATTCAAGTGAACAGAATAGAATCACTGACTAACAGTAAAGCAACAAGAAAAAGAACTTTTTAAGCCTCAAGAAAGAAAAGAGACTTTGTTTAAATTGTTGTGTAAGACGTTATTGCTGTCTCATTTGTTTTTCAAAAGAATACTTAATTGTTGTTGTTAAAGTCTGTAAGCACTATTGCATAGCCATGACAACATTAGCTTTATCTGCAGATATGCTTAGCACTGAGACAGTAGTTTATGCCCCAGCACAGCTAACTTTTATTGAAAGTAAAAATGAGAGGATACAACAGCTGGAAAAAATGTTGGCGGATAAATGTTTTGAGTGTGGTAGGTTTGCATGCCAGGCAGATATTTTAGAAAAGATTTTATAAGAGTGTAAAAATGATCTTTCTGATAACTACTGTAATTTAGTGAAGCTAAAGGTTGAAAATGTTGTCTTACAAAGTGAGTTACAACAGTATCAAGAACAGTGTTTGAACTTGAAAACAGAAAATGTTTTACTAGCAGATGCTTATACACAAGTTAACAAGGATTTAGTTAAATTATGGGAAAAGTATGAAAGTTTACAAAGGAAAGTCAAGTTAAAGAAAACATGGAAGTATTCAAAAGGTTAGATTGCTTGACTGATTCTGGTATATCATTGAGTGTGTCATCTGACTCAGAAAATAAATTGCCTCAGAGCAAAAACATAATTTTCCCTAGACAAAGGGGGAATTCATATTCTGATTCAGAGCATAAAGCATTAAAAAAATACAAGAAAAAGAACAAAATTAGACAAAGGAGAAAGACCTCTGTACCTCAAGCTAAGGTTCTGGACGTTAACACCTCTAATACTCCAACTAAGGGGACAAGAATTTACCTCTGTCTAACAAAGAAAAACAATCTGAGCCCATGCTTGGTCCATCTGTGGCTTGGCAGTCTTGTCAAGACTTAAACCATTACCAGCACTGGAGTTCCTCTCAAAAGGGGGGAGGTCCAGGTACAAGGTATGACTGTGAGTATGGTAACAAAACTGACCACAGGGGGCACCACTATTCTATGATCCGCAAAATGATAGTGCAACTCAAAACAAGTCTACACATAGTTGTACAAGACAAGAGGAAATGATTGATAATTCACAGAAGGAAGTAGAGGAAACAACCAAAAAGCTTAAAGAGTAAAACGCTCATTTTCAAAGATCGATCCATGCTCTTCGGTCATCTCTTTACTTTCATTTGCCTGTGAAAAAGGCCTCCTCAACTGTACGTTGTACAGATGTGACTAGTAGGGATATGTGACTTGAGGATCCGTTCACACTATTGCTGATATGGTTACAGAAACTGCTATTGTTAAAAGTGATGATGAGATTGGAATGAGATTTAAAAATGAGATGCCAAGTGAAGTTAAAAATGCTATCTCTGTGCTTAACCTTTCTCAAAAGGTTCCTGAGCTAGTATTAACCAGTGTAAAATGTCATTGTAAAAAATATGTTGTGTTGCCAGACAAGAAAGACAAATTCTGCTGGGGCAACTTAATTCCCAAAGAAAAAGCAAAAAAGATTTTACTGTGACATAAACATTGAAAACAACCTAAATCATAAGGCTTTGCTTGACTCTGGGGCTGAAGTAAGTCTCATGTCTAAAAGTCTGTAAGATAAGGTGACTGATGCCTTAGGTATCTCCAAAAAGCTGAAACCCCTTCCTGACAGCTTACAAATTGTAGGCTATGGAAAGGAAGCTCAAAAGACCTTAGGTAAAGTTTGGTTACAATTAAGATTTGGTAAAATGGTGATTAAACATCCAGTGTATGTTACAAAAAAACAAAACAAAAAAAAAACAGATAATGATTTCTTGATTGGAAATGGCCTTCTAAGGAGGTTTAAACCTATTCTGGACTGTGACCAGAAAATGATGATCACAGGTGAAGAGGTCTATTCCATTTAGAAAGAGTCAGTAAAGTTTCCAAACAATGAAATTCATGCTACTATAAAGAAAATGATATAATAATTCAACTGAATTTTGTATGTTCAAATGTAATTAATGTATGTAGTTTTGGTAATTGTAAAAATTGGTTAAATGGAGAAGTAAAACATATGTGGCTTGTGTGTCAAAATAAGATGTGATAAATCTGTAATTTAAACAGTTGCCTAGCTTTCTTCACAAAGAAAGTATGTCCTGTTTTCCCAGTGACATCCTGTTTTTGACAAAAACATTGAACTCTTAAGTACCAGACCCACTGAGGACTGTGGAAAAAGAGGTGCCACTCAATAAAATCAGAGGTAATGTTAAAATGTGAGACAACAGCCGAGCTGGTAAAGTCCTGTATTGTCCAAGCAGTGCACAGGTTTACCCAGTTTCAAAATGAATGGCTACAAATGTTCTAAACCACGAATAAAGTTTGAAAAGAATTGGCACTTGCCTTGAAACTCCAGATATGAAAAGTATACTATACCCTACAGTGTATGTCATAGAAGGTTTGCTATTTCCCATGCCTTGGGATTGATACCCTGTACAAGTGGGTGTGTATACAAACCTAGCCAATGAAATTCTGTGGTCACAATTAAGGGAAAACCCTTACCCAACAAAGTGGCATCACCAGCTTTGAGGTCTGGATAAATTATCCCACAAGTGTGCCAAATGGTGAGGTGCTCACTGCAACAATTTCAGATAAAGTAAAATACATTTTCTGATAAGGTTAATGGAAAGGTGTTATAAACTGTATTGTTTATGCCTAACCTGCAGTAGTGATGTGGGTCTGAAAATTCATTCCGTACTGTGCCTAGGTATGTGCACTAGAGTAATGCATGTTTTTCCCCTAGTACATAAATCCAAAAACAGAGTAGTCACTTTTAAAACTAACTGTGGTTAGCAAAAAGTGAAAGGGGGAAATACTTTACAGTTCAGATATTTGTTGTTCCAGTTATTGGGAAGACTAACAGAAGTATTACCTTAAAAGATAGGATAATGTTTTTCAAAAGCATGTGTAGTTGTGTAGTTGATTATGTAAAACTAAAGTGGTTAACAATGAAAATAAAAATGCTGGAAAATAAGTTAAATTCAGATAGAAAATTTTTAATTGATGTTAATTTTTATAAAAGTAATGTACAAAGAGCTAGTGAAAGTTTGATTTTAACTCTGATTTAGTAAAAGTACAATAAGGTAACAAAATGGTAAGGAGAACTTTTGAAATTTCATATAAGTAATCCCAATGTAACTTTGATTGCTATAAAGGTAAATTACAAATAGAGCTTAAACTTAAATATGTGTAACACCAACGGTAACTTCAAGTCAAGGAATGATACCTTGGTAAACACAGGTAAAAGTTATAGGTGCCAGTTTAGTGGTGCCTTCAACACATGGGGGGACAGAACTTATGAAATGTAATAAGAAGTAACTACTAGCCATATGTGTACTGCAATACTAAAGATTTAAAAAGGTACAGGAATTTAAAAGGACTGGAAATGATGAACAAGAAAATCTAAAATGTCAATTGCAATGTTGATTTTTAAAGTTAATGAACAAACATAATTTATTGTATTGAAATGTTCAACAATGTAAAACAAATTACTACAAAAGTGTACATAATTGTATTCATGTTTAATTATGTTAGTTCATGTAGTACTGCACGCACATCTATGCAAAATAATATGTCTCCACTGATGCCATCTAATGATGTCACATCTATGACATCACATCCTATGATGTCACATGTGATGATGTAATGTACTGATGATGTCATAAGTTATTGTATGATGATGCAACTTTGTCTTTTATGTTTTGATTTCCCTGCAATGCTTAAACCTATATACCCATATATAATAAAATTATCTTTTGAATTGCAGATGCATTTTTGAGGTTCATTTTAATTCAAAGAGGGTGGACATGTAGTGACAAAACCCTTGATGAAAAAAATATTTTATTTTTATCTTCAAGAATTGATATTTAATTATTATTTTATCTCATTTTTATATGGGACTAATTTCTGGTTAACATTATTGTTTGCATAAATTCCTAAGAGAAAACAAAAGGTGTTAGTTAAGTAAACCTTAAAATAAGGTATCTGGCTTTAATGCTTTAAAGGAAAATATCTCTGTTCACTAAGTAGCACTTTGCCATATGCTAGATGAGGTCTAAGGGAATAGAGGTGAAACTCCATTTTGTTTTTAAGCCATGATATAAGTGGACACCTTCCAAGCTAAGCATGTAGTGCAATGTTGTTCTAAGGGGGCTCTGCCACATTGCAGGACCATCTCTGTGATGTCCTAGCCTTGCATGACAGATTTATAGGTATCTGTAAGGAAAAGCCTTAGCAAAGCTAGGTATCCATGGCTACTATCAAGATAAGAGATCATGCAACTGGTAGCACCAAGAAAAAAATGTCTTAGTCTTTGAAAGGGACTTACCCTGTATAGAAATAAGAAGTTTTATTCATAGTTTAAAGATGCAATGTACTGCCGCTATGAAAATTGGACAGTTATTGGACAATAGTGTCATAAATAAGCTTACCAAGTTTTATAGTTGCGGAAAGAAGCATTCAAAAGTTATGAATATAATGTATTTAATATAATTTTCTTATTAGAGAACTAGACAAATCTAGTATCCTGTGATAGCTCACATCTTAGGTAGTTTAACAAGATTAATATTAAATATGTAGTGTGTTGCTATAGAGAGAAAGACTGTCTAAAAGTTTATTGTGAATTAACTTTTCTGACAGTGATTGATGTCTTTAAGAAAAGAACAAAGGGTCTTGTATGTCTCTACAAAAAGTAATGCTTTAAGAACTTTAGGAATGGATTTTTCTTACAAATCTTATAGCATTCTGTAGTTTAGACTATTATGAGTAAAACTATTATTTTGTTTTGAGAAGTTCTATTAAAATTTTGAAGTTATAACCTTAATAGTGTAGTTTAAAAAGTATCCATACTACAGATATTAGACTTTTCCAAGAATGTTTGGTTTAATGTAAAACACTTGAATATACAAGTTAAATGTTCAAATTACATTAAATAAGACTTTATTTAAATAAATAATTTTGACCCAAAAATAGGTTTGAGGAGAAGGGGCTGTCTTAAAGAGGCATGTCTATATGTCACCATTTATCTTCTAAGATGCCCTACCTTTCTAGTGACTCAAACCAATCAAAATCTGGTGATGACATCGTCAGAGCAGTTTTTATGTTAGTAAACACTGCTGATCACACCTTGTATCTGAACTAACTATCGATGTAGGAAGACACATGTTCAGTTAACTAAGAGTTTTAATGACTTTATAGTGATGCTAGGCCAAAGAACTTTGGGCCATGCCTGTCTGAAATGCAGGGGTCAGCCTATGGAGAGCCAGAGCTCAGTGCTGCTGAAGCTATCCAGAGGCAAGAAAGAAGTGCAAGGACATTTTTATTGTGTATGAAGCAAGGTTTATGTTATTTGCTGAGCATTTTGACAAGTAATGTTGCCTGCTGAAAACCAGACAGACTTACTTTTAAGACTTACACAAGCTACACAGCGTGCTGAGCAAAAAGATATCTATTGTCCCACGGTTTTAAAAGCAGATGCACAACATGACAGGGTTAATAAGCTGCAGTTGTTAAAACAACTGGCTATTCATAAGAAAGTTCTTTGAATCCAGTATTGCTATGGACTGTGCAGATTGCAGCTGTGTTCTACAAATCCAAGAACTGATTTTTAGCAAAAGTTTAACTTGCAGAGTGTAGCCATGCTAAAAAAAGTTCCAGGGTGAAAGTTAGCTGACAAAGAAACCTTTTCATCAAAAGCCAGACTCAGCCAGAGTTCTAAGTGGAGAAGAGAAGAACCACTTCTATAACCAGAAATATAAGTATTCCTTTTTAATTACTTTCACTAATTTTAATTAATAGTCATTGTTTTTTTTTAAATTGGCTTATCTGGGAAAGTAAGAGGGAATCTGCTCTTAACTATAGAATATGGGTATATAGCTTAAAAGCTTTGAACTAAAGAACTTTGCATGATTTGAAAAGTTAGAAATGAGTTTTATGAATGTACAGTACAAATCACTAATGTAATGAGTTGTTGCCAGTTCTCATAGAAAATACATTTTACATGCAATGAAGTTTTAAAACAAGTTTTATACAGAAATAATCTGAGATATTGATCTGATAAGTAAATGCTATTATGCATGAAGGTTATGTTAAATACTAAGTATGATAAAAGTAGTA
This sequence comes from Neoceratodus forsteri, assembly GCA_016271365.2. Lineage (NCBI taxonomy): Eukaryota > Metazoa > Chordata > Ceratodontiformes > Ceratodontidae > Neoceratodus > Neoceratodus forsteri. The sequence continues at coordinate 1,390,227,831 of CM028130.1, read as the reverse complement.
TACAGTAACTGTTATACGTGTGGTACACAGTGTCATTTACCATTATACTTGAATCTGGAGAGCATAGGATAATATCACATGTGAATATTTATTATTTTGGGTAATTTATGAAATAAGTTTTGGGTAAGGCCAGAGGTGATTCCAAGTGCATCATTATAAAAAGTGATATTATAAACTTTTGTTCTAACAACATTACCAGCTGCTTCCATAGATACAGCACACTTGATGGTACATTTAATCAGCAGTTTGGAAAGGAGTGGGCTACCAGTAAAGTCAGTTGTCCTAACCCATAAGAGTGAGAGAGGTGCATCCCCTAAATGCTCGAGGAGAGGAATATGATTCAGTCCATCAATAATGTCCAGCTCCCCTCATCAAAGCACTAGTGTCCACTGCTCAAGCGGTTGCATCTCTTGCAGATGTGAGTCCATGAGGGGTTCAGCTACAGTCTCTACCCATTCCCCACATATAGGGAGCCAGTCTTCTTCTTGGATACCTCTTGCATTGATTTCTCCCTCCTGATATCCCCTCAGGCAATTAGATCTAAGGCAGCAGGCTCTAGTTCTTAAAGCGCTTCATATCTGTTTGAGACCTTAATTGGAGTTATTCCAGGAGAACTGCTGCTGGCATCTGAAAGTATCCTGTGCCTCTGTAGACTTCTAGATCAATTTCTTTTAGGGGATATTTTGTTGTCTGGTTTTGGCTTATATTTCTTTTTTGGTCTCCCCTGTTTTGTTTGCTGCCAGGGTGGCTGTATTGTGCTTTCTTCCCCTCTTGGGGAAGGGGTGCTGGCACCTTGTGGTAGCAGGCATAATATCCACCTCGAGCAGGGCCTCACCTCATGACATGGATGAGTAGTGGGTGGTAGCCTTTCTGTCCACTTCAGCTTCAGTTATAAAGCACTCCACTTCTTAGGAAGTATTAAATGTAATGTACTCTCCTTTGTACTGCACTCAAAGCATGGCAGGATATCTTAAGGAGGTTGAAATATTCATTCTGTACAGCTTTTGCTTAACAGTAGCATTGGTTTGTCATTTTTTCGACAGTTCATAAGAATAGTCCTGATATAATTGAACATTGTGCCCCTCCCATGTCACTTGCCCTCTCTCCCTCGCAGTTCTCAGGTACATCTCTTTTTCAGGATACCTCAAGAATTTGCACAATGTGAGTCTTGGACATTCACCTTGCTTTGGTTTTGGAGCAAGTGATTGATGGGCTCTTTCTATTTCAAGAGGGGCAGCATTATTCAAGTGCAGCATCTGTGGTAGTGTAATGCATCGGAAGGCTGCCATGTCTCACCCCTCTGCCCCTTCTGGGATCCCAACCAGCTGGACATTTTTCCTCCTTGCTCTATTTTCAAGGTCATTGACCTTGTATAACAAGTTGGTTTAGTTTGCTCTCATGGTCTCTAGTTTGGAGGACATGGTTGTGCACAGCTTCACCATGCTGTTTCACCATCACCTCCATGCCAGCCACACCATAATAAGTGCAGTGAGCTCTTCATTCATTTTAGTAGTAGTGCAGTTTAATTCAGCTATGTTGGCTAACACCCTACTGAGCATACTAGTTATTCTGGCAAGTTCTGTTTCAAAGGGTAGAACCCACTGCTTTGCCATAGCTGCTGTCAGAGCTGAAGCTGCACCCTGCTTCTGGTACTCACTCATTTTGCCAACCAGTGGCACTGTGCTTTGCTGCTTTCAAGTGTCCCACAGGCCACTCCCATTGATTCCCTCCTTTCAGATTTCAGTCAACGCCTTTGTAGTGCTGTGTAAGTGGATCAGGTCACAAAAGGTACTGATGGGAAGCTCTGAGATAGCCTTTACTCTGCTAATCATTCAGCTGTACCAGGAACCACTTGTTTGACAGATGAATGAATTTTTCCACACTGGGTATCTGCTCAGTTATGTTAGTCTACCACCATTTTGGCTGGCAAGCTCTGCCCCCTCACCCAAGGCCAGTTTTTATAAGAATGATGTGCCGCTCCACACTTGCACACAGCTGGATGCATGCCAGCATTCACAATTGCCGCGTGCCCACCTGCCCCACGGTTCACAGCTGTGCAGTGCAGAAATGTAGCAGTGTGGGGTCAGAGCATGGGATGCTGATGGACATCCAATGGGATGCCTATCCCAGGTCCCATAGTCAATACACATCTGTGCATGAGCAGGGGATCCTGGGAAAGTGTACAGCCCACTGATAATAAACAATCAGCATTTGTCTTAATGGCTACCCCCCACCCTCCCAGGCAGCCCAGTGAGTGGGGACAGCAGTGTGCTAGGGGATTGATTGCCGCCACATCCTGCCTGTAACTTGTTGGGGCACATAAATATTTACAGCAGGGTCCATCCTCGCATACAATTTTCTGCTTGGCCCAGTGTGCAGTGCCTTCATGCATGCTGTAAAATGTGGGCACTGCCCTGGCCTTCCCCTAGTGTGGCACCTCGCAGCTGGCTGGGGGACCCAACACACAAGGTGCTAACACGCCTGTGATGAATGCCGCTAGGGGTGTGCCAGACCCTGCTGTGTGGCTTACAGATGTGGCCATGACTATGCACTGCTCCTACATGGCCAGTAGGCATTGGTGAATATGGCCCAATGAGAGTATGTTACCTGGTCACATGCACTGTTAGGGTGTGGTCGTGATCTGCATGGAAAACAGGATTTTGGCTGTCTTGCATAGTAAATAAAGTCCTTATCCCTCTCCAAGTAGAAACAGCTCTAGAAATGCTTTAGATCTGTTTCCCACTGTGGTAACCACATTTTCATGTGCCATGCTGTGTCCAAATGTGTTCTGAATCCAGCATAGTGTCAGATTGTCCCAGCGCTGTTCATCTTGACTTTAACCAGTAGGGAATGCTTGATATGAAGACCACTTCATTCCTTATTAGTACCATTTTTTAAAAAATGCCTTGATAAGGGGGAGTCACAAAAACAGGAGACCATAACGGAGTACTATTCCAGTCTCCTTGCCATCTTAAAACTAACATCAAACACAGAGTCACCAGATATACTGTATGCATAAGTGTATACAGTTAAGTGGCCAGACAATCTAAACTGCTCTTGAACAGGTTGCTGGCCACAAAGGCTCAGTCAGGAGGTTCTTCCACCCCCAGCCCACCCCCATATTTAATATGAACTGTGTTCCTCCTCTTCACAAGTTCAACAGCGGAGTGAAATAGTCCTGCATAGGAGTAGCTACTTTCTCCTCCATCTCTAGGTTCCCTCTAGGGGGCTGCCTAGAACATCCTGTACTGGACTCATTTGCTGTACTTGCACTAGCTGTACCAGGTTGTGTAGCGGGGGGATGAAAACTAGTGTCAGTGTCTAAATTTCCAGCTGTAATGCTGACAGTTTCCTCCTGCCCCTTAGTTGATTGTAGGTGTAGTTGAGTGACCTCCATTTCCCCAGTATTTTCTTTTGATAAAATGGGGTCTGTAGCATCATTATCCATAACTTCAGTATCATCTTCCTGTGCCACACTCTGGCCATCTGCAACTTGCAGTTGGGGGGAGGGCTGAAATCTGCTCCTGTGCAGGCTGATTTTCCATGAGGCTTAGTACAGTTAGAACAAGGTTCAGTTTAAGGTTCTGTGTTAATTCAAAGGTGGACAGTAAGTCAAGAGAAAGTTCACTTGCCTGTGTCTGTCAAGGTGTAGAAGGTCCCATATTGTCCTGAGATACAAAAGTCCCATCTTGTCTGTGTTTAGAGGACACATATAGTAGCTCAGGATCTGAGACTGGTACTTTTCCCAAATCAACAACTCTCACCCGCCCTGGATAACACCAATGTTCATTTTCTCATTGTTTTTGCCAGCCAACCTTTTATAACCTTCTCTTTGGTAAGCCCAGAGGCAGAAAGGGCATGTGTATTGGAGGACTGTTGCAAATGCCTATGTAGCATTCTGTTGAGCTGACTCTGCCCTGATCCATCAGCCCATCCTGTAGGGATACTGTCATATTCAGTAGCAATAGCACTCACCCCTGCAGCTCTGAGTGTTCCCCAACATTGCTAAGCTGATTGTCTTCCTAGTAATCCATTATCCCACCCACCAGCAGAGGAGCGGGCGTGGTTTGTTCTGCATCTTAGAAACTACCTCAGGACTGTGGGAGCATTATGCAGGGCATATAGCAGAAGGTATAAAGTCTGTTTTGATCACGGGCTTCATTTGAAAACCTGGGCCTGTTGCAGCTGCTGTCTGTTAAAGCAGAGCCACGTCTGCTGCCAGGTGAACAGCTGGTTTCCCTGACAGTATCAGTCCTTCAGCCAGCATTTTGGGAGCTGGGTGCACCATGTGCTGAACACCTACGTAGTTTCTTAGGGCTCCTGGCAAGTTTTTTTCTATCAGTACCATCTTGGATAGGTTCATACCCAGCAGGCAGGGTTGTGGAAATGCCACTCTGTTCTATAGAAACATCACATTGCCTGCAACCTTGCAAAAATTTCATTCTCTCTTCCTTATCTGTCAGCAAAGTCAGCAGGTAAGACTTTTCCCCTGGTATGCTTCTAACAGGGTTATCACAGCAGACACCTCCACACTTCCTGTAGACACTGTTGTCTCAAAAAGTGCAGCATCAGCTTTCTGACTAGAACCACCACTACAGATGGGTGAAGTTGGTTAAATTCACTCTGTGAATTAATCCATGAAGTTAGCACAATTTGAGGAGTGCATATTGAGCTGTGGAGTGCAGAATTTTGCCACAAATGGTGGAATTTCACCCACAAACATTGGAATTTTGCAACAAATGGCAGAATTCACCTGCAAATTCTGCAATTCCCTAGTGATTTTCGCACATTTACATCGAAAACTTTGCGATTTCAGTCATAGTCAAAGTGCTGAACTTCACAAAACTCTGCGGATGCAAATTTCAGCCACTTTGTGGCAACTTTGTCAGCAGACTTAAACTTCATTGCAAATCTAGCCACCATGCATGTCAGTGTTCAGCTGGACATGTGAGTGGCAGGCAACGATGGCTTCTTATGCCTCCAGCACCTTTGGCTTTCTCAATACCTTGGTTGGGGAGGGAAGCATTTTCCTCCATGCTTTCAGCCATGTCACTGCCCACTTCAACCTCCATCTCTCTCTTTCTCTGTCCAAGAGGAAGCAGACAGCACCCCCTGACAAAAAGTAAGGGTATTTTTTATTAGAAAAATCAAAACAAATACAAAACAACATTTTCATCCAACTAGTACCTTTGCAGTCCTACACATTGTACTGAATAATATGTAGAAGAAGAAGAAGAATCAGCATTTATATAGCGCTTTTCATACACAGTATCCCAAAGTGCTTTACAAGCAATGCTAGACTGGTAGTGAAGGACTGAATGTGAGGTGGTGGCCATATCATGCATCATCATCCACACACAGCCTGGATAATTGCATGAACCTGTTTATGGGAAAGGAAATGTTGGCCAGGACACCGGGAATGCTCCCTGCTCTTTGCGAAGAGTGACCTGGGTTCTTTTACTTGCACCTGGATACCTACCAGGACAACATCAGGATGGGCAGAAGGGACCTCGGTTTAATGTCTCATCTGAAGGACGGCACACCCCAGCAGTACAGCACCCCCCAATACTGCACTCAGATATCAGTGATTTTTAGGTGCAAGTCCAATCCCGGTGTGGGACAAGAACCCACGAACTTCTGGTCCAGAGGCGGATGTGCTACCAACTGAGCCATGCTGACACCTGTAGTTTAATTCATAACTGAAAATTATAAAACATTATGTAGTTTCCTTAAAGATCTGCTCCACATCATGCAAGCCAGCATACTCTATGCCATAAATCCATAAAATGAAGCTTTGTTAAACTAGCAAATTCTCTTTTTATAAATTTCATTTACTTCATTGTGCACATAAGGGACTAAATCTAGGATTGAAAGTTCTTTTTATTGCTGTATCCATTGGTGTCTTCCTTGCCAAATTCCCCAATTTAAACATGTAAAAATAACATAAATCATTCCTGGGTTCCTTTTACTCCAGACAGCAGTTAGATTACCTAACACCAAAATATCATATGTGACATTTCTGAAAGTGTTCCTTCCATCTAGATGCTAATAGGGGCCAAAACTGTGTAATGAAAGAACATTCAAAAAAATAAGTGATTCATTGTTTCTAAACACCCTGCACACTGTGCTCAAGGACATATCCTTTCTACTACTTCTGTATGCTTGCGATTATTTTTAACATTCAATTTCTCATGACTACACATCCACACTGCATCCCACATTTTACCTGGGATTTGAAATTCTGTAGTAGCCTCCAGGACACATTTGCTTGAAACTCTAACACTGCTGGGAAATAGTGATTCCTCAGAAAAGAAGCTATACATAATTGTCAAATATTACCTGGTATTACTCAGTTTTGCAAAGGTGGAAGTAGGCTCTAGGCCCATCAAGACCACCTTCCCCACATGCAGGGTGAATATTATCTCTCTAAACCTAATAGGTATTTATCCAGTTCACTTTTGAACTTCCTAGAGTCTTTGATGTCTACAATATATTGTGGTAATGCATTCTACATTGTAGAATCCCTAATCGTGAAATAATGTTTACGTTTATTTGTTAATGCTCTACGGATGCATATTTGCTTGATGTGACATCTTAGATTTTCCTGTTTGTCTGCCATAATAAGGTTACATTCCTTCATAAGTAAGTTGTCATTTAGTATGTTAAAAAAGAGGAGTAAGTCCCCTCTATTCCTTCTTAATTGTAGGTTATATATGCCAAGTGAGTTTAGTCTATCTTTATATGGCAGATTGTTAATCTTGGGAATTAGTTTTGCAGTTCTCCTCTGCATACTCTCTTTAATTATTTTATCTTTACTGAGAGAAGGAGCCAAAAAGGAAACTGCATAGTCAGTATGGGGTTGAACAAATGATTTATAGAGTGGTATAATACAATGCTAATTTCTGATGATGAATGACCTTTTCATAGCAGCTATGATACGGTTACCCACTTGAGACACTTTTCTGCAGTGGTCACCAGGTGAAAGAGAATTATTAACCACAATACCTAGTTCTTTTTCCATTTTAACAAGCTTAATGATATTGTTATTCAGTGAGTAACTTGTGTTTGTTTTTTATGATCCAAGATGTGTAACTGAACACTTTTCCACATTAAAAATCATTTCATTTGTATTGGCCCAACATTCAAATTTTCAACAGATACATTTTTATTTGTTTGATTTTTGCCTCTGTATCCACTTCAGATGAAATTGTAGTGTTGTCAGCAAACTTTCTTAGTTGGTTTTTGATACCATAGTGGAGATCACTTATAAATAATCCAAACAAGAGTAGACCCATGTACCAAGCCCCAAGGTTCCCCGCTGGTCACAGGTATCTTATTAGATGAAGTATCTCCTATCTTAACTCTTTGAGATCTATTTAGTAACCACTTTTCTACCCCGGTGACTTTATAACTGTTAAAGCCTAGTTTGGTCAGTTTATCAGCCAATAGATTGTGTGATACCCGATCGAAGGCTTTGCTGAAGTCTAAGTAAATAATGTCAATTGGAACATTTTTGTCAATACTGTCATTTAGGTTTTCATAGAAATAATCAAATTTATGGTGCATGATCTTCCCTTAAGATATCCATGTTGGGTATGATCTTTAACTCCCTTAGTGTCTATTTCCTGTTCGATTTTGTTTTTTTAGAATTTTTTCGATAATTTTGCATACAATTGAGGTCAGGCTAATTGGACGAAAATTCTCCTTACAATTTTTGTTCGCATTTTAATGTATTGGTGCCACAGAGGCACTACACTAGTCATCTGATACTTCCCCTGTCCAATAAGGTTTGTTAAAGATGATGGCTAATGGAGTGAGTAATTTGTCTAAGGTTTGTTTAATCAGGTAGGAATTCATTTTGCCTGGCCCAGGTGAAGTATTGTTTTTTAGAGTAAGTGCAGCTGTTTTGATTTCTTCCAGTGTTATATTAAAGTACGGATCTGTTTTAGTGGCAGTCGTATGTTTTATAATTTTCTTACTAAACACTGAGCCAAAATACCCATTAAATCTGTTTACAACCTCAGTCCTATTATTTATCTCCACCACTTTTTCAAATAATGTTGAGATATTGTTATACCTGTTTTTGTTGGACTTAATATAATGCATAGAATGCTTTTGTGCTTCCTTTTCATATGGACAATTAGAATTCCGTGTTTCTTCTTTCATTTTTGATTAAAGCTTTTGTTCTTTTCATGTCATTCTTGTAAGATAAAATGGCTTCCTCGGTTTTTAATTTTTTAATTTTTTTGAAACTTGTTTCCTTTTTTTTATTAACCTCATAATTTTGTGGGTTAGCCACAGGGGTATTTTACCTTTATTAGTGAAGTTTTTTAGTGGTATATGTAATTTTTCCAGGTTATGAATGATTTTTTTAAATATAGTCCAACATTCTATAGTTTGTAGGTCAGAGAAGAGCACTTCCCAGTTGAATTTCTCTAGGGCTTTCTTGATTTTGGAACAATCTCCTTTATTACAATTAAATCTGTAAATAGTTTGGCCTTTGTAGCATTTTTGTTTATTAAGTTTGAATTGTACCATATTATGGTCACTATTTCTGATGGGTTTAGTTATAACTAAGTTTATGATATCAAGTGGTAAATTTATTAAAACTACATCTAGAATATTACTGTCCCTTGTTGGCTCAGATACTATCTGTTCTAGACTCACAGATATGATTATGTCCAGGAACATTGATTCAGAATTTTTACATGCTGTTAAGTTTTGCCAGTCAATCCGTGGAAAATTTAAGTCCCCAACTAGTATTACATCAGATTTATTGGTAAGCTCTGATATTATTTTAAGTTTTGGTTGTAATTTAAAACAGCAGACAGTGGTCTATAAAAATTCCCAAATACTAGTTTTTTTCCCTATGGGTGCTCAATCTGTATACAGTATCCCTTTGGACTTCAGTGATTCCTTCATGTAAACACATACAACACCCTCTTTTTTGGTTTCCCTGTTCTTTTGATACAGGGTATAACCTGGAATGCTGTTGTGCCAATAGAAAGCCTCATCCCACCAAGCCTCTGTGATGGCAACAATGTAAATTTGTTCTTGTATCATAATACTAGTGAGTTCACTTAGTTTAACCATATTAAGACTTCTAGCATTGCCTATGAGGAATTTGTAACCACCAACATTATTAGGTAGACATGATGACTTAGTTAAGGTTTCTTTCCCAGTTTGCTCCTGACTAACTAGTTTAAATGTGTATCGATAGTTGTTACAATACTTTTCCCCAGAATTTGGCTCCCCTTTTTATTAAAATGCAGACCATCCCAGCTGAACAAGCTATAATTGTTGCAAAATCTTTCCCAGTGTGTAATACAAGTGATTTTTTTTCTTTAGGGCCCATTTTCTCAATCACTCATTTATTTTTTTTGATCTCATCAAGTTTAGACCTATTTGCTCTTGGAACTGGCAACATTTTGGATAGAAATATTTCACATTCTCTTTTTTCAAGAGTGTTGACTAGCGAGTAATAATTATTTTGAATGTCTTCATTGGTGAACTCATTTATATCATTAGTTCTGGCATGTACAACTACCAATGGTTTGTTTCCAGCATGTTTCACGATACTGGGGGTCATTCTCTTGATGTCACTAATCCAAGTCCTTCTGAAACTGGAGCAAGTTCTATTGTGCTTATCTTGTTTACACACATCCTCATCAATATATTTAATAATTGAGTTCCCCAGAACTACAACCTACCTGAAACCACTGTTTGTATTAGCACCTGCTGTTTCGTTAGTTTCCAAAGATTGGTGCTTAATTATATCTGATTCCGATGGAGGTTTGGTACTAACATCCTTGTTTCGATTGTTTACTAGATTTGTGTTACTTACATTCAACAGGTTTAAGTTAATAGTTGTGGTACTAACTGAACTAGGTATGGCAGAAGCAATAGTATAGGGTGATCCATTGTTATGCACCTGGGCTGAGATAACTATAGTGCTAGATTTTGGAATGTGACTGTCCATTGTTTTTTCTTTTGTGGCCTATTATTCTTATCTATCACCTCTGAGAGAGTATTGGATTCCTCATTCAGAATCAGTAGGGGTGAAAAAGAGTATTGTAGGGGGATACTGAAATCCATAGCTCTACGCCCTTCTTTTTTTTGTTAACAACTGGGCTCCATTCTGGCCCCTCACCACTGTCCTTTTCCCTATCTCTTTTGAGGGAGTCTTCAGTTTTTTTCATTAGGTGCATTTGCTGAAATCTCAAAGACACTGGTTGATTTTTTATTTGGCTCATTAGTAATTTATTTTCATTTAGTAGCTGGAGGATAGTTCCCTAGTTCTTTGATTTTACACTTCAGTATCTCATTCTCCTTACATTGTAAACATTTAAGTCCCTCAAGCCCTGTACTGGATTCAAGACAGAAGTTGTTACATAATATGCAAGCCATGGCTATTTCGTCAGTGCTAAGTGTAATGATTCCTTTATTAATGTCCATGATAATATGTTAGTTACCTAGTTATAAACAACATAAACAATATTACTGAATATGTGAAGGGTCCTGCCAGTGTCCCAGTCATCCCTGCTATCCCCAGTGGACTTGCACATGGCCCCATGCATGCCAGCTCCTGCTCACCAGTGGGGACCTAAATAGTGGCTATACCAGAACTGGCAGTGCTTCCTGCTTCAGGTTTCAGCACTTTAGCGATCTACCTATACAGTGCTTAAAAAAACAATAAAATCACTGCCTGCTCATGTGCAGGGTGCAATAAAAACACAGCAGCAAGTACTGAAAAGTATCAAGGCTTCCTAAGTCAGTAAACTGACAGAAATTGTGGGTTGTCCCTGGGACAGTCTAGCAATGCCCCACAATTTATCATGGAGGTCACTGAGTAATAACCTGGAGAGGATAGTATCCATTACCTCTGTCCTACTCCAAGTTAAAGTGCAAAGTGCAGCAGAATCAGTAAAAAAACAGCATGCTTTATTCAGCACAGACCACCTCTCACCAGAGGCACACAAAATACTCCAACTAAAGCAGTCAATCTAGACCCTGCTCGCTAGTGGGGGGACCTAAATAATGCCAGTACTAGACGTGGCAGTGCTTCCTGCTTCTGGTTTTGGCACAGCATACCACCGACCTCCTCTCACCAGAGGCATGAAAAATACCTCAACTAAAGCAGGCAACCTTCTTCCTGCAGAATGACATGATTTAATCTGTGTTACAGTAAGTTTCCATTGTTTTGGTAAAAAAAAAATTCCTTAATACACAATGGATCCTTTTTCAAAAATCTGATTTTCCCTCTGTCCCATAATGGGATCAGTGTCTCACACCAGTCTGGAAATAGGCTGGTCCATGGAAAAACTATCTGTTGCAGAAGTGATAAAATAAGAGGATTTATCATCCCTAGACCACCCTCTTTAATTCTCCTGTAAGTATGACATCTTGTAACAGGATTCAAGCTGCTGCCCCGTAATAATCTAAAGAAAATATTATAGAACATGGCCTGTAATACTAATGAGGGAGAGAAAATATGCAGAACAATGGGAATTCTCTAAGTTTTAATTAAAAACACTCTCTTTTTCCATGTCATTGGCCAAGAAACCCATCTGGCAACAGTCCTTTCTGCTAATTCTATTCTTGGTATCCAACTTTCTGTGTCCATATCACCATGTCCAAATATGATACCAAGCACTTGTATCCTTTCCCTGATTGTTAAAATGTTCTCTAATGTAGGACCTTCTGTGCCCCCCAAACATAAAGCTTTACTTTTCTCTTTATTGATAATGATGCCTGTGGCATCTGACACCTCTGTTAACCTAGTTACTATCCTGTTTCAAGAATCCTGGTCTTTCTCTAACAGTACCATATCATCTACATACATCATTGTTTTAACAATTACCTGTCCTGTTTTAGTAGTCATAGCATAACTATTCTGCTTAGACTCAATATAATGGAGAACTGGGTCTATACTGAAGACATATAAGAGAGGGCTCAGTAGGCACCCCTGTCATACTTCCTTTTTAAAGTGACTCGGAGAACTTAACAGAAATAGTATCACTGCATTCTGATGTAGCATTTTAATCACATTAATAAAATTGCATGCAGCCTATACTTTTCTAGTACCTTCCTTAAGTAACTATGAATAACTGAATTGAACAAATGATATTGGTCTAATACAACATACAACATATCCTTCAAATTCTCCCCTAATTCCCCTTTCCACAGCTTCACTTATAAACAATAAGTTATTCTGTATACTTCTCCCTGGTACAGCGCAGACATGAAGTGTAGTTATTAGATATTGTGTGATTGTTGCAATTACTTGCACATATTTTCTTTTAAGATTTTCCCATCTGTATTCAGGATGCTGAGAGATCTGCAACTGTTAACGTTAGTTTTATCACCTTTCCTAAAAATAAAACTAAAAATCCCATCCCATCCCACTCCTTTATCTATATCAGGACACAAGGAACCAGATTCCAAAAGAAAGTTAAATAGCCCTGTTAACATCTCTGTAATTAGAGTTATCAGTTTTATACTGTATATAGTTTATTTATTTGAATTTTGGTAACTGGGTGAGCCCGCTGAGACATTACAGTCCCTTTTCCAGGGGTGACCCGGGAAGTGCAAGTACATTGATAGAGGCATGGTAGTTACAGTGGTCACATTTGCATCATTTACAGATTTACAATATTACATTATTTACAGATACACTTACAAAATTACAAGTTAATTATAGGTAGGTGGTGCAGTACACTGACAAGTACATGGCAGTTACAATGGAGTTTGCCCTTTAAGGGGCAGACCAGGTTGTCCTGGTGCACCCCTTCCACTTTTATTAGGATGGTTGTACTCAGAAGGGAAGGGGGGAAGGAAGGGAAGGGGACATGGGATAGAACAATGGCCAGGCAACAGGAAGGGGAGAGGCAAGTGGTGGTACACAATGGACAGCATAGAGGGGTTTCAGCCACTTTTTGCTGGAGTTTTTGATCTTTTGGAACTGCAGCATGTTGGATTGGCAGATTAATTGGAAGGTTGGTACAGCAAGGAAAGAGGTAAGGAGAAACAAACAGTATGGTACAAGTGTTTGAGTTTTAAAAAAAAGGGAAAAAGAAAGAAAGAATGAGAGAGATGAGAATGTAAAACCTGAAGGATAAGGCAGAAGGGCAGGGGGATTTGACTGTGATGTAAGATTTTTGGGATTGAAGCACATGGCAGAATGTTTGATTTGCAAGGAGGCTCAGTCATTGTATTAACATAGCATTTGTAGGGCAGGGCAGAGATAAAAGACAGATTTAAAAAAAAAGTTCATTTAAAGCAGAGCAAACAACTGCATATTCCAGGATAGCTTGCATCTGTGTGGTATTTCTGAGCATGAGATACAGCCGGCAGGGGGGAAAGCAGGCTGATAACAGCAGGAGCTTGAGGTTATGGGCACAGGCAGCGGTGGTTGTTTCATGGAGCGAGGCATATATAGCAGCGGTGAAGGTTATGATGGAGAAGTAAAGGGGTGAACTTTAACGGTGGGTTGCAAGCGCTTGAAGGTGAAAGAAGAGTGCAAAGCATTGAAGTACAGAGGATTGTGCAGTTGGTTGGACAGTGGCTGTGATTTTGGAACAGGGAACAGAGGAAACGTGTTAAGGGGCCTGGCGGAATGGCCCCAGAAGGAAAGGGTTTTTTTTTAAAGAGAAACTGGGAGATATGTCTGAGGGAAAGCAGCGGGGGGATCGGAGGAAACAAGGTACCCTGGGCATGCAGCTGGTGGCCAAATGGGGCTTTGAGCACCGCAGTGATAAGGCGCATGTAGGAGGCCCAAGCAGCAGAGGCCTAGCATGAAGATGGAGCAACGGTGAATGCGTGACTTCATACACCGTGTGTAGGCCGCGATGAAGGGGAGAGAGCTATGGGAGAGGGTGGGGGCCTAGAACACTACAGGCAGAGGAAGGCAGGGTAGGGGGAGACTGGGAGAGTGCAGATAAAGAGGGCCTGCATGGAGCAGGCCATGAAGTGTATGTGATGACGTCACACACTGCAGAACCACGCGGTCTGGGACAAAGGTTTGCTGGGGAAGCGGAGGCAGGCGACGATGCCCAACCATAAAGGGGGAGCCTGGACAATGCACACTGGGGGGAAGGTGCAGAAAAAGGGGGGAGGACCAGAGCTGCAGGGGAAGAAAGGGGTGGAGACAGGGAAGGAGGCGGCGGCAGCCACAAGGGCAGGAGGCCAAAAGGGGGCAGGGCCTGCAAAGTGGGAGGCTGAGCTTCAGCTCATGATCCAGAAAGGCAAGGACCAAAGGGGACAAGGCCAAAGGACAGGCCGGGAAGGGCATCACACACTTACATCTGGGTCTGCAAAGAGTTCATCAATCAGCATGAACACACAAATGTTTTTGAGGAAGGGGCATTGTACTGGAGACTTGGAGCCCTTTTTGTTAAGATTATTTAAACAGTGCAGTACATCTAGTAATGGAGAGAGCCTCTGAAAAGGGGTTTTGTACTATGTGTCTGCTGAATAGCTCAGTTGGTTAAAGGCTTTCATTTGTACTAGTGATACTGAGTTTCCAACTAAGGGGCATTGTACTAGATATTTTCTGATGAAGGGGCATTGTAATGGAGTATTAGAGCCTGAACGAAGGTGGGGGTGAGTGGGGGGACTGGGGCCTATGGTACAGGTGCAGTGTAGGATGGCCACATTAGGGTGTGATGTAAACATAATTTAACAACAGAATCTTGTTTCCTTCTCTTCAGGTTTCTTTGCAGTGTGAAAGGACGGAAGATATGGCACCTAAGAAGAGCAGGCCCTCGAAGGAAGATGCTTACAGGGCTATAGTCGAGTTGGTAGAAAAAGCCTACAGGATGTGGGAACTAATGGAAGGGGAGGAACCAGGAGACCTGGGAGAAGAGGAAAGTGGGGAAAAGGGGGCAGAGGGAAGAAACAATGAAGGGCCATGCAGTCCCACCAGGGTACAACCAATGGTGGTGGGACCCAAAAAGGTGACTGATCCAGTACCTCTGCATCCTAGTGACCCGGTACTGCCAGTACCTCCCCAAGACCAAGTCAGGTTTCCCCAGGGGAAACTGGACCAGATCTGCCGAATACGGTGGTTCTCCCTCAGCCGATAGTGGTGTATCCACCCCCTCAACCACTGGGTGCTGTAACGGGGCACCAGGAGGATGGCAGGCAGCAAAGCTTGGACAAGGACCCAGGTAATGCACCCAGCGCAGTGGGTGACAGTATAAAAGAGTGTATTAGTCAAATTGTGTTGGCACTTGGGACAGGGGGCCTAGGGCAAATGGAGTCAGCCCTATCAGAGATCAGGATGGAAAAAGAGGTACCAAAAGGGAAGGAAGGAGGTATAGAGAAAGAAAGAAAAGGAACAAGAGAGATAGGTGACCCTGGGATGAGGGTAGGCGGACATGTTCCACTGGCTACAGGCGAAAGATATGGAAAGGAGAGTATGTGGATATATTTGCATTGGTGAGCCGAAGTGCAGCTAAGTATGAGGAATTGGAGAACATAGGAAAGAGGAAATGACAGCAGGTAGTATTGTTAAGGAAGAAGGAGAAGAAAATTCACAAAGGGAAGACTTGGGATGCGTGGTATGTAGGTTTTGCTACTTTCTCAGCCATAGTATTAGAAAAAAAGGCCAGAATTGGGCATCCTGCTCATCACATACTCCCTAATAATAAGGCAGGCAAAAGCAAAAGGGGGGGTGGGATGGATATATTATGCTGAATTTTTTCGGCAGAGAATGGCAACATATGGGAATGTTAGATGGGATACAAAGCAGCTAGACTTATGGACAGACTTCATCATGGATCAGTCCATACCTGAAGGGGAATGGGGGAGGAAAGGTGTTGGGCCCCAGAGGTACTGCTGGGCATACAATAGGGCCTTTTGTTCATGGCCCCAATGTCACTTCCAGCACACATGTTCGAAATGCGGGGGAACGCACCTGGCAAACAGATGCAGAATGACATGGGCCCAGGGAGCACAAGGATCTGGGGGTCAAGTTTCAGGTCAACAGTTGTTTTGTGAAGGACAGGGGTTTAAAGGGCAGGCATGGAGCAGGGGTAGGGGTAACTCAAGCAGAGGAAGACAGAATCACTGATCGAGAAAGCCAGACACTGAGCGAGAAACAGGGACTGGGGAGGGAAAAGGGAGAGAAGACAGGAGGCATTTTGGGATAGCCAGAACCCCCATCAGGATAGAAGCATGGAGAGGTTGGTTGGACAGATATCCAGACAAAAAAGTGGCAGGGATGATGAAAAAAAGGTTTTTGCACAGGTTTTTGATTGCAGTGTGATGAGTCCAGACAAGCAACAGAGGTACACAACCTGGGGTCAGTAAAAGGGAAGAAAGAGATGTTAAGACAAATGATAGAGAAGGAAGAGGTAGCGGGAAGAGTAGAAGGCCCATTTGATACCCCCCATTACAGAACATGAGGATCTCGCCATTAGGTTTGGTACCCAAGAAGCATGAAGGAGAGTATAGGGTGATTCACCACCTGTCCTTTCCAGAGGGGGATTCGGTGAATGACTTTATCGGGGAGGAGTATAGTAGGGTAACATATTCAACACTGGAAGATGCAGTCTGGATAATCCAGGCTACTAAGGATGCATGGATGGCAAAGACGGATATCAAATCCACGTTTAGGTTGCTGCCAGTCAGGAGAGAAGATGGGGACCTCTTGGGTTTTAAAGTTGGGTGGCAGTACTATTTTGACAAAGCCATACCCATGGGATGTTCAATAGCATGTGTAACATTTGAAGCATTTAGCACTTGTTTGCAGCGGATATACCAAGAGAAAACCAGTCATAGAATGGTTATTCACTATTTGGATGATTTCCTTTTCACCGGTAGTGGTAAAAAAGAGACGCAAGAAATGTTGGGCAAATTTCAAGAGATGTGGGGTGCCACTGGCACCGGAAAAAACAGAGGGGCCCCGGAGGATGCTAGAATTCCTGGGTATTGAAATAGATGCCCCAAGGGAAATATTCTGGCTGCCGGACCAAAAAGTAGAGAAACTGAAAGAATTGATCCTAATACATACCAGCAGGAGAAGGGTACAGCTAAACCAAATACAACAGGTTCTGGGGCACCTGAACATCGCCTGTAGTGCTATTGAACCAGGAAGGGCATTCACAAAAAGGCTAGCAAGGGCTACAGCCAGAGTAACCAAACCACACCATTGGGTAGACCTGACAAGAGGTGTTAGGGAGGACTTTAGCACATGGGAGGAATTTCTCAGAGAATATAATGGCTGCTCTTTCTGGCAGGAAGAATGGGTATATAACACAGACCTCGAGCTTTACACAAACACAGCTGGGGGAATAGGCATGGGGGGCTACCTGAAGGGCAGGTGGTTTGCGGAACCATGGCTGTCTGGCTGGGTAACGGATGGCAAGGTAAAATATATAACATTGCTAGAGATCATGCCCATCTGGGCATGTACCCTGGTGTGGGGGGAAAAGTTACAGGATCAGAAAGTGACATTCTGGTGTGACAATAGAGCAGTGGTGGAGGTTCTAAACAACAAGGGGGACAGGTCAGAAACCGTCATGCAAGTTTTATGTAATTTAGTTTTAAGGGCCTTGCAGCTGAACATGTCATTCAGAGCAAAACACATAGAAGGGGAACACAACACCCTGGCTAACAGCCTTTCCCATCTGCAGCTGAATCATTTCTGGAGGCTGGCACCAGCAGCGGAGGAGCAAAAAACGCCCATACCAATGATCATCTGGGACGTTGACGAGAAGGAGCAGAACTATTGTTTTGCAGCTCATAGGCACCTCGGACCCTGAGGGACTATGATGGGGCCTGGCAAGTGTTTCAAACATTCAGGGCAACACACCAGATGGAGGTAAGTAGGCCACTCACAGAAGAACAATTGGGAAAGTTCATCATGGAGCAATGGCAAAAAGGAATAGCCCACACCACAATGGAGGTCTATTTAGCAGGGATTCCAGTTATCTGCAGCCTAAAGGGATGGAAGGACCCAACAAAATCGTGGTTTATTAGAAGGATGATGCAGGGATGGGGTAGGTTGAAGCAAGGGCCAGCAGACAATAGAAGACCAATAGGGGAACAGTTGCTAGCAAAACTAAAGGAGATGCTACCGGCAATATGCAGATCAAAGACCGAGGCCCAGCTATTTCACACGATTTATGTCGTAATGTTTGCAAGGGTTATGAGAGTGAGTGAGGTGGTAGGCCATGGCAAAAAAGAAAAGAAAGGGGGATTGGAATGGGACGATATAAGTCGGGGTATGAAAGAGATACAGATCAAGATTAAGAGGTCAAAGATGGATCAAAAAGGGCAGGGTTGCATCATAACACTAAAAAGACAGGTAGACGGCACCTGGGCCATGCAGTGCAGGCTTTCTGGAAGCTTTACCCGCAGAGACATGGGACCGAACAGGGAGATTATTTGTTCATGGTGATGGAAGAGGGGTCACCAGTTAACAAGTCACAGCACTGCTCAAGAAAGGCATGCAATTATTGGGAGAGGACCTGGTTAACTACTCGTCCCACTCCTTGAGGATTGGGGCCGCCTCACAGTGGGCGGCAGCAGGCGAAACTATGGATAGTATTTTAGGAAAAGGACGCTGGTGGTCTGCCAGTTATAAGGGATATATCTGAGCACTGAAGTGAGAAAGTGCCGTATTGCTTATAAGGTTAACAAATGTGGGGTGAATGAGGTGGGGAGAGGACAGGGAGGGGGATACGATGTGGTGAAATTATGACAACATATGAGATAATTAATTTTGCTTAAACCCCATAGGAAGAGGGAGGACCACGGAAGTCTGGATCTGCAGCCACTCCTATATTTATTGGGCAGAAAGGAGAGCAGAGAAGAATGCTGGGGGAAAGCAGCTATAACAGGATGTAAAACGGTGTAGGCTGGTTTGCCGGGGCATCAGGGGGATTAGATGGGCACAACTATTTCCCACCTTAAAGGAACTTAAGGAACAGCCACCCAGCCCTGATTTACTTATTATACATTTGGGGGACAATGATCTGGTGGGCAAGCCATGGGTAGACACATACTTGCAGATAAAAAGGGACCTGGAAACAATACAGCAGTGGTGGCAGCAGGCAAGCCTTGCCTGTTCGGATATGATAACAAGGAGGGTTTGGAGGCATGAGCACAGCCATAGAGCTGTGGATAGGGCCAGGAAGAACATGAACAGAAGGGTAGGGGCATTGGTAAGGAATATGGGAGGACAGGTAATACTGCTGGGCATAGAAGAATGGGTAGAAGATTTCTACAGATCAGATCCGGTGCACCTGTTGGATCTAGCCATAGACATGTTTAACACAGAAATGATGGGCTTTATAGAAGCATGGATGAGACATGCAAAAAGCGGAAAATAATAAAAAAGGAGCGAAGAATGGTTCAGAAGGTTTCCTGAGGTAAGGGAGAGTAATACCTGGTGAGGGGAAAGCTGGTCATCCAACGCAAGCTGGAGACTGGCCTCCGTGGGGAAAAAAGGATGGGGGAGAAAAAGGAATAACACCAAAAGAGGAAGAAGATGAAGGAAAAAGTGGTCTCGGTTGTCACCGTTACCTAACAGAAAAGGAGAAGAAGAAGGCACCCAGGTTTTCACCTGGGGGGGAGAAAAAGAGGAAGAAAGAGGGATGATCAGAGATTGATATATGGATGAAAATAAAGGAAATTCTGAGAGATATAGCAATAAGATGATGAAATGAAACATGGAATTATGATATATAAATAAATTGTTTGCCAATCTGAGCACAACAACAAACAATGGTCTCTGTCTTTTTGTGAGGGAAAAGGGGGAAATCCGGGACAATGGAGTTTGTCCCTTAAGGGGCAGACCAGGTTGTCCCGGTGCACCCCTTCCCCTTTTATTAGGATGGTTATGCTCAAAAGGGGAGGGAAGGGAGGAAGGAAAGGGAGGACATGAAGAACAATGGCCAGGCAACAGGAAGGGAGGGCAAGTGGAGGTACACAATGGACAGCACAGAGGGGTTTAAGTCACTTTTGCTGTAGTTTTGATCCCTCCCACCCACCCTACTAGGCAGAGCAAGAGGGGAAGACAGTCAAGAAGGGACTGTATGGTGGGTCTGTCAAAGGTGGATGGCAGACGCGTCCAGATGGACAGTTTGGACTGCCAAGGGTGAATGGCAGATAATAGTATGGTTATGGACTGCCAAAGGTGGATGGCAGGAGAAAAGGGGGGAGGGGGACAAAAAGGAATAACACCAAAAGAGGAAGAAGATGAAGGAAAAAGTGGTCTCGGTTTTCACTGTTACCTAACAGAAAAGGAGAAGAAGAAGGCACCCAGGTTTTCACCTGGGGGGAGAAAAAGAGGAAGAAAGAGGGATGATCAAAGATTGATAGATGGATGAAAATAAAGGAAATTCTGAGAGATATAATAATAAGATGATGAAATAAAACATGGAATTATGATATATAAATAAATTAATTGCCAATCTAAGCACAATAACAAACAATGGTCTCTGTCTTTTTGTGAGGGGAAAAAGGGGAAATCCGGGACAATGGTCCCATCTACATCATTCACAGATTTACAATTTACAGCAAATACAGATGCACTTACAAATTATATTTACACATACATAAGAGGTTTGGAGAGCAGGGATACTTATACATAAACGGTATATAGAGCTGGGATAATTATACATAGAGTTTGGGAAGCTGGGACAAGAGTCATCGGAGGCAGGGGGAAGGTGAAGAGCCAGAGAGGTGGAGTAGTAAGGAGGATTGAAACTTAGCAAGAGAGGAACAGGACAAGATGGAGTGTGGTAGTGAGTTCCAGCCAGTATATATACAGTAGTTCACTGGATAATCCATCCAGCCAAGGGGCCATATTAAATGACAAAGATTGAATTGCCTCCTGTGCTTCCACAGACTAATGTCTGCTGTAAGGGCCTGTTCAACTTCTGTCAAACTAGGTACTGTTATAGACATCAGAAAATCCCATTGGGAATTCGATGGCTGTGTAACTGTTCCCAAATTTCCTTTTAGTATGTGCAGCTATAATTTCTTGCATTTCAGTATTATCTAACTTTATATTAGCTAATCATCTTTTAACAAAGTTATCAATCTGTTTTTAAGTTTGTCTTCTCAACTATCATATGGGTTAAAATGAAGTTTTCAACCCAGAATGCTGTATTTTGCTCTATGAATTGAGACATAGCTCTAACATACTGATACTGGAACATTTGTTTCATAATATTAGAAATTTGCTCAAATAAATCCATTCCTGTCCCTTATTTAATAGACATTAATTTAGTTAATTGCGCTCTCGGTGAAAGATAGGTGGGATAATTTTCTCTTTCTAAAGATGAAGTGTTTATTTTTTAAAGTAAAGTCCATAAGTCTGATTTGGTGTCTTCCCATCATCCTGCAGGGTCATTGTACATACAGGTCTCTGTTTCCTGGCTGTCAACAAGTCCTGCAGTTTTTTAACAATATCTACATTTTGTAAGCACGTAGTGTTCGTTCTCCAGAAACCTGGTCCAGTACTCCATGCCTGCACATTTACCATAGTCACACTAATTATTCTGCAGTCTGAGGGTCTGAGTGGAATAGTATCCAGCTGAACTACCAGAAGTCTGGATGAAATGAACCCAAAAATCTATTTGGGATGACAGGGTATTCTTAAAAAAGTATGTTCTCTGTTTTTCCTGCCACGGCAAACGCATCTAATAATCTTGCTTTGTGACACATGTTTTTAAGATAATTAGAATCACAGATCACTTTCTTTGTTTTTCTACTCCAGCCATTATCTGACAACCCACAATTAAAATCTCCTCCCAAAATACTCCTTTTGAGGAGTACAAATATGACTGAATTAATTTAAATAGTTCTATTCTACTGGCTTTGGTTTAGGCAGCATGTATATATTAATTAATTGGAATGACTGTTCCTGTATTTTTATATCTAAGAGCAAAATTCTGCTTAGTGAAATTTCCACTAATTTATGTACTGTGATGTCTGGATTCAGGAGGAGAATTCCTATTCCTGAACACATATCTTCTCCCATTGACCATAAGGAGGGTCTTATTTGCCACTCCTTCTGTGCCTTTGTTAGCTCTCCTATAATATTCAGCTGGTATCCTGTAGAAAAATCATAGCCTTCCCTAACTGCTGTAAGATCGAAAAGATAGTCATCCATTTCTTACTATTATTAATACTGTTAACATTAGTAGACAGCAATGAAATACTTCAACATATCAGGAAGAAAAACAAAAGAAAAACACAGTACATTGTCATTTCTTTCCAGACCCCCTCATTTTCCTTTTCTTAGATGACTGTGTGTCCATTGTTACACCTTCATTTTCAGAGGAATGATCTGGTAGTGATTAAAGGATAGAAGAAGCAATTGAATCCTCTCCAGTATCAGCCCAATCTCTGGTGTCTTTAAATACTTCAGAATGATTAGATAATGTTATGCTATCTTTTCTAGTTTGCTTTGACTTTGGTTGTTCTTTTAGTCAATATCTAGTGATATCCTAAAGGATTCCATATTGGGGGTGGGGGAACATTGAGACATAATATCGCAAGACATTATGCCAATGCAATATACCGCACTGCCAATACAGTGCAATATATTGCCAGCGGGATATGTCTTTTTTTACAGGAGGCTTCGGCCCTGCACCCTCAGTTATGGGGGACTGCTCCTTGAACCACCCCAACTAAAATATCTAACTACAGGTGGGGGTTAACAGTAAAAATCAAACAAAGTGTGAAAAAAGTAAAAACTCATGCATCTGGGACTGGAAATTGAACACACTGCTTGTCTCCCTTGCTGCCAATGGCTCATTCCATTAAGCCATGGCAGCTGTTCAGCAGACCCCTGCCCCAGCAGACGTTTTATCATTTGCCTGGGAGAGTGAGGGGGTGCACTACCACAAATACTACCTTTTGTGGTTTTGCACCCTCTCACTCATCCCTACAGTGCTGTTACTGTTGTGTGGTTTTGTCATATGCTGTAGAGTGTATGACAAAAGGACCTGGTAGGGGTGGGGCATAACATTGTTTTCTGAGAACTAGGTTGTTGTACTGTACTACTCTCCCCTCTGTCATCCACTGGCAGATTGTCCATTTCTTCTTCTGCCATAGGCACAGAAGAAGGCATGGTGCTTACTGATGGATGGGATTGATCTTTGGCTGGGCTACTTTGTGCTTTCTTGTGTTGTGCAATCCTTTCTGCTCCATTGTGCTGCATTGGAGTAGCTGGTGTATATGGACTGTGTCCATCTGTTTGCCTAGGGGTAGTGGGTGGATGAGTGCAACTGCTCCTGTCTCTGTCATTCTTCCTAGGCCATGGTAACAATATATTCATGCTTAGCCTTCTCTCTAGCATCCAGACTATTATTGGAGGCTGACATATATATTTTATAGGTATGACCTGTGTCTTCACAGAGGTTACATTTCATAAGGTTTTTGTTTTGTAGTATTGTATGGCCCAGTTCTGAACATAGAGTATATTTAACTTGATCACAGGCATTATTCAAATGAGAATGGGAAACACATTTATAACATGCCTTAGGCTGTCTGGCATAAAATAGGACTCTACAATTCCTCCTCCAAGAAAAAAAAGATTGGTAAAAATGTACCAAACATTCTGCTGGCTGTAGTAAAGTAACTTTGACGTGACACCCTTCTGTCTAAATGTGCTCTGAATCCAGGAAAAGCTCAGGCTGACCTGTTACTCCACACTGCTGTTTAAGCCACTACACAAGAGGCAGGATTTTCAAAAATACAAAAATGCTGCAAGCCCCTGGTGCAACGAACATATGGTGCATGAAGCTAGTGGCATTCTCCTGGCAGGGATTGGGATTTTCTATCCCATGTGACAAATTGCCTCGAGTTAGAACCTTTTTGTAGCCTAGCTGGTGGCAATCCTAGGGCTTTTTTTACTGAGCTTGTACCAGATATTTGATGCATGATACCGTAAATGGTGGAAACTGTTACATTTGTGCCCGAGATTGTAAAACTGGGCACTGTTACAGTGAAGGGGTTTGGCACGTCACCAAAACCTAAGTGACATGATGCACGGCTTGACACAAGCCCTATGCCACACTTTGAAAATCTGGCCCAATGTTTTCCATATTCATCCCTTTAGTCTTAAAGAGTATTGTGATTGTTTTAAAACTTGGTTTGGTAAGGGGAATCACCACACACACAGAGTCATTAGAGGGTGGGATTTGAGCTCATTATACATAGAAATATAGATGATAGTGGCAGAAAAAGACCAAAGGTCCATCTAGTCTGCCCATCAGTCCATATATCACCCAGTGACAAAAATAGTTCAAGACCTACAAATATTTTAAAGCTGACATTGAAAATTGTATCACCAGTGGTGTGCATCAAAGCATACATTTCATGAGTAAAAAAGTGCACGCTGTCATTAAATATTGTTTTTGCCACATATTGTTGTTTGATATATTGATGTTGTTTCGTGTCTTCATTAATGACATTGGGGAGGGAATTAAGGGCAAAATGTGCCAATTCACAGACAATACCAAACTCTGTGGAAGAGTGGACACGGGTGAAAGAATACAGGATCCATAGGGTGTAAGGAGAGGGATCTAGAAAAGGCAGAAATACTGAACAAATACTTCTGTTCAGTATTCACTGAGGACGGAGATGGTCAAGGACCACAGTTTGGGAACAGAGGTAATTGGGGGGTAGTGGACACCGTTCTGTTGACAGTGGAGAGAGTTCTGGAGGAATTCACAAGGCTGAAGGTGGATAAAGCCATGGACCAGATGACATACATCCAAGGATATGAAGGGAGCTGCTGGGGGAACCCTATTAACAGAGTCACTCAACACGGGGTGGATCCTGAGGACTTGAGGAGAGTGCATGTAGTCCAACTGCACAAAAGTGGCAGTAGGGTGGAAGTGGGAACTAAAGGCTAATCAGCCTCCCCTCAGTGGTGGAGAAGATTATTGAGACACTGATGAAAGAAAGGATTGTGGCACACCTGGAATTCTTTGGTGCCCAGGATCTGAAGCAATATGGATTCACATCAGGGAGGTCTTGTCAAATGAATCCTATAGATTTTTTGATTGGGTGACTAGTTGAATTGAATCAGGGAAGGGACGTAGACATCACCTACCCGGATTTTAGCAAAGCCTTCAATACTGTCCCAAATAGAAGGCTGCTTAACAAGATGAGTAGTCCGGGCATAAGGTGATACATTGGGTTAGAAACTAGCTGATGGACAGAAGGCAGAGGATGGTGGTAAATGGGATCTAATCCAGGGAGAGAGTGGTGACCAGCGGAGTGCCGCAAGGATCAGTACTGGGACCAGTCCTGATCAATGTCTTCTTTAGTGACATTGCAGAAGGACTGCAAGGAAAGGTCTGCCTATTTACAGATGACACCAAGATCTGCAACAGGGTGAATACTCCAGAAGGGGTGCAAAAAATGAAGTGGAACCTGGAAAAGCTTGAAAAATGGTTGGGGTGTGGCAACTGAGGTTCAGTGCAAGAAATGCAAGATAATGCACCTGGGTAGGGGGAACCTTGGGGACAGCTACAGGATGGGGGTGCTGACTGTCACCAAGGAGGAAAGGAATCTAGAGGTTATCATATTGGATGACCTTAAGGTATCAAACCAGTGTGCAAAGGCTGCATTGAGGGCCAGTGGCATGCTGGGGTGCATAGACAGAGGTATTACTAGTAAGATGTGGGAAGTGGTGATGTCATTGTATAAAACACTGGTAAGGCCTCACCTGGAGTACTGCATGCAGTACTGGAGACCACACATGTGTAAGGATATAAACAAGGTGGAAGGCTATCCACAGAACGGTGACAAAGATGGTGCATGGTTTGCACCACAAAACATATGAGGAGAGATTAAGAGACCTCAATATGTACTCACTGGAGGTGAGAATGGGGCGACATGATATAAATGTTTAAGTACCTCAAGGGCATAAACAAAGTACATGTGGAAGATCTTTTCCAATGTAGAAAAGATACCAGAACAAGTGGGCACAATATGAAATTGAAGGGGGTAGATTAAGAGGTAATGTGAGGAAGTTTTTCTGCACTGAGAATGTAGTGAACACTTGGAATAGTCTGTCGCAAGAGGTGGTAGGGGAAAACACAGTGGATGGGGCTTAAACATGCCTGGGACAAGCACAAGGGAACCTTGGGTGGGAAGGGAGTGATGAAAAGCCATTGACCACTTAGGGTGAGTGGACGCATACATGTATAGGGCCTATGGGTTGACTGGATAGGCCTAGCAGTCCTTATCTGCTGACAATGTCTATGTTTCTATGTTTCTGTCTGTAAAAGATGGAAAGATGGAAAGGTGGTCTGGGATCTGGCAGCTTTGCTTCAATGCCAAGAAATGCAAAGTTATGCACATTGGAACCAAGAATCCCAAGACAGAGTACTCCCGGGGTGGAGTTCAGGTATTTGCATCAGAGGAGGGGA
Source organism: Neoceratodus forsteri (assembly GCA_016271365.2). Taxonomy (NCBI): domain Eukaryota; kingdom Metazoa; phylum Chordata; order Ceratodontiformes; family Ceratodontidae; genus Neoceratodus; species Neoceratodus forsteri. The sequence continues at coordinate 1,390,201,429 of CM028130.1, read as the reverse complement.
AGGACTTGGATGTGATGATCACTAGTAATCTGAAGCACTCCATGCAGTTCAGCAAAACAGCAACAAGGGCAAACAAGATGCTGGGATGTATAGAGAGGTGATGAGTAATACAAGAAGGGAGGTTATACTGTCCTTGTATAGGTCACTGGTGAAGCCCCTTCTAGAGTATGGAGTTCAGTACTGGTACCCACACCTTAAAAAGGACGTTAACCTGCTTGAGAAGGTCAAGAAGAGTGCTACAAAGATGATAGCAGTTCAGCAGGGTAAAGCATATGAGGAGAGGTTGAAGGCACTGAACATGTACTCCCTGCAGAACAGGAAAGGGAGAGGGGACATTATTGAGACCTTTATGTACTTGAAAGGGATAAACAAGGTGAATATGTACAGCCTATTTGTGCTAAGTGGTAACAATAACACGAGGGGGCACAGTTTGAAGATAAAGGGGGGTTAGGAGGGATGTCAGGATGCACTTCTTCATGAAGCAGGTGGTGGACACTTAGAATGCACAGCCAAAAGAGGAGGTCTCGTTGAAGATGGTGAGCACCTTCAAGAAATGCTGGGATAGGCATAGGTGAAGGTAAGGATCATGGGTAGGGAGGATGGAAAGGATTGGAGGAGTGGGGATAGGGAAGGGTCAGTAGGTCAAGTTGTGGACCCTGCAATATTAGCAGACAACTCAGACAAAATGGACATCTTCTGCTGTCTTTTTCGTATGTTCATATGTATGTTTGTATATATTCTATCAGAAAATTCTGAGAGTCATCCATGGTATTTTAACAGCACTGCATTCATTCTCTTTGCAGATTCAAGGGCATTTAAAAAAAAAATCAGAGAAAAATCTTGTATTAGGACAACTTTCCCAGATTGGTCTTTTTTCACCAGTGCCAAAATTTGTATCACTGTGGAAGGGGGGATTATCCTTGTTATTTTGGTTTTGGCATAGTTTGTGCATTGTTTCTTATTTCTTCAGGCATCAAGGACTATTTCCCTCATGTTGGTTTTCGGGTTGCAATATTTCTATGTGGTTAGTATCCTGCATATCTTCCATCGAAAGCTCAGGGTTCCTGTATCAGGGTTGTCCTGCATAGGGTTCCCTTCAGAGGCCTGTGGCCCTATATCCATATTGCCTTCATCAAGAATAGGGCCTTGCTCCACAATAAGTTCAAGGGATTTCTTATTAGGAGTTGGAGTTACTTCTCCCTCTAACTCTTTTGTTAAATGTTATACTGTATTTTGTGAGTCTTTGTCAAAGCTTGTGTCTGGCCATATGTTGTTTGTTCTCTTCCACCCTTCACTCCTACTGCCTGCCTTTGGAGTACACTGACATGCTGGAAGGGAGCCTTCCAAGTAGTTTGCATCCCACTCAGTTCCATCTGACTTTTAAATCCATCCAGCAATAAGTAGGATATTTTCTGCTGACCATGTTGTACATGGTTGGCTGAATACGTTCCCTGTAAACTCTGTTTTCATTTTGTTTTATTTTTTCCATTGGGTTGTTTTTCTGGCATGGAGGGGGCAATGCCTTGTAATTGCATTATTCCCTTCAAAAGCTTTAAACCCCATCCTAAAGTTAAAGTTCACAGGTCCACTGTGGCTGTATGTTGTTTTCTGTGTAGTACTGGGACTCGTGTATTTTCCATGTTGAAGCTTCTGGCTGACAGCTAGTCAATTTTGCCACGTTGGTGCTCAGCTGTGTTGGCAGTCCCCTTTGATCTTCCCTACCTCACTTTTTAGCTTCTGTCAAGTCCCTCAGCCATTGTGGCGTTAAACCCATTTTACCACTGTTCTGTTTTAATTTTGCTTTTTCAACATTTCATTGAACGTCTGTACTGCAAGCAGGTTTAGCAAATGAGAGAACATTTTTTTCTTTAGTGCATTCACTAACCTGTTTTCTGATGTTTTTGTAGCAAAATCCAGTTCAGCTTCTATCTGGTCTGGTGATCTTTTCTCATCATGCTGAACTCCATTCTTGCTTATTCCTTCAACAATTCCTGGTATGGCAGGGCTGTTATCCTTCAAGACTTCTGTGTTAAATACATGCTGTCTGTCTCCTCATTACTTTGGGTAGAGGGGGAGACAGACTCCTCCACACAGGCTGCAGTCTCACTCTCCTCTCCTCCCAAAGAGTAGACAATGAGTAGGGGAATTCTTAAGTAAAAACAGATCGCATACAATACATTAACTTCAAGTATAACTAAAGGCAATATACATAACCAAAATTATAAATCATATATGTATTAATGTATATAGTTTCACACCCTACTCTCTTGGCTATAAACTAAAGGGGGCAGAGGAATCAATAATAAAACTGAAAGGAAAAACAGGAAGGGGGGAAATAACTATAACCCAGGGTGGCCCCTTACTACGGATAAAGAAAAAAACAGCTAAGTGTACATTGTACTGTATCGTATATCCTATACACACTAAAGAACACAACTACTATGATGTTGATATGTAAGCAATAAGACATGATGGGGTATGCATTAGACATTTCTAATGCACGGCAAGGGGCATAGTAAGGCACAAGGCTGCAGGCCAACTACCTTAAGCCCCTAGCCGTGCATTAGAAATACTTAATGCAAACCCCAGAGTGTCTTATTGTGCTTATAAAATGGGTCTCAGTATCTAAGGTTAATGTAAAAATAAAAATTTTTAATGACGATATTAAAAAAATAAAATATTTCATGCTTTTTGTTATAAAATAATCCTTCTGTCAGCACTACTCTGGTGTATTTATTTTTTGCTTTTTTGCATTTTACACTGATGGTGCCATCATAGTTCTGTCCTGGTTACTACGGTGACAACCCCCTCTCATGCCACTCTACCTGACATTTTTTTCATTTTGTACGTTTCTTATTTTAAATATTTCCCCATGTAAAAGTCTTCAAATGAAAATATAAAATCTCTGCCTACTTTTTTAAGGTTTGCTTCTGTTCCCTGTGTAATACTGATGTGTTAGTGGGTAGCTAGTGTACAGCTGAGAGAAGAGAAAGTGTGTGAGTGCATGATCGCGATCCACAGACCACCAGTAAGGGGCAGCACTTTTTTTTATTAAAAACAATCTCTAGGTACAACTAAACAGCTGCACTTTGAAACAGTGTCTCGTCTAAGACTGTACTTGAACAAGATGAAATTGGAAGCAGGATAATTGTGGGAGCGAGTGGCGGGCAGCCACGCATGCGGTGGGCAGGAGGGTGTGTGGAAATAAGTCATGAGAGACTGACTGAAGATACTGTACTGTATGCAAAAGAAAGAGCTTTATGGTGTATTGAGTCACAAAGAGGAAGTGCCAACTATTAGACAGGATGTAGCATAATGGTTAAGTGGAGATAAAAAAAAAGGAGGACTGACTGTGATGTGCATGTTTTTAGTGAATGGTCGTACTCCTCTCCTCCACAGCATGTGTAAGTAAGTAGGTAAGTAAAACTTTATTTTTAGAGCACTTTTCAAAACCAAAGCACTGTACAAAAACTTTAAAAACATACAATTAAATTAGATTAAACAATCACATTTAAAATCCTTCAGAGTAGGCTTTAAAAAACAAATAGGTTTTGAGCTCTGATCTAAAACTAGAGACGATGTTGTAAGAATGCTTCAAGAATGGAAGAGTGATCTTAATGTTGGTTTAAAAAACAAAAAGCAAGTAACTGCAAATTAATAATATGGTCGATGCCTGTGAAAGCCAGTGTTTTGACCCTGGGCTTTGATGGTTATGAGTAAGGCTTACAGGGTTTGAGCAAGTTAATGATTACTGTAGAAATAAACTTGGCAGTGATTCAAAACTGAATGTTCCATTTGGCTTCTTAACATCTATTTTTGCATTCACTTATGCTTGTGCAAGGAATGTCTTGGCACTACATGGCATTTTTGAAGTGTGTCACTGCCAAGCCAATTACAGATGTAACTGCAATGGGCTTGGCAGTGTACACCAATGACCAAGCACTCAGGTCATGATGGTAACCTGTGAACAAGGTGACTGCAATTAAGTGCATACAAAAATGGTGACTCAGTTACGGCACCTATGTTCAGGGCTACCTGACAGGGGGTTGATTGGATACCTGGGTGGACTAGGTAGGGCAACAGGAAGTACGCATGTACATGCACGTGTGTGCATACACATGGGAGAGAGGCAGGGGAGGGAAGGTATGTAGGAGAAGGGGTGGTGGGCAGCTGCCAAGCTGGTCTGCTAGTGTGGTGGGGAGGGTGGTTGGCTGTGAGGTGCAGGGTTCAGGTCCAATGCAGCGCAGTTCTTTTTTTTGCCTGGCAGGCAGCTTTTTTTTAAGTATTTCACCCCCGATATGTACCCCCCCTGGAGTTCAGAATCCTTTAGTGGAGGGGTGTGGGGGGTGCAGCCACCAGCATGAAAAGGAAACCCATAGATCTCAGGTGCCCTTTTCCTGTTTGCAGCAAGTGTGTATTGCCGAAATTCATTTTTGGTGATGAACACGCGCTGTAATGGTAATCGCTATTCTGCAATTGCTGTTATTGCATAAAACCAGTCATGACACAAGTTCTGCTTTGCTGACATGGCTTGTTCTTTAGTTGAAAGAAATGAAGAGCTACAATGAGAGACTGCTTCATTTCTTTCTGTAGCTGTAACTCAGGGCATATGCATTACAGTTTACACTGATATGCATGGCCAGAGTTACGGTGATCAGTGGCTGCTGCTGCCTGCAGCACTGTCTTTCTCGGCCTTGCTCCTGTGATCCCCCTACTTCCAAATTAGCTGCCATGTGGCTTTGCTTAATTGTGACTCCTGCCACCCTCAGCACTCTCTCTCCTGTTCTTGCTCCTGTGACCCCTTCCCTCAGCTTCCACATTAGCCGTCATGCGGCTTTAATCATGGCTCCTGCTGCCCATAGCACTCTCTCTCCTGTCCTTGCTCTTGTGACCCTTGGGACACTGGGGAGCCCACTCCCAGTGTTCCAGCATCTTCAATAAAATAACTAAAAAGAAGAAAACAGTCCCCCGGTGTCTTTTTTTTAACCTGTAAAAAGGAAAACTGTCCCTCGTCATCCTTGTCATCTCCCTCCCCCATCCCCACCCTCCTTCTGTGCACCCACCTCACCACACCTACCCTTTTGTCCTATACATATCTTCAGAAGTCAGCAGCTAGCATCTTCTGTGGACCAGGACATGTATGTACTCTTCAAAGGCAAACCATGAACTGAGGAATTAAGGTAACCACTGTATAATGGCTGTTTCAACTTATGTTGATATTTTTATGGATTTTTGCACCAAATTTTGAACATGAGCTTTTTGAGACCCCACCTCATTAACACCGACACTGGTTTTTGTTACTCATTCCTGAAAGGTGATTTCATGGTCAGTGCGCGGAATCACCTTTTGGAACTGTGTAATAAAATGACAGCTCCACTGTTCATGAGGTGGGGTCCTAAAAAGCCCATGCTGAAAATAAGGTGCAAAAATACCAAAAAAACACCTCAGTTACATGTGGTCATTGAATGTTTTCTATGCACGCTTGTATCTTTGGCAGTTTTTAATACTTCCAATCCAAATTTTCAACAGTGCCATTTCTTCACACCACCTAATGAACAGTATAGCTGTCATTCATCACATCCTGCCCACAACATGTTTTTGCACCTGTGGCAAGGAATGGTGCGGTTGCTGTGTGAAATCACCTTTTGAGATCAGTGAACTAAATGACAGTGGCAGTGTTCATGAGATGGGGTCCCGAAAAGACCATTTTGAAAATTTGATGAAAAAAACTCCTAAAATGGTAGAGTTATGTGCGGTCATTGAAAATTTTCTACTCACGCATGTACCTTTGGTCATTTTCAATATTTCCACTCCTATTTTTCAATATAACCATTTTATCACACCACCTCATGGACAATACAGCAGTCATTTTACATATACTTCCCCTGAACATATTTTTGCACCTGTGACATGGAATGGTGTTTTCCCACATATTTACAAATTTTCACCTAAGGGGTTCATGAGGTGGGGTGATAAGAAGACTATACTATGTTCAAAATGTTGAGTCAAAATATTAAAAAATGACAAAGGTTTGTCCATTCATTGTAATTTCAGTGTGCACCCTCTTAACTACGGAAATCTTACATATCTTCACCCAAGATTTTCAACTTTACCATCTTATTACCTGAGCTTATGCATGTCATAGCTGTCATTTTTCAAATCCTGTTCAAAATGTGTGTTTCTACCTGTGGCACAGAATGGCATTCTATTTGCACAGAGTTACATTTTGGCACAGATTTGAACATTTTATCTACCATTTACATGTGCTGGGGTAATAAGATGGCTATGCTGATAATTTGATCATACATCTATGGAGGGATGGGTGCGCAGGCTCCCAAGGACCCTGTGCTGCCTCACAAAAGTAAAGAAACATGACAGAGCATGGAAGCTCAGGGCCTGAATGAACTAATGGCATTTTAGAGGTCTGTCGCTATCAAGACAATCACAGCTGAAGCTGCTATGGGCTTAGTAGTGAAGACCAATGACCATGCACTCTAGCAATGACAGTAGTTCTGCTTGCTGACTTGGTGTGTTCTGTTGTTGAAAGAAATGAACCACTCCAATGAGACAGTGCTTCATTTCTTTTTGTAGCTGTAACTCCAGTCATGTGAATTACAGTTAACACTAATGCACATGGCTGGAGTTATGGTTACTGTCAACTCCTGCAGCCTGCCACACTCTCTTTTTCTCAGACCTCACTTCTCTGCCCCCCCACCTTCTACATTAGCCACAGTGCAGCTTCACTTATTGGTGGCTCATGCCACCCTGCACACTCTCTCTCCCCAGTCGTCGCTCCTTGGAACCCTCCCCCAGGCTTATACATTAGCCACAGTGCACCTTTTTTTTTATGGGTGGCTTTGCCACCAGGTGGACTCTCCCTCCCCAGTCCACTAAGGCCAGTTGGGCAGGCATCTGTGACTACCAGCTCCTTGCTGCATTCATGGTGCAGCTTCCACAATGCAGCACCCGCCACTCTCACTGCTGCCTCCTCACTCCTCTGAAGCTCGTACCAGTACCACACCCCATTGCGAATACCTACAAGTGAATTTTCGGCATTGAAAAATGCTTGTTTTTTCTCTGGCTGTGGTTACCTGAACTTGTTGTTAGCTGTGCATTAGACACTTCTAATGTACGACTAGCAAAACCATTCAAAACAGAGGATTTTCCCAACCCATTTTATAAATCTTAGTTAATCTAAATTTCTGAAAGAAAGGAAAACTTCTCCACCATAATGTAAGTTTTGACTTAGGGTGAAATGTTATGTCATTCACTATAACTCCCTTAATGGCCTCTTCACATAACTTACTAAAAGATATACAAGACATTCTATTCTGTTGAAATATCAACTGGCTCCTAGCTTGCCACAAAAAAAAAATGTAGTACTGCAAAGACTACATTCAGAATACTACCATGACAGCTCTGTAATAGTTGGGAATAATCCCCTAATGCAATATTGTCATACGTTATGCAAGATAAATATGTCAGTTTCCACTGCCTTGCTAAATAAAGCCATAGTTGTTTAGTATAAGGACAATCCCAAAGAAAATACTCCATAGTTTCCAATTGCTATATAAAATCAGGGTAGGGACACATACACTCTTCAATTGCTTTGTGTTTAATATTGCCTTTTACTCCTAACTTCCCATGAGAACATAACCATACGATGTCCCACATCTTTTGAGGAATTCATGAATTGATTAATTACCAATGGATTTTTGGAAATTCTATAATTTTTGAATTCTGGTTCTGTGGGCCCTGTAGTTTCCAGTACTTGATTATACAATGCTTGTCTTGATTTTTGTTGAACGTGTTGCTTCTGAATTTGCCATTTATATATCTTTTGTAGAGTAGGTTTAAGAAACATGGGGACTTTCAGCCTGGGTGTAACTTTTAGAGGGATATCAGTCCACCGTTCCAAAAAGGTGTGCAGGCTACTATAAAGCCAGTTTTTTGCAGGGGAAGATGAATTTTGTAAAACAAGTTTTAAAGACCCAGATCAGAATAGGGTATATAAAAAAAAACTATAGGGTTCACCATGTTGAGGCCCTCTTTATGTTTTGGCAGATATGTTAGCTCCAGCTTAATGGGGTTTAATTGACTCCCCCATAGCATTTGAAAGAAAAGGCTTATAAGTTTGGTCTTGAAAATTAATAGTACCGGAAAAACTGAACTAACATAAAATAAGCATGGAATTAAAAACTGCTTAATACTATAGACTCTATTTGTTTTTGATAGTCTCCACCCCTTCCATTGGTTAACTTTAGTTTCGCATTTCTGCAGTCTGCAGTGTAGTTTCCCCTGTTTAAATGTGCCATGCCCCATCACCATAATATATTTCTAGATTTGTTACCAGTTCTTCACATATCCTAATTCTAGTTCAATTAGTCACTCAAATATTGTGTACTCCTAAATGTATTCCTGTACATTTAGCTAAATTAAGATTTGCACTGGAAGCTTGTGCATAGGCCACTATGTCCTGAAGAAAAGCTTCTGTACTGTCTTTATTTTGTACAAATACACAGAGATCATCTGTGTATGCCTCTAGCTTGACCTCATCATGTTGTTGTTGTTCCTTTATATGTTTAATTTGGTGATTCTAAATTATTTAATGAACTAAAGGGTTTAAGGCAAAAATATAGAGCAGAGGGCTCAGGGGGCATCCCTGTCAGAGCCCAACGTTAACTGGAATCCTACGGCCTTCTTGACCAGTTATTAAAGGGGAAATCTAAGTCTTTAAATATAACAGTTGAATACATGTCACAAACACATATGGAATTCCATAAGCTTTCAACACTTGAAATAAAAATGAATGGCTAACCTTATCAAAGGCCTTGTGCTGATCAACAGAGGGCAGAAACTCAGTCATCCCAGATTGATGACACTACCATGTACACTCCCCATGTACACTCTACTGTACATGTTAAATAATGATAAAGAAAAAAAGTAAACATATACCTGCAATTTTATGCATAGTACATAAGGCTCCATAGGGACTGCATACTAGGGACTACTGGACTTGCTAAGATGACATCATTATGCTGCACATTCCAAGTAGCCTTAGTCCCTGAACAGCACGGTCTTCTAAAAATGTTTCCTGGTTTTGGCAGTTTGAAAAAAGTCACAGAAAATGTGTTAAACTGCAGAATTTATGGTAATGAATAATTTTATTCAAAACCTCTCCCTGTCTGCTCTAATTCCATGGGAAGGTTTTCAGAACAGTGTGCCCCACCATAATTGTGTTTAGGTAGCCATAAAGGGCTGAGTTCTATGCTGTAGATATTTAAAAAATTCAGTACTGACAGTAGATTTCCCAAATTTCTGGAACCAATCTTTTAGATCTGACTTGGTATCTTTCCACCATTGTCCAACATCATCATAAATACATAGAACTGAGACTCTAGCTGTCAAAATTGAGAGTATCTCAGAAACAACTATGGTGTCTGTTAAAACAGAAATATTCATTCTCCACCAGGTGTGAATATACTGTTTGGTAGACTCTATACTTTGTGCTGTTTTGACCAAAAAGTGGTCAGAAAATTTAATTGGTATTCCTACTGTTTTATGAACTAAGAGATATTTAGAAATAAAAATATAATCAATTTTCATTGTAATAGTGTTTCTGACACAAGTATTGGAAATCCTTGGATGGGTGTTAAGGAAATAATCTTATAATTCAGCCAGATCAATCATTTTCCATAATGCTTAAGAGTCACAGTACACCTTTCCCCCCTAAAGTTGTCTAGGCTGTAACTCAAGAGTGCAATTGAAATCCCCTCCTAAAAAAAGTATTTTTAGCTGTAGCTAAGTAAGACTGTAATTGTGAAAATAATTGCACTCACTCAGATTTTTGTTGTGGAGCATATATGTTTACAAATCTGCTGGGCATATTGTGCCAGATCCTATCTACAACAATGGCCCGTCCTGGGACCACATCAATTAGTTTTTGGAGCTTAAACTTATGTCCAGAAAAAAGAATACCTATGCCATCGGCCTGATCCAGGCAGAATGATCAGTATAAGGTACCCCATATCCAGTTATTTTTTGCATGTATCATGGAGGCATAGGAGTTCATCTATGTCTCCTAAAGAAAGATAATATTTGGATGCTTACTATGAAGCATAGAAAAAAACAACAGATTGTTTCCTGGTACTTTGGACACTATGACTGTTTAGTGAGGCTACAGAAAAAGGTTCAATTTAAGAGAAAAAAACTCAAAGTCATTTCTTTTTGCTTTTCTTCTTTTTCTTTCCTGCTGGTTGATAGCTTTCTATGTCCATAGCTTTTGAATGAAAAGAAGAAGAAGCATCCAAGACCAAATCATCTACTTCAGCCCCCCCCCACATTTTGGAGCAAATCAAATCAAACTGGTTTTCAGTCTCTAGTGCAACGATGGTGGCAGGGGGTTTACTGAGTCTGGAGCTCCATCTCTGGGTATTAGGCTAGGACCCATTTTGGGTGGGAGGCATATCTGTGGTGTCTCCCTCTTCCCTCTCCTCTAATCCTCCATCTTTGCTTGTTGATGGTTCTGAAGCATCTTGAATATTCATAGCACATTTGCTAGTGCTCATTCTCAATGACCCTTCATGGGGGGGAGGGTCATGAGAAGGTAGCAACACTTGTGCCAAATTGGTTGAAGTCAAAGGAGCAGGTTGAGTCCTAGGTGTAGGTCTTGGTGTGAGAGGAACAGTACTGGCTTGCTGTGCCTTTTGAATCAAATTGCCTGGATTTAAGGGGCTGCTCTTGTTGTGGGACACCCAGGGACATTCTTGAAATAAGTGTCCATGTTCCTTGCAAAGATTGCACTTTGAATGGTTGGCACGCTGAAGGCTGATGTGATTAAATTTCCCACCTATCTCACGCTGCAGCTTGTTACACATGTGGGAAAGATATGTTCTGGACCTGCACTTATAGCAGGCCTTCAGCTGACCGGAGTAAAATTATATCCCTCTGTCCTTACCCAGATATAAACTATTGGGTATATGTTAAATGCCTTGCTTAGATTGTCGCAACTTGACCTTAAAGTGCCAATTCCCTGTACAAAAAGATTCAGTGCCTCAGGGATGTGTTGCATATCTGCTGTATCCATGGTGTATATTGCAAACTTAACACTTTATTTCTGGAACATGATCTTGACAATCTTAATAAGTGGTTTTCTAAGTGGTTTAACAAAAAAACAAAACAAAAAAAAACAGAATCTAGAGTGGAGAGAATTTTACTTGGTTGTACAACATCCAAAAACATTGTCATCCATGAGTGGTCCTGAATCTGATGTTGAAATTGTCCTCCCAGGTACATTTATCAGTGCATACACGTCCTGAGCTGTGAATTTTAAACAGTTCTTCAGAAGGTTTTTGGCTACATACAACCTGTCCAGTCACACTTATTTATTTATTTATTTGCTTTTGGTAACCAGGTAAGTGTACTAGGCATAGCAATGCCTATTTTCAGGCAAGGCCCAGGAGGGTACAAATAACAAACAGTTTGAAGAAGTAAAATTGGTAATACAGAGGGTACAGGTACAAATACAATACTGTTGACCAGAAAGGCATGGATATAGAGGAGGGAGAAGTAGGAAATTAAGAAAAAGGAATAGAGGTGGGAGGGGGTGTGAGCCTAGGAAAAGCAAGGGCATGGCTAGAAAGAAAGAAGGCAGGAAGCCAAATTGAGAGGAAAGATGTAGGAGAGAAGGGCAGCAGTTGGTAGAGACATGGCAGCCAGGAGTTAGAGGCTGGAGGGTGTAAGGTGGTTGAAAGCATGTGCAGAGGGTTGAGACAAGTAGATGACTGTGGTCCAGCATCTTAAAACAGGCATGGGTTGGAGCAAAACAAATGTCTTGGGGAAGGGAGTTCCAATATTTAGGTGCTACACACGAGAAAGCCCCGCACACCCATGGTGGCTTTACATCTTGGAATGAGGAGGGAAGCTAGGTCAGTGGATTTAAGTCCATAGGAGATGGTTTGAGTGTCCAGTAGACAGGCAAGGGATTGAGGGACACCTGATCTGGCATTACCATCCATGAGAGATCCACTGGCATTACCATCAATGAGAGATCCAAGGGACTGGAGCCAATAGGCAGTAGGGGACAGCCATTTTACAGTGGTAGCCATAGACACTGCCAGCTATTTCGAGATATTTTGCAAAATTTCTGAAGAGTTTCTCTCTGCTGCCCCTACTGTGGAAATGCAGAAAGAAGGAGCTTTCTGGAAATATCACAGAAATTTCAGGAAATAGCTGGCAGTGTCTCTGGCTGCTACTGTATATCAGCATAAAGTTGGCAGTAGTGTTTGTAATGAGGGGATGAGGAGGCATAGCAGAAGATATTATTATAGGTGGTATCCCACTTGTGAAGAGTAGTTTTTGATGCTCCTAGGTAGATGACTGTGCCATAGGCTAGTGATGGGAGCAGAATGCCTTCAGCAATAGCAAGTCTAGCTGATGTGATGAGGGCTTAAATGATCTGGTATTCACTTCCAAGCTTGGCATTAACGGACTTACAGGTAGCAGTAACATGCTGATCAAAGTCCAGAGATTCATCAAGCTGCCATTATATCATAGGTGGATGGCCTTTCTGCAGGTTGAAGAGATCAACATATCTGAGGTTAGGTGCAGGTGGGGGGAGTAAGTGTTTGTAGCCCTGCTTGTGCAGCATCTTGCTGTTGACTAGCATCAGTTATATTATGGCATGTCCTATTTGTGGGCATAGAAGAAGCCAAGTTCTGAGGTACAGCTCCCTTGATTACTGTTTGGATTGTGGCAACTTCAGCTGGTGTATTCATTTGGCATACTGTGGTGTCCACCTCTGTTATTTCATGTGGTATCGCTTCTTTTATGAGCTAGGCTGCCATGACTCCTGAGCCAGCACCCAACTCTGCACTCGAGTCTCAGATGGGGGCTACCTCCGGTGATGGTTTTTGTGGCCTTGTTTCTATAACAGTCAAATTGCTAGATAATGGGGTATTGGTATCATTTATAGTGAAAGCATCATCACTTTGTGCAGCCAAAGAAGGATCTGTGGGAGTGAGCAGTACTGACATGTCATGCTGTGTGAAAACTATTGTTGGCTCCATGAGTATCAGTGGATCCATCTGCTGTCCTTGCTCAAGTTCTGATTTTTCTACAGGTAACCTCAAGTTTGGTGATTGTGAGGGTGTCTGCAAAGGATTCCATTTGGGATCTGGTATCCATTTGCCTGTTTCTGTCTTTTTCCATCCTGCCCCTTGAAGTGCTCGCTCTGGCAACCAGGTATCTGTCGAAACAGGGATTGGCTGCACTCCAAAAGTTGTAACTATGCAGTCCCATACAGTAAGACATGTATTGTTTTGAGCTAGATTTTGTTGTTGTGGTTGGCTAGCAGAATCTGTAATATCAGCATTGTCAACAACAGTTTGAGGTACCAAGACTTCACCTGTTTTAGGTTTAGGAATAAACATTGAAATGAATGCTTTAGGGGAAACCACAGTCTATCTTTTCTGCAGTGCTATTTTTCTGTTGTTATGCCACTCTTCATCTTCAGCTAGCATATTCATTCACAGCATATGTCTATCCTCTATATCTTTTTCCAATTGGAATGCAGCTCCAGCAATGTCTATGTCCTCAGCAGATTTTAGGGTCTTGTCTTCCATTAAAGGTGAAGCAAAATTGGAATCATCCTTATCCAAAGATTCATTTGTCGCAAGAGATCCTCATTGTACTCCTGGCAAGTCCCGGCTGGGCAGGATAACTGTTCCCCAGCCTGCTGCAACACTCCCTCCTCTGCAGCCTCTGGTCCTCCATCTTGGATTGGGGCCAACAGTGCCCTCTTCCAAGATTAGGGAAGCTTTCACAATGTCCTGGCCAAATTTCCCACACTCACTAAAAATACCATCAACAGCTTAAAGAGCTGGTGACATGTTCAGGAGAACTTTAGCAAAACATAATATTTAGACACAGTCCACTTGTATTTCACATTAGTTCTGTATTCCTCCTCACTATTATTTATTACTTGTGTTATTTGCATGAAAACAGGATCTTTGCTCCTGAAGAGTTCATCTATTCCTGTTGCTTTCTTCTTACCTGAAGACATAGACAACTGCTTGTAACTTCACAGTTACTCTCATGGCAACATACTATGATGTCACAAAAGATAATTATGTCTTGAAGTAGGGAGTAAGCTACAGAGGCAGATGAACTCAAAATGAACTCTAAGGGATAAAGATCATATATTCATGCACATTTCCTTAGTAATAAATTATGGGGAGGAGACATACATAAAATATAAATGGAATGCAAGCAGAATTGTACCTAATTATTATGTTTTTTAAAGTTTTCTTTGAGGCATCAGTAGATCTTTAATCTGGTTCAGTTTCAGTTCGTTTTCATCTGTATCCCCCAACACCCTTGGGCAAGACTGAAAAGAGGCAGAATTGCCTAGTCCTTTTTTCCTGGTCAACAAAATCTAAATATATAAATAAAATGAGCGCTCTACATTTGCTCCTCTTCCTCCTCCTTTACCTCTCTTATTAACCCTTGCTGTGCCTCGGACTAATACTGCATATAAGTCCAGAATTCCTATGCGTTCTAATTCTGTTGGCAGCCTAAGCATTAAGGTATGTTTTCTTTCCTCTTACCTTGCAAGGCCCCATCTTCTTTCCATTGCTTTTAGATTCAATGTCACATGCTGTCAGTACCCAACTCTTCCTCATCCTTTTCCTTCACATCTGCGATTGCTGTTACTCAGGGTAGAAAACATGAACTTTTGCATTTTGGGCTATTTGTATTTTCCTCTGGCTCCCCATCTACATCAACCACTAGCTCATCAACATCTCTAATGCCCTCATAGGATTCACTTTCCATCTTCACCTCTTCTGCCTTGTCGTCTGGCAGCGCATGATAATGGCTACCCCTATGTACAACTCCCCCTACAGTCTTCTATTGTGATCTTTCCAGCTACAGTGTCTCCTCCTGAGGATATTCCTCCTCCATCTGCTGCTGAGATATATCCACCTGCACGCTATCTGCTCCTGTGCATCTTCCCATCTTCCTCCTCCACTACCATCTCCTGCTGAGACTTCTTTTCTGCTATATCCTGTCACTCTGGCTTAACTGACTCACTCCGGAATTCTGCTGTCTGCATTGCTGGTACATTAGCAGTGGATTTTTTAACACATTGGATCTCAACACTGCTATTAGTCCTGACAATTATCCTATCCTGGTCTGCTATGGCACCACTAGTACTACTGGTGGTGGAGGTATCATCTGATGCAATAAGAGCTGTGAAGAGTGTTATTTACTATTATTATTTTGTTATTTTTTTAGTTTTTGTTGACCAGGTAGGTGCACTACATAAATTCTACCTAATTTCAGGAATGACCCAGGGGAAGGGGATACAGATGAATGCCAACTGACCTTGAACCAGTTAACCCAGGGGCACTAATTTCTTTCCCTTTTGCTACAGGTTTTGACTGTGTAGTTCCATGTCCACATCCACAGTTTCAACCTCTCTTCTGTGATGTCCCTGATATGCACTATCAAGGAAGACTGGGAAAAATAAATTCTTCTTTGCAAACAGCATCTCCCTGTGAGTCTTAGCTATCTTATGCTTGTCTCTCTTATGCTGGCAACCACTAGTCTATGCACAAAAAGCCCTTGCCCTCACAACTCTACAGTATATTCAGCAGCTACCAGGCACTAAATAATATCAACCAGGAGAAGCAGTGCACAAATAGACATAAATCAACAGCATGTCCTTTTGCCACCTTCCAAAGCGTTAAAGCCTTCAGTACCATCCCTTATGGATGGTTGGTTAAGAAGATGCTGGAGCTCAGAAAAGGGGAAAAAAGTACTACTTTATGTGGGTGGGAAACTGGTTAAGCGACAGAACACAGTGCAAGATAATAAATGGGGAATACTCAAAAGTAAGGTGGCCACTACCAGGATGCCACAGGGATTGGTCCTGGGACAGGTCACCTTTATCATCTTTATCTACAATGGAGGTGTAGGAATTGAGGTAAGATATGCTTTTTTACAAATGATACTGAGATCTATCATGGATGGGGGGGGTCAAAATCATAATGGAGGGCCAGGGCAGACTGAAAAGTGGTCAAAGATATGGCAGTTAAAATTTGTCACCAAAAATGCAGGATGATGCACATAGGGGCAAACAATCCTAGTACCGAATATGGGATACAGAAGATAGTAGTGGAAAGCATTATGGAGGAAAGGGGGTGGAAGTGTTAATATCAGACAGCTTGAAAGCATCAGAATAATGCAATATGACTGTGGGCAGGGCAAACAGGATGCTGGAGTGCATATGGAGAGTGATCACCAGCAGGAGAAGAAAGGTGCTGCTACCACTGTACCAGTCACAGGTTTGGCCTCACCTGTGGTACTATGTTCAGTTTTGGAGTTCACATCTGAAGAAGGACAGGGAGAGAGTGGAGGCACTGGAGAGAAGGATAATCAAGATGGTCAAAGGATGGCAAGAAATGACATACATGGAGAGGTTAACATGTCTGAACATGTACACACTTGAGGCAAAAAGGGAAAAGGGGATATGCATGAAATATCAGAATATCACCAAATAAAGTTCATCGGAATTTTGCACTGATGGTTTATGTGACAAAACACACCTCAGATGTTTAAAGCAAACTTATTTCACTCAGTCTACCATACATTATTCTATACATACTAATTGGACATCTATTTTTTCTATGGACCAAGCCAAGTAGTATTTGCCATAATTACTGGCCAGTTATTATAGCATTCATATGCTCACTTAAAGGAAACTGAAGTCTTGAGACACTCCTGAGTGGTTCATTTTGTGATGCCACAATTTGTCTGTGGAAAAACTGTCAGTAGCACACAACTCTGCTTCCCCTCAATATTTTAACATAGAATTATTGGTGAACCAGACTTAGTTTTACAACTGAGTATTTGATGGAAAAATTGACATCACAGTTCACAGCACTGTTCACACTGTTTCAATAACAATATGTTACATGTTCAATATTTTTTTTTTGGCATCTTATACAGTGAGTAGTTCCCTGTCTTCATGATGTGACTAGTATCTGCTAAAAGCACACTAAATAATGGGATGGGAAAGACAGTGAGTGACACTGAAGGGGAGACAAACAAAACATTGAGCCAGCAACAGTAAGGAAAAATTGATGGCAATGGATTATATAAAACAAACTATAGGTCTGTGTAGTTATGAGAATTTTAAATATACCTTCAGTCTGTGATGCTTTTGAATAAACTCCACAAGCTTCACTCTCAAGGTTTATATAACATCACACAGCTTGGGTGGGTATTAAACTTTCATAACACATGATTATTCTATATTAATTTCCCTGCCCTTTCCCCTGTTTCGTTATGACCTTACCTCTGACATTTATGGTTGCCATTTGCACCCATTGTCTTGATGAGCAGACAAGTGAGTGACTGCCTTCAGAACTACAGTACAAGGGGAGGTCACATGATGCACCAATGAGAATAGCTGCTCTGAATCTCCGATCCTGCTCCTCTCAATTAAAAGTTCCTTTTTTCGGTATTTTCAGTGCCTGAGATCATTTTACATTTGCTGTATAGGGCTTATGAAGCTGCTATCTACTGCTTTGCTGCATTGGAAACTGATATTTCAGCCAAAATGGATGTGGTGATGGATCAGGAGCCACCGTGCCACACACCACCACCAACCCTGGATACATCTTTAAAAGGTCTAAGTTACTCATCGGTCTTCTGGCTGTCATTCTTCTGCCTCAGGATCTCCACCAGCTCCTCCCTCTGAGGAAAAAATCCTTGAAGAATTTCAACCTTTATTGGATTCTCTTAAAGAGCTGACCCAGAAGTTGAAATCAATGGCAGCTGATTTGGAGGAGCTGACCCGCTAGGTGTGTGATGCGGAAGCCTGCACATCATCCTTAGAGGTTTGAAAGGAGCGTTTTGAACCTAAGATGACCATGGTACAAAAAAAACTGCTGAAATTAGAGAAAAAGCACGAGGACTTGGAAGGGAGATCTTAGAGGAACAGTCTCGTAATTTTGGGGCTTCCAGAAGGAAAAGAGGGATCCTCTCCAGTCCTATTCCCCTAGAAGCTGCTCAAAAACATCATGGGCCCCTCTTAATAATTCCATCTATATCATGGAGAGGGATCACCACTCCTTGTGCCTCTGGCCACTTGTGAGAGCACCACCATGACCCTATATTCTTAAGCTCCTCAATTATCTTGACCCAAAGTATAGTCTCTCTAATGTCCAGTAGATTGCACAGTTATTCTGTCAAGGCATCAAGCTTTGAATTACTCTAGCCAGCCCACTGGCATGGAAGTAGGGCTACCACTCACAGCACCAGTGATCCAGGTTGGGGAACAGACTTGGGAGACTGGAGGGCAGGCCGGGGGGGAGGATTGAGCACCCAGTGGCTGCTCTCCTCTGAGGAGGAGGAAGGGATGCTCATCCCACTGCGATACTGCCACCTGGGTGACCACAGGTGTAGGTGCAGTGAAGACAGCATGTGAGGAGGGAGATTATCAGCCAGGAGCCAGAGCACTAGCACATTGCAACATGCTCCACCCCTAGGCTTCCCTAGCATGTCAATATCCAATGGGATGGCAACAAAAAGCAACACCTCATAACAGATGCCTGGAGATGGGACCTGGCTGCCCGAGGAAAATCCATAACCAGGATCCAGATGGTGCCTGTGCAGCACTCCCGACTAGGACTAATGGACTGGTGGGGACTGCAGGGGATCCCTCTCCTCCCCACCTGGGGGCAAACAGTGGCCTGATGAGGGGAAGTGCAAACAGGACTTTAGAAAGAGATACCTGGGGAGGACTCATGGGAGCATGCCAGCCTAGGGATTCCCGAGGAAAGGGTCCAGAGCGGTGAGTAAGGGGGCATAAACAAAGACTATAAAAAATTAAAAAAAGCTTTGAATTACTCAGGATCTTCCTGCAGCCACTAGGCAAAAAAGAGCCACCTTTCACCCACTGGATTCAAAGCAACTTGTGCCTGGGATTTGGTTGCATTTTCTACTTCAAGATAAGCCTATTGCCCAACTGTTGATATTTCCTAGCCTGGGAGGATTCCATTCTTTTATCTTTCACCCATAGTTGGATGGTTGTTTAGTCTGTGCTCCCTCTGGACCATTAGTGACTGGTTGTACATTGGTCATCCCAGACACATAGGACAGCCTTTTTATTAATTTGTTATGCCAGGGTACTAGCTTCATGCCCCACTGGAGTGAGTGTTTCTAATCTCTTCACTTAATTTAGTGATCCAATAATTTACAAAGTGGTTTAAGGCTGTTTGTAATGATCTAGCTCCTTTGACAGTCTGTGTGCAAAAGAAATCCCATGTTCCATGGATCACCAAAACGTTAAAGAAGCAGATTCATTTAAAAAATAGATTGTGGAAATTAGCTAGTAAATCTTTAAACTCAACAGATTTGGACAAATTCAAAAAGGCAAGAAACCTCTTAAAATGTCAAATTAGGAAAGCAAAACAAGGGTATTATGAATCAAACACTACAGAAACAATTGATACAAGAACCATTTTGGTCATTGATTAGGTCTTTGATTCTCCTGTGGCCCAAGTGCCTCATATACAAATGTTTTATAATGGTGTCCCTCAACCTCCAAAGCAATCAGCAAACATTCTGAATAAGTATTTTGCAAACTTATCAGATTTGGAAATCCCAAATCCAGCTTACAGAGATTCAGACTTAAAAAATGAGAACTTAGGAAAACCAATATTTGGATTTAAATGCATTACCTGTAAACAGGTTAAGGATGTATTAAAAAAGTTGAAAAAGAAAAAAGCCCCTGGATTTGACCAGATAGAAAACCATTTTGCTAAAGATTCTGCCCAAGTGATTGCCCCAGTGTTAACAAAACTGTTTAATTGGAGCTTGATGGAAGGTACATTTCCACATAGTTGGAGAAATGCAAAAGTTATTCCAGTCTATAAAGGAGGGGGGGCCTTCTGACCCTTCAAATTACAGACCAATTGCTTTGTTGTTCATGGTGTCAAAGGTTTTTGAGAGACTGGTTCAAGACCAGATTACTGACTTTTTGGAGCGATATTCTGTATTATTGGTGTTCCAGTCCAGTTTTCATAAAGGATATTCCATGGACACCTCCCGCACTAACATGGTGGATATTATAGCCTCTAAATTAGAGGATGACCAGTCAGTGGGCACGGTGTTCATGGATTTATCGTAGGCCTTTGAGCAAACATCTGGCTGATATAGGTCTGGGCAGGGAACCTTGTAATTGATTTGCTTCCTATCTATAAAACAGGTTTCAACAGGTATCCATAGCTAGACAGCTATTTGGAAAAATACTGGTTCAATGAGGGATCCTCCAGGGATCCCTTTTGGAGCCCACATTATTCTTAATATATATATAAACCATTTGGTTGATTCAATAGAATAATCATACATGAGATTGTACACGGATGATACCCTACTGATTGCGAGTGGTAAGACCCCTGAAATAATGGAAGCTACATTACAAGATGATTTTGCAGGGATGTGCTCATGGCTATATGATTCTGGCTTGATAGTAAATGGCAAGAAAACAAAATAAATGATATTTAATAAAGGCGGAAAAAGTTAGAAAATAATTATGTAGTGAAAATAAAAACAACAAAAAATGTAATCTTAGAACAGGTTACAGAATATAAATATCTTGGAGTATGGATAGATGATAGATTAAAATTTGATTACCATATAACTGATATTATCTCTAAAATTAATAAACAACTAAGGGCATTTGGTGAGTCTAGGTTTTGTATGAATAAACACATAAGGAAAACAATAATAATCCAACTCCTCCTTCCAGCCCTCGAATATGACAGTCATGTGTAGGGATTTGCTCCTAAGAGTATGTTAATTAAAATTGATAAAATTTATAATCGCATGGCAAGATTCATCTTACTGAAGGATCAAAATTCCCATCATTGTGACCTTTATGAGGAACTAGGGTGGTTGTCTCTGGAAAACAAAAGAAAGATTCTCCGGTCTACTCAGATTTATAAAGTAGTAAATGCAAATAAACCTTTCTATTTGGATTCCAAATTGGAAAAAAAGTCACCTAAGACCTACAATTTTGAGGAAGTTCATATTTCCGAGATTTAAAAATAAATTTAGTAATCTGGGAATTCCCATAATTGTAAATTTAATATGGAACTGTATAGGTTCTGTTGTGAATAAAGTTTGTAACCCCTTCCCCTCCCATATGCCCAATTGCGGGCATCTGTAAAAGTACTATAATAACCTGGTGGTCTAGCAGTCCCTTCCCTGTATGCCTATAAAATCCTTTGTAAACAATTTAAAAGTAGAACAAAGTGTGCGATGTAAATGCTATGGTTAGTAAATCCTGACAACTCCTAAAATATGATTCATCAATGTAAAAGTTTTTGGACATTTGTAAATGTGGTCAACCCTTTTTTAGTGTATAACAAGTATTTCATATAGTATTGTCTCTATGTATATTTATTGGTCTTTATAAAACCAACAAATATGTTGTATTGTGTTTTATTTTGAACTATTAATTAACAGGAACATCTTGAAAATAGGACATTGCCCTAATGATGTAAATATTCCAACTATCTCCTGTATAAAAATAAAGATTTTTACTACTACTACTTTCAGGAATCTTATCATGCTCCGATACAGCTAGTTATATCTGACCATCACTCCACTTTTCTCCAACTGTGTCTCTCATCATCCCTAAAATGTGATAAGGTATGGAGATTCAATAATCAACTGCTCGAATCTGAATATTCTATGCAGCACATTCAGCATTTTATTACCTCTTTTTTTGGAGTTTGATTCCCTCTCCTTGCATAAACTTGATCTTTTTTTGGGTGTCTTAAAACGCTCCCTTCGGGTTGAAATGATCCATTTAACCTTTAAACAGAAAAATATGGTTTGAAGGAATTGACCTCCCTGTTAGACCAACTTAGGTCTTTGGAGAAGTACATTTCTTCAACCTCTCCCCACTCAGATTGGAAATATCTAGAAGGTCTTCAGTCAAAATATAACAATTTATTAGGGGAGAAGGTGGAACACCTATTGTTGTGCTCCAAAGTAAAATATTCCTATCAAGGTGAGAAAGCTGGGAAACTCCTGGCCTTGCACCTGCATTTCCAGGCTACAGGCAGGATAGTCTCTTCTATTCACACCAAATCAGGTCAGCTTCTCACCTCTCCTTGAGATATTGTTGCTTATTTTTGAGAATATTATGAAGCGCAATATACTCCACCTTATTGTCATTTTTGCTCGAATTGGCTGGCAGTGTTATTACAGGATGTTGACTTGCCCCATCTAGTTAATTCAAATATTTATCATGCTATTGAACCCCCGACTCTTGGTAAATCCCTGGGCCCTGATGGCTACATCACTGAATTTTATAAAATGTTTAAGACTTTGCTGCACCCCTCTTCTTTTTGACACTTTTAATTACATTTTCACAGAGGGTCTGTCTGATTCTTCCCTTACTGAGACTATCATTATTGTTCTGTCAAACTGGGGAGGGACCCTACATTAGTTTTGAACTACCGGCCAGTATCACTAATTATTAATGTTGATTTTAAAATCCTTACCAAAATTATGACTTGTAGGGTGAGCTAAGTTTGGAACCCCCTCATAAGTAAGGAACAAGTAGGCTTCATGTCAGGGAGACTTTCTGTGGACCACTTTCACAAGCTCATGCATCTTATTTCTGTGTTCAGAGATTCCTGTGTTCCTGCAGTGCTGGTCTCCCTGGATGCAGAAATAAACAGTTGATCTGGTTTCTTGGGATTATTTGTTTAACTTGTTGCACAAATTTCATATCCCCTCAACTTGTCTCCAATGAGTTAAAGTGTTCTGTTCTCGCCCTTTGGCTAGGGTTCTTTGCAATGGACTCCTTTTGGACTCTCATTCTTTATGACAGGGCAACAGGCAAGGATGTCCTCTTTCCCCTTTTCTTTTTAACTTGTTTTTGGAACTCCTGATTCAGAAAATTAATGTTTCCCCACAGGTGCTTGGTATATCCTTATACAAAACTCTCAGTGTACACAAATGACATTCTTTTGCATGTCTCTTCTCCTGCTATGTTCTTGCCTGTTGCCCTGGATGCCATTACAAAATTCAGCCATGTTTCCAACTATAAATTGAGCTTAGCCAAAACAGAAGTGATGCTGTGCAATAACATGACCTTGAGGGCACAAGTGGAGTAATTGGGCCTTGTTTGGGTTGGGGATAAACTAAAGTAGCTGGACATATATTTAAGCATATCACAGGCAAAAATTAAAAAAATATAATCTTGGCTCAGTGTGCTTTCCCATTTGAAAATAAATCTTCACTGCTGGGACTTATTGCCTATTTCTATTTGGTGGAATTTGAATATTTTAAAAATGAGTGTGCTACCCCGTCTATTATACATGCTTCAGATGTATAATTGCACCTTGCTGAAGTCCTGGTTTAACCAGGTAAATCAGACACTCATCTCTTTTCTATGGTGGGGCAAGATTTCTCACAGGGAGTTAACTAAATGAATGCATTCTAAGGAGAAGGGTGGCCTGCAGGTCCCTAACTTTTACCTATATTATTTGGCTACCCACTGTGCTGGGGTCTTTCACTGGCTTAGGACCCCTTCTGAAGATAATTCCAGGGCTTATGCCCCACAATGGTTGGAGGTGGAGCATTTTTATTGTATGCAAACTGGCATGGACAGTTGAGCTCTTTACTTCCATGTAAGGCTCAGCTGTAGCTATGTTCCCTCTTTAAAATACAACTGCATAAAGACATCTCTCAGACTCTACTAGGGAACCCTAATTTTAAAATTGCTAGGAGGGTGCTTACAACTATGTGTTGGCTGTATGCTGAAGTGGTCACAGCTGATGGCCTCATAAGAGACCGGACACATCTACCCTTTCATGAGACTCAAGAAAAAATATAATTGGCCCACTTCAGCATGTTTTAAATACCTCCAGGTGTCACACATGCTTTTGTATCATTTTGGCACTGGCTAGTGGGATAACTCATATAAAACCCATGTCCTCCCTTTGGACTTATCGACTCCCACCTCTCATGCCATTTCTTATTATTATCATGGCTTATGTATGCTTTTAACCAACACAGACGGCCCAATGGTTTACTCCCTAGAATTGGCCATGAATTTGGAAACATCTCTATAAATATGTAAAATGGGATAGATACCAATTTCTCCACTTTCAGATTTTACATAACTTTGTGTATAACCCTGTTAAATTGCATAGAATTGCACACTTCCCCCCTTTGATCTGTGTTCAAGAAGCAGTAAGGAACCCAGAACACTGTTTCATATTCTCTGGTCCTGCGAAAGAGTTACCCCTTTCTGAGAAGCTATTCAATCATGACTCAATTCTGTGCTCAGGTTGTCTGATGTGTTTCTCTCTGAGGTTTGTTTATTGAGAGAATATGAGAACAAACTTACCGGTAACCAAAGGCTGCATATGGCTCTCACCTTGGCCTGTTCCAAGAATGTTATTCTTTGGCATGGGCTCGACCAACATATCCCTCATTTACTGAATGGTACAGGGAAATACTTTTTACACTGCAGGCAGAACAGCTGATAACAAGCATGACAAATACACTCCATAGATACCTGGGAACCCCTGTATGTCCTGCTCACTATTTGAGATTATCTTGCTCTCTCATCCTCGGTGGAGTCAGTCTCTTCATGTTTTCACCCTACTCTCAACAATGCATTTACCTCTTTCCCATAGCAGATATTTGCATAGCTGCCATGTGTACTGTCAGCTGGCTCCCCATGTTGGTATCTGTCTATTCTTGTTATTTCCTGGGCAACTTTGGTTCTATAACATCCAGTGGAGGGAGAAATCTGATGGGAAGGGGGGTGGTGGGGATGTTGGGAATTTAGGAAATACTGTACATGTTAAACAAGGATGTTTAATGTGCTCTGTTTCTCCTACTTCTTATTTCACTATATTCTGCTTCCTTTTTGGACTGGAGCTGCTGTTTTCACTGCTGTAGTTTTACTGATGTTTGTATGCTGGTGTCATTGTTATTATTAATAAAGCTTCTTCAATTTGAAAAAAGAACTACAGTACAAGTCATATTAAACATTTCTGCCAATGAGCTGCTTTTACATTTCTCAATGAGCTACATAAGTGCTACTGGATTCAGCACACAGCTTTATAAAATCTGTTGCTTAAGTGTTGCAACTCTGTTTTGCATTACATTCTGGTAGATCTGTAGATGCATGCCAATCGAGTTGCAAAACCATTTTATAATAGTTGCTCTTGAGCTGGTTAAGAAGTGAAAAGCAACACAATGTGAATTGCCCATGCAATGCAAACATAAACAAGCATTTGTCAATGCCGAATGTTGGCTTGCTGGCATTGGCATTGGTAGTGCAGGAGTTAGACAGATGCATCATAGGAATGGCAATGAAGTATTGAACTGATGCCAACCCACCCCCCACCCTGCAGAGAGTGACAAGCATTAGGGTGTCCCTTTGGGTGTTTGGTAGTGCAGTGCGGAAAAACACGTCGGGCAGGATGTGAGAAATGACAGCTGCACCGTTCATAAAGAGGTGTAAAAAAATGCCAGTGTTGAAAATGTGGCATGTAAATATACCAAATTTGCGAAGCTACTAGGGTGTGTGGGAAATATGCAATGCAATGCAAGCTTGCAACACTGCCATTTTATGGGCGTTAGGCACCAAATTTTCAACATAGGCATTTTAGCACCTCTGCTCATGTACAGTGTCACTGTTATTTCCTCAAAGTGTCCCAAGAAGTGATTTCGCACAGCGACCACGCTATTCTGCGCCGGAAGTGCGAAAACACATTTTGGGCATGATATGTCAAATGATGGCTGTACTGTTCATCAAGAGGTGTGGAAAAATGGCAATGGTGAAAATTCAGAATGAAAATATCACAAATGCACGACGGTACGAGCGTGCGTGCAATCTGCCAACGCATGCTCATAACACAGTTATTTTATGGAGTATCATCACCAAATTTTCAACATAGGCATTTTAGGTCCTCTGCTCATGAACTGTGTCACTGTCATTTTCATAATCTGGCCCAAACACTGATTTCCCACAGCGACTGCGCTATTGTGCGTCGGAAGTGCAGAAACACATATTGGGCAGGATGTGGAAAATGACAGCTGTACTGTTCACAAGGAGGTGTACAAAAAATGACAATGCTGAAAATCCGGCAGTAAAATATTGTGAATGCGTGAAGTTATGAGCCTGCATAGCAACTGCGCAAAGCACGCTTGTAAAACAGGCATTTGTTGGATTTTTTCCACCAAATTTGGAACTTAGGCTTTTTAAGAGTGCACCTCATGAACACGATCACTGTCATTTCGTTAATGGACCCTGAAAGGTGATTTCGCGCAGTGACTGCAAAATCACCTTTCGAGGCAGATAAACTCCATGACAGTGATAGAATTCATGAGGAAGGGCCCCAAAAACCCCATGTTGAAAATTTGGTGCAAAAATTCCAAAAAATGCCTGAAATATGCAACAAAGTTGAAAAACCCTATCTAGCCCATTATACAGCTTACCGGCATTTCCTCAGTTAGCGATCGGCTTTGAAGAGTACAGGCGTGTTCCGGTCCACGAAGATCTTCCGCCAGACTCCGGAGGTAAGTATGGGGTGAGGGGGTGGAGAGCAGGGTGCACAGTGGGTGGGTGTGGGTTGTGGGAGGGGCAGGAGGCGCCGTGGGACCATTTTAATTTGCAGTTTTTAAAAAAAAAAAACAACGCTGGACGTTTGCCACTCTGGGGTGGGCTCCCAGCATGGC
Organism: Neoceratodus forsteri; assembly: GCA_016271365.2. Lineage (NCBI taxonomy): Eukaryota > Metazoa > Chordata > Ceratodontiformes > Ceratodontidae > Neoceratodus > Neoceratodus forsteri. The sequence continues at coordinate 1,390,174,645 of CM028130.1, read as the reverse complement.
AGAAGGATGGCTGGGGCGTGGAGCCGATGGGGGATTGGGCACCCCCGTCGGCCATGGCATCAGTTGCCACACTGGGGTGGGCTCCCAGCATGGCACCCTGTACTCGGGGGCAGTGGAGCCGACGGGGGACTAGGCAGCCCCATCGGCCATGGCATCAGTTGTCACGCTGGGGTGGGCTCCCAGCATGGCACCCTGTACTGGGGGGGATGGCACGTAGAAAAATGGACATAACTTCTAAACAAAGTGCCGCTGCATGACGAGCTTGTCTCTGATTGCAGCGGTACTTTGTTTAGAAGTTTTGTCCACTTTACATAATGTTGGTGTCAACGCTAGCATGCTGGCTTATTAGGGAATGAGGACGACCTACTGATGTGTGTCCTGCATTCACCAACAGCAGCACACAATTTCCAAAGCTGCACTCTCCCAATATGTTAGCTGCCGCGCAAGCGCAGCAAGCCAACATAAAAAGAACAGTGCTTAACCAATTCACTGACAGAACAGTTTAATGTGAATTGTACTGTAACCCCAATTTTACTCCTGTATTGCCTGACAGTGGTGAACAAGTCACACTCCTATAAAAGCCAAGCACCTCACATGTATGACACATCACAGTATGCTTCAATGTGGGATTCTAGGGCTTGTACATAAACCTCAATCTCATAGGAGGCAGCAAAACATACTACCAACACACCATTAGGTCATCCAGTAGTCAAACTTTAAAATGCCCCATCAGCATAGATTATAAGCAATTCTAGTCCTTCTGACACTGATATTGTGTTGTCAGTAGAACAGACAATTTCTTATATACAGTTGTAGGAAGGATCTACAGTTGCTTATTAGTACTTGTCAGTTCTTCAGAAAAATCTATTGTATATATATCCAAATGGCAGTCCTACTGAAAATAATATACAATCAATCAATAAATATTTTTATTGTTCGACACAAGGGCCGAATATTCAAAGGGGTTGCGCCTCCTGCAACAAGGTTGTGCCATGCACAACCCGCCAAGTCTCACAGTGTGATATTCAAAGGGGCAGGCTGCATGGCACAACCTCCAATGCGCTACGGTGCATTGGTCATGTATGCAGCACAGATACGGGGGGGGTGTACCTATACATATGTGGCAGCGATATTCAGCCCGGGATGTACGGTGCATATGCTGGAGCAACCCCTACATGTGCCGCACACTGGTGCTCAAAGTTGAGCTGAAAATAACAGGCTCAAATGCTGGCCATCCATTGACAGGCAGCTGTATTGCAAGGCACAACACAACAGCTGCCAGCCATGGTTGGCCACCCACCCGACAAGAACCCCGTTCGAAAGCACCCGGACCCTCCTTGGTAGTCTAGTTGCCCCCTCCCCATATGCCAGATTGTGGGCTGTAGCAATAAAACAATAGAACCTGGTGGTCTAGTGATCCTCTCCCCGTATGCCTTATCATGGGCTGTTGTAATACAAAATATATACCTGGTGGTCTAGTGGTACCCCTCCCCACCCACCACAGAGGATCCCTGGCCACACCAGCACCCCCGTCATCGGTGGCAGCAGCACCCTCCAGCATACCACTCAGCCGCCCGCCAAATGACAACGTGCAGTATGGTCCATACGCCTATTCGTCCATAATGTGGACCAATGGGCTTGCAGACTATACTGTACTACACAGGACCAGATATGTGAATGAACATGTTCATTTACATATATGGCCCTATAGTACAGTATGATCTCGTGTTCCATTAGTCCACACTGTGACCAATAGGCATACAGATCATACTGTATGCTGTCATTTGGTGGGCGGCCGGGCAGCATGAGGGTGGGGTGCTGCCACCCACTGGTGATGGGGGGTGCTGGGTGGCCAGGTGTCCTGTGGGTGGGTAGGGAGGGGGTACCACTAGACCACCAGGTAAATCCACATATTATAACAGCTGGCAATCAGGTACAGGGAGGGACCGCTTGTGACCACCACAGGTTATTATAGTACTTTTACAGATGCCCACAATTGGGCATATGGGAGGGAAGGGGGTTACAAATGCCCACCAGGGACCTGCCCCTGATGACAGCAACTAGCTAGGGCACCAGGCACATTTCACGGAGCCTCCTTGTGCAACGCCATGCAAATGGGGCCATAATGGCATGAAAATGGCCCAATTTGTGCCTTGCATATATTATGGCCTCATTTGCATGCCCCCGGCTGAATATAGTGGGTGATGCACCTAGCACAACTGCACTTACACTGGGGCATCCCTGTGCTCCCTCTTCATGGCTTGTGCCAGTGCAGTGCCACTGTGCTATGCGCAGTATGTGCGCTGACCTTGCCATATTCAATGGAGCTGCACCAGGGCGCATCATCGTTGAATATCGCCTGGTCCTGGCCCCATCGCAGCCCAGTTGCACTGCGCCCAGGATTTTATCACTGCCGGCGCAGTCTGAATATCCGGCCCAGTATCTTTACAATTAAAAAAAAAAAACAGGATACAATGACAAGTAATACATTAAATCCTTCGGACAACACAACACCCTTACAAACCAAATAATCCTATTTAAATATAAAATAGACCATACATTTATAATTTCAATGATAATAAAAAGTGACTAAATCTGTACAACATAGTTTTTTTTCCTGAGAATTAATTAGGTACATTAAAATATTGTCCAGGGGGAGACCGAGGCCTGACAAAATTTGTCCCGTCCAATGTTTCCTATATTTTTCATTTATGGGGCATACCAGAGAAACATGCCTCAAGTCATCTGGTACTTTTAGGTTATATTTACATAATCCATCACTGATATCTTTCATTTTTTGTTGCTAGTAGACCTGTCTACAATTGTAGATTTCAAAACAGAATTTGGTAATTATCCTTTGAGCATCAGGATCTTCCAATATTATTAGATAAAACTCTAATTGGATCACTGTTTTAATTTTTTTGTACCAATTGAAGTCTTTATAAGTTTGTATTTGTTCCATATCTTCTGAGATTGCTATATTTTTGGCCCTGATTTTGACTTGAGACACAATCTCCTCATAGGGTCTACAGTATGTTTGGGACAGAAGGTGTCCTAATCCCATTGGGTATACATAAGTGGCACACAAGACATCATAAGGAACATCATCATTCTTGTTGAATAGTCTACTTCCTCCTCTAAACACATTATAGGTATTCTTATTTCTTGAAGTGCAAATAATTTTATTAAAATGTTATTCTTCTTTCTACCACATATGTTAAGAGTGGATATTAACCAAGTTCTGCCTTAAGCATCAGGGCAGGAATTCCCTGCAGAACTTTCAGTATATATCTATAGAGTTTATTTATCTGAATTTGTAAGATCTCTAGCTTCTCTATGGCCCAGATTTCTGCTGCATATATTACACTGGCCTAATTTTAGCCTCTATGGGCCAGATATTCAAAACTTTGCGCCGGGCAAAAAACGGTTGCGCAGGTTTAGCGTGGGATTAGCGCGGGTCTGCTATATTCAAAAGGCCAAATAACGTAGACAAACTGCATTAGCACTGGGCAAAATTATAATGTATGCAAGGGGCAAACTAACATGAATACAGGCGCAATGCTATATTCAGCGACTAGTGCCGCGCTAAGTGGTTTTGCGCGACTTAGCGCGGTGCACATTACCACTCAGGAAAAGCTTGTTTTAACCCCGGGCAATCAGCTCTGCATGACACTATGGCTTTGCGCGGTATTTGCGTGGGTTTAGCGCGGGTTTTTCGCGACCCTAACAAATAAATATGACACACAGATAAAGCCAAACATAGAGGAAGCATGCTGCTAACTGATGGCATCACAATGATGCCATCATCTGCCACCAGTCCCAGCCATGCCAGGCAGTAAGTGGTGACCCTGCCACCAGTGGACAGCATGGCAGTGTGGCCATACAGCACACACCTGCGGACCACACTTCTGTGGACACCAACAGATGCCAGCACACACATGCAGCACTGTGGGCATGGAGGATGTTGAGGGGAGCATGTATGGGTGGCGAGGCTGTGCTACAGACCAGGTGTGGCCACAAGGCTGGGACACATCATGCAGTGCACATGGGCCAGTATTGGGAATACCCCAACACCAGAGTGCCTTTCGGATAATATATGCCCCCCCCGGCCACATACTGCACAGCTGTACAACTGCCATAGCACACAAAGCCAGAAATGTACATGTCACTGTAAGCATCCCATGCCACAGGTGCAGCATCTGTGGGTCACACAACAGTGTAACAGTAATGTCCACTGTCAATAAACACCTGCAGGTTGGGCCTCTCACTGTCTATAGTGCAGTCATCATCACTGCCCTACACACCATAGGCATTGCTGTGTACACACACTACTGGCCCCCCTTGCTACTGTAGTTTCTGCTGTGCACTGTAGCATGACCTACAATGTGACAGTTACATGCTGCACCACCACCATCTGTGCCTATGCTGTGTTGTTCCAGTATAGCTGCAGGCAGCAGCGTATGTGGAAGTAGTGTTCAGAACTGTATAGTATTCCCAAAGCTGTTTGCGCAGCGCTAACACGTTTGCGCGGGTTTAGCGCGAGGGCTAAACAGTTAGCCCAGTGCAAACTGCATGCAAATCAGGCATAATGAGATGCTAATCTGGATGTTTGCCCACAGACTACCTAAGTAGGCTCATTTGCATGTCACTTTTGAATATGGCAAAGTTTAGCTCTGGGCAAACGTGTTTGCACCGGGCCAACAGTTTAGCCCTGCACTAAACCCGCGGAAGACGTGTTAGCTCTGCGCTAACAGTTCGGGGAATATTTTACAGTTTTGCACACTGTACTTTCACATATGCTGCTGCCTGCAGCTGTACTGGGTCCACGCATTTGCTGGCACACACATTGGCCACATAGTTCATCTCCACCTACCTTCACATCACTGGGCACTGTGTTGCTGTTGTGGTTTTCACTTCCTGGTTGCCATATTCAGAGCTGTCTTATTCCAGGGCTAAGTTTGCCCTGCACTCCCAGCCCAGTTTGCCTGGCCTCATTCCCATGCTATATTCAGAAGCTGTTTGCCCCGGGCTATTCCTTTTGAATATGGCTTGTTTTGTGCTCTGGGCTAAGTTTGCCTGCCGGGCAGTGCTAATTTAGCCCCAGGGCAAAGTTTTGAATATCTGGCCCTATAACTTTTAATAACACTTTTATTGAGTCAATCCCCATTTGAGCTGCAAACCTCTGAAAAGCATTACATTCTATTATTAATATAAGTCTTATTAGTTTTTGGTATTCCATCCATTTAGTATCTTGTGGAAAGCACACTCCTAAATAAATATAACTTTCAACAGTGCCTATTTTTTTCATTATCTACATATACTTTTGGTAGATTCTTCTTTGTATAGCTGAAAACAACAACTTGGCTTTGTTTTTATTAATTAATAATTTATTTTTTCTACACATTCCTGAAAAGTGGTAAATTTTTCTTTGTAGACCTAACAGTGCATTTGATATTAATACAAGGTCATCTGAAAGGCTAGGACTGGTATTTTCCTATTTTTAATACTAGGATAGTGGAATTCTGGTTTATTCAAATTTTCTGTAAGTAAGTTTATATATTGATTAAACAAGACTGGGGCCAATAAGCAACCCTGTCTGGCTCCTAGGTTTGTTTTAATTCCATTTGTTAAGTCACTTTTCTGGTTAAATTTTACTTTCAGCCATGTACTGTAACTTGGTGGAGCCTTACTATGATATCAAATAGGGCATAGTCCATATTATAGGATTTCAATTTGCCCCATAATAATGCTCGGCTGATTGAATCTATTGCCACTTCAAGGTCAACAAAACAGCAATATAATTTCCCTTTTTTTTATTTTCACATATTTCCATATCAAATGGGAAAGGGTATAGCAGTACTGTATTGTTGACCTCCCTTCTCTAAACCCATTTTGAAATTCACTGAATATGTTCTCCTTCTTTGTCCATTTACATAGCTTATCTAGGATAATTCTACAAAAAAAATCTTCTTGGATGTATCAAGGAGTGATATTGGTCTGTACATCTGTGGGTCTGATGGATTTCATTTTTTCTTATATATAGGACAAATCAGGCTGCCTTTCCAGCTATTTGATATTTCTTCTCCTTGTACTGTTTTGTTAAACATTATATGGAAAATGGGGGTCCATCAGTCTTGGAAGTATTTGTATACTTCCGCTGCTTCTCAGTCTGGGCCTGGTGCATTGACAGATTTTAGGCCGTGCATGGCCATTAGTATTTCATAAGAATCTATATAAATTGAATATGGATAATAATACACCTTTACTTTACAAGTTATGGGCATATTTTCTTCCTGGGAATAATATAAATTGGGAAAAACACTTATCATTTTTTATGTGTTATATAGCCCTCAATTCCCTTACTATACTGATGATATTCTTGACTAATCATACTTCAAAAATGTTTATTTTTTTTTTTCCTGTACTGCCTGCCTTAACTTATTCCATCTTCTTAATTGATATTTCTTACTCTCTTTTTCTGGAATTGCTTTATATGTTTCCCTTTCTTTGTTTAACTGCTTTAAGGCTTCCTTATTTGGGTTGTTCTTTACTACTTTTACCTTTTTATTTAGTTCTTTTTTTGCTTTCTTACAACAGCCTTGTTTTCCTAATTCTTGAATGATATAATAAGGGCCTTATATAACTTATTATTTTCTGGAAATTATCAATAGTAGTTATCATATTTCTTGGATTTACTATTATTTCATGTCTAAAGTATATGGACAGCCTGTATACAAGACCTCTCTTATGCCATTTATTGCTTGAGATTCCCATATTATGTTCCTAAAATTAATTATTTAATTGTTGTGGCTTTCTTGTTGATTTTCCAATTCTGCCATATGTTCGTGTTCCAATTTAAGTACCAATCTGAGAGAAAAATTACTTGATTTGGATCTCCCTATAATTTTTAATAATTCTACTAATTTGGCTGCATCCTGGTTTATCCAAATATGATCTATCATGGATTAACCCAACAGACCCATAAAAGTATATTCCCCCTGTAAGTCACCAGTGGTTCTCCCATTCAATAGGGTGCAGCTTGCATCTTCCATAGCTTGCAACAAATTGCTCCCTTGTTTGCTCATCTTATTATCCTTTGCATTTCTAATCTGTTTAAGATTGGGATTCAAATCTGGAATGTTTTGTAGAATATCCCTATGAAATACTCCCAATGTTGATTCATTCACTACTCTGGAATTAAAGTCCCCCATAATTATTAAACAATAGATAGGGAATCTGTCTATAAGAGCTCCTATAAATTCTGTGAAGTCAGGCCAGTTATGTGCTACTTCCTTTTTATCTCTCTTTGGTGGTATACTTGGTAATAACAGGGACATATTCTCTGCTTCAAGCAGTAGGGGAAGTATTGACTTCAATTTACATGGCAGTTGTTTTATCTTAAAATTCAATAGGGTATTTATGTATGTTACTAATCCCTCTCTTGCTCTGCCATTTTTCTTGACCGTAGTGGCAGAAAGAGAAAAAACCCTCATAACCAGCCATAGGGGGAGCATGTTCTTCACTACACCAGGTTTCTTGTATACAGAGGATATCACACTGAATCAAACAGTTTCTAAATTCTTCAACTGCTAGCTTCATTAGATGTCTCTCTATATTCCAAGTAAGAATAAACATTTATTTCATCTGGTGGGTTCCTTTGTCTGTCACCAGTCAATTACTCTCTTCATCTAATTCTAGGAGTCGAAATCTATTTGCTTCTATTGTTTTATTTCCTGGGTTCTTTCCTTAGAAAAACGTGTCCTTAATGATTGTACCTCTATTATATTGTAACCCATCTTATCTGATAACCCTGGGTATTGTGTAACTAATTCTGCTATTTTTGTATTTGAAAAATTAATATCAATTTGTGTATTACCATTGCTTTGATCATGTATCTTTATTCTCTCTATGCTTTTCCTTGATATTGGGGTATTTGTCACTCTTGAGAAGTAGACAGCTATTTCTGTTTTTATCTTACCTATAGGTTCCATGCCTGACATCTTCCACCCAAACATAGTGAGTGATTTGGATTCCCAAGATACTTCCTTCAAATTAGCATACTCTGATACCATACCCAATATAGTTGCCAGCCACTTATTAGATGTGTCTTTATTATTGTCTCCTTTGTCGATTTCAATTGGTTTTCTATAACCACTGGAACCATTTGAAGTGGTAACATTTGAATTCCTTTTGCTCTTAGTTTTTTTTTCCTTTTCCCAGATATTTTCTGCCAGTTCTGGGGCCTTACAATATATAAGTACACAATGTTGTAAATCCAAATTTGGAGGTCTTGTTATAAAAATGTCACCCCTTCATCTTTTACCTGGAGTAGTTCAATTATCCAGTCCTCCAATACTTGTTGTGATTCCTGGTAAAGTTTATTTATACCATAGAGCTCAATCAGGCATTCCAATTTACTCTCATAGTTCCTATTTGTGGATTTTTGTAATTTGGAGACATTTTTTCTCCCTTTCACCATTCTCCAGAATATTAACATCCATAATGTCAGGCTGATTGGTATTGGGATCAAAGTTTAAGGCCTCAGTCTCCCCTTGGATTTCTATTACAGAGTCTTCCTGTTGGAATCCATTTCCTTCCTCTGATAATTCTGAAGCTCCTGTTTTCAGGTCATCTTCCGTACCCTTTTCTGTTCTTTTTTAACATTTTCTCTTATTACTGTTTCCCTAGAGTAGTTTCTTTTTTCTTTTACTTCTTTATATTTTGTCTTCTATATTTGCACTTTTGTGTATGTTTTCTTTTGTTTTTTTGGGACCACCTTTATTTTCTTCAATTACCTTCTCCTTAATTGGGGTCTCTCTGCTAAAGGGTGCTGGAAGACTAACCTGCACATCTTTGTTACTATTAATAATAAGATCACTACTAATTTCCTCAATTGATACGTGATCTGTCTTTTCTTTCTCCTCTGTTTTCATTTCCATAAGATTTTTTAACAATGTCTGATTATGGATTATATCTGTTCTCATATTAGAGATTTCATCCTTTAATATCGCTAGGTTCTCAAGAACTGCTACATTAGCTAGATAATGATTTTTTAGGCACTCTAATATCTGTTTGGATAATATTGAGGATGTTACAAATGTCCTTTCATCAAAAATAACTTGTTCCCTATCTTCTGAATATGTAGTATTTCCTCCTGTTGAATACTGCCAGTTTGAATAATTATTGTTGGAACTTCCTTCTTCAGTCAGTTCCCTTCTTAAAGGAGTTTCAACCTTACTCAACTTATTTGGCAGAAATCATGGTATGAGTGTTTTTAACCCCTCAATCACCAAGCTCATATCCTGTATAACTGAGGTCATGTTGCCTCTTACCTTGATTTGTCTACTACCATCAACCTTTGTATTGTAACATGCTATATTCTGTCTCTAACTATACTTACTACCTCTATTGCATGCTAGTGAAACTGATGAAGTTGATGAAAAGGTTCCCATTGGACCTTGGGAGGGGGTGCTCTGGTTAAATATTGAGGGACCATTTAGCACCCAACTATAATTTGGAATTGCCATGTCTTCATTAAAAGAATCATATTGTGACAATTGTAACTCATCAGTGATGTGCTCACCTTCTGTCCTCTCTATTGGACCAGTTTTATTCATGTTCTTTGCAGAAGTCCTGTTTTGGTCCTTAGGCTTTAATATATTTTCTTCCCTATAGTTACCCTTTGAGCTGAGAGAGTGTCTTGTTTCTTTAAAATAAGCTGTAATTTTAGATTGATCTTTTCCCTCCTTATCTATTGACTTTGTTAGCTTTTCTTCATACGATCTATTTCTATTTATGTTTTAATTGCTTTCCTTTTATTGGGTGTTGTATACATTGGTAACACTGGTGAGGGAGGTGAACCTACTTTTCTGCTCCTTGTTACCACCATTTCAAATATTCTACTGCCTTGAAAACAAAACAGAATCAAGCCAATTAATAGGTTAACACAAGGTGAAACAGAAAAAGGGAAAAAAAGAGAAAACTGGCACATTGTAAAATTCTGGCTAGCACTAAATCTCACTTTCCCAGCACCGCTCTAATAATTGTTAGATATGGTCTTCTTAGAAATGATCCGTAGTTCGTACTTTACCCACAAGTACTCAAGTGTTTATTAAGTGTGGCTAATTACCTCTGTGGTAGGTTATAATATTGGCCTTATATTGAACACTTAGAGGCTGCTAACAAAAGCAGCTGGGCCTGCAGTAAATTTGTGGGTTAAGTGCATAAAATGCCATAAATTTTTGAAACATACTTATGGTGTTTAAAGTGTTTAAAGTGCTTTAAATTGCTGAATTAAATGATAAGCAAAGTGCAAATTTATAGTGTCTAAATAACCCTCTAACAGATAAATAGTACTTCCAGTCAGTGAAGCACTATACCAGAAACTCAAGGTCGATAATTCAATTATACCTTTGCAAGTTCTCCTCTAAATTTTGCATACTTTGTTAGAGGAGAATTTTTCTAATCAGACAGTTCAAACACTTCAAACCGTTTCAGGGGAGTGTGATCCAAATAGTGACAAAAATAACTAATGACTATCAGTGCTTTTTAACTGTCAGGCTAGTGAGGCTAGAATGGCTAGTAGAAAGGCTGGGCTGGCTAGTAGGGCTAAAATGGCCTAATAGTGCCTCGCTAGGCCTTGTAAAACTCGTTTTTGCACCCACATTCAGAATGCCATATTTCTTGCCATTCTTTTAGCTTTAAGTATCCCAAAAGGAAAGTACAGAACAGTAGCAAAAATTAAAACTTTGCAATAGTAAAAATGCTTTGTGCTATGTTAGCAATAAATAACCTCAATAATTTCTAAGCGAGTCTAAATGGTATTGAAACTTTTTACCCTCACATGTTCACTTTGAACTATTTGCTAAAATAGTAGCACTGTTATTCCAGCTCGGTCACAATGAATTACATGAGTCCAAAATGTTAAATTAGACAGAGCTCTCAAAGGTCTTTGTGGTAAAAACGGCTTTTGAAACCCTTCATTCCTAGCAAGATGTCTTGAGTACTTTTGGCCAATGAAAAAGAAATACAAGCTTGAGTACAATTTTGTAACCACTGCTTTTCTTTTCCTTCCAGCATCAATAGACTACCTGCACACTGCTAGCTGGCATTTGGTAGTCAGTACTCGGTACTCAGTGCTGGATAATATTCAATAATTGAAAGTCAGCATTCTCAGTAATTGAACTGCTTCTTACCAGTTTTTAAATATCTAGGGTGTAGTAAAAAGCCTGGCACTTGGACATTTTTAAGGTTTCTCTCCTGCTTTTTTCAATACTAGGTAAATCTTCATTCTCCATTCTCCATGTGCCCTTCCAATAGGATCTCTTCTTTCTCTTCTGGCCATCTCTCCATCCTTCCGTCTCCTTGCCTCTCTCTCTTCTCTCTTCCACAACACCCTGCTGTTGGATCTGGCCTTCTAGAAGGGCCACCTGCCATTCTTTCATCCTGCCTCCACCAATGGCTCTCTTCCTAGAGACAAGGGAAACCTATACCATGTGTCAACTAGAGGTTTAGTACAATATGTGCTGGAAAGATACTGCTAAGTTAATACAATGGTGACATACCTTTTCTAAGGCATAATAGGCTTTTAGCAGATCCTGATGTCAGTGCTCCTCATACAGTAGCATGCAGCTTTACCTCTGGACTCATCACAGGAAATGGAAACCGACCATAGAGGAGAACAACATCAAGGTATAGGTAACATTCGAAAATGTAATACAGCAAATATGGGTAGGACCAATAATTGCTTACAGTGCCAGCAATTATCTGAAGACCTAACAAGAGCAAATATGCAGTTATTGGTCCTTTAGTGTTGGTATGACTGACAAACCCCCTCCCTAATAGTAAATGGCAAAATTATATAGTTGAAACTGCACCCTCCCACACCAAGAACAGCAAACACCCCCTTCCCTAATCAACAGTCCTCTGAAGCCTCTATTACCACACAACTATCCCTTTCCCATATATGATATCTTTTGCAACTTGTCCCATTATTATCATCACCACCATCCTTTAGTTCATCCTGTCCCTAGTAAAATTAGTAAATTCACTTTAGTTATTTATTTATTGATCGATGTTTGGTACTTATCATGACGTCTATATCACCTACCATCCATCCCCCAATCTATCGCATATTTAAATATAAATATGTTTGATCCTGTCCCCTCTTCCTACAAGTCATAAGCTTGTGTTCATTTTGCCTTTAGAAAATACCCCTTCCCCAAACCATTTTGTCACCCTTCTGACTCCCTTCCCCTCCTCACCTAAACAGTACCCAGTAAAACTCCTCCTGTTACTGTACTTGCCAAGTCACCAACTGTGTCAGTCCCTGGCAGTGCTGTATGGACTAATTATTCAGGTTGTGATTATAAATCCTGCATTGCCTGCTGTATCTTTACAAATGATTGTTTTTCCTTACTATCTTTTGGGGAACTTGTGCATTTGTATGGATGCACATCATCTGATTGGTTTCTCAGAGTACATTTCTTAAAGTGCTGAAGCATATAGAAGAAGAAACTTTACTTTAAGGGTAAATTCTGTTGCTGGCAAGGAAAGCTTTTTTTTTTCAAAACTCAGTTTAAAGTTCACAGTCTTTTGCATGTTGGCTTATGTGACATACTGGTTTCTTGGCAATTCAAAAATTAGGACATTTGGTGCAAGAGAAATAAAAAAAGTTCACACTTGTTAGTTCAAACAGTTGTCCTAATCAGCTATGCAATGAAGGTCACTATCACTGCTAGTCTTGTTATAATTAACTTGGGTTGTCATAAACTCAAAAGATCAATTCTTAGCCTGATGAAAAAAACTACTTAAATATATATTGTCTCCGTTTTGCTGCTAAATCAACTGTATTGTTGCTTTTCACAATTCTCTCTTTCTGACAATTTGTTGTCTCTCTCTTGGCGTATCTGGAGAACAAAATATATGACAATCTTAAAATCAGATATGGAGAATACCTTGCATGAATCATGTATCTGGTGAATCAGGTGCTACCTTGTTCTCTGTAATGTAGCAGTATTGTTTTTTTTTTACTTTGGTTTCACAAATGTCATTGATTGTTAATAGACTAACAGTGGTAAAATAGTCATAGTATGGTATACAATAATTTGGCATCACATACACTTGAAATTTTCACACTTATTTTAACACTGACTAACAGAACAGCTGTACTTGAATAGAATAGAATAGAATAGAATAGAATAGAACAGAATATAGTCCTAACTATAGGACCAAGAATAATCATGCCAACCCAAGAATCATGGCAGGGCCAAGTAGAAAAAAAGGACCTTTGAGCCACAAAAAAAAAAAAAAAATGACAGACAGGCATACCACTAAATGTGGCACAGGTTAGTGTAGAGACTGCACCTGTACTAATAAAGCAACAGTTACTAAATTAAGTGCATACAACATTGACACATAGACAACAATAATGTTATCAGAATCGGTTTTATTGACAAAAGGAATGTTAGCCAGGAGTTTAGTGTATCCTCTACACTTTTTAAAAAAGTGCCAAGAGATCTTTTACTTCCTTCTAAAAAACAGTGAAGTGATTATGGTACCTTGGCCCAATCTCTCACCTAAAGGATGGCTCCTCCATTACTGCAGTCTCCCCAAGCACCACACAGGAGTACCACCCTTTAGTGCCCACCTTTCAAATCTTCATTTCTAAATTAAAGGTTTGTTGACAAATAACTCTGGTAATATTGTTGCCACATCTGAGGACTTCCTTCTTCCTGGACCATGTCTTCTTTGTGTATTTCCATGGTGGTGATGAACTCTCTGGCTTGGCTTTCCTTTCACTATGTGACACTGACTAAATTGTGCATTTTTCAGATGTTCGGTTATACAAAATGGGCTACATGAGGACATTGCAAGACTGACAAATATGCCTTACTGTGGTGTAATTTCATCACATTTATACAACACTGACAATGGGCCATTTTTCCCTGTTTCAATGGCATAAAAAAATTTCAGCCAGCAGCAGTGGTGTGGTAAATCATGGTGTTTAAATTATTACTCCAAACATAATTTGCCATGACTTTAACTTTTGCAGTCTATTTATTTATTTATTTATTTATTTATTTTTATTTATTTATTTATTGGAGATTCGGAAGTACCTTTGAGTCAAGGACTCATTTACAAAGGTTCCACGTCATAGGTATTACATACAGGAGAGAGGTTACATAGCAGTACAGTAGTACATAGTCAGTTATTACATAAGCAGTAGTTACAGAGGCATTTATGGGTCTCTCAGAGGAGACCTAGGTCAAGTTAAGGCAGACAGGCAACACAACATGGCATAGGAATGCAGGGCAACAAGCAACACAAAATGCGGTATAACAGAGCAGAGCTATACAAAAGGGACACTGTAAGTGGCAGGGTTATGAGGAGGGGGAGGTGGCCATAGCCTGGGTCTGTCGTTGGATGAGGTATAAGTCAAGGACAGGCACAAAGGTTTGAGGCCTGTAGGTGGGATCTAAGAGCGGTTTTGAAGGATCCTAATCTGTTATCATTTGAAATCGCTGGGGGCAGACTATTCATCCAGGATGGGGCTCTGCAGCTGAAGAACCTCTGGTAAAGGGAGGTATGGCAGCAGGGGACAGACAGTAGGTGTTTTCCATAACTCGGAGTGTGCTTTAGCGATTGGGCTGGTCTTATTAGTGGAGCGAGACCTGAAGGGCAGGGACCAAGGGCAAATTATTTTGCCAAGAAGCAAGTGTGGAACTTGAGCCTATTGTCCAGGCTAAGCCAGTTGGTAGCATCGTACAGTGTGCATGTATGAGTTAGCCAGTCACAGCCTAAAGTGAGGTGGCAAGCTTTATTTAGGGAGACACGTAGTCTGTTGAGTGCCGAGGAGTTAGCTGCCCCATAGATGACTAGGCCATAATCTAGTAGGGAGAGAACTGAGGAGGAGACAGCTAGCCTTAGGGCATTAGGGGTAAAGCAGTGCTTGAGGTGATACAGGAGACCTAGCTGCACGTGGAGGGTAGTCGAAAGGAGGTGGATATGCTGGTGGAATGTGAGTGCAGTGTCAAGTGTTAAGCCTAGATATTTGAAGGAGTCCACCTGGTCAAGGGTGGTGTGGTTGGCAGTCCTAAGATGTGGGCATAGTGCCTTTTTTGAGTTAGATGGATGGGAGAAGTACATAACCTTAGTCTTGGAATAGTTCAGGACAAGGCGATGGGCTGCAAGCCATAGCTCTGCGGTGCTGAAGGAGGACAGTTACATGAGTTACATTTTGTGCATCAAGGACAACTTTTTCTAATGTTGCCATTACTGCTCTATGAAGATGCAAAGTCCCTCTCTATCAGAACTCCATGAAATTTTAGAAATTCCATAGAATGCCACCTGAGGCACACAGGCAAATTCAGTTGTGAAAAATCAGAGAAAATGAAGAATTTTTCCTCTTGCTTAAAAGTTCCAAAGAAAAAGAAACTGCCACACTTTGCATAGTTTTTCTGCAGCACATGTTGCTGTGATATAACAAACATGTGGTTCATATTAAAAACTGTGCTTTTCTTTAAATAAATTTCAATTCAGATGGCAGAATTCTACTAATTTTTTCTGATGCCATATTACAAGTCTACTCCATGCCACAGGGCTCTTGTAGACACTTGCCTAGTTCTAGACAGGGTAATCAAGATTTTATGGTCCATACCTAGTTCATACTCAGGTTCATACAAAGGTGGAGATAGGAACAAGAAGGCTAAAGGCCAATTTGTGTTCCAGTTTTACTTGCAATACATTAAATTTGCACCACTAAGTATGTATTTGTCTGGTCTAGTTTTGAACACGTACTTAGTTTCAGTCAATATTATATCTAATGGCAGTGAGAAATGGAAGGTGCCTATCATGTGCACATGGGATAATTGGTTAGCCAGGTTTGCTATTTATGCAGGCTTGCTGACACAAAGTAGCCCAGAGAAGGCCAAGGGCCTGTGGGTGTATTTCAGCAGAGTCATGGCCATGTGGGCAGCAAAACTGGGAGAGGGTGGTTAGAATACGATGAAGAATTTAGGAGAAGGATGCAGTATGATATGGGTATATATTGGGACATGCTAGACTTACCCCTGCTATGGGCTATCAACATGGGAGGGGGAGTCCAGCATACACATAACGTATTCCATGTGAGGAAACTTTTATCTCCAACGGAATGGGGAAAAGAGAATAAAGAGAGACAAGGGGGGCACTGTTACTTGTATAACAAGGGTATGAGCAAAACTGAGCACTGCAGTTTTAAGCACGAATGTTTCACTTGCAGACAACCCCACTCCTTCACTCAGTGTCATTGGGTCTCTGGGTCTGGGTCCTTTGGCCCCACAAAGCAGGGTTGGCACAAATGTCACAATACCCATAAGAATGTACCATCTTAGGGCAAGACTCCAACAGTACCCTGACACAGCAGCCGCACAATTCTTGGTGGAGGGGTTCGGGAATAGCTTCAAATCCAGTATGAAGAGGCCTTGCCTCTCGTATGAGGTGGCTAACCTAAGGTCTTCCAGGGAGTGGCCAGAAGTGGTCAGGAAGAAGCTCAAGAAAGAGATAGCATTGGGGGGAGTGAGTGGTCCCTTTCAAGAGCACCCAAGTCATACATTGTGGGTCTCATCCATTGGGATCATCCTGAAGAAAACCCCAGGGGCATTTAGGATGATTAATCACTTATCCTACCCTGAAGGGGAGTCAGCAAATCATTTCACTGACCTGGCCTACACAGCGGTCACTTAAACCCATTTTGATGAGGCATTGGAAGTGATTCAGTCAGTGGGGCAGGGGGCATTATTGGGGGAAGGCAGACATTGAATCAGCCTTCAGGTTATTACCAGTACACCCAGACGATAAGGACTTATTGGGTATGAAGTTTGAGGGCTGTTATTATGTGGACAACTGCATGCCCAAGGGCTGCTTGGTGGCATGCGCAGTGTTTGAGCAGTTCAACTCAGCATTGCACTGGGTCACAACCCAGCAAGTGGGGAGATCAGAGGTGTTACACTATCTAGATGATTTTTTGTTTGTGGGGAAGGCAGGTACAGGAAATTGTACCAGTCTTAGGGCAGCTTTCCAGGAAGTGTGTGCTGACATAGGTGTGCCACTGGCTCAAGAAAAAAAAGAGGGGTCTACCTCAATGCTGTCCTTCTTAGAAATAGAAATTGACATGGTGGTGAAAGACTGCAGACTTCCCCAGCAGATGTTAGTGGCCTTGTGGGACCTTCTGGCAAGAATAGAATGTGCAAGGAAGACCACACTACATGAGATGCAGTAGCTCGGGAGTCACTTGAATTTCACAAGCACAATCATGCCCATGGGCAGGACATTCATGCACAGACTCGCTCAGCTGGGATCAGGTTACACCAAGCCTCACCATAAAATATGGGAAGCAGCAACTGTGAGGGAGGATTTGGGTGTCTGGCAGGCATTCTTGGTATGTTTCAAAAGATGGGCCATTTGACAGACTTCTTCATCCAGCCTAGAGTTGGAGCTCTTCATGGATGCTTCAGGCATTTTGGGATTCGGGGCTTACTTCCAAGGCCAGTGGTGCGCAAGTCAGTGGCTGACCTCATGGTTGGCAGGTGGGTTACATAGACAGATCACCTTTTTAGAGTGTTTTCCCATAGTTGTGGCATTAGTGTTATGGGGTGAGCAATTCAAGGACAAATATATCGTGTTCAGATCTGACAACACTGGGGTGGTGCACACCATCAATCACCAGCTAGGCGGTCAGGGCCTCATGGGGGATCTCATGAGGATCTTTGTGTTAAAGTGCCTGATGCTGAACATAAAATTCAGGGTTTTGCACAAAGCAGGAGTGGATAATGGCTAGTGGTGGGAGAAGTGGTCAAAATCCACCACGTGAAGCAATTCGCGAATTAGGCAGAATCTGCAAAGTAATCCGCAATGTGAAGTGGAGTACTTCACATCATAATGAGGAACGTGAAGTCCATCGGAGACAATAACTTTGCATTACTCTGCCTTTCCCCAACCACTTCTGTACCAATTTGAATGAGAAGTACATTGAAATCAATGCATTTTGCGTCACTTCACCTTGTTGGTGAGCTCCAAGGCAAATTTTGCAGTGATTCATGGGATTGCAGGTCACATGGGCTTTAAATTGTTCTGCACAGCCTCAGTTCTGTGTAGTGTGTATGTAATGGAAGCTGGAGACAGTTTTCTCTCAGAGCTCTGAGATTCAAACCCTCTAAAGGCCATTCAAAAAGCCTTTTTGAGCCATTTGTTTTCTCAAAATTTAGTGCATCAATTATAGAAAATCCTCCTGTGCTCATATGATCAGGTGTTTATTGTCTGAGTGTGGATTTTGAATGTTAGTTTAGAACATTTAGTCTGTGCAGTGACAGATACTTGAAGTGTGCTTGGGGAGGGGCGTCTCTGTGGTGGAGGGAGTTAGATAAACAGGGAAAAAGGCAGTCTTTCTGTTTTGGTTATTTTTTTACTTGTATAATTGTGTTAATGCATACACAATAATATTTTCAGTAATTTTTGACTTTTTTTGCTGATTGTTGTGGTGCAGCAGTGAATAATTTCAGTTTGTTTAAAAGATTTGATTATATTACTGAAGTTTTCAATTTGCTGCGCATTACCTCGCCTGTAGTGTGTGTGTGAGTGTGTGTGTGTGCAATGCATGCCATCAAATCAGACACATTTTATTGTGCCACACAGTAATTGCAGCACTGTGAACCTGCTGTCCATCTGTGTTATTTTGTACTGCTTTGTGGTTTCTTGGTAGTGGACTGTTACTACAGTGCACTGCCCCCAACCAACAAAAGTATTCTTTTCCAGATTTGGATTTGTGACTTCTAAGCACTGGTTAAGGTGTAGTTGTGCCTTTGCATCTGCATTTCTTGAGTGCGCAGCACAATCTTAATCTGTCTGTAGCTTTGCATCTCTTTAGGGCCCAATCTCCATCTGTAACTGAAGTCACATTTGTTTGTTTGGCTTCCCTTCAGAGTACTGGTGTGGTGCATATATCGGCATTAATATTTTACTCATTAACGTGCATTTTTAAGTCAGGGCGATCATCACCATCATACAATTCACATACTTCATGTTCACAGTCATGATTCATGAATTATAAAACTTTAAGTTTTAGGGTTGTCAGTTACATGTAAGCCTGTTTTGTAGTATCTTGGCTTGACCATTGTAGTCATTGATATGAGTTTTCAAGTCAGGGAGTTTGGGGTGGTTCAGGTCAGGGAACTACAGCTGTAGGTATTTGCATGCAGTTCATTAGTCATGTCACACCAGTAACTCATCATGACTCTGAGACAAATCATGTTTTTCATCTTCACGGTCACGATTCACAAATTATAAAACTTTTAAGTTTTTGGGTTATAAATTGCATGTAAGCCTGTTTTGTAGTATCTTGGCTTAACCATTGTAGTCATTGATGTGAGTTTTCAAGTCAGGGAGTTTGGTGTCATACAGGTCAAGGAAGTGCAGCTGTAGGTGTCTGCATACAGTTCATTAGTCATGTCACACCAGTCACTCATCACGAGACAAATCACGTTCTTCACGAATTACAGCAGTTAATTTTTCTTTCAATTCTGATGATATGCTGAAGACCTGTAAAGATAACCAAAACACTAATGAATCTTTTTTAACTTTTTTTAAATAATGCCCCCCCAAAAAAAAATACTTATCTTCACTGGCTTGACAGTATTCCAATGCCAAAATTCCTCATCAAGTCAAGAAATGCACACCCCAAGTTTGACTATATGACCTGCGATACAAAAAAAAGCAATGATTACATGTATGTATGTATATATATATATGTACATATATACATTTAAGGTCAGGTTCTGTGGAAACCCATGATGGTGCCAGGTACATTAACTTACCAAGGGTAGTATTAGTGTACACACAGAGAGCATCCTTCCTGTTGGGGTCAGTGCAGCAGACTTTGGGCAGCCAACAGCATTATCACATCATCATGGATGGTTAACTTAATGGTCGGGTCATCCTTCTAGCACATAATTTGGCAAGACACTTTGCATCATCCCAGTCTGGTCAAGAAGCATTACATGAAATTCCAAAAGCAGCAGCAGGTGACATAGTTCTTATTGGAGTGTGTACACACATGACTGATGTGGCATGACTTAATAGAGACTTTTCATTCCATTTTATGCTCTTATTTCTGTTCATCTTGAGTCAGGAATTTTCGGGACATTAAAAGACAACAGCATTTTGGGGGTGCACAGTTCTGTGGACTGGGTACACTGCACACACGACTGAGTGTGGAATGAATTAATAGAGACTTTTCATTCCATTTTATGCTCTCATTTCTGTTAATCTGGAATCGGGAATTTTCTGGACATAAGACAGCAGCATTTTGGGGGTGCACAATTCTGGGGACTGGGTGCACTGCATGCATGACTGAGTGTGGCATGAATTAATAGAGACTTTTCATTCCATTTTATGCTCTCATTTCTATTCATCTGGAGTCATGAATTTTTGGGGCAAAAGACAACTTGCAAGATTTGTACAAACACTGGCCATAAACATTCTACAGAAAATAAGCTAAAAAAGTGGTGTCCTTCCATTCCTTTCCTTGTTATATTCCAACTTAATAATCTCTGTTTCCAAGAATAAATTATTTTAGTGGTCTCAGTAATGTTTCATTTCTGTCTTGCTGTGAGCGTTTGTGAAAAAGCAGGAGTGAGCAGTGCAATAATCTGCTAAACAGCATGTGTGTAGTGCACTGTCAGATGCACACACTGCCCAGACCCCTGAAAACATATATGATAGCTGACTTGTTCCACTGTTAATGGTATAAAGAATAAAGAATATTTAATATTTACTGATGGCAAAACAAGCAACAGACACATGACCCCTGCAATTCAGCACTTATGCCTTCATTAGGGGGCCACTGAATGAAGGCCTAAAGCTGAAGTGCAAGGGACATTTGTGTGCCTTGTTTTGCTATCTATACATTTGCACTAGCAGTGAACATTTTTTCTTGCCATTTATTTGTCTGGAGTGGTGGGTTTCTTTGGTAACTGGGTAAGTCTTTGGTAACCAGGTAAGGCCCACTAGGCACAGGTGCCTGTTTTCAGGGGTGACCTGGGATTACTGGGCAGTTAAGTCACTTACTCAGAGTCACACAGTATGCAAGTGGAGGTTATGAGAATCAAACCAAGGTCTAGTCTGCTGGATGTGCCAAGCTCATTCACAGCTCATTACTCTAACCTCTAGGCTATACTGCCAGCCCTGATTTTCTGGTTTTGTCTTGTACTTTTTCAGCTAGCTGCTCTCCACCAACACCCTGCCCCAGTGTTAGCGCTGTGTGCTTCTGGACCTGTTATAGTCCTACATAATAATATCTGTTTACCATGACAATATGTTTAGTGCCTCAGCAATGTTTAATTTCTGTCGTGGTTTGTTTGTTGAAAAGCAGGAGTGAGCAATGCAATCATCTGATGAACTCCTAAAACTGAAGGTGGACAAAGCAATGAGGCCAGATGGAATTCACCTCAGAATTCTAAAAGAATTAAGCAGAGAACTAGTGACACCACTGGCTACCCTTTTTAACAAATCATGGGAGGATGGTGTGGTACCTGAGGATTGGAAGAAGGCTGATGATTCCCCTTCACAAAAGTGGGACCAAGACAGAGACAGGAAACTATAGACCTGTCAGTTTGACATCTGTGGTAGGGAAAGTGATGGAATCACTTCTAAAGGAAAGAATTGTTTAGTACCTAGAGGCCAGTGGGGTACAGGACACAAAGCAACATGGGTTCAGAGCAGGAAGGTCATGTCAGACAAATCTAATTGATTTCTTTGACTGGGTGACCTAAGTAGTAGACCAGGGAGGGGCTGTGGACATGGCCTACCTAGACTTTAGCAAGGCATTTGACACAGTCCCACACAAAAGATTAGTAGTCAAATTAACCAGCCTGGGAGTGGGTCCCAGAGTGGTAGCCTGGGTAAAACATTGGCTGGACAACAGGACAAAGAAGGTAATTATAAATGGAGTCCACTCTGAAGAAAGAGGGGTTACTAGTGGGATACCGCAGGGTTCAGTAATGGGTCCAGTCCTTTTTAATGTCTTTATAAGTGACATTACAGAGGGACTGGAAGGAAAAGTATGCCTCTTTGCAGATGACACAAAGATCTGCAACAGGGTTGATACACAAGGAGGTGTGGAAAGGATAAGAAGGGACTTGGCAAGGTTGGAGGAATGGTCAGAAGTATGGCAGCTTGGATTCAATGCAAAGAAGTGCAAAGTAATGCACCTGGGAAACAAAAACCCAGCGGAAGATTACACAATTAGGGGGAGGTAGTAACAACAACAAAAATGGAAAGGGACCTGGGGGTAATCATATCAAATGACCTTAAGGTTGGCAAGCAATGTGAGAAGGCAGTAGGGAGGGCTGGGGGGATACTGGGATGTATAGGGAGAGGTATCACCACCAGAAAACAGGAAGTTGTTAATCCCCTGTACAGACATTTGGTGAGACCCCATCTTGAGTACTGCGTCCAGTTCTGGAGACCCCATCTCTGCAAGGACATAGACAGGATGGAGGCAATTCAGAGGAGGGCAACTAAAATGGTGCAGGGTCTGCAAGAGAAGCCATATGAGGAGAGACTAAAGGAGCTTAATATGTATACCCTTGAGGAAAGGAAGAAGAGGGGGGACATGACAGAAATGTTTAAGTACCTCAGTGGAATCAACAAAGTCCAAGAGGGTAGCATCTTTCAGAAAAAGATATGTGCAAGAACAAGGTGACACAATTTGAAGATAGAGGGGGGACGGCTCAGGGGCAATGTGAGGAACTACTTTTTCACAGAGAGGGTGGTGGATGCATGGAACTTTTCATATTATTATTAGAACCACTATTAAACCATATTAGGCAGAATATTAAAATAACCAAGCAGGGTAATAAGTTACAACACTTTAGATTAAACATGTCTCCCTTCCCCCTCACCTTGACTCCTCCTTGGACTCTCACACTAGGTGTCACACCTGTTTATCTCCTTCGCTACATATAAACACTGTCCTTTACCCTAGTTGAATGCTCTTGACACTGTACTATCACCATTGGTACTATGAATGACATTGTATCCTTACTGTATACTAGCTACCTACTATTCGAGTATTGTATGTAAACTGTTTGTTATTGCTGTCATTGTCACTGTTTGACGTGGAACCTTTGTAAAAGATCTCTGAGCTCAAAGGTATGATCCAAATCCCTAAATAAATAAAAAAATAAATAAATATTATCGTAATTATTTCCAATCCCCAAGAATCATATCTAGAATTGCTCCAAGAAATTCAGAAATGTTCCATTTATTCTAACTACTCCTTAAATAAAAGCAAATCCTTTATCCTATGTTTAAACAGTATATTTCTGGAGACCAGACAGCTCATATCAGAGATGAAAATACAAGATTCTATAAAATATGTGGGTGTTTATTTAACAAAAAACACCAAAACTACAATAAAAGCAAATTTAAAATCTTGCATGACTAAAATAATTATATGCTTGTGCAATGGTAAAGCAAAGCTCTTTACCTATGGGGTAGAATTGAAACTTTAAAAATGATGATTATGCCCCATCTGCTGTACTTATTTCAAGCTACACAAGGTGAAATATCTATTTCCTGGTTAGAGCAAGTAAAACATATATTTACCAAATTCTTATGGACGGGAGGAGTCCCAAGAATCGCATGGAAAAAATTGAGAATATTGATTAAAGAAGGTGGATTGGGATGTCCAGATCCCATCAGTTATTATTGGGCAGGTAAAATGAAACAATTGGTTAATTGGATTAAATATTCCAAAATGAATTGGTAAATTACACGAGTAACTAAATCTATCATAGATATTGTGGTGTTAAACCCACATGTTAAGTTAAAATTCCAGGATCTCCTGTATTTCCCTTCCCTATATGAAAACTGTTTCAATTCCATAATAAGAGCATTATTAAAAGAAGTGCATTAATTTAATAAATTATTTATTAATAATAAGTGTTTCCTTTTTTTCAGCGCCAATGGGAATCCTAAGATGTGGAGCAAACACAATGAGAATTTAATAATTATCTCTGATTTGTTTAAACTTCATATTTTCCAATGGATGGACTGCTGGCAAAATTATAAATTTTTTGGATTATGAAAACTTTTTTGCCAGATGTTTAGATAATGACATCTCTCACCCATGGTTTTAATATAATTTACTCAAAACCACATTTTTATCTGGTTTAGGAAAGAGGATAAAGAATATAAAACTGTCTGACTTGGATTTACTTAAGTTTCTTAATCCACTAATTAATAAGCCAATAACAAAAATGTGTATTATTGGGTTTGTTTATTGAAAGATAATAAATAAAATGAAAAATCAAGCCAGTAAAAACCTTTATGGAAGTGAAATAAACTGGGAAGAAGAGTTAGCAATTAAATGGGAATGTAACCAATGGAAAAAATGATGCATTGATGGTAATAAATTATACATGAATGCTAAAAATAAATCCATACAACACAAAATAATGGATAGAGTTGATGTAACTCCAAATAAACTTCATCATATAGACCCTATCTACTGTGATAGATGTTGGCACAAGTGCAGGGAAGGGTCAAATAAATTTGATAATTTCCATTTACTATGGAAATGCAGTGAAATCCTGGAATGGTGGAAAGAAACCTTACAATAAGTAAAGAAAATTATAAATAAACAAATTCCTCTATCTCCAAGAATTTTTATTCACAACGATTTTGATTCTTTAAAGATTAGTCAATTAGAAAGGAGATTTTTGACATTGGCAACAATGGCAACCAAAAGCATAATCCTATCAAACTGGAACTCCTCCAAGATAGATACTTTTGATGTAAATAGATGGTGTTGTCTGTTTAAAAGTATGTTATACTATGAAAAAATAATGGATGAAGTTCAAGACAGTTATATAGGAGAAAATATTCCCTGGCCGGAATTAATCAAACTTCTACCTCCATTATTACAAGTATAAATTCTGTGATATACCAAGTTACTAACAACCTTCAATGACATGAAATGTTTTTTTTTCTCCCATGGTTTTCCTTTTTGGGGTGGGAGTGAGGGGGTAGTAGGAAAAGAAAAGTGGATGTAAGAATGTATGCATTAGCACTTTTTATATAAGTGAAGTAAATGTTAAGTATATTATAAGCATATGTAATTATTACTTTTTATTATATACATGAATAATAAAGAAGATTTTTGGAAAAAATGATCTCATGCAGACAGACCACCCAGAGGCTGATGGGAAGCTGGGGCCACCTCGGCTGGGGCTCACCTAGTGTAATAAGAGAGGCAGCCAGGTGGGCAGCCTCTCAGGGTATATGGCCATGGCATTGAGGCATCCCTGGATGGGGGGATGCCACAGTTGCCAGTCATGAGCCACCCCTTATGCCCTATGGCCAAACTCCCTCACCAGGTTGTAAGAATGGATGGCTTCCCTCCAAAGATAGAGAAGGCCAGTTGATTTGGGAGTGTACCAACCAAGGCCACCTGTTAGCACACGTCCAGCTGAATGTGTTGATGTTACTGATTGACTTGATTGTCATTGGTAATTAGCAATTAATAAACACATGGCTGTGACCATTTCTCTCCACTCACTGGTGTGTGTCTCACTTTGTTCAGGGGAATGGGGGAACTGTGCCCTATAAGTCAAAGGGCAGTTTTATTATCCAGTTTTGTCATCATCCAGAGGTGCCATTCACAGTTTCTTTTGTTTTTTCTCCTGATTCTGATTCATGAATCTTTTTTATTTCCTAACTGTCTCTCATCTCTAGAGATGGGCAAAACTGGGCAGTTTCACCCCCATGGAACTTCCACAGAAATCAGGGAACTTTTGTAGATATTTCCAAACTTCCACCTGTGGCAGAACAGAAAATGTCTGTGAATGTTATGGGTGCAATTTCATCCAGTATTAAGCTCTGTTGGCTAGTGGTCCCTTCCCCCACCCACATGTGAAAAAATATCCCTGGTGTCTAGTGGGCCATCCCCTCCATCCGGTCACCCACCACCCCGGAGTGCACAGTAAACCCCCACATCCCTATCTTGGTATTCTGTATAATTTAAAAAAAAACTGGTGGAAAAGTGTTTTTTTTTTAATTGTAACCCCTCCTCATCCCAAATCACCAGTCCTGAGTCCAACTTCCAAATCCCCAGTGGTCTAATGCCCCCCACCCCACTCCCCAGCATGTGTCCCACCACCCTGCTCCCACCCCCATCATAAACCCTAGCAGCAGTGGGAGGACCATCACAGCCCTCCTCTCTCCTCCACAGCTGGCCCACCCACTGAACTTCAAGGAATGAGCATGTTCCTGTACAAGAACATGCTCATTCTTGACAGCTTAGTGGACAGGCCAGCCATGGTGGAGAGAGGAGGGCTGTGCTGGTCTGTCCACTGCTGCTGGGGTTTATGATGGGGGTAGGAGAGGGGTGGTGAGACACCTCCTGGGGGGGTGGGGGCAGTAGACCACCAGGAATTTGGGAGTCGGACTTGGGACTGGGGATCGCGGATGGGGAGGGGTTACAATTTAAAAAAAAACACTAGACCACCAGGGATTTGGGAGTCAGACTTGGGAGTGGGGATCAGGGATGAGGAGTAGTTACAATTTAAAACAGAAAACCACTAGACTACCAGGGATTTTTTTAAATTATACAGAATATGGAGATAGGGATGGGGGGTTATTGTACACTCCGGGGTGGCAGGTGATCAGGTGCAGGGAAGGGACCACTAGCCACCAGAGATTTTTTTTACATGTGGGGCGGGTGGGAGGTGTGGGATCACTAGCCACCAGGGGCTTTTTGGGTTTGGGGCAACTGGATTAGGTGATCATGGCTGTAGGAGGAATTTCCGTTGAAGTTTGGAAATCAGTTTCTGAACTTCTGCAGCAGCAAAAGTCAAACTTTCCCCTGTATTCCACTCACAGAATTTTAATTTCACACATCCCTACTCATCTCTTTTACTGTGGACTTGTCATGTTCAGTGCTTATCTCTGTTATTGCAGACTCCACCTACCAACATCCAGTGCTGCAGTCACTGTTCATGGCTGCTCCTGCTATTTTTCCTGGTCCCACCTCCTTTCCACACAACAGCTTACTAGGACCTCTTGTCTCATTTGGCAGTTTAGCCACTCCACAAGTACAGATGCTATCCACCTGTCTCTACACATGCCTACACATGCCAAGATTCATCCCCACATAGGCATGTTCATGAACTAGAAGTCTTGTGGCTTTAACAGTAAATAAGAGAAGATATAAACCTTGCCAAGTCTTGTCATTATCTAATGCACTGCAGAAAGTGCTACACCTGGGCTATTTTAAAACTATCCTGAACAAGATACCTTTGTAACATATGTTGAGATAACCTTACCATTAGTGAAGCTTTATCATATAACCATGTCCAGCTCTAGAAAGAGGTCACAACTGCCTACTGTCATTAATTTGTATGAAAACAATTACTGAGAATACTGATTTTAACTTCATTTGAAACTGTATCAACATTCTCATCCAGCGATGTTTCTGTGACACATCTAGTCATACAGTCCATTTAATCCAAGATTAAATTATGGATTACAACTTTTTGTGACTGATTTATTCTTAGTTAACAAAGCCCAGATTAAACAACATTTATCTCCTAAATGTCTTCCCATCTTCTCTTAAAGCTTAAGTGGTTCCTAACTACTGTAATTGGCACTGTGCACTATGTTTTCTCCATTTGGTGTTAGCTAGTTTACTTTTCCTTTTAGTATAGATTTAAGCAATCTGGTTGTGAAAGGTAATACAGCCCCTACAAATCTAATATATGAGTAGTACATACTGTGTCAGCAGGAGTATAAGTCTTATACTTGAACACTTTATTCTAAGATCCTCCTCTATGTGAGATCTCTTGATGTATGCACTTTAGCCTTGTAGTATGAAGACATGTCACATCTGTAGGGAACATTGAAAAAAGTAGGCAACCCCTCTTAGAAAACTGTAAAAAAGTAAAATTCTTGAACACAGTTCAGCTTATATTTCACATTAGTTCAGTATTTATTTTCAACATTATTTATTACTGAGGTCATATGAATGAAAACAGGAACTTTGTCCTTGAGAGTTCATCAGCTCCTCTTGCCTATGCTCTACCAGGTGTCATAATACTATACCTGTCACATGAGTTAACATGGCAATAGAATGCAATGTCACAACAGAGGATTGTGCCTTCATGTGAGGAATTAACTGTAAGGGCAGATGAACTCTAAGAGATAAAGATCCTGTTTGTTTGCAGTCTCTCCAGATATACATAATGGGAGGAGAAATCCATAGAAGATGTATGAAATACAAGATGAAGTGTTTATAAATATTATTGATCCCCCAGTTTTCCTAGAGATGTCAGCAGTTCTTTAAGTGCCTCTATAGCTACCATTTAAACAAAGGGATAAATGTACACAAATCTATGTATTTATCAATTAACTGCTAAGGATATTGGAAGGCAAGCATATTGTCCTACATAAGATATAATTCCCCACATACCCATATGACAATATGTCAAACACATATTAATCAGTTCACACAACAGAGTTTGCAGGCAATCAATGTGCCTGCCCTTCCAAGCAGATCACAGAATCACAGAAATCTGAAGGCAGAAAAGGACCACAACTGCCCATCTAGTCTGCCCTTATATCTTCCCCTTCTTCCCTCCTCCTTTTTACCAGTTTAGGACTTTTCCCCCCATGGATGAATCCATAGAAATCTTGAGATAGCTATTTGCAACTCAGTACTGACAGTGAGGTATGCATCTACTCTAATCTATCCTTGAAGCTCCTTGGAGAGAGAGAGAAATAAGTCTTAACCCTGGAGAAATGAGAAATCCCACAAAGGTTACCAATGGCTTATCAGGTACACAGAAGAATGAATGAATAATTTCTAAGAACAGGTTTCCAGTCACAATCTGATTATTTACTGTCCTGGTGATGCAACATTACCATGTAGCCAATATATAAAAAAGGCACATTTTTCTTGTGTACTTGCATGTAAACATTAACCACAAACATAGAAGAAAAAGTAGAATGTAAATGTAAAGATGACATGTAAAAATAAAATGTATCCTTTATGGACTGCAGAATATCTGATTAACTTTAAAATGTTTTGTTTCTGAAGTGGCCTTGCTATGTGAAGAAGTTATGAATACCACATGTTTTTCTCTGTTTCTCTGTCATTAGTGCACATCATAAATCAATTTATTTTCATTTAAAAATAATGCTATGGGCAGTTTTTCTCAATTCCACATGAACGTAGGGAGTGATACATTTTACTTCATTGATGAATAGTGGATTAAATTGCTTGAGAGCAATACAAACAAGGTATTTTGTATCATCAACTGCCCACAGCATTGCAATAGGAATATGCCTTCAAATGACTGAGGAATATGCCAATTAAACCTTAGGGATTTTAACACTCTGGGTATGTAAACTCAGACTTGTGCAATATAAAGAGTATCTCTCATGGAAGTCTTGCAGACAGTGGGATAAATATGACCTGTATATATATATGAAAAAATAACCACTCTCCAAAGAATCCCAATTTTTAAGGACGTGTTATGCACAGGGGGCCTTTTTAGTTAGTATCACATAATCTTGCAGTTCTGACAGTAGATTTGTGTTTCCAATCTAAAAATGACTTGCTATGTTCAAAGCAAGCACAGGAGTTCAGTGTATACATAAAAGCTGTCACAGGATCCATTGCATTGAATGAGTCATTCTTCATGGTTTTATGTTCTATATTATAATCCTTAGTGAAAAAAAGTCAAGAACACTGGAAGCATGAAGTATGACGGTATATACAAGGCACATTTTTATGTAAAAATTATTTACAAGGAATATAAAGTAGAAAAATTGTGTGTGTGTGTGTGTGTGTGTTTGTGTATGTGTGTGTGTGTGTGTGTGTGTGTGTGTGTGCAGGTGTGTGAGGGTGTTACTGCACTACCGTATCAGTATTAGTTTTATATGCTCCTGATGTGGGGCTAGAACTTGTAGCCTTCCGGATGCAGAAGAGGGTGTGCAGTCTACTGAGTTACTGACATTGTTTTGTTCAAGTGTCTTGCAAAAGAGGTCATAGGGAGACACACAAGCAAGAATGTTGATCAATTTTTAAATATTTCTTACATTTTTAAAAGAAATATCTTCATTCTTCTCCCAATATTTTGAACCTGAATGAACAAAATCACTCTAACAACTCTTAGTGTGGTCGACATGCTACTATTAAAATACACCTGGGGCTAGATATTCAAAAAAGTGTAAAAAGCAGAGTACAAAGGTTTGCACGGTGCTTGATCCTGTGCCCAGTCTGGGAGTTGCTATATTTGGGTGAATAGAGAACTGGTGCTATCCGACTAAATATAAGGGTGCATTGGCGCAATGCTTAACTCACTGTGTACTGCCTGGTCCTGGCCTGCATCCAGCCCTTCCAGCCCTCAGTGAATTGTTTTCCCAGATCAGATAATGCTGGGAGCCATGGCACAATATTCAGTCACAGAATGCAAATGAGCCCATTGGGCATGCAAGGTGCTAAGAAACCATATGAATGCCGATTATGGGCTCATTTGCATGGGAAATGATAGCATTTTGTGAAGATGGGAGAATGTCTAGTGAAAGCATTATGAGGAAGGAAAGAGAGGAGGTGGACGCACAAGGGGCAAATCTAAAAGGTGCCATAGATGAGGCTCCTAGTAGGTGCATTAAGCAAGTTAGTAAGAGTAAGAGGAGGAAAAACACTATGGTCCATGAAGGAAGTAGCCAGAAGGGCAAGAGAGAAAAGGATGACATTTAGAAAATACAAAGAAACACAGAGGGAGGAAGACAAGGAAGCCTACAGAGAAAAACTGAGGGAGGCTGGAAAAGCAGTTAAAAGGGATAAAGCACAAACAGAGGAAAGAATAGCACAGTCAATTAAGAAAGGGGACAAGACCTTTTTTCAGATACATTAGTGAAAAGAGAAAGAGCAGGGGAGGGATAGTGAAACTAAAATGGAATGGAGGAGAGCATGTTGAGGGGGACTGGGAAAAGGCAGAAATCCTGAATAAATATTTTTGCTTGGTGTTTATGGAAGAAGGAAAGGGAAAGTACCACTACTGACAGAAAATGGAAATCAGAGGAAGGGGTGGATACCATTCCATTTACATATGAGAGTGTCCTAAAAGAGCTTGAAAAACTGAGAATAGACAAGGCAATGGTACAGGATGGAATTCACCCCAGGATACTAAAAGAGGTCAGGAATGAGCTGGCAGCACCACTAGCAGAACTATTCAATAAATCATTAAAGACGGGGGGTGGTCCAAGTGGATTGGAGAATGGCAACTGCTGCCCCTCTCTGCAAGAGTGGGAGTAGGGAGGAGGCTGGTAACTGCAGGCCAGACAGCCTAACCTCAGTGGTAGGAAAATTGATGGAATCATTGCTCAAGAAAACAATTATGGAGTACCTTGAATCCAGTGGGCAGCAGGATCCAAAGCAACATGGTATCATGGCAGGCAGATCTTGCAAAACAAATCTGATAGATTTCTTTGATTGAGTAGCCAAAATGGTAGATTGGGGGTGGGGTCAATTGATATTGTCTATTTGGATTTTAATAAGGCCTTCAACACCATCCCACATAGAAGGCTAGTAAACAAGCTGAGCAGCCTGGGAGTGGGGCACAGGGTGGTGAACTGAGTAAAAAACTGGTTGAGTAGGAGGTCACAAAGAGTGGTAGTGAATGGGCTCAATCCATGGAGAGGGAGGTGACCAGTGGGTTGCCCCAGGGTTCGGTGCTGGGACCAGTGCTCTTTAATGTCTTCATAAATGACATTACAGAGGGGCTGGAGGGGAAGATGTGTCTATTTGCTGATGACACAAAGATCTGCAATTGAGTTAATACTCTGGAGAGTGTGGAAAAATGAGAAGGGACATACGTAGGCTTGAGGAATGGTCAAGGGTGTGGCAGCTGACATTTAATGCAATAAAATGTAAAATTATGCACTTGAGGCATGGAAACCCAGGGGGAAAGTATTCAATGTGGGGGTGGGGATTGCTGATACCCACCAAGCAAGAAAGGGATCTGGGGGTGATTATAACAGATGACCTAAAGGTGACCGGACAGTGTGAGAAAGCAATAAGGAGGTCCAACGGAATGTTGGAGTGCATAGGGATGGGTATCTCCAGCAGAAATAGGGAGGTGGTGATGCCATTCTACAGATCACTGGTGAGGCCTCATTTGGAACATTGTGTCCAGTTCAGGAGGCCTCATCTCAGAAAAGATATGGATAGAATGAAGGAAGTCCAGAGGAGAGCTACAATGATGGTGCAGGGGCTACACCAGAAGGCATACGAGGAGAGGCTACTAGACCCTAACATGTATTCACTGGAGATGAGGATGGAGAGAGGGGATATGATTGAGACTTTTAGATACCTCAAGGGTATTAATAAGGTCCTGAGGGAAGCCTTTTTCAAAATAAATAATGCTCAAAAACTAGGGGTCATGATATGAGGCTGGAGGGAGGTAGACTCAGGGGAAATAAGAGGAAATACTTTTTAATGTAAAGGGATGTTGATGCAAGGAACAGCCTCCCCACGGAGGTAGTGGGGGTGAAAAAAGTGAATGCATTCAAAAATGCATGGTATAGTCATAAGGGAACCCTAGCAATGAAGAGGATAGTGTAAACAACGGACATCTGGGGGTAGGGAATATGGGTAGACTAGATGAGGCTGGCGGAACTCATCTGCTTTCAAATTCTATGTATCTATGTAAGTGAAAACAGAAAGACTAAGGGAAAGATTGTAAGGTTAAAAAGGGAAGAGAGTGACTGTGCAGAGGGAAAAAGGAAAAAGCAGACATCTTGAACAAATACTTATGCTCAGTGTTCACAGAGGAAGGGGAGGAACTACAGAAAAGAAACAGGAGCTTTGAAGGGGGAGATGGGCACTAGTACTCATCTTCCATGCAGGTCATATGGCAGCTGGCCGAGGAGGTGAGAGAAAGGCTGTGCTAGTCACTGTATCGGGCTCACCACACATCCCTGGAATCACTGTTTTGGAGGGTTGCCTGGTTGCCTGGTTGGTGTTCTGGGTGCGGGCAGGGTAGGCAGGGGACCATGAAACTGTTGATGTACTCTGGCTCATGGGGTGACCAGCATTTGAGGGCAGGGGGTGGGTGTACCACAGGATAATGGGGTTGAACGGGTACCATGGAACTGGGGATTGGGGGTGGTGGTGCACCAATCCCCAAGTATACAGAGACATCTATGGGATGGGGAAGTGGAGGATGGGGGCTGCCACTGGACACCAGGGAAATGGCATTGTGTACAGGTCGGGGAACTGAAGGGTGGAAGGTGCCACTAGACACTAGGAAACATCACTGTGTATATGTCGGTGAACTGGAGGGTGGGAGGGTGCCACTGGATACCAGAGAAATGGCACAATATGCAGGTCAGGCAATCAGAGGGTGGGGGTGTCACTGGACAGCAGGGAAATGGTATTGTGTACAGGTTGGTGAATCAGAGGGTGGGGGTTTCATTAGACACTAGGCAATATAATACTTGCATCAGGACAAAGCTCAGAAGGTGGGAAGTGCCACTAGACACCAGGGACAACATTATCATTGAGGGGATGGGCATTAGGGGCATAGAGGGTTCCAGTCACCACCAGGAATGACATGTCAGGTGTCCACAGCATAGTACTGACCCTCTCGAAGTCCATGACTTTAACCCTTGTGTGGCTGCACTCCTCCACTGTTTCTATGGCAAAGCACACCATAGAGTGATCACTGGACCCTGGATAGCTGCCTACCTGCACATCTGTAATATTTTCTCCATTGGTGAGCACCATATCCAGAATAGCTCCCTCTTAGGTGGGCTCCATCACAAGCTGCTTGAATCCTGCTCCTTGCAGAGCTTCCAGGATGGCTCTGCTTTTTGCAGTGGCTGCAGTATGGGTGCCCCAATTGATGTCTGGCATATTGAAGTCACCCATAACTAGAACAATTCCCCTAGCTGTCATTTTGTATATGGTTTCCACTAATTACTTGTCTATCCCCTCCCCCTGTCCAGATGGTCTGTAGACCACTTCTGTCCAAACTGCTACTCCATTTCCTGTCTCCAGCATGATCCACTGAGCCTCTGCTCCTTTCTGATACCCCTGTACCTCTGATGCTTTAATTCCCTCTTTAACATCAATAGCCAGACCTCCCCCTTTTTATTCCACTCCTGTCTCTCTGGAATAGGGCATGCCCTGATATTAAGATGTCCCAGGCATGGCTCTCCATGAACCATGTCTTAGTAACAGCTACAATGTCTGGATCTGCCTCAGCCATGAAGGCTATTAAGTCTGGTAGTTTGTTCACTAGGCTATGGGCATTTGTACACATGTTCCTCCAAATTCCCTTCCTAGCAGTATTTTCACTCTTGCCTTTGTGTATTCTCTTCTGTCCCTTTTTGTTATCACTCTCAGTAGATATTTTTTCCTCTTTCAGTACAGGTTGGGCTCTATTACCCTCCTTTGTGTTTCTACTCATCTTCCTCTTCCAGTTGTGTGAACTTCCTGCTTTCAGGGGCGTGGTGGCTAGGTTCCTCCTTGCTGGGACCTC
The DNA here is from genome assembly GCA_016271365.2 of Neoceratodus forsteri. NCBI lineage: Eukaryota > Metazoa > Chordata > Ceratodontiformes > Ceratodontidae > Neoceratodus > Neoceratodus forsteri. Next base: position 1,390,140,059 of record CM028130.1, on the reverse strand, counting down.
ATCTCAAGCTCCTCCTAGTTTTAAATGTCATATCATGACATCAAACTTTACCCTAGTGCCCATATTCCTTCTCTTGTTGGGTGCAGGCCATCATACCTGAAGAATTTCCTTTCCAGAAGTCGCCCCATACTCCAGAGAAGTGATAGCCTTTAGCCTGACACCAGCTTTATAGCCATATGTTGAATTCCTCAATTTCCTTGTCTCTTATCTTAGAAACATGGAAACATAGAACTTGTCAGCAGATAAGGACCGCTAGGCCTATCCAGTCTGCGCCCATTGGCCTTATACATTGTATGTGGCCACTGACCCTATGTGATGGTAGCAGCCATGTGGAGCACAACAATATCAGTAAGGATTAGGGTGCATATGCCTAAGAGCTGCAGATGCTGAAATGGAAAATGCTCTTAAAGCCCACCTGACAGTGAAACAGCGATTTCAGCCATAGCCCCACTAAGGGCAATGGACAGTATGGCTATGATCATACAGGTGAGTGCATGGAGGATGTAGCCTAGACAAGTGAGGGCTGCGGGTGGTGTGCACCACAAAGGCACCCTGAGCAATGTTAACAAGGTACACAGGGCTGGGGGAAGCGGAGGGGGCACAGTCTGGGGGAGGAACTAGACCACTGGATGATGGTAATATGCCATTTAGGGGTGGCAAGGGGGGGATAGGGGATAGTGCTGTCTGCTTGTGTGGCTGCATACTTGGGGGGGTGGGTGTACTGGCCACCGGGACATCAGTGCATGTGTGCTGTGGCCACTGTGGGGCGGGAGCAGAGGGGGGTCGCCGGTTCCATGGCGGCAGCTGCAGCATCGCCAATCCCTGTCCCCACCAATGTTCATGCGGTCAGTGTCCAGGTATTGCCCATTTTCCCTGGACACCACTGCCCGTTGACATCACCATTGCCCAGTCTCCCAGGGCTCAGTCCCACATACCCAGGTGACCTGGACTCTGTCGCCCATTCCTGGCTGCCCAGGTTTGCCTCTGCCCACCCAACCACGATGATATTGCAGTGCTCCACATGCCTCTGCCTGCTGTTGGTGCTCTCATCACTGGTCGCTCTTCGTCCCAGTCACCTTCATGGCGCTCTCCCTTATGTAGTCGCCCATTGGGCACTCGCTCATTGGGAGGTGCCGTTATCGTATAAAACCCTATGTGATCAATGGCTTTTCATCACTCCCTCCCCTCTCAGGCTTCCCTTGTGCCTGTACCAGGCATGTTTATACCCCTCCACTGTGCTTACCCCTACTACCTCCTGTGGCAGACTATTCCAAGAGTTGACTACCATTTCTGTGTAGAAAAACTTCCTCACATTACCTCTTAATCTACCCCTTTCAATTTCGTATTGTGCCCCCTTGTTCTATTAGTTTTTCTACATTGGAAAAGGTCCCCACCTGCACCTTGTTTATGCTCTTGAGGTATTTGAAAGTTTCAATCATGTTCCCCCTCTGTCTCCTTTCCTCCAATGAGTACATATGGAGGTCCCTTAGCCTCTCCTCATATGTTTTGTGGTGTAAGCCCTGCATTATCTTTGTTGCACTTCTCTGGATCATCTCCACCTTATCTATGTCCCTGTACAGGTGTCACCTCCAGAACTGCATGCAGTACTCCAGATGAGGCCTTACCAATGTTTTATAAAATTACTTTGCCACCTCCCGCCTCCTGCCTCCTGCTAGTGATACCCCTGCTATACACCCCAGCATGTCACTGGCCCTCCCTGCTGCCTTTGTACACTGCTTGATTCCTTATGGTCATCAAAGATAATAACCCCTAGGTCCCTTTCTTCTATGGTGACAGTCAGCTCCTCCCCTCCAAACCTGTAGCTCTCCCCAGGGTTCCCTCTACCCAGGTGCATTATTTTGCACTACTTTGAATTGAACCTCAGTTGCCACATCTCTGACCATCTTTCAATCTTCTCCAGGTCCCTCTTCATTTTCTGCACCCCTTCTGCAGTATCCACCCTGTTGCATATCATGGTGTCATCTGTAAACAGGCAGACCTTTCCTTGCAGCCCCTCTGCAATGTCACTAATGAAGACATGGAACAGGACTGGTCCTAGTACTGATCCCAGTGGTACCCCACTGGTCAATCCCCCTCTCCAGATTGTACACCATTTGCCACCGCCCTCTGTCTCCTGTCTGTTAACCAGTTAATAACCCAGTTCACCAGCTTGTCTCCCATGCTCAGACTACCCATATTGTTAATCAGCCTTCTGTGTGGGAGGTGTCAAAGGCTTTGCTGAAATCTAGGTAGGTGATGTCTACCGCCCTTCCCTGATTTAGTTCCCTAGTCGCTCAATCAAAAAAATCTATTAGATTAATTTGAAATAACCTTCCTGCTGTGAATCCATGTTGCCTCAGATCTTGAGCACCGCTGGATTCCATATGTGCCACTATCCTTTCTTTCAGCAGTGTCTCCATAATCTTCCCCACCACTGAGGAGAGGCTGACTGGCCTGTAGTTCCCCGCCTCCTCCCTACTGCCACTTTTGTGCAGTGGGATTACATGTGCCCATCTCCAGTCCTCTGGAATGACACCCATGTTGAGTGACTCTGTTAACAGGGCTGCCAGAGTTGCTGTTAGTTCCCTTCGCAGCTCCTTTAATATCCTCGGGTGGATCTCATCTGGCTGCATGGCCTTGTCCACCTTTGACTCTGTGAGTTCTTCCAGAACTCTCTTCATTGTGGAAGGACTGGTGTCCACCTCCATCCCCACTGATTCTGCAACTTAACTGTGGTCCTTGACCCTTCCCCTCCTTAGTGAATACTGAGCAGAAGTATTTGTGTAGCATTTCTGCTTTGTCCAGATCCCCCTCCTTACACTCTCCCTTCTTCCCTTTGAGCCTCACAATCCCATCATTTTTTCTTCTTTCACTGATGTACCTATAAAATGCCTTGTCTACTTTGCTTACAGACTGTGCTTAACCCTCCTCTGTCTGCGCCTTTACCCTCCTAACAACCTTCACTGCTTCCCTTAGACATTCTAGGTATACCTCCCTGTCCTCCCTTTGGCTCCCGTTATATTTCCTGAATCTCAGCGTTTTGGCCCTTACTTTGTTACCCACCTCTTTGGATAACCATAATGGTTTTATTCTTCTTTTTCCTTTGGCCACTATCCTAATGCATTGGTTTGTTGTATCCACTAAGGTTTCTTTCAGTTTCTTCCGTTGTTCTTCCACCTCCTCTATTACCTCTCCCTTCCCCAGGACTGCTTGCATACATCTACCCATTTCAGTGAAATCCGCCTTCCTGAAGTCTAACACTCTTGCCCTTGTGTGGCTTAACTCAGTCCATGTCTCCTTGCTGGACCACACCATGTGGTGGTCACTGGACCCCAGCTGCCCTTCCACCTGTATTTCTTCGACTCTGTTCCCATTGGTCCATACCAGGTCCAGAACTGACTTTTCCCTGGTTGGCTCATGCACCAGCTGCTTGAGTTCAACACCTTGCAGGGATTCAAGGATGGCTGTGTTTCTGGCTGAAACAGCCATCTGGGTGGCCCAATCCACATTTGGCATATTGAAGTCCTCCAGTTGCAGGATTTCGCCTTTAGCTGCCATGCTGTGTATGTTTTCCACTAGTTCCCTGTCTACTTCTTCTGTTTGTGCTGGAGGTCTGTAGATCACCCCTGTGTGTATTGCTGTTCCATTCCCTGGCTCCAGGGTGACCATATTACCTCAGCCGCCCCCTACCTTTCCCGAACTTCTGTAGCCTTTATACAATCTCTGATGTACAGGGCCACTCCTGCACCCTTTTTACCCTCCCTGTCCCTCCTGAACAGAGTATAGCCTGGTGCATTGACTTCCCAGCCATGATTAGCAAAGCAACATGTCTCAGTTATTGCTGCTGGGTCAAGGTCTGCATCTTCCAATAAGGCCTCCAGGTCTGGAATCTTATTTCCTAGGCTACGGGCATTCATTAGCATGACCTTCCATGTTTTACAGTCTGCCCTCCCTCTGCTCTTGTTCTCCCTCTCCAGCATCTTCCCCCCACCCCTATTTCCTTTCCTATCTGCTCTTGCCCCCCTGTATCTCTCATTATACATTCTTCGCCTGCTTGCCTCTCCCTGCCTGCTTTAGCTGTTCCCATATTCAACTTATGTTCCCGCATTTTCCCATGGGGAGAGGGTTCCTAAGCCTCCTCACCATCCTGGCTCTTCCCCCATGGCCAGTTTAAATGCTCACAGCTGAAGCATTTAAACCTCTCACAAAGAACTAAGGTCCTCTTCTCAGGCAGATGAAGGAGATCTTCCTTATAAAAGCCTGCATCTGCCCAGGTCAGGCCCCTGTCCCCTATGAAGCCAAAACCCACCCTTCCACACCAATCCTTCAACCAGGAGTTGAAGGTACGGATGTGGAGTGCCCTAGCTTCCCCTGTGCTCAGGACAGGTAGCACCTTCGAGAATGAGGCTGAGTGTGCTGTCTGTTTCAGGTTTCCCCCAGCTTCCTGAAACCTTCCTAGACTCTGGCTAACTTCACCCTTCTCCTGGCCAGGTCATTGGTCCCCAGGGTGGACAATGACATCCAGCTGCTGTCTCCTAGCTATTGCCATAGCAAACCTATGGATCCACTTCCAATCCTTCCTCGCAGCACTTCCTGGGAGGTACTTGACTTCCCTCTCTCCCCTGCTAGGTGACCCTAACTCCACTCCCTGGACAATAGATTCCTCCACTAGGAGAAGATTCCCCTCCTCTGGGTTTCCCTGCCTCCCTTCCCTGAGGCTCCATCCTGGAGGACCCACCGGTCCTCCCTGGTCACAGCCTCAGGGTTCTGAGTGGGGCTTTCCTGTTCCTCCAAAACAGTGTAGGAGTTACTAAGTGGGATCAGTTGGGAGATATGCTTTTGACCCCCCTCCCTCAGCCCACCATAGTCCAATCACTGCCAGGCCAAAGAGCTCACACCAGGGGACTCCAGGATTCACAGGGGGCTGTAAGAGGTAAAGCTTCTCTCCTTCCAGCTTACTTTCTGCAGGCGTGTTAGCCCCATTGGTGCTGTGCGCTGACTGCCCCCTCCCCCTCTACATTTATAGCTCCATACTGGTCATGTGACGTGATATGACCACACCCACTTTCCCATTTGCAGTTTATATTTTCTGACCACTAGGAGTCACTGCTGTGCCCTTCCTAGTCCTTGTTTTGCCTTCCTCACACCACTCCGTTTACCCACCTAATCTCCACTTCACCTCACTTACTATTTATACCCCTTATTTTAGCCCTTTTTTCTCATTCTTGCTACTGTCCCCCAGTAGGTCTAGAACCCTGCATTTTGGCACCAAAGTCGGCAGCCCTACCAATAAGCCAACAGGTCAGGCTAATTTCTTTCAGTTTACAACACTCTTATACCCTTCGACTTTCCCCCCCAAACTACCCTGCTTACTACTACCAGCCCTACCATGTGGCTTGCACTGCTAACACTAGCCCCCCCTCCTTTTACTTGGGAATACTCCTCTTATCTCCCAACATTGTATGCCAGGACTATCTCTTATCAGGCTTCTCACCTTAGTCTGCCCCCCCCCCACATCTACCAGTGTACCATCACACTCTCTCTATCGACAGACCATGCTCATGCCACCCACATCTCCCCCTATGGGTGTTGCCATGGTACCACGGTGGACACTACTCTGCCTTGCCTCTACCTCCTTATGGGACCTACCCATTCCCATCTCCATACACTGCTCTTCCCCCTCACTACTGGTGCCTAAGCTGATAAAGCAGAGGCTAAAACTGGCATCCTTGTGCATCCTCATGCTCCTCCTCTCAGGAGATGTCCACCCCAGTCCAGGCCCAACTCCCACAAGCCCACTCAAGACTTCATCCTCTTGGCTCCACATTGCCTCGCTGAACATCTGCAGCTTGCTAAAAAAAATCTGATGTGCTCCAATGCTGAGTCATCCAACACCAACCCGACATTATTGCACTAGTGGAGATGTGATTCTCCAAATCTACCCCGATTCCTTCATCTCACTCCCCGGGTACACCCTGTATTGGGAAGATCGATTAGGCAAACAAGGGGATGGATGTGCTGTTTACTTACGTGACACCATTATTGGTCATGCACTCCCCGATCCCAAGCTCAGCAATGGAGCCCTGGCCCTCCCCCTCAAAATCATCCCTGATCTTACCAGGGGGTCTGCGCTACATCACAGTCTCCTACATGCCTTCTAGGAACCAAATCCCAGCTATTCTGTCACTCACAGAGTATCTCTCAACTCTCCCTCACAAAGCTGAACAAGTCTTATTAGGATCTTAGTGTCAATTTGGCTCAGCACCTTGGCTTCACAAGTGAGGGATTCCTTTGCTGCCCTAGACATGACCCAATTAGTCTCCCAGACCACTAGACTCAACCCCACCAGAGGAACCAGCACCCTCCTGGACGTCATAGTCTCCAACCCCCCAAAAATGTCCAGTATATTAAAATCCTTTCGGAGTCCTTAAGTGACCACTCCCCTAGCATCTTCTTCTGGTCCTCCACCACCCCCAAACCAGTAACTCAATCCTCTCTTCATAGGCGCCTCTACCCAGGTGGCCTTAAAAAACTCAGGCACTATCTCACCCAGACTGACTGGTTCCCCATCAACCATGCCCCAAGCATTGACGCCGCGCTCAACCTCTTCACACAGACTTTCAACAAGGCCTGTGATCTCTACGCACCACTCACCAGACATCGCTCAGAAAGACAAAATGTGCCTTGGGTCACCCCATCCCGGAGCCAAAAACTCTGGAAGAGGGACAACCTCTGGCATATTGCTGCAGAGTCAGGCAAAGTGTCGGATAGGCAAGCCTACCATGCTGCACCCAATCAGTGCACATGGGCCATCTGCAAGGCCAAAGTGGAGCACTACCAGGCCACCCTTACCTCTTCCTGTGGCTCAGCCTGGACCATCTGGGATAATATAAAAGCTGAATGGGAAAACACTTCCTCCCCATCCCAGCTTTCTATTGATGGCTCAATTACCATGAACCCCCTCAACATAGCTAACTGCCTTAATACCACCTTCACTGACCTAAGTTCTGTCCTCCCCAGTTGTTTCTTTGACCCCATGCTGGAATCCCAACCACCTGTCCTACAATGCCCTCACTTCTACCTATGCAAGATTTCTACCCAAGAAGCCATACCGTACCTGCAAAAAGCCCTGGGCAGCAATAGCCCTAGCAACAACACCCTGGACACCAGGATCTTGTGCCAAGTACCTGATGATGTCCTTGTCCGGCCGATGGACTTACTGAATAGATCCCTCTGTCTAGGTCAATTCCCCAGTGTCTGGAAAATGGCTATCATCACACCCATACACAAAAGTGGTGATAAGTCCTCCCCAAACAACTATAGGCCAATCTCCATACTCCCCCTCTTTCCAAAGCTATTGAAAAAGTGGTGGCCACTCAGCTCACTGAGTACCTGACCAAATATGACATACTATGCCCTAAGCAGCACAGATTCCACACAGGACATAGTACCACCACAGCCCTCCTTGAATTCTCCAACTATCTGCACTTCTCACTAGACTCTGGCAATCTTGCTGGTGCAGTGTTCATTGACCTCTCCAAGGCCTTCGACACTGTTTGCCATCCCATCCTGCTTGACTCCCTCTACCAAATTGGTTTCTCTACTGGTCCTCTCACCTGGTGCTCCAACTACCTCTCAGCTCGCTTGCAGTGCATAAAAATCAATGGGACCTTGTCCAGCACCTGACCTGTTCGCTCTGGGGTCCCCTAGGGCTCTATCCTGGGGCCACTCTTGTTCAGTCTCTACCTCAACACCCTGCCCAGTGCCTGCTCTGGCAAAATTCTTCTTTATGAAGATGATGCCATTCTCTTTGCCTCTCACCACAAACCTGCCTCACTTCAGGACTCTCTCCAGCTCACCGTTAACCAAGCAGAAAAATGGTTCAAGGATCATAGGCTTGTTATCAATCTAAAAAAGACCAAGTCTATGCTATTCACCAACCACCAAAACAAGTCCAGAAATGCCTCCTTCCTAATCCTCCCCTGCACACAGCACCTCTTAGAGCAAGTGTCCACATATAAATACCTAGTGATTACCTTTGATACTGCTCTCACTTTTCACCACCACATAAATGCCCTCTCAGCAGCCACCAACTCTTGGTTAAACCTTCTCTACTGGCACAAGGACTGCCTTCCTCCCCATGCATTCCGGCTGGCCATCAAATCCTCTGTCCTGTCCCTAGTGGATTAGGCCTGCCTATCTACGGTGCTGCTGATAACACTGCTATTAATAAAATTCAAATCTCTATAAAGAAGGCATGCAGGCTCCTGACAGGGGCACCAAGCTCACCCCACACCTGCCTACTCTATGTCACCACAAACCTCCTCAACCTTGAAGAAAGACTCCACTACCAAACCTGCCTACTATCCAAGAAAATTCTTCTCGGGCTCTCCCCCCACATCCCTTCAACTCACCACCCCAACTGTGGCCACTCACAGCTCAGATAAGGCCACCCTAAGGGTGCTCAAGACCAGGACCCCCCTAGCTCAGTGATCCTTCTGCTACAGGGCTCCCTCCTGGCTCAACTCCCTCCCAGTCGACATCACCAACATGCTCAAAATTTGTCCCTTTAAAATTGCCCTTCGTGACCACCTTTTCAACTCACGCTGCTGTAAATGCTACTAACTAAATCCCTGTACCCTGCTTGAGTCTCCGTAGACTCATGCCATCTTGCTCACTTCAACCTCGACAAAGTGGGGAATATGGGTGTGGGCAGGACAGTAGTGCGGTGAGTAGGTAACTGGCTGGGCAGCAGGACACAGAGGGTGGTGGTAAATGGCTGTCACTCCACAGAGGGAAGAGTGACCAGTGGGGTACCACAGGGATCAGTGCTGGGACCGGTACTATTCAATATCTTCATCAGTGACATTGCGCAGGACCTAGAAGGCAGAATTTCACTGTTCGCTGATGACACAAAGCTCTGTAACAGAGTAGACACACCAGAGGGTGTAGACAGAATGAGAAGGGACCTGCAGAAACTTGAAGAATGGTCAGGGGTTTGGCAGTTGAAATTCAATGCTAGGAAGTGCAAGATAATGCATTTGGGGCACAAAAACCCTGGCACAATATATCAGTTGGGGGGTGAGGATATAGCATGCACCAAGCAGGAAAGGGATCTTGGAGTTATCATCTCTGATGACCTCAAGGCAGGGAAACAGTGTGACCAGGCAGCAGGTAAAGCAAATAGGATGCTGGGATGCATAGGCAGGGGCATCACCAGCAGGAAAAGGGAGGTCATAATTCCACTATACAAGACACTAGTGGGCCGCACCTGGAGTACACTGTGCAGTTCTGGAGACCTTACCTACATAAGGACATAGACAGGGTAGAGAAGGTTCAGAGGAGGGCAACAAAGATGGTGCATGGATTGCATCACAAGTCCTATGAGGACAGGTTGAAGGCACTGAACATGTACTCCCTGGAGGAGAGAGGAGAGAGGGGATATGATAGAGACATACAAGTATCTTACAGGGAGGAACAGGTGCAGGAATGCACTATTTTTAAGCGAAAAAGATGTTCCAGGACTAGAGGGCATGGGATGAAGTTGGAGGAGGACGATTCAGAGGAAACGTGAGGAAGAATTTCTTCACAGAGCAGGTGGTGGACAAGTGAACACCCTGCCAGAGGAAGTGGTGGGGCTGAAACAATCATGGGATTTAAGAATGCATGGGATAGACATAAAGGAATTCTGGAGGTCAGGTGTAAGGCAACAGACTTCCTGGAAAACATAAACTGAACTTACAAACTTAAATGGGCAGACTGGGTGGGCCATAGGCCCTTATCTGCCGACACTGTCTATGTATCTATGTAAAGTCCTCTGGACTGCTCACCCCCCTTAACTGCTCCTACCTGAAAATATGTCTCCGCCCTCATTGTTACTGCATTGCAGGGACTTATATCTCCCATCTGTATCACTCGTTACCTATATAATTTGACTGTACATAATGCTCTGTATCACTGTAATAATGCTTTTATCACTGTTATCTATGTATTTTATGATTCACTCTCTGTATTTAGAATTTAGTATAATCATTTTGTCCTCACTGTGACGAGGTGCCTTTGTAAACAAGTTTCTGACTCAAAGGTTGTAAATCAATTGTACACATAAATAAATAAAAACTCCTGTTCCCTGGCATCCTTTGAGGTACAGGTTGTGGACCCGTGGTCTCTGGGTGGGGTGGATGCCACCTTAGCTTGACCAACTCTGCTCAGAGACAGGCAACCTCCTTCCACAACCCAGAGGTGCATGCAGATAGGGCAGCATCGTAGCCTCCAGAATGTCTCATTTAAGATAGCTGCTCCACAACCACTGCATTGCAGCACTCCCATCATGTCTGTTTCTCTCCTCAATCAACTGCCTACTTAAGATGGCTATTTGTTATCTCCCAAATATTTATTTTATTTCTGTTGTGTTTTGTTATGCTTCCTCATGTTGCTATTTCTTGTATGGATGCAGGATATTGCAAGGCCTTTTGGGACCCACCCAATAAATGTAGGGTGAGCCCAGGGGTGGGTACGTAGAGGGTGGGAGGGTGGAACTACACCACAGGTTGTGTCCAAAAACAATCAGCCAAGGAGTCCTCTGGCAGTGACTCCTCACTAAACTCATCGTAGTCCAGAGACAGCCACTTTCAAACACATAGTCACAAACTTGTCAGCTAGAATCACTCAATCCTGCCAAAACTAAATGGAAAAGCACACAGAAATGGCAGTTAAGACCTCAAATATAATTACAAACGCAGTCACTAACTCACAAGCTAAGAGTCCCTCCCTCCTGCTCCAACTAAATGAAGAAGCAACTGAATTGGCAGCTAGAACCTCACATTCAAATTACACTAATCCTTTTAATATGATGCCTACACTTTGAGTTCAGACACAACCACTTTCAAACACACAGACACAAACTTGTCACCTAGAATCCTCAATCCACCCAGACTAAATGGAAAATACACAGAAATGGCAGTTAAGACCTCAAATACAATACAAACACAGTCACTAACTCACCAGCTAGAGTCTCTCCTCCTGCTCCAACTAAATGAACAATCTTTGCACTACTGCCTTTGCCCCACACAGAGAGGACCTCTGAGAAGGCTAGGGATGACAAATGAATGACCAAATGTTCACCTAGTTTAATTTGGTCCTAATTGGCCTCTTCAACCGAGTGGCTCACCAGGCCATTCATCCCAAGGTACACCATGGTTATGATGTCCTCCCTGCTCTTTCCACTAATTTCTCAATGTGAGTTGTGTCTCTCTTTGTTGAGGCACCCCGGAGGCATCAGACCATCACTTCTGTCTGTGTGCAGTTCCTTAGGTGGGTTTCCACTCCTCTTACCATGGAGTAACCAACTATAAGTATTTTTCTTGTCCTTGTTTTATCATTTAATGCTCTCCTGCCACTGCTTGTCCTTCATGATGCCATCCTGCCTTCTCAATTGGCTTGTTCTCCGCCTTCCTGTAGCTGTTTTTCTTTTCCTTGGTTAGAGGTGTAAAGTGATTTGCTGTTGGAATGGGACTGGCATTGAATGAATTTTCTGAACCCTCCTGCTGATTTTTCCACCTCTCCCTCACACCACCTGACATTCACCTGGACCTGGTTGCCTTTGTGGGAGTGGTGCTCCAGGCAGGATTTGAGGTCCTGGAGAGGGAGATTGTGATGTCCTGTCTCTGGACAGTTTGTGCTGTGGATGGGAGACTTCTGCCCATGCTATATTTGGTTGTTCTTTTAGCTAATTTAGGGTTTGGCAAATGGGGCAATGCCCTATTGCCCAGTGATATCCTCTATGTAAAAGCACTCCTCACCCTTGGCAAAAAAACAATATCCATTTCAGTGGATATCATTCCTTCCCCTGGGCCTGGATTTGCAGTTCCCAGTTCTGTGTTTTTTTTTGTTGTTATGTACTTTATCTGAGCTTAGATTCTTGTTTTCTTAGCCCAGTGACCCTGCTTTTTTCACAGAGAGTTCTAACAGTTCTGACTGTGGGATGGACCAAGTAAATCTCATCTTCTTGTCTGTGCAGGAAGTTCCTGTTATCAATCAGTTTTGTTCTCAATAAATTGAGCAACACCTGGGTGGGTGGGTTGTTGGGCGGATGGAAGGGAGTATTATATAGCAATTCTTTGTTCTGTGCTGCCACTCTGCCACTTTCTTTAGGGGCTACAGTTCAGTATCAGCCCATTCCCCTCTCCTGCTTAATGTCCGAACATGGACAAAACAGAGGCTCCTACTACTCTGCCAAAAACTGTGCCTGAGTTTGTTTAGCCCAGCTGTCACTACCGAAAGCTACACCACTGAAATGTGAGTCATTGCTGTGGTCTGTTACATACCTAAACAAAAACTTGTCCACTATTGTTTCCACTTAGGCTATTCTGTCTTCAGTTTGCACCTTTGCCTCTTACTGCTTTCCTGCAGTAGCTGAATGTTCAATAGGGCCACATTACTATTTATATACGTGAGGTGATGGTGCTGAGAATTGGCAGTATGACTTCCAGCATCAGTATTCATGTTTGATGTAGGGCTCTGGCCTGCTGTATCACTTTATCTACCCTTTCGGTGATAGCTTTACTGTGCTGGCAACAGTGTCTAAGATTGTATCTGGATGTTACAGTTGTTGACTTGGTGATAGGTTACTATTGTTGAGATTCAGCACCCAGCCATGAGCTGATAGTATGTCCATGACTGTCCTTATTTGTTTGAGGAACTGCTGGTGGCTCCTGGCTCTGATCAGCCAATCATCTAGATACAGAAATATTTCAATGCCTTGTTGATGGAGGCATGCTGCTATTGTCACTTCTGTGAAAATTCTGGGTGCTGATGCCAACCCGAAGGGTAGTGTCTGATATTGGTAGTGTTGACCCAGAATCCTGAATCTCTGGATTTTAAAGTGAACCAGACATATTGATATATGAAAGTATGCACCCTTCATGTCGATGGATGTGAAGAAGTTTCCTTCCATTGCAGAGTGAACAGCTTAAAATATTTTAGGTTGAGTATTGGGCCTAGAGCCCCTATCTGTTTGTGACCATAAAGAATATTGACTAAATTTCTTTCCCCATTGGTCTTTGGATACTGGTGCTATAGCCTTGTTTCACTGTAGGTTGTTGAGTGTTTCCTTGAATTCCTCTACTACCAGTGTTCATCTGGACAATGGGGACGTGAAACATAGAAACATAGAAGTTGTTGGCCTAGGAGGACTCCTTGGCCCACCTAGTCTACCCTATTTTCCCTACCTACTGTGTCACTGCAGACCCTACTCAATCTCCAGTCTCCCCCTTGCCCTATTTCTAAGGTCCCTTGTGTTTATCCCATGCATGCTTGAACCTTGTTATCATTTTTGCACCTACCATCGCCACTGAGAGTCCATTCTGGGCATGCACAACCCTTTCCATGAAGAAGTACTTCCTCACATCTCCTCAAAGTTTCCCCCATCCAGCTTCATAGTATGATCCCTTGTACTTGAAGATCTATTTTTATATAAAATACTACCATCATGTACCTTATTAAGACCTGTAAGGTATTTGAACTTTTCTATCATGTTCCCGCTTTCCCTCATTTTCTCTACAGAGTACATATTTAATTAATTAAGTCTTTCCTTATAGGGCTTTTGGTGCAGGCCCTGCACCATTTTGGTTGCCCTATCTTTACCATCTTTACATTATCTATCTCCTTCCAGAGATGGGACCTCCAGAACTGGACATAGTACTCAAAGTGGGGCCTCACCATCCATCTATACAGGGGTAATACTACCTCCCTCTTTTTACTGGTGGTACCCTCCCATGCACCTGAGCATCTTGCTAGGGTTTCCCATTGGCTTTTCACACTGCTTTACTACTTTCAGGTCATCAGAAATTATTACCCCACGTCCTTTTCTCTGTTCTGTGGTTGCTGTACTCCCAACCCAATTGGTAAGCTGCCCTGTGGTTTCTGTGCCCAAGTGCATAATTTGCACTTTTTGTGTTGAAATCCAGTTGCTAAACCCTTGACAAGTCTTTCAGCAATTTCAGATTGTCCCTCATTCCCCCGGTGTGTCTACTCAGTTGCAAATTTTTGTGTCATGTGAACAGGCATGCTTTCCATTACAGCCTTCCTGTGTCAGCGTGGCTCATTTGGTAGCACATCTGCCTCTGGACCTGAAGGTTGACGGTTCTCATCCCACACCAGGATTGGACTTGCACCTAAAATCTCTGGCATCTGAGTGCAGTATTGGGGGGTGCTGTACTGCTGGGATGTGCTGTCCTTCGGATGAGATGTTAATCCGAGGTCCCGTCTGCCCATTCTGGTGTTGTCCTGGCGGGTGTCCAGGTGGAAGTAAAAGAACCCAGGGCACTCTTCGCGAAGAGCAGGGAACATTCCCTGTGTCCTGGCCAACATTCCCCTTCCCATAAACTGGTTCATGCAATTATCCAGGCTGTGTGTGGGTGATGATGTGTGATATGGCTGCCACCACACATTCAGTCACTTCACTACCAGTCTAGCATTGCTTGTAAAGTGCTTTGGGATACTGTGTATGAAAAGCGCTATATAAATGCTGATTCTTCTTCTTCTTCTTCCTGCAATGTCACTAATAAAGACAATGAAGAGGATCAGGCCTAGAACTGATCCCCTCAGCACCCTTCTGGTCATCTTGCCTTCTGCAGAGTGAACACCATTTATCACCACCCACTGACTCCTGTTGCATAGTCAACTTCTTAGCCATTTTACTACTTTTGGACCTACTCCTAGACTGCCCAGCTTGCTCACCAATCTTCTGTGTGGAACATTGTCAAAAGCCTTACTGAAATCTAGGTAGGCCATATCCACCGCTCCACCATGATCCACTGCCCTGGTCACCCAGTCAAACAACTTGATTAGATTTGTTTGGCAAGTTCCCCCCCCCCCAATGAAACCATGCTGTCTCAGATCCTGGAATCCACTGGTCACAAGGTATTCCCCAATCCTTTCTTTAAGAAGTGATTCCATTACTTTACCCACCACCGAAGTCAGGCTGACAGGTCTGTAATTTCCTGCCTCCTCCCATTACCACTTTTGTGAAGTGGGATGACATCTGTCCTCCTCCAGTCCCCCGGAACTTTCCCTGTATCTAGTGATAGGTTGAACAGGGCTGTAAGAAGTGTAGCTAGCACCTCCTTGAACTCCCTTAGTATCCAAGAGTGCATCTCATTAGGCCTCATTTCCTTGTCCACTTTTAGTAGCACTAGTTTCTTGGGACTCTCTCCCCTGTAAAAGGACTATGTGCATTTCCCTTCTTTAATGCCCTTGCCCTTATTTGTGGTCCAACACCTACCTTTTCCTCCATAAATACTGAATTAAAGTATTTGTTCAATATGTCTGCCTTTTTTGGTCCTATTACATACAAACCTGTCCTTCCCCTTTTAGTCTAACTACCCCTCCTTCGGTCATCCTCTTTTCCCTTCTATATCTAAAGAGCGTTTTATACCCCTTTTTTACTGACTTGGCAATATTCTCCTCCATTTATGCCTTTGCACTCTTAACTGCTTTCTCCTACCTCACTTTGTTTCTCCTGATATCTTTTCCTATCCTCCTTCTGTGTCACCTTGTACCTTCTAAATGCTAGCTTTTTTGCCCTTGCTTTCTCCACTACTTCTTTAGAGAACTGTAGCAGCCTCTTTTTTTCTTGCCCTTGTTAATCTGCCTGACACAGAGGTTTGTTGCCTTCTCAATGCACTCCTTTATTTTTGCCCACTGTTCCTTGACTTCAGCCAGTTTCCATATCCCTGCTATGGCATCCCTGAGACATTCTACAATTTTCTTAAAATTGACTCTCCTGAAGGCCAGGACCCTTGTTTTAGTGTGATTTGATATTGGCCTTGTTCTTATATTGAACCACACCATACGAGGATCACTGTTTCCCAGGTGCTTCCCACTGTGACATCAACAACACTGTCCCCATTTATCAATGCCATATCCAGTATTGGCCCCCACATGGGTGGATTCCTTAATTAGTTGCCTGAGGAACATGCCCTGCAAGGAGTTCAGGATGTCTCTACTTCTAACAATTTTCACAGCTAGGAGACTCCAGTACACATCCGGTAGACTGAAGCAATACCTAGGTGACTAGTCTGTTTGTTGTGGGCTTCTCACTGAATTCTGTGGAGTAACCTGAGGATACAATTTCAAGTGCCATTTTTCTGAAGTTGTTTTTACCACTGACGACTAAATTGTAAGAATTGTGCCCCTTCTGTTCAAGATAGTCATGATTGGTTGAATCTGCCATGGACTGTGCTGACTGAGACCCTTCCTCTATTGCCTTTGCCTCATTCTCTCATCCTGCTATTCTGGACAAGCAGGATGGTTTAAGGTTACACGAACATCCTTGTGAATAAGTGTAGTTGCTTTGTCTCCTGCCTCTTCATCACCTATTGTCTCTGAAACTGTCACAAAGGATACCAGAAAGGATGATCAACCTTGTTTATATTATGTTAGGTTTTTAATAGCCTCCTTCTACTTAATGAATTTCTCTAATCCTTCACCAAGGAGGAGCATCGTCTTGGAACTGCCATAATTTACTCCACAGTGATGGTTTGGCCTACTTGGATACAGCTGCTGTTCTGACTGTCATTTTTAGGGCATCTACTGATGCACCCACCAGATACTTTGTCACTTGGATGGTACAGCCAGCCAGGCTGGTATATTTGGACTTAGGTTCTAGAAAGTGGGCCATTTCCTTTAGCCATGTGACTAATGCCTCAGTCAAGTAAATTTCTGCTGTAGTGGCTCTGCAAGCAAGACCCCAATCTCAAAGCTTTTCACTTCTTACAGATGACAGTCTTGTTCTAGGTGCATGAGGTGTGGAGTGTGATATGCCAGGATGCACCTCCATCTCTAATATATGGGTTCAAGCATACTTACTGAGGTCCCATAGAGCTACTGCAAGCAGTGTGAGTTTGGTCTTAGCAGCTATGATGTTGCTATTGGAATGAAGAGCATGGAGTGGTTTAGCTAGCCCTGTGGGCTGCACAATGAAGATGCTCTGAAGTTTTGGCTATAATAGTCTATGTTTATGTGCTTAGTCATATGTTTGGCATGGTCAGTGATACAGGATAGGATCTGAGTAACACTGATTAGTTACTTAGCTATGGGTGCCCCATTTACTATGTTAGTCTTATTGTGTGGCTTCATTGCCAGTATTTTAGTATTGGCCCATTTACTTTAGAGGATAGCCTCCTGCATAGCATAATTATGCTACTGATGTGGATGTAATGTAATGACCAGCATGACTGCTGTATTGTTCTCTTTGAGTATCAAGCTACAACTAAGATGGCCACCTTGTGTATCCTCCACAAAATAGATTACACACATGCACAATGCACATTTAATCCCAGTGTGCCCTCCTTCAACATGGTGGCTATGCACACTTGTGCTGTGCACACCAACAAGATGATACAGATGCCATCTGTGCATACATCAGTGATGAAGTGAATAGTTGCTTGTGAAGAAGGGAGAAAATGAGGGTGAACAGTGGCACAGGGCATGTAAACATGGTGGGGGTGAGTAACATCCACAAAATGGTGGATGAGCACAACCTGCCAGGAAGTGAGACCAAGAACTGCCTTGTAAGGAGAGATATGCCTATATTTGTTTGTGCACAATGGAGCTGCCATGTGTGCCTTCTACAGAGGGTGTTCCCACTTATGAGGGAGAACACTTTGTGGGAGTAAATCCAGTGGGAACTGCAAAAGGGGTCCCTGCTGCAGTAGGCATGATGTAGTTAATGGCTGACACTTCTCAAATGGGGCTGCTCATCAGGTGCCCAGGAGAGTTCCTGCATTAATATCATGCTTAGTGATTTTTAAAGTACTTCACTTTTCATGTAAAGTTAGGAATGAGCTCACAGCAGTTGCATTTCAAAGTGTATATGAAACTCTGGCTATTATTAGACTAGAGTGGTAATTAGGCTTTTAGTGGCTATGATAGTCTTTGGGGTATGAGTTCCTCGTAATTAGACTTTTTAGTGGTTACAGCAGATTGGGGGGAGGATTATGAGTTCTTTCCTCAATAATATGGTGCTCTAAATGCTGTCACACCATATTTCAACAGTGTGTGATGGGCAAGCTGCTGAACTGGAAAATAGATCCCTGTGCTAAGATAACTTAGTGGGGTTCAGCAAACCGGAACCAAATAATAGGAAACAATCAAAAATGTCTCTCTCACATGCTCTGAGCTTCTGATGGTAGCCACAGCTAAACACATTACAAGAAAAAACAAACTCTGGCAGAGCCACTAGGGCTGCTAATGCATTAACTTGATAATGTGTGTCATGGCCTTAAACATAAAATTGAAGTGCCATAGTCAGGAGCATGGGTAAATGCTATTTTTGGTAAATGTAGATAGCTTATAGGGTTGATCCTATGTTTCCCTTGTGTTTAAAATGTGTGTAGCAAGTGCATCTTGTACTATATGGGAAACAAGAGGAAGCTCGGCATTAAGGCTTTCAGGTAATGGTAGAAGAAGTGGGGCAGGAAGGAGAGCTGTGGCTACACTAGGGACTGTGGGTCAACTGGGAAGGATAAGACCCCATACAGAAGTGATGGACTGATTGCATCCAGAAGTGAACTATAGTCCTCATTGAATGGTTTAAATGTTATTTGACTGCCATCTAAAGCAGTTGTGGGGATGGAAGAAATGGGGGTACAAAGTGGCCCATCACAGGCAGAGATAGATTAGGAGATCTCTAGGGAGAGATACCCATCAGGATGCAAGTTATTCAAGGACGTAGTAGACAAGCAAAGGAGCAAAGGAGAAAGTAGGAAGAAGGATCAATCAAAGGAGAAATGTGAGGAAGGGGAAACAACTGGAAAAGGTTATGGCACTAAGTTGGAAACCCCATTGAAATACATTGTGCTGCATACCCATTTCCTCAGTTTATGGTTTGGCTTTGCTGAGTGAAGACATGTCTGTGGTTCACTGATGATTACAGCACTGGACCTCCTGGTAGGATAGTAAGGGCTGGGGGTGGGGGTGCTGAGTGGGAGGGTTGGGCTGGGGTGGATAATGGAGCAACAGACAATAATGAATGGTTTTCTTATTTTCAGGTTGTAGAAAAAAAGACAGAGGATTCACAGACATGACATGGGAGACTGGGCACCCCCAGTGTCACGTTTGTGTTCCTGGTGAGGTGTGGGGTGGTGGGTGCTGAGACAGAGGTTCAGGTGGGGGGAAAAATGAAAAAAAAAAGTAAGAAAATGGATGGATGCACAGGATCACAAAAATGGGGGATTGGGCACCCCCAGGGTCATTGAAAGAAAAAAAGACAGAGGATTCCTGTTTGTGATACTGGGGGATTGGGCACCCCCAGTGTCAGTGTTATGTTTTGGGGGGGGTGCTGAAAGGGATGGTCGGGTGGGGGGAGAATATAAATTTAAAAAGTATGGATGTGCACAATCGCAACAGTGGAGGAATGCTTCTCAAATCTTCTCAATACTCATTTTAGACTGTTGTCTGTGTTAACATGTGATGTGCGTACCCTGGCGTGCTGGGGATTGGGCCTGGAGGTCCAACAGGCAAAGGGTCATTCATTAATCTTTAGCACCATATGGAACCCTCATCGCTAGTCTCTTTCCCTTTGCAATGGATTAAACCTGACACCTCCACTACCTGCCTGTAACTGTCCTACAGTCAATGGGTGTTACTAAAGTCTGTAGTCAGGATTGTGTGGGTTGCCATGCTTTCAGCACTGCCATACAGGCCATTTGAATAGTGAGTTAAACCTTAATTTTGCATGGCTAGTATGTGTTTAGTGACCACACAGTGCAAGCTCCTTTGAGCATAGTACAACATGGCTTAAGATAAGCTACTAATACTACGTGATCACCACAACCAGTTAGATGTGTGACCCTGAGCAAGTCACTTAACCTCTCTGTGTTCCCAGGTCACACCTGTAAACAAGCTTCAGCTTAGTGTGCCACTCCTGGTTAAGCAATTGGAAAAAACAGTTAGAAACAGTCACTTGCCACTGTGTATATCAGGTGCCAGTACAAATATGCCATAGTTTCTCTTCGGTTACAGAGCCATACTCTGTAAACTGCCCAGACTGGTTAAATTGAAGCATAATTTAACCCTTAGAAGACTGTGGACGTATATCGTCCAGAATCTACATACGCTCACACATATTCAGTTCTCAAAGGTTAATCAAACACTCACAAAATTAGGGTACTTACATAAAAGTATGTTAGTATCAGATGCTAACAGTACTTTTAAAGAAAAGCCCTTTAGGTATGATGCCTTTTGCAAGACCCATGGAATTCTTCAGTTCCACAGCCATAGAAGTTTCTGATAAACGTGCTTCCTGCTGCAAAATGTATGTGCTGTTGTGGAATTACTTATTCCCAGTGACTTTTGTTTGCTAAAACTATAGTACATTTTTATCAGCTACCTTCCCCTTCTTGTTTATCCCAAAGGCCTTCCTCTATGCTAAGGGTGTGATTTCATAATGATAGCACTCCTTCTGTTAACCAATGGCACAACTGCATTCTGCCACAGAAACACTCCAGAGCAGTATTATTATATTAAAAATATGATTTCGAAGTAAAAAAAAAGTTCTAAAGCCCATGACAGTCCATACATGAAGAAGTTACTTAATTGAAAACAGAAGCAATGAGGGTCTGATTCATTAACATATGCTCTGATTTGGTTTTCTTGCTGGTGCAAGAGCAGTGAGAGTGGAGTTAAAGATAAAAGTTGTGCTGCTTAGAAATAGGGACTGTGTGAAAAGTAAAATGGTGGGGAGGACTGTAAGGAATCATCAATGGCTCACGTGGCAGCTACAGAACAGTCTTATACATAGCTGAATTTAGAAAAAACAGAAAGTCTCCTTTGCTTTTGCCATTTTAATTATTTTTCCAATGCCAGGAGACACTGGGGTTGGAGAAAGGAGCAGTGGTTGGGTGGGCTGGTTTTGGAGCATTCAGCTACCAAAGTATAGGATAGCGCTCTACTTCAGGTTTGCTACAAAACTTTTTTTTAACCAAATACATGTTTGAGTCCCAACACTGTTGCAATGTCTTGCCTATGCTGAGACTATTATAAAATGAGAATCTCCTTAGATATTTAACATAGGCTTTTAAATGTCATGTGCTGTCATTTTGTGCTTATGTATTGTATTAGTTATAAATTATGTGGGTTTGAGGGTCTTTAATTGCTTTAAAGTGTAACATATGTGATGATGTCATGATGTAGGAGTATATTTAAACAGCACCAATTATTAATCTAGTTATTCTTGATAAGATGTCAGTGAAGGACAGAAAATTTAAACAGGTATTTACTAGCAGACTGTGGGACACTTGGCTATATGCCGAGCTCTATTTTATCTCGTATTTGTAAGTTAGAAAAATATTTTTTGTACTTTGCAGTACAAAAAATATGTTATTGACCTACAAATACAAGATCAAACAAGCTGGGAATAAGCATAGTGTTCCACAGTCTTCTAGTAAATACTGTACTGAACAATATTTTGTGCCTTTCACCGGCACTCTATCAACTACTAAGTCATGCAGTTTAAGTATGCTCATTCATGGTGATGTCATCACAGATGTTAAACTTTAAAGCAATTAAAGACCCCCAAACCATATATAATTTATAACTATCTAATACAATGCAGACACATTAAAAAGACAGCACATGAAATTTAAATGCCTAGGTTAAGTATCCAAGGAGAATCTCATTACAGAATTTGGTGACCTTTCACCGTAATGCCCCCCAAAAAACTTGTGATGCACTAGCAGGCTCTCAGGGGCATAATCCAAAATATACAAGGCTAAAAAAATAGAAGGGTCACCTCAGAAGGTAGCGGTGCATAAAGAACCAAAAGAAATCTTAAAGAACAGTAAAGAAGGGCTTGCACTCAATAATGGCAAAAGTAAATGATCAGCATCTGCTTTTTTTTTTAATTGTTTAACCAGGAGAGACACTAAGCTGAAGCTTGTATACAGGTGTGACCTGGGACCACAGGGAAGCTAAATGGCTTGCTCAGGGTCACACGGTATGCAATCGGGGGCTGTGGTATTCAAACTCTGGTCTCCAGATTTGCAGCCCAGAGCCTTAAATCACTGCACTATCCTGTCTCCTTTTGGGTACTGAAATGGGCTTAAATACCTTCAGGGTTAGGATATTGGAATCCTTTATTGACAGATTGACTAAGGAATCAAAGCCTGGCTTATTTTGGGGTGCAGGAGCTCATGTTGATATGCTAACAAAGTACAGCTCTGCTTCCTGCACAAAGGCAGGTAATACTCCTGTGCTGTGCAATGAGTGCTATCACAGAATAATATATTTAGTAACTCAGAAGCTATTGCACAACAGCAATAGGCCAACAGTTTCTTTTAATTTTTTTGAGAAAAGCATTATACTGCATACCAAATGAATGGAGGTTGTGTCACACTGGAATTATGACTAGCTGTATGTTTTGATTACTTTATCTGAATGAATTTGACACCTTTTTTAGGCGCTTACAAGTGTGGCTTGTGAGCACCTATTCTGGTCATGCGTACTTTTTTCTGGATTTTTGCTCAAATTTAAGGAGATCTTCCTGAGTGATGTGCCATATGACAGGGGAGAGATCTCTGCTTCAATCAATGCATGACATATCACTCAAGGCTCACTGATGTTTTGCCAGGAGACAGACTTGGCAATAAAATACCAAAGCATTCGATCAAAATGTTCTGAAATATCTGATTGACTGGTTAAAGTTGCCATGCGTTAGGCATTTTAATAGTTTTTTTCAGTAAGCTTTGCACTGCTTGTTACTTGAAAAAAGCAGAACACACTTGGCCACCTTCTCTCTCCCACCCCCAACAACTAATCAGCCTCTTACCCTGCTGATGAAATCTGAACCCAGACGTGGCAATAAAATACCAACACCTTCAAAGCTTTTATTAATATCTAGAACTCCTCTTCATTATTTACTGCATTGGGGTTCTTTTTTGGCCATAATCAGTAATGGATTTGAATCCCTTATGTGCAAACAAATCCTATAGCAGACTGTGGGACACATTAACCTCAGTGCTAGGTCTGGGTGGGCCTTCACCTTAATGGATCCTCAGAACAACTTGTGATGCACTAGTAGGCTCTCAGGGCATAACCCAAGATATACAAGGCTTAAAAAATAGAGGGGTTAACTCAGAAGGCAGCGTGCATAAAGCCCAAAAGAAATCGGAAAGAAAAGCAAAGAAGGCTCAATATTGCCATAAGTAAAGGATTAGCTCATGCTTTGGGGTATGAAATGTGTTTAAAATACCTTCAGGGTTAGGATAGTGGAATTTTTATGGACAGATTTACTTAGAAATCAAAGCCCAACCTGTTTTGGGGCATAGGCACTCATGCTTATATGCTAACAAAGTACGGCTCTACTTCCTGCACATAGGCAGGTAATACTCCTGTGCTATGCAACATGTGCTATCACAGAATAATTTGGAGCATTTAGGTAAGAAAATATAGTATGGCTTTCTGCTTCAGGTTTACCATGCAACTTTTTTAAAACCAAAGACATGTTCAAGTACCATCACTGCTGCAAAGTTTTGAATATGCTGAGAATATCGTAAAATGAGAATCTCCTTGGATATTTAGCCCATAGCTTTTGAATGTCATGTGCAGTCTTTTTTATGCTTATGTATTGTATTAGTTATAAATTATGCGTGGTTTGGGGGTCTTTAATTGCTTTAAAGTGTAACATATGTGATGACATAGGAGCATACTTAAACAGCACCAATTAGTAATCTATTCATCCTTGATAAAGTGCCAGTGAAGGGCACAAAATGTAAACAGATGTTTACTAGCAGACTGTGGGACACTTGGCTATATGTCCAGCTCTATTATATCTCATATTTGTAAGTTAATAAAATATTTGTTGTACTTTGCAGTAAAAAAAATATTTTATTAACCTACAAATATGCACAGATTGGTAAATAAGCAGCCCACTCTCCAAATGTATGTATATAATATAAATTGTTTTTTTTTATATATATATATATATATATATATATATATATATATATAGTATATATGAATAGGTGATACAGTCAAATAATGCAGATGTTTCGATCAGACTCCTTCATCAGTGCTTGTCTGTACCACACCTTGCAACCAATAAAAATATATATATACATATAAGTCTTAGAACTTCATTATTCAAAAACTTATAAACATTTAGAACTACAGTATTCAATTAGGTCCACTAATAAATCTCACCATATCAAAAAGAATCACCAGCTTGTGTATGCAGCATCTAATAATTAATTAACAGAGAATTATAAATATACTACTGTTCATCTCAAAATAATTGTTTAAATTGTAAATCAACAATGTTTAGAGAGCATTCTTGTGTAGTCGCCTTTTTTTAAAGCATATTTTAACTCCTTTTGTTTTAGGTAATGAATCCAGTTTTCTAAAGACAAATAAGTAAAAGCCTGTTTAGGTATATTTTATATATATTCCTTAAATATATATTTATCCATCCATCCATTAATTCTGTTAACTTGAATTCATAACACAAAGTATATAGGCCAGATATTCAAAAGGGTTAGCGTAGTGCAACAGTGTTATATGCAACCCACTGATGCGCCTGGAGCAATATTTAAAAGGAAAGTGTGTCAGACAACCCGAATGCGCCTGTAGAGCATCAGTACGTATGCAGGCACAGGTAGGCGGCCCATGCATAACCTGCACAGCCCAATACTTAGCCTGGGATGCAGAGTCATACATGCGCAACCCCTACCTGCACCTGCACAAAGTTAAGCCAAAAAAAAAGGAACAAGTGATGGCTACCCACATGTCAGCTGCCACATTGCATGTGCAACATGGCAGCTGCCACCTGTGGGTGGCCACCTGAGTTCCTGCCGCACCTGGCAGCGCCCCCCCATGCCTCATCATGGGCATCCGTGTAGCTAAATCCCCCCTCCTATATCCCTGGTGGTCCAGTGGACCACTATGTGACCGATCACGGGCATTTGTCTCAAGAATAAGCCTCTGTCTTAGGTCTTCAGGGTCCAGTGGATCGCACTCTGCTCAATTGCGGGCATCTTTTATCATGATATTCTTCCTATACTGGTGGTTCAGGGTCTCCACTCGCCTTGCTGAGCTCACCACCTCGCCTCCGTCAATCGGCGGGCGGCAGCAGCATTCTACGTACTTCGCCGCCCGCCATCTGCCAACTGATAGCTCAGTAGTAGCAGCACACCATTGAGCTCAGAGTGAGCCAATGGGCATGCAGCCCATACCAGATAGCACAGTCCAGATATGTGAATGAATCGCATATCTGGACTGAGTAGTAGAGGGGAGTTGCACGCCATTGGCTCACGCTCAGAACCAATGGGCATGCAGCCACCGAGCTGTCAGTCGGGTGGGCAGCGGGTAGCAGGTGGGTGGGTGCTGCCAACCACTGGCTGACAGGGGGCGGGGTGGTGGGGCTCAGTGGGCGGGTGGGGAGGGGTACACTAGACCACCAGGGTAATAGGAGTATGTTATGATTTACAGATGCCCACGATTGGGCAGCGATCGGTCCACTGGACCACCAGGGATATTGGAGGGGAGGTTACTATACTGATGCCCGCAATCGGGCACATAGCAGTCCACTGGACCACCAGGGATATTGGGGGGGTTACTATGCTGATGCCCGCGATCGGGCACATAGTGGTCCACTGGACTACCAGAGATATTGAAGGGGGGTTACTATACCGATGCCCGCGATCGGGCACATAGTGGTCCACTGGACCACCAGGGATATTGGACATGGGGGGGTTCTTTTAGACGAATACCCATGATCAGGCTGAAGGGGGCGTCGGTCCCCAACGGCAGCTGCCTGGCAGGGCGCCAGGTGCAAGTCGTCGGGGATCAGCGCACCTGCATGCTAATGGCATGCAAATGGGGCCATAATGACATGCAAATGGCCCCATGTGCGCTTGCATAAATTATGGCCCCATTTGCATGTCCTCTTTTGAATATCGCAGGTGCTGTGCATGGCGCAATGGCACTTGCGCTAGTGCATCTCCATGCTCCACTCTGGCCACTTGTGCTGAGTGCAGTGTCACTGCACCATGCACAGTAGGGGTGGCAGGGGTGCGATATTCAAAGCTGCTGCACCATAGCGCAGCTCACTGAAATGTCGCCCAGGCCACACCCTGCACAACAAAGTTGAGCTGCGTCCAGGCTTGTGCCAGCCTGGCGCAGTTTGAATTTCTGGGCCAGAGTACTTCTATAAACATCTTTTTCTCCACAACCTGGATTTTGTAAAATAACACAAACTAAATCTCAATATCATAAGTGTATCCTTGTCTCCTTATTTATACATTCTTGAGTTGAGTTGCTTCTGAGCATCTATTTTTATAAATAGTGTAGCCCTTTATACTTGTACTTCACCAATTTTAAATGTAAAGGTCTTTAACCTCATGTGCTCATACAATCTCTAGCCCATCAACTGAGTACTCAACTGCCCTCCTATGAAATACTCAAACTTTTTAAACTTTTGTACTTCACCAGTTTTAAGTGCAAACATCTTTAAATCTCATGCATTCACACAATTTCTAGTGCATTGACTGAGTACTCAACTCCCCTCTTCTAAAATATTCTGAGACTTTTCAGACTTTTGAAGTTTTTATCAAGGTAATTCTCTGCATTAAATTAAGGTGTTTCACAATAGTTCTCAACTTGTAAAGCGCCTTTCTAACTAGATACATTTTATCACAGTAAGTGAAACACATTTCAAAACTGTTCTAAACTTACAGAGAGTGCTGCTGGCATGGTACATGACCTCCTGCTTCCTCAAATATAATGGAGGTAGCACACCCTCAAATCAAAACATGTATTGGAATTAATAACATATCAGTCCAGCACTATATCTCAAAAAATTCAAATGAAATGACAGTCATATAGTGTTTGATTGATATGTTATTAATTCCAATCCACTAGAAGTCAATGCACCAGAAATTGTGTGAGTGCATGAGATTTAAAGACTTTTACACTTAAAACTGGTGAAGTACAGAAGTTTAAAAAGTTTCAGTATTTCATAGAAGGGCAGTTGAGTATTCAGTTGATGCGCTAGAGATTGTATGAGCACATGAGGTTTAAAGACCTTTACATTTAAAATCGGTGAAGTACAAGTATAAAAGGCTACAATATTTATAAAAATAGATGCTCAGAAGCAACTCAACTAAAGAATGTATAAATAAGTAGACAAGGATACAGTTATGATATTGAGATTTGGTTTGTGTTATTTTACAGAAATCCAGATTGTGGAGAAAAAGATGTTTTATATAAGGTACTACATATTTTGTGTTATGAATTCAAGTTAATAGAATTAATGAAAGGATGGACATATATATATATATATATATATATTTAAGGAATATATATATAACATATACCTAAACAGGCTTTTACTTATTTGTCTTTAGAAAACTGGATTCATTACCTAAAACAAAAGGACTTAAAATATGCTTTAAAAAAGGTGAGTACACAAGAATGCTCTCTAAACATTGTTGATTTACAATTTAAACAATTACTTTGAGATGAACAGTAGTATATTTATAACTCTCTGTTAATTAATTATTAGATGCTGCATACACAAGCTGGTGATTCTTTTTGATGTGGTGAGATTTATTAGTGGTTTCAAAATGTAAAATAACTGTAAGATCTTGTCCAAATTGTCCATCAAAGTTAATATATTTATTTTTTCTTCAATTCACACCAATATACTGTAGGCAACAGTTTCATGGCTGAACACATCACTTCCTCAGGCCATTCATGTCTGGCAGTGTTGATACATATATAATTCTTCCAATTCTGTGAAGCACATTTTGAATTGGTGTTTCTGTATATACTTAAAACTTGTTCCCAAATAAATGGAATTCAATCTTCAAGTGTAATTCACTTCAATCAGTAAATACGAAAGCATCCGTCTTTTTTATAAGCTTTTGACTGCCTCCATTCCTTGCTTGTCCTTATTAGCCAAACGGAGCTTAATGCGCGTGTGTGCTATTCCTTTAAATGAAGCTCCAAAGCTCAAAAGCCTAATCAGCTGTTATTGTTTCAAACTTTCAATACTCCTTATATTTCAATTTAACCTGCTAGATGCCCTTTCAAACAGAGCTCTGAATTTTGAACAAATCATTTGGCTGTATGCATTCAAGCTTTTACAATCATCTGATTACCTTGTAACTTGCTCCACACTACTGAAAAGATGGCCACCTCCCACAAGGAGGGATCTTACAGTTATTTTACATTTTGAAGTTTGATTAGCCATAATAAGATTGTCCAGACCTACACATTTATATTAGGGCATCCTGTATCAATAGTTTAAAAAGAATTATTAGTGGACCTAATTAAATAGTTCTAAATGTTTATAAGTTTTTTGAATAATGAAGTTCTAAGACTTATATGTATATATATTTTTTATTGGTTGCAAGGTGTGGTACAGACAAGCACTGATGAAGGAGTCTGATCAGAAACATCAGCATTATTTGACTGTATCAGCTATTCATATATACAATATATATTTATTTTGAAATAAAAAACAATTATATTATATACATACATTTGGTGAGTAGGCTGCTTATTTACCAATCTGTGCATATTGATCTTTTTAGCTATGATTGGTAGTGGCTCTTCCCTTATTTAACCCTTTTCTTTGTCCCGAGGATGGCTAGACTGGACTTTCTCCAGATTAACACACAAACACAAGATAAAACAGAGCTGAGAATAAGCCAAGTGTCCCACAGTCTGCTAGTAAATACCAAACTGTGTTTTCTGCCCTTCACTGGCACTTTATCAACCACTAATTCTTGCTGTTTAAGTATGCTCATCCATGGTGACGTCATTACAGATGTTATGCTTTAAAGCGTTATACCCACCATACAGTGACACTTCTACAGCAATTTGTGTCACTACCAACAACAGCAACATGTCACTGTAGAAGTCTGCCTGGGACCTCATGGCATTTTTCCCATCCTGCACTCCCTCCTGAACCAACTCAGACTTGGAATTGGAATCTATAATTGAGGGGTGAGGCAGACCCTCTGCATGGGCGTTTCAGTGGGCAAAACCCCCTGAAGAAAAAACACACTCTGATGTGCACAACTCCCTGCCAATTGCAAAAAAGACCCGCAAATCATATTTAATTTATAACTATCTAATACAACCTCCTTTTCTCCCCACCCCCAACAACTTATCATTCTTTCACCCTGCTGATGAAATCTGAACACAGACATGGCAAAGCACCTTCAAAGCTTTTTTTAATATCTAGAACTCCCTCTTTATTATTTACTACATAGGGTTTATTTTGGGCCATGGCCAGTAATGGGTTTGAATCTCCCTTATGTGCAAAAAAATCCCATAGCAGACTATGTGATACATTAACCTCAGTGATAGGTCTGGTTGGGGCTTTCACCTTAATGGATCCCCAGAAAAACTTGTGATACACTAGTAGGCTCTCAGGAATTTCTCACTTCCACTGGTTTATCTAATTTTATGTATTGGGGAGGGTTTCTGTTTATTTAACTTGTGTTACAGTTATATTATATATTGCAGCAATTAATGTGGGGGACACAATTTGACTGGAATAGGGCTGGAGGGTTGCAGGCTCTGTTTCAGCATTCTTTAAACAAGACTGTTCTAGTCTGATTTATCATTTTGTCTTATACCAGCCTATAAACATATATACTGCCTCATTTACATAACACAGTTTTCACTTTATCCACGTATGTTATACTTATGTAAACAGGGGTAGTACAATAGACAAATGCATCAAGTGGACAAAAATACAGCTTATCTAAAATTAAGATGGTTTTGCTTTATTTAGTAAGTGCTGCATATACTGTAGATATTTGTTATGCATTATGGTATTGTTTATATTTTATTGTCAACTTTTTAATTGTAATCGGGTTATAACTGGGGAGCCATTGTAAAGGAGATTTAGTTCAGGTAGTGGTATCCTGCAACAAACACTCTTTAATACTACTATTAATATTTCACTTAGGATTTTATTTTTCATTTAAAATTAATAGTCCGGTGATGGTTTGTCTCCAATCTGAGGTGACCAGGATAATTTTTTATTATTATTAAGAAAAGACAAACAAAAAATTCAAGATGTGTCCTCCCAACAATCGGCCAGACTGCAGAAAATTGATCCCTCAATACACATGGGCATTCATTCACATCACTGAACTACAGCATGGGAAACAGAGAGAGAGAAAGAGAGAGACAGACAGACAGAGGAAGGGAGCACAGACAGACATCAGGGGAGGAAGAGAGAGGCACATAGACAGAGACTGAGACAGAGACAGAGAGGAAAAGAGTCAGATATGCTTCCAATCAACTTATGTCCCATTGTTTCGCATTTACAATGTTGCATTTTATTAAACTGTGCATATTGCAGATTTTACTAATGCATATACTATAGACATAATTTTTATGCATTACTGCATGATTTGTATGAGGATTTGTTATTTAATATGGCTACATAGGAGAGAAGATATTGATCTGAAAAAGTACTTACAAAACAGTCAGTGTGGCTCTATAAGTTAAAAACCTTGACTGTAAAATGCTTAAATGACAGATGAGATGCATTGCCATTTTACTAGCCTTTCCAGAATCTGAATATTTTCTGCTGTTAAAATTATGTTAAACTATTGTCCTGGATTCCCCCCTTTTCCCTCACAAAAAGACAGAGACCATTGTTTGTTGTTGTGCTCAGATTGGCAATTAATTTATTTATATTCATAATTTCATATTCCATTTCAATTTCTTTATTATCATATTTTCAAAATTTTGTTTGTTTTCCTCCATATATCAATCTCTGATTATCCTTCCCCAAGTGAAAACCTAGGTGCCTTCTTCTTCTCCTTTTCCGTTAGGTAACAGTGAAACCGAGACCGCTTTCTCCTTCATCTTCCTCCTCTTCTTGCATTATTCTTCCCCCAACTTTTTCCACACTAGCCAGTCTCCTGCTTGCATTGGATGGCTGGCTTTCCCCATACTTTGGTACAATTTCTCCCTTACGCTCGGAGAAGATCCTTTTTATTCTTCTTTCTTTCCCTTTTTATTTCCTTTTGCATATTTCCTCCATTCTTCTATAAAGCCCATTGTTTCTGTATTGAACATGTCTATGGTTAGGTCTGACAGGTGCACACCATCTGACCTGTAGAAATCTTTCACCCATTCTTTTACCCCCTCAGTATCATCTGTCCTCCCATCTGCCTTACCAACGTCCCAACCCTCCTATTCATCTTTCTTCTGGCCTCTCTACCGCTCTGTGGCTGTGCTCTGCCTCCACACCCACCTTGGTATCATATCTAACCAGGCGAGGCACACCTGTGGCCACCACCATCGTATTGCACCCAAATCCCTTTTTATTTTAAGTATGTGCCTACCCAGGCCTGCCTGCAAGGTCGTTGCCCCCTAGATGTATAATAATTAGATCTGTACTGGGCCACCGTCCCTTGAGTTCTTTCAAGGTGGGAAGCAGCTGTGCCCATCTCATCCCCGTGATGCCATGCCAAACCAACCTACACTGTCTCTCACATCTTGGTACAGCTGCCTTCCCCAGCCTTCTTCTCTGCTCTTTTTCCAGCCCAATAAATATAGGAATAGCCGCAGATCCAGACTCCTGTGATCCTCCCCTACATATGGGGTTCAAGCAAAATTCATTATTTTACACATGCTCTTAGTTTCGTACCCGTATTTTCCCCCCCATTATATATATATATAATAGCAGTGTCAGTGGCTCAGTAGGTAGCACACTCGCTTCTGAGGCCGGGAGATCAGAGGGCTGTGGGTTCAGTTCCCACATCTGGCACTTGGGTTAATATCCCAGTACTGACACTGTAATGCAGCATGAGAGGGGTGCTGCATTTCTGAGGTGCAGTCTTTCGGATGAGACGTTAAACCGAGGTCCCATCTGCCTGGATTGGTGGTAGTTCAGGTGGATGTTAAAGATCCCATGGCACTTATCGAAAAGAGTAGGGAATTTCCCCGGTGTTCTGGCCAAATTTCCTCATTCACTAAAATACCACCAACAGCTTAATCTGGTTCAAGGTCAGTTGGCATTCATCTGTATTCCCTCCCGGGTCGTGCCTGAAAATAGGCAGGATTTGTCTAGTGCACTTACCCGGTCAACAAAAGCTAAATAAATAAATAAATAAAATAAATATATATTTTTTTTTTGTGTGTGTGTCTTCCCACCACCTTTTACCCTTTCTTGCCTCCTCCCCCCCCCCACCAGCTCTGCAGTTCAAGCCAGGAGCACTACCTTCAAAAGTTTTTTTTTTTTTACTTCAGTGCTCTAATGTATCTTTTATAACTGGCTGATAGCCAGCGTCCCTTTTCCAATATCCCATTCACCGTCTCTCCCGCTGCTGCCCACTGTGAGGAAGCCCCAATCCACAAGGAATGGGATGAATAATTAGCCAGGTCTTCCCACATGAATTGCATGCCCTTTTTGAGCAATGCCATGACTTGGTAGCTGGTGACCCTTTTTCCAACACCATGTACAAATAATTTTCCCGTCCTGTTCCCATGCTCTGCAGCGAAAGCCCACAGAGCCTGCACTGGGCATATTGCACCCTCTGCTTGCCCTTTTGGCGCTACTATGCAACCTTGCCCTACTTAATCTGTTTTTGACCTCCTAATCTTGATCTGGATCTCTGTCACCCCCCAGCTTATATCTTCCCATTCTAACCCCTCTTCCTTGTCTTCTCTCCCATGGCCTACCACCTCGCTCACTCTCATGGCACCTGCGAACATTACCACATAAATTGTGTGAAATTTTTCCCAAATTTTAAAATCCTCCCTGACACCTTGCGTCAGGTCCACTCTGTGATATGGTCTGGTGACCCCTGCTGTAGCCCTAGCTAACCTCTTTGTGAATGCCCTTCCTGGTCCGATGGCCCTGCATGGGAAGTTCAGGTGCTCAGTACCTGCTGCACCAGCTTTAGTTGTACCCGTCTCCTGCTGGTATGTACTTGGATTAGTTCCTTCAATTTCTTTACTTTTTTGTCCGGTATTCTAAATACTTCGTTCGGGGCATCTATCTCAATCCCCAGAAATTCCATAAACCTGTTGGGCCCCTCTGTTTTTTCTGGTGCCAGTGGGACCCCTAGCTCCCAGCACAATTCCTGAAACTTACCCAGCATCCTCTGTGTCTCTCTTTTTCCCTTCCCAATGAAAAGAAAATCATCCAGATAATGGATGAGCATCCTATTACCCATTTTTTCTTGGAATATCCACTGTAAGCATTTGCTGAATGCCTCAAATGTAGCACCTGCGGTGGAACAACCCATTGGCATTGCTTTGTTGAAATAGTACTGTCCCCCACTTTTAAAACCTAATAGATCCCAGTCTTCCCTCCTAACTGGAAGCAGTCTGAAGGTGGATTTAATGTCTGTTTTTGCCATCCATGCATCCTCTGTGGCCCGGATTATCCGGACTGCATCCTCTAGTGTCACATATATCACCTTACTATGCTCCTCACTGATGAAATAGTTCACCGACTCCCCTTCCGGATAGGACAGGTGGTGGATCACCCTGTACTCCCCCTCTTGTTTCTTGGGTACCAAACCCAATGGCAAAATCTGCATGTTCAGCAATGGGGAGTGTTAAATGGGCCTCTAACCTACCTGCTGCCTTCTTTTCTCTATCTTCTGTTTTAGCATCTCCTCCTTTCCTTTTACTGACCCAAGGTTGCTCACCTCCATGGCTTGCCTGGGTCCCTTACACTGCAATGAAAACCCTGTGTTAAAACCCCTCAAAATCATATCCCGCACTCTCGTGTCCAGATATATGTCCAGGCAAACTGTCCATACCTTCAAGTTGATGGGGGTTCTGGTCATCCCAAACTGTTCCCTGTCATGTCCCTGCCACTCCTCTCTGACCCCTTCCTCTCGTTTTGCCCTACCTTTCTTCCCTCAGTGGCTCTGACCCCCTCTATTCATGTTCCCCCTACCCTGACCTCCCCTGTTCCATGTTTTCCCTTTAAACCCTTGGCCATCTCAAAAAACTGTTGACCTGATCCTGACCCCTGTGCCCATGTGCCCCTGGGTCCATGTCATCTACATTTGTTGCGGGTGCCCTCCTCCACATTTTGAGCAAGCATGCCCGAAACAACATTGAGGCCATCAGCAAAAAGCCCTGTTATAAGCCCAGCAGCATCTCTGGGCGAAACCCTTTGCCCACTCACCTTCGGATGTGGACTGTTCTGTTACATAATCCATCCACAAATCTATCTGCGGTGTCCCATCTCACGTCCCCAAATGTTGCCATTCTCTCGAAAAAATTCATCATAGTATAACCATCCCACTCCACCTTTTCATTTGCTCTCAGTATTATCAAGGAGTAAGTAATGAGCAGGATGTCTAGCTCTGGCCTTTTTTCAGAACGATGGCTGAGAAAGTGGCAAAACCTAGGAACCACCCATCCCAAGTCTTCCATTTTGTGAACTTGTCGTCCTCTTTTTTCCTAAAAGCACTATAGCCGCTGCCATCTCACACTTACCTATGTCCTCAGCTTCCTCGTACTTGGCTGCCGCCTCCTGACTCACCAAAGTGAATATATCCACATATCCCCTTTTCCATAATTTTACCTTTGTGGCCAGTGGCACATCCTCGCCTATCCTCATCCCAGGTGCCCCTATCTCCCTTGTACCTTTTCCTTCTCTCTCCACTCCCTTTTCCTTCTTTTCTGGCACCTCATTCTTCATCCTAATCTCTGCCAGAGCCGATTCCATCTGCCCCAGACCTTCTGTCCCCAGTGCATACAATTTGCCCTATGTATTCTTTTATACTGTCACCCACTGCACTGGATGTGTTACCTGCAACCTTGTCCGGCTGTGCTGCCTGGAGTCTTCCAAATTTCCCTTACTTCTCCTGCAGTTGAGGAGGAGGGAACTACTGGTGTCTGTGGAGGGAACCCCACATTCTGGGCATCGTGTCGGGTTCAGCCAGGAGATCCCACCTTGATCGGGGGTACTGGTGTCACCAGGTCCACAGGCCGCAGAGGTACTGGATCAACCACCTTGGCGGGCCCCACTGTCTCCGGTGGTACCCTAGTGGGACTATGTGGCCCTTCGGCTGGTCGTTTCCCCCTGCCACCTTTTCCCGGGTCCACTTTTCTCTTCTCCCCGGGTCTCCCTGGTTCCTCCCCCTCCACCAGTTCCCACATTCTGTTTGCCTTTTCTGCCAATTCAATTATAGCCTTGTAAGCATCTTCCTTTGATGGCCTGCTCTTCTTTGGTGCCATGTCCTTCCTTTCCTTGTTCTGTGAAGACAACTACAGTAAGAGAAAAACAGTGTTATTTGTATATCTGTACCTGTTTGTAATGCCTTCCTCTTGTCCCTCAAACCACATGCCCACATAAAAACAGACTGGACCACCAGTGAAGGCCCCCATCCTGCTTGACAGGTCACCAGGTCCCTTGGTTGTTCTCTGCTGTGCCCTACTGAGACCACATTGTGAGAGACCCAGCACTCCCCCTTTCCATCCACTCACATGCCTCCTCCTATTTGTAATTACCAAAAATTTTTTTTTGGGGGGGCCTTGAGCCTCTAACAGCATCCTGCTGCCGTCCCTCAGCAGCACTGCACTGTGTTTGCCTCCCTAGGAGCTTACCCCTTATGCATGCTGCCATTTTTTGGCCTCCCCACCTGCCTGGGCTGACCAAGGCACCCCGCAGTCAGCATCCCCACCATAGGAAGTGGTCGCACTCCCGTGGTCCAATAATTGGTCACCTTCCTTATATTCATGCCTCTGCCAAGTCTTTGCTCCCTCACAGTACCCAAAAAGGAGGTGAAGGGCCAAACAGCAAGCAGCCCCACAAAGAGTGAGAGTGCACGGCTTCCAATGTGACCTCCTCCGCAGCTGGGACATCACTAGCGAGGTCCTGGGTCACGATCTCTCTCCTTCTGCCCTTGGCCTCTCCCAGGCACCTTATTTTCCTCTCCAGTATCCCTCCCCAGAGCTGTGAAAAACAGCCCAAGCACATGGAAACACTTCATCCCAACCCCCTGGCTGTGTGACATCACGCATGGATCCATCGTTGAACTCACTCTCCCTTGCTTCAGGGGCCATTCTCCAGGCCTATTCTCCCTACTGAAGCCACCAAAAATGCCTCACACCACCCCAGCAGCCACCCAAGCCCAGGAAAAAGCTCTTCTATACACCCCCACCTGGTGTGTGATGTCACGCCATGCGGTACATGCATCGGGGTCTCTTCCAGGCCTACCATCCATCCAGGGCACCCAAAAAGCCACAAAAATGCCACCAGAGCATAAAAGCAAGACAGAAAGTATTTTCACAACCCCACCACGTGGTGTATGATGCACACCACATGGTTCCAGATCGCGCTCGCTCCTCCCAGCTTCAAGGCTTCTTCTTGGCCTCCTAATCTTAAAGCCAAGCAAAACAGCCACACAGCACCACCCTAGCCCAAGAACCAAAGGCAAGTGCCTTTCTAGCAACCCCCCACATGGCGAGTGATGTCACACCACACAGTCCATGCCTCAGGGCCTCTTCTAAGCCATACCCTTCCTCCTCAGGCTTTCCCTCAGCCACTTTAATGGCTACCAACAGCCACCAGCACCCCAGCAAAAGGAAAGGGATTTTTACAACCCCCAATGTGGCATGTGACATCACGCCAAGTGGTCCTGCCCGCACTCGCCTCCCCATCTCCACAGCCTCTTCCAGGCCCACTATTCATGCCAAACAGCCACCAAAATGGGACAAACTGCTGCAAAACACAAAAATCAAGTAAAGGCTTGTTATCCATCCAAAAGAGGCACATGGCGCCACGTAATGTGGTCCCAGCTCACGCTATCTCTCCCTGCCTCAGGGGCTCTTCCAGGCATACAAATTCCTACCAGCCATCAAAACCAGTCCACAAAATACCACAAAGCATCAAATAAAAGCAAAGGCCTTCCAACAAGCCCCCCACGAGGCGTGTGCGTCGCCCCCATGTGGTCCTGGGTCACTCTCTCATCCACAATCTGATCTCCATCACTACTCAGGACCCCCCATATTTGTTCAGTTATATACTGTAACATGTTTACTCTTAATACTGTATATATATTCTTCCTCTCCTTTTTTTTTTTTTACAAAACACTTCACATTTCATCCTGCAATATCAACTTTTGTTTCCTTACCTCTCTCTCTCCTGGTGAACAAACCTCAAAAATTTCTGCCAATCCAATGTGCTGCAGTTGATGTAGATCAAAACTCCAGCAAAAAGTGGCTGAGGCCCCCTTGTGCTGTCCCTTATGTACCTCCCTTTGCCCCTCCCCTTCCTGCTACCTACCCATTGTTCTGTCCCTTAGCCTCTCCCCTTCCTTCCTTCTCCCTTCCCCTTCTGAGCACAACCATTCTATACAGGAGGGAAGGGGTGCACCTGTACAACCTGGTCTGCCCCTTAAAGGGCAAACTCCATTAGTCTCATGCAATATATTAGTGTTGTAATGCAAATTAGTTATGTCTTTTCCCCAAATAATCTACTGTAGCTTTGCATTAGGAGTTTGTAAATTGATAAGGAAGCCTCGAGAAGTCCCCAGCAGTGAATTACTGGCTCGCTTCCATGACATCATTATAAAGCCGTGAATGTATGAATGTGAGCCTATTTTGGGAGTGCCAGTCATTATGGAAAGAGATAATTTAACTAAAGGAGTTGTTTTTAGTGGGGCTTGTAAGATAGATTGCCTAAAGTTTCTTATATAATGTAGAATCTCTGCACTGACTACTTGTAAGGCAATTACTTTAGGAGAAAATAGGCAGACAGGTTGTTATAAAAAAAAAAATACCTGATCCTTCTCTCAGTGGTGGCACTCATAAAATGACACACTTCCACCTATTGCAAAATCACAAAAAAAAGTACAGAATAGAGTTACATTGTTCTAAAGCCTGTACTGCTGAGCTACAGTTTCTGACCATTACCCTTTATGTGTACTGCCATGCCAGAAAGTAAGTCAGATTTATTGTGTTTACCTATCCTTTTGAAGGAGATGATCAGAGTAAAAAAATATAGCCATTATGATGGACTGAAGCATAGTCTGCATTCACACAATTTTCTTTTTCAAGTTGATTTTTTTGTGTGTCTGCTGCCTGTCATTACAGAATAGGAACTCATCTGGTATGTGTGTGTTTTTTACCATTCTCATCTGCAACTTGTTAAGGATGGAAAATCTCAGACTTGAAAAGAATTTAAAACAGATAGAACTACTTGCCCTACTAACCTACTTTCCCTATTAAACAGATAGACCTGTTTGCCTACATCCCTCTGGATAGATCCCCTAGATACCACAAAGTTAGATTTAAGAAGATGAGAGAGAGAGAGAGAGAGAGAGGGCTGCTGAAACCACAAAACTGCAGTCTCTTCTTACATTCTCTTTCTCCCTTGCTCCTTCTTTGAAAACAAAATGCCCAACAGTTTTGATTCTTCTTTACAAAAGACAACATAAAGAATGAAAAGAAATAACTAAACACCACAAGTGAGTTTTTTTTAAAAGGTGGTATAGCGAGTTTGGTAACACTGAGAAAAAAAAAACAGAGGAAAGAGTAAGGATATCAAACAGTTAAGTGGCCAGAAATAAGACATGATTGGAGTGGTGCAATGCAGTGGCTGTGGAGCAGCAGTCTTCAGGGAGACATTCTGGAGGATGTGGTGTTGTCCCATTTGCAGGAACCTCTCTGGGCTGAGGGAGGAGGTTGCTCATCCCCAGGCTGAGTTGGTCAGGATTTGTGGGACCTCCTCTTCCATCCAGGGACCACCAGTGCCACTGCCATTGCCTCAGAGGTTGCCAAGAAAGAGGAGTGGTTGGACCACAGTGGGCTCAGGGAGGGTGAGGGTGGTGGAACAGGCGCATCCTCAGTTGTACTCTCCACAATTCCTATGCCATTCTGGCAAAGTGTGTTCATCTATGGAGGCACCCACAGTGGAGACCAAGGAGGATGCTGGGAACCTCCACAAAGGAGACCCACAGGAGGGTGGCAGGGGACCCTGCAGGGGAAGAAAACAACTCCTGGTAGGGAACTCCATTGTTAGGAAGGTAGAACTGGGGGAGGAAGGGAAGAGGGAGGTAAGGTGCCTGCCTGGTGCCATGGCTTGGAGGGACAAGGAGCAAATCCTCAGGCTTGCCAGAGCAGCTGCACAGGGGAGGGAGCTGGATGTCACTGTCCACCTAGGGACAAATGACCTGGCTAAGAAAGGGATTAGAGAAGTGCAGGAAGAGTTTGTGGAATTGGGGAGGGGCCTTAGTCAAGTAGCACACACAGTAACCTTCTCGGAGGTGCTGCCCATCTATGGCATAGGAGAGGCTAGGGTGTTCCACACCATGGGATTCAATCAGTGGTTGACAAACTGGTGTGGAGCTCAGGGATTTGGCTTCATTGGGGACTGGGGGTGACCTGGAGTGATGCAAGCCTATACTGGCATGATGGGCTGCATCTGTCTGGAAGGAGAACCAGGATCCTAGGTGATAGGTTTAAATGCTTCATTGGCAAGCTTTTAAACTAGCCAAGGGGGGAGGCACTGGAAAGGAGCAGAGAAATCCTAGCCCCCACAAAATTAATCATGGTAGTAAGTGCGGCAAACTCCAACATAGAGGTGTCGATAGGGAGAAGGGCAGGAGTATATGGAGAAAGTGACAAAAGCAAGAAGGACAGGGATGGGGAAAAAGGGAGTAAGGCCATCAGGAAATGGAGGGTAATGAGTACCAATGCCCATAGTCTGGGCAACAAGCTCCCTGAGCTGGTGGCCTTGATGGAAGAGGGATGCCTGGATATCATAGCAGTCACAGAAACATGGTACACAGATGGTACACATGGTACACAGAGAGCCATGACTGGGATGTTAACATACCAGGGTACATAACCTACAGGAGAGACAGGCAGGGGAGAAGAGGGGGAGGAGTAGCTCTCTATGTAAAGGAAGGGATAAAAGCAACTGAACAAAAGAGTAAACAGGGAGGAGAGGAGGCACCGTGGGTCACCTTGGAGACTGGAAAGGGCACCACAATCCGCACAGGGGTTGTGTACAGACCCCCATGTTAGGGAGGGAATGGACAAGGATATGATAGAAGGCATTCTTAGAATGGCAGAGAAAGGGAGATACTGTTGATGAGAGACCTGAATATGCCTGATGTTAACTGGAGCACATTTGCTGCAGCCACATCCAAGAGCAGGGCCATTCTTGATGCCCTACAGGTGGCAGGCATTAGACAGCTAGTTTTGGAACCCACTCGTGAGGGAGCAATCTTAGACCTCATACTCTCAAACGGGGGCAGTGAGAGGATCTCAGATCTAGAAGTGGGTTGCCATCTGGGGACAAGTGACCATCAAACAGAGTGGTTCATGTTAAACTCAGCTACAGAGTCAAGCCATACAAAAGTGAGGGTACTGTACTTTAGGAGGGCTGACTTTGGCAAGATGGGAGAGTGTCTCAGAAAAGCACTAGCAAACAGGCTAGAAGGAGGTGTGGAGCAACAATGGGGAATCATCAAAACTGCCATCACAGAGGCAAAAAGCCTTTGTGTGAAGCAAATAAACAAATCAAAATGAAAAGAAAAGCCACTATGGTTCTCAAAAGAGGTGGCTGTGAAGTCAGGAAGAAAGATAACATTCCAGAAGTATAAGGAAACACAGAAGGAGCAGGAAGAGTGCTACCAGTTAAGGCAGAAGGAAGCAGGGAGGGAAGTCAGAATAGCAAAGGCCCAAACTGAGGAAAAGATAGCCAACCTGTTAAGAAGAGGGACAAAACCTTTTATAGGTACATCAGTGAGCATAGAAAGACAAAGGGAGGATAGTGAGGCTGAATAGAATAAGCGGTGGGTGGGCAGAGGGGACAGTGAAAAAGCAGGGATACTGAAGCAATATTTCTGCTCAGTATTCACAAAGAGGAGGGGTGCCTAATCCAATTAACAAACACTCTTGTTGAGGAAATTCGATCCAGTCCTTTCACAGAAGAAAGGGTTCTGCAAGAACTCCTAAAACTGAAGGTGGACAAAGTAATGGGTCCTGATGGAATTCACCCAGAATTCTAAAAAGAATTAAGGGAGGAACTAGTGAAACCACTGGCTACTCTTTTTAATAAATCATGGGAGGATGGTGTGGTACCCGAGGACTGGAGGAAGGTGGATGTGATTCCCCTTCACAAAAGTGGGACCAAGACAGAGGCAGAAAACTACAGACCTGTCAGTCTGACCTCTGTGGTAGGGAAAGTGATGGAGTCACTTCTGAAGGAAAGAATAGTTGAGTACCTAGAGGCCAGTGGAGCACAGGACCCAAGGCAGCATGGGTTCACAGCAGGAAGGTCATGTCAGACGAATCTAATAGATTTCTTTGACTGGGTGACCAAAGTAGTAGACCAGGGAGGGGCTGTGGACATGGCCTACCTAGACTTTAGCAAGGCATTTGACACAGTCCCACACAAAAGATTAATAGTCAAATTAACCAGCCTGGGAGTGGGTCCCAGGGTGGTAGCCTGGGTAAAACATTGGCTGCACAATAGGACACAGAAGGTAATTGTAAATGGAGTCCCTCTGAAGAAGAGGGTTACTAGTGGGGTACACGCAGGAGTTCAGTGTTAGGTTCAGTCCTTTTTAATGTCTTCATCAGTGACATTGCAGAGGACTGGAAGGTAAAGTATGCCTTTTGCAGATGACACAAAGATCTGCAACAGGGTTGATACAAAGGCGCCTGAAAAGGATGAAAAGGGACTTGGCAAGGTTGGAGGAATGGTCAGAAGTATGGCAGCTAGGATTCAATGCAAAGAAGTGCAAAATAATGCACCTGGGAAACAAGAACCCAGGGAAGAATACACAATGGGTGGGAGGTAACAACAACAAAAAGGAAAGGGACCTGGGGGTAATCATATCAGATGACCTTAAGGTTAACAAGCAATGTGAGAAGGCAGAGGGAGGGCTGGAGGTGTACTGGGATGTATAGGAGGCATCACAAGCAGAAAACAGGAAGTTGTAATCCCTCTGTACAGACAGTTGGTGAGACCTCATCTGAGCACTGTGTCCAGTTCTGGAGACCCCATCTCTGCAGGGACATAGACAGGATAGAGGTAGTCCAGAGGAGGCAACTAAAATGGTGCAGGGTCTGCAAGAGCAGCCGATATGAGGAGAGACTAAAGGGAGGCGTATACCCTTGAGGAAAGAAGGAGAGGGGAACATGATAGAAACTTTTAAGTACCTCAGTGGAATCAACAAAGTCCAAGAGGGTAGCATCTTTCAGAAAAAGAGACTTGCAAGAACAAGGGGACACAATTTAAAGATAGAAGGAGGGCGGTTCAGGGGCAATGTGAGAAGTATTATTTCAGAGAGGGTAGTGGATGCATGGAACAGCCTTCCTGGGGAGGTATGGGGTCTAAAACTGTGGGAGAATTCAAGAATGCATGGGACAGATATAAGGCAATTCTTGTGGGGGTAGAAGAAATAGGCTGTGGGTTAACTAGGATCTGCGGCCTATCCTGTAGGTAGGGAAATGGGCAGACTAGATGGGCCAAGCGGTCCTTATCTGCCATCAAAGTCTATGTTTCTATGTCTATGTTTCTATGTTACTGTGTAGTTTCTATGATTTTGTCTGTGTGCTTAATATGCTTCTGTGGGTTTTGGAGCCTGTTGCAGTGAAAATTGGCAAATGCTTGTTAAATCTTAAAGATCAGTAGAAGCCCATGTTCCAGACACACAGTGTCTTACCCATGTCTGTGAAGTCTGCTGGCCTGTCAGCGCAGTGGTTGGATTTCCGATTATGACGCTGGTGACCCGGGTTCGGGAACTGATCCAGGTTGCTGGAGGGCAGGCCGGTGGAGAAGGATGGAGCATCCCTGCTGGACTGTTCTCCTTCCCCAGGGGAGGTGGGAGGTGTCTGGTGCTTGATGGACCCCTGGAGACTGGGGTACTACAGTGACCAGACACCAGCAAGTGTCAGGGGTGGGGCTGATGGGACATCATTGATGCCCTGCCCCTAAGGGGAGAAAACTCCTACCACCAATGTGTAGATGACATCCACCCCTGCTTCCATTGCTTCTGGCTGACTCCTTGACCTATCCCAGTATCCAGAGCACTTAATTGGGGATCAGAAGGCTGCAGCTCACCCTGGGGGAAGCCAGGGAATATTGAGGAGGGCAACTGATGTAAGCGGAGTGGGTTCCATGACCGAACCAAGGTACTTGCAGGGTGGGGGACAAAAAGAGCATAAAAAAATGTCTGTGAAGTCCAAGTACAGTATTTTTCTAATGAGTTTGTAATTATTCTGTAGTGCTGTTAGTGAATGTTTTGATCGCAAGGAACATAGTGACAGCACTAAACAAAAACACTTCTACAGGCTACAGTATAAGAAATAATAAAAAATGCCAAACTTTTTTAATTGGGTGATGAAATTGAAGCCTGTTGGACCCTATGGTGAACATGTTAAACAAAGAGTAAGTATGCTTAAAAGAAAACTCTGTATAGTAAATGCGGAGCAGGATCTGCTTTTCTTGAAAAAGAGATGCTGCTCTGTGTGTTACTAGCTTCCCCAT
Organism: Neoceratodus forsteri; assembly: GCA_016271365.2. Taxonomy (NCBI): domain Eukaryota; kingdom Metazoa; phylum Chordata; order Ceratodontiformes; family Ceratodontidae; genus Neoceratodus; species Neoceratodus forsteri. The sequence goes on along the minus strand of CM028130.1, from coordinate 1,390,096,555 downwards.
TTTGAACTATGCTGAATGTGATATTAGAAAAAGCCTATGAGGAGAGGGGAGATTTTCAAGTGGCTTTTCAGGTGTTCGGTTTAGTGTAAAGTGAGCCTAGGAACAGAGTGTTATCCAAGTCCCAACATAATATTGTTGGTAACTCTATCCCACTGAAGTGGCTTATGCCTGTAGTTCGCTTTCTACATGTTTCTTTTACAAAATTATTGTGCTAAGTTAATTTCAGGGGAAGGGAACAGACAAGCCAAACCTTAGTTTTAAAATAATGAAAACATTTATCATGGGACTGAGCTGTAATACTGAAAGTAGAGGAACAGATCTGTTCCTACCCCATTTTGGCCCCAAAGCTGCCTTGTTGTTGCAATGCTGGAGGGCAACAGAAAAAAACACTTTTTCAGTTCTTTTAATAGTAACTACAGTACCTGACTGGAATGGCTAGTCCTTGGGAGCCCAGTTTTCTGTCTGCCATTAGCAAGAGAGAAGAGCAGTTAGAATACATTAACAGGAAGGGCACATTTTTTATTTCTTACAGGAGTAACATAACATGAAGGGCACAGTTTCTTCTCTTCTTTCTCTCAGATAGCAGAAGGGGAAGGAAGAAAACATATTCAACTCAGTGCTTTAGAGTAACTGGTAATTGCTATTTTCTTTTAAACTTAGATTGTGGGCTTTTAGTGACACTGTACTTTCTTTGTTGTCTTTACTTAAAATTGTTTTGGGCTGTTGAAAATTTAAAAGTAGTGGTGGTGTAATTCTGTGCTGTCTTTAATTGCTGCAAATTTTATCTTGGCTTGTCTGACTGCCCTGTAGTTGGGTGAAGGGTGTTAATTGTCTGGCCTCTGACCTCAGCTACATGATAACTGGAGGTGGGCTTAGTCAGAGTTGAGGTAGCAAGTAGAGTTTTATTTTTTCAGAAGAAGCCAGAAGGGGAAGGAAGGAAACATATTCTATTCAGTGCTTTAGAGTAACTGGTAATTGCTATTTTTCTTTTAAACTTAGATTGTGGGCTTTTAGTGACACTGTACTTTCTTTGTTGTCTTTACTTAGAATTGTTTTTGGGCTGTTGAAAATTTAAAACGTAGTGGTGGTGTAATTCTGTGCTGTCTTTAATTGCTGCAAAATTTTCACCCCCCTCCTTCCCCAACTCTTAATTATATGCCCTGTTAAATCTGATTGACAGGAGCTAAACACAGGGTATAGTAAGGGGTGTGAAGTAGGAGGGGCATAAGGGTGAAGAAGCTCACCCTCAGCACAAGTGTTTTGACTCATTTATTTATTTATTGTTTTGTTTTTTTTAAAGAAAATTATCTGAGGATCAGTAGCAGGATTTTTAGGACAGTAAATTTATAAAAAGGGAACTAGGAGAGCTTCAGTAGCAGACAAGTAGTGGAATAGCAGTATAATTGCAGTATAATGTGGGGAGTGGTGCAATGCAGTGGCTGTGGGGCAGCCATATTCAGGCAGACCTTCTGGACACTGAGGTGCTGCCCTATCTGCATGCATCTCTCTGGATTGCGGGATGAGGTAGCCAGACTCAGAGTGGAAGTAACTGGGTCAGAGTACCATCACCCCATCTAGAGACCACCCAGTCCAATGCAACTGCCTCAAAGGATGCCAAGAACGAGGAGCACTTGGATGACAGTGGGCTCAGGGAGGGTTAGAGCGGTCAGGCAGAGGCACATCCCAAATCCTATTCCACTCAAGAACCTCATATGCCACACTGGCAAATGAGGACAACCAAATAGAGGTACCTAGAGAAGTGGAAGGAAAGGATGTGGAGGTTAGCCAAGGAGGTGACCCTAAGGGAAAGCAGGACCCCAGAGGAGGAGGAAGAATCCTGGTGGGGGACTCCATCATAAGAGGGATCCAGCTAGGAACACAGGAGGGGAGGACAGGAGGTGAGGTGCCTACCAGGTGCCACGGCATGGAGGGATGGAAGGAAGATCCTGGGGATCACTGGGAAGGCAAGACGGAGGGTGAGCTGGATGTCATTATCCACCTAGGTACTAATGACCTGGCAAATGGGGAGCCAAAGGAAGTTCAGGAAGAGTTTAGGAAATTGGGGAGGGGTCTCAAGCAAGTAGCTAATTCTGTCACTTTCTCAGAGGAACTACCTGCGAGAGGTAAGGGAGAGCATAGGAGTGCATGCACCAGGAACTTTAACTCATGGTTGAAGAACTGGTGCTGTGAGGAAGAGTTTGGATTCATTGGTGACTGGGGACCCACCTGGAGGGATGGAGGTTTGTTCTAAGCCTGACGGCCTGTATCCATCCTGAGGGGAATCCAACACTCACAATGATAAGTTTAAATGCTACATTGACAAGCATTTAAACTAGCAAAGGGGGGGGCAGGCCAGCAAGGAGGGTACCCTACTTGTTCACCCCCACAGCTAGCAGTGGAACCAATGAACCAGAGGAGTGGCTATCCTTCAAAGCAGTGTGCAAAAGATGGAGATTAGTGCCCAAGAGGTGGCTAGGCAGAAAAGGGCAAAATTCAGCAGAAGGCCAGACAGCAAGGAGAACCAAGGATAAAGAACAACCAAGGAAGGGGCTGGAGTAGAACAGAGAAACAGTCTAGGGAGGTCAAATCATGGAAAGCCATGTGCAAATGCCAGGAGCCTTAGCAACAAGATGGAAGATCTGAGGCTGTCATGGTGCAGTCAGACCTGGACATTGTGGCCATCACTGAAACCTGGTATAATGATAACCACGACTGGAGATGGCCATACCTGGCTACAACATATTCAGAAGAGACAGAGCAGGCAGGAAGGGAGGAGGAGTGGCATTGTATGTGAAAAATGACATAAGGCCACAGAGATCCAGGAGGAACAAAATGGGGGAGAGATACTGTGGGTCAAGCTGGAAAGGAAAATGGGGACAGCCATCCGCACAGGTGTGGTCTATAGACCACCAGTCCAGGAGGAAGAAACAGATAGTGAGCGATGCTAGCCATCCAAAGGATGGCAGACAAGGGTGAGGTAGTACTGGTCTGGAGACTTCAATATTCCAGACGTGGACTGGAGCATCCCAGCAGCAGCAGCATCAACTAGAGCAGATTTATCCTGGACACTTCAGAGTGCCTTCCCATGCAACTGGTCATGGAACCAACTCGGCAGAAGGCAATACTGGACCTTGTGCTCACAAACAGGGAGAGTGTGATGGGTAACAGTGGGGGAGCACCTGGGGAACAGTGACCACCAGTCATTGCAGTTTGAAATCACAGAAAGAGCAGAACCAAACCACACAAAAACACGTGTCCTGGATTTTAGGTGGGCAGACTTTGGGAAAATGGGGAGATACTTGAAAGAGGCATTAAGGGGACTGGGTCAGAAATCAGGGGTTGAGGAACAGTGGGCAGTATTTAAAATGGGGATTACAAGAACAACAGAATTATGCATTAAGCAGGTTAGCAAGAGGAAAAGGAAGAGGAGACCATTATGGTTTTCCAAAGAGGTAGCAAAGAAAGTGAAAGCCAAAAAGATTGCTTTCAGTCAATACAAAAAGATGAGGCAGAAGGGGATAGGGAGAAGTACCAGGAGAAGCAAAGGGAGGCAGGAGGTCAGTAAGGAAGCCAAAGCCAGACAGAAAACACATTTCAAAATCAGTGGGTAGAGGAGACAAAACCTTTACAGGTACATATGTGAAAAAGAAAGACAAAGGGAGGATAGTGAGACTGAAGGGAGGATGGGAGCTGCTTGAGGATGACAACAGTAAGCTGACATATTGAACAGGTATTTCTGCTCAGTCTTTACTGAGGAAGAGGAGGGTAATGGGTCTGAAGTGAGTACAAGGGGTGAGAATGGTGCAGAAATGGACACAAGTCCCTTTACACGAGAAAGGGTCCTGAAGGAAATGGAAGTAATAAGAGTTGATAAAGCAATGGGGCCAGATGGGGTGCACCCCAGGATCCTTAAAGAACTAAGAGAGGTGGTGGCTGAACCTCTGGCTATCCTGTTTAGCAGATCACTGGAAACAGGGGAGGTACCCAAAGACTGGAGGACTGCAGATGTAGTCCCCTTATACAAAAGCGGGAACAAAGAGGAAGCAGGGAACTACAGACCAGTCAGCCTCACTTCGGTAGTGGGGAAGATCGTGGAAGTACTACTGAAGAGAGATTAGTGGAACATCTGGTTGTCAATGGGCTACAGGACCCAAGGCAGCATGGTTTCACCAGGGAGGTCATGTCAGACCAACCTCATTGAATTTTTGACTGGGGTGACTAGGAGGTGGATCAGGGAGGGCAGTGGACATGGCCTATCTGGACTCCAGCAAGGCCTTGACACTGTGCCACATAGAAGACTACTACACAAACTGGGGAAAATGTGTGTTGGCAGGACAGTAGTGTGGTGGGTAGGTAACTGGCTGGGCGGCAGGACACAGAGGGTGGTGGTAAATGGCTGTCACTCCACAGAGGAAGAGTGACCAGTGGGGCACCACAGGGATCAGTGCTGGGACCGGTCCTATTCAACATCTTCATCAGTGACATTGCGCAGGACCTAGAAGGCAGAATTCCCCACTGTTCGCTGATGACACAAAGCTCTGTAACAGAGTAGACACAACAGAGGGTGTAGACAGAATGAGAAGGGACCTGCAGAAACTTGAAGAATGGTCAGAGGTTTGGCAGTTGAAATTCAATGCAAAAAAGTGCAAGATAATGCATATGGGGCACAAAAGCACTGGTACTATATATCAGTTGGGGGGTGAGGATATAGCATGCACCAAACAGGAAAGGGATCTTGGGGTTATCATCTCTGATGACCTCAAGGTAGGGAAACAGTGTGACAAGGCAGCAGGTAAAACAAATAGGATGCTGGGATGTATAGGCAGGGGCATCACCAGCAGGAAAAGGGAGGTCATAATCTGCCATACAAGACACTAGTGAGGCCCCACCTGGAGTGCAATGTACAGTTCTGGAGACCATACCTATAAGGACATAGACAGGGTAGAGAAGGTTCAGACGAGGGCAACAAAGATGGTGCATGGATTGCATCACAAGTCCTATGAAGACAGGTTGAAGGAACTGAACATGTACTCCCTGGAGGAGAGGAGGGAGAGAGGGGATATGATAGAGACATACAAGTATCTCACAGGGAGGAACAGGGTGCAGGAATACACTATTTTTAAGCTAAAAAGATGTACCAGGACTAGAGGGCATGGGATGAAGTTGGAGGGAGGAAGATTCAGAGGAAACATGAGGAAGAATTTCTTCACAGAACGGGTGGTGGACAAGTGGAACACCCTGCCAGAGGAAGTGGTGGGGGCTGAAACAATCACGGGATTTAAGAATGCATGGGATAGACATAAAGGAATTCTGGAGGTCAGGGTTAAGGGGCAACAGACTTCTAGGAAAACATAAACTGATCTTACAACCTCAAATGGGCAGACTGGGTGGGCCATAGGCCCTTATCTGCCGACACTGTCTATGTATCTATGTATAACTACAGCTCCTACACATCAAAACAAAAATACTGTTTATGAGTCAGGAGCTGAAAAGCAGAAAGATCGACAAAATTTAAATTCAGGACAAAGTTGGTAGCAACATTGTAAAGAATACAACAGTCTGACACTAACAGCAGGGTATGAATGGTGCAGCTAGGGCAGAGAGTAGGGGCAGAGCAGGGGTGGAGGGAGCAAGAAAGGGAGAATTGATTTAATTTTATTTATTTCAGGAGTTTGTCTCAGATTGCATGAAGCTCAGTTGGACCAAATGGTGAATATGTTAAACAAAGAGTTAGTATGCTTAAAAGAAAACTCTATATAGTAAATGCGGAGCAGTCTGTAGCTCTGCTTGAAAAAGAGATGCTGCTTTGTGTGTTAATAGCTTCCCCATTTTGAACTATGCTGGAAGAGAAATTAGAAAAAGTCTATGTGGAGCGGGGAGATTTTCAAGTGGCTTTTTAGGTGTTCTGTTTAGTGTGAAGTGAGCCTAGGAACAGAGTGTTATCCGAGTCCCAATATAGTATTGTTGGTAACTCTGTCCCATAGCGGTGCTCCCTCTTAAGTGGCTTATGCCTGCAGTTCCCCTTCTACATGTTTCTTTTACAAAAATATTGTGCTAAGTTACTTTCAGGGGAAGAGAACAGACACGCCAAATCTTAGTTTTAAAATAATGAAAATGTTTATTACGAGACTGAGCCATAATACTGAAAGTAGAGGAACAGCTCTATTTCTATCACGTTTTGGCCCCAAAGCTGCCTTGTTGTTGCAATGCTGGAGGACAACAGAAAAAGATAACTTTTTCAGTTCTTTTAATAGTAACTACAGTACCAGACTGGAATGGCTAGTCTTTGGGAGCCCAGTTCCCTGTCTGCCATTAATGAGAGAAGAGCGGTTAGAATAAATTAACAGGAAGGGCACATTTTTTATTTCTTATAGTAATAACATAACATGAAGGGCACAGTTTTGTCTCTCCTAGATAGCATTATCTGGCATAGTTGCTAAGGTCAAGTTTAACTACAGCTCCTACACATCGAAACAAAAATACAGCTTATGAGTCAGGAGATGAAAAGCAGAACAATCATCAAAATTTAAATCCAGGACAAAGTTGGTGGCAACAGCGTAAAGAATGCAAAGATTGACACTATCTTGCAGAGTATGACTGGTGCAGCTAGGGCAGAGGGAGTGGGTGGAGCAGGGTGGGAAGGAGCTAGGAAGGGAGAAGCTGGGTGGACCAATGGAGGGGCTGAGAGGAGCAGAGCAGGGCAGAGTTGGGGATGATTGCAGAAAAGAGTGCAGTGCTGCGGATCAGTAGGAACAACATGGGCGGACTGCTTCATGGTGGACAAGGCCACTGTGATGCAATCCAACATGTTGTAAGGATGGAAGAAATATCCTCTTGGGGATCTTACAAAGTGCTGCAGAGCTCCGCCACTGCAGCCATAATAAGCAGCAATTTATGAGAAAAACTAGAAGGAAAGTAGATAGAAGTTTGCTAATTTCCAGGATAGGAACTTCTAAAGTGGAGTAAGCAAAATAGTGATGAGATGTTTAGCCACAAAGACTACATCTGAGTGCTGCAGCTGTGTGAATTGTTAGGGACAACACCCAGAGAGGAAAAGGGGCTAATAAAGAGAAACATGACATGAGAATTAGCAACTATCAGACAGCATAGTAACATGCTTGGAGGCTATCAATTAAAGGATTACTACAGTCAAAATATGCAAAAGATATGTTGTGTAAAGTGTTTTGATTTGTGTGTGTAGTCCTGGTGTGTCCTTTCCGTTGTTGGCAATTAAGTTATTTTTTTATTAGCTTGCTAGTTCTATGGTAGTTTTATAGCCCCTGGGGATCTCCATCTTAGCAAGATTTATTGCTCTTTTTTTCCTGCAATGCCTCATGTCCCATGTGACAGTGATGCATCTGGGACCACCGATTCAGCAAGTACTAGGGATAGGAGACTGATGTGCTGGCCTCCACTAAATAGCTCTAATTCAATATTTTTGTTTACTATGTGTTAGTCAGGTCTAGCAAGCAGGAGTAAATAGTTTGCTTTTAAAATGTTTCACTTCATAAAACTACACACAGGTATAAAAAGTACACAAATCTCCCCAGATCATCAATGCTATAATTAATAAAAACCGCAGCTGTCTTCTTACAGAATAAGCCACTCAGTTAACCCTCAGGTGTTTGCTAAACTGAAAATGTAGCAATTAGTGCTCAATGGAGAAAGGAAGTTATTTAATATCACAGCTCTGCCATTGTAAGATTGACTTGAAACCCATGCTTGCTGAATCCATGGTCCCAGATACATCACTGTCACATGAGACAGGAGGCATTGTAGGAACAAGAAGTGCAATTGAATATGCTAGATGGAATACCCAGAGCAATAAAACTACTGTAAAAGTATCAGGCTAATTAATAAAAACTCCTAATAGCAGACAAAGAGAAGGATGCATTAGGACTATACAGACACATCAAAACACTGGGCACAATATATGTTTTTGCAAATTCTGACTGTAGTACTCCTTTAAGTCATGCAAATCAATTCCTGATATTATTTGTAAATGATCTTACATAAATGGTGACCTAATACTAGGAGCTAAATATGTGTGCTGTAGCGTTGGTAATGCACATGAAACAATTGGGAGTCTGCTGGATGGATGATGGTAGATTGGATTAAAAAGATCTGGTTATGTGTGCATTGTTAGCCCATCACTTGGGCATAAGCCAGTTGATAATTGGTTTGGGATGCTGTAAAGGGATGCAACATGCAATTAGACCATCTCATGATCTGTCTGATCTTGAAAACAGTCATTTACAGCTATCTTTGAAATGTTTTAATGATGCATACATATAGCATAATGAATACATGCAAAATAATGTTGTGAAAACCACCATAAGGCAGGTTACACTGGGTAAAAATTAGTTTTGTGATGATATATTAGTTTAATGTATCAACCAGCTAACCCACTCAGGTTAGAATGTACATGGTCATTTCTTTTTAAACATGAGCATGGCAGATTTAAATGCAATTCACTTACTTCACAGTCAATTGTCTAGCTTTTTTTCTCATGCTGCATCAGCAGCGTTTTGAATAATTTTATTTTGTATGATTTACATATTTTTTTAATATTTGTTATATGTCTTTTGAGCATATGGGATTGCTTCATCAGAAATTTGTCTATAGTAATGAGCATAGATTCAGGCACCTAACAAATATGGTCTGCAAGTGTCCAGAGGATTCCCTGAACATTTCTGACTACACATTTATACAAGCATTCAGGCCCATATTCCGAACAGCTGTCTTCTGGAAAGTTCTGAGTAGAATTAGAAATTTGGCAAAATAATAAAAACATCAGAATATAACAACCCATACACCCACAAAAATAGGTTTCTCCCAAATAGAGTGAGATTCATTGAGCATAACAATTTACACTGTAATAGGTAAGATACAGTATCAATTGCACATGAGGTTCCAGTGCTATGGCAATATCAATTGTTGCATAATTACAAATGCTGTATTTATGAACAGGCATGATCATTTAAAAAAAAAAGAACCAGGCTGGTTCTGACATTCTGAAAAAATATACCCCTCCTCCATCCAAAACAAAACCAGCTGAAGTGGTTTTGCAAATTATACATTTTTATATGACTAGCATACAAATTATTAAGTTAAAAAAGATGTTGAGTTGCAGAAAGAAATCAATAGGCTACAGGTGAAGTATTTGAAATGCCAGAGGGGCTTTCAGGCTGTTGGTTACCAATCAAACAGTCAGTGGGGTTAAATGCATTTCTTTTTAATTACAGTACGGGGTAGGCACGGTACAACCAGGAACAAAAGCAAGATTGCAGTAAGTAAATTCACTATTATGTACCAAACAGCATAATTTTCTTTACCAGGTTACTTCTAAAGAGCAGGTAGTCACCTCAAATGACTCGTTTTATATGTTCCTTTTGTCTGAATGTTTAATAAATATGCCATTGCTACCTTGTGTCTGTTTTGTCTTTTTCATATCATTTTAATCATGTAGTTGCCCTACATGTTGTGTTCATGCGGACGCCAGCTCTGGAATTTTGTTCTCTAATCCATGATGCATTTTGAAGCCAGAGTCTGTGTGACATTAATTACAGAACAACAGAGTCAGGGTCCATCAGCTGGGATCACAATGTAACTGCAATGCATGCCTTTATGGTCTTTGTTTTGTTAACGAAATAAGTCCACTGAGTACAAGTACCCATTTTCAGGAATCACAAGGTGCATAGCATAAACACACAATACAAAATACATAAACTAGATACAGCACAAAATGAATACATTATGTCATGATAACATTGAATAGTTACACAAATCAGGTATTAAAACATATACCATTCACATAAATTTAACCAATCCCTTTTCAGTCCAATTTAAAGCATGCAATTGTTTGTGCCAGTCTAATTGGTACTGGCAAACCATTCCATATTTTGGAAGCAGCATAAGAAAAAGAGTCCATCCCATGTTAGTTTTACACTTTAGGACCACAAGATTTTGATTGGTATTATTAGTAAGATTGCCAATGTTCATATAAGCACATTCATGTCAGGTAATCAGGTGTTCTATACTGGTAGTGCTACTACTTGAGTGTGAAGATACGCTTCTTCGAAGAACATCTGATTCCTGACAGAGATCCTTGATGACAACAACCCTGAATAGATGTGTTGCAAAGTTTTACTTTGCCGGCAAAGTTGTGAAATTTGCATTCATGAATATCTTTGTAAATCACCATGTTGCCACTTTGTCACTTCATGTTGAGTTTTCTTGGGAAAATTACACTTTTTAAGGCAAACCTGCAAAAAACTTTGTGAAGTCAGCATGTTGCACTTCCCAAATGTAGCAAGCTTCACAAATTATTTTGTGGAGCAAAGTTTGCCAACTTCGCACATCTCTAACCCTGAATCTGTAGCTACTGTAGCAGTGGTTACTCTCACCCATTCTAAAACTACAGGTATATCAATTCCATACACTGCATTGGACAAAATAAAATGTTTTTTTATTCTTATTTGTAACCTATCAACACCAGTGGCATTTGTTAGGTAGGATATATTCTACCTCTCTTTTTCACCGATCAAAAGGAAGTAACCAAATCGGGCTGTATACAGTTATGTTAGGAACAGAAGATGCAGAGTAAAGGAAAGATTAATAAAATCTGACACTTACGTGTTTGATAGTATTTGGTCAAAGGATTGTGTTTTGCTAATTAGCCTTTTTTTCTAAGTATTAGCGTTGTTGAGATATTTGCAAAAATGTGTTCCATTTCTCTGCACATGCTCAGTAGCAAAATGAAACATTCTAAGGATAACTGGATTTTCTGCAAAAGTATTTGGTTATGGAATGCATAAAAATAAGCTTTCATACTGTAAGGTAAAGAATGTTGCTTTCATATGAATTAACAATAGAAAAGCTTAAAAAAATACACAAATACTTGCTTACTGAAAACAGAAAATGTTTGTATTTATTTATGTATTTGTTTATTTAGGTTTAGTTGACCAGGTAAGTGCACTAGACAAATTCTGCCTATTTTCAGGCACAACCTGGGGGAAGGGGATACAGATGAATGCCAACTGATGAACCAGATTAAGCTGTTGGTGATATTTTGTGAATGGGGAAAAATTTGGCCAGGGCACTGGAGAAATTCCCTGCTCTTGTGGTAGGGGTGCTGTCTCCAATGTGACAGAGGATGGAGGATCCCAGTACTGAGCAAATGCTGCAACAGGGAGACTGTGTGGAAGAGACCTCAATGGGTGTAAATGTCACCACTAGTGAGGCTCTCCCAGTAACTAATATTCCAACAACAACTTACCTTAGATATTGCAGCAAATTCAGCAGATAATTGAGATGCAGAGTTGAGACATCTTATGGAAGACTGGATACAACTTGCAAAATTGATTTAATAAAGAAACACTTTTGCTGCAAGAAGAATGCAAGAAAAAGTGGATGCAGGGTCTGTTTCCATCACTAGAAGCTTCAACTGGAAAACTTTTCACAGTAGCAGACGGAAAGCATTTACTGTACGTCTGAGCCATGCAGATCCCTGCATGTCACTGAAGCTGATCTCGATACAGGAAGATGCCTATTGGTTCCAGCTGATGAGCGCTTTGTGGCACGGGATGGTCACAAAATGAAAAAGGAGTGTGGGTCACAGAACTGCAGAGCTCCACTTCAGCAGCTAACTCCATTGCCAAAAACGCAGTTCAGCATTCCTTTACATCTAGCCCAGAACCTGAGAGGCATACAGATTCAGGACAGGAACCTCATTTACTACCTTCAGGTAACATTTGTTTTTCCCCTTTGGGATCGCTTCCTGTTACATCCGTTGATTTACAAAGTGAGCCTGAGGTACACCCTTCTGATTTGGACCAGGATTCTTTTGGCCCAGAAGAAGGGGCACAGATTACCACTGACCCTATAGACCCTACTTCACCCCAAACACAACATAAATGTACATTTGCTGGTCTTTTTCAAAAGCCTGTGAACTTGGCAAAATTGAGAAATGTCATCCACCTCAGATATCTTGGAGGCATGGATGAGTTGCCTGCCAGATTTTATGTTGGGAGGATTTTATTGAAACAATCCCTAGGATTTTCTCCAAGTGAGGTCTATGCTCTCATACATGCCCCAGGTGAACACACCTTTGACATTAGTTTTAGAACACCTGGCATTCTTGAAAGATTCTGGACTAAATACGCTACTTTGAAAACAAATCCCTTATGGTCCCCCTTTCAGGTTATACCCCTTATGAAGCAATCATTTCATATAGTGACAGTGATGTTTCATAACGAGGGGGTTAACATCACTGACATACAATACTAGCTTGAAAAACATTGTGATGTGCAAGGTGTCACACTTGGACAGCTGGTTCTGATCCATGAATCTTTTTTTTGTAACTATAAAAAAATGTGATACAAACTGTCTGTCAGGAGGAAATGCTGGCTTGCTGAAATTGACACATCCAACCCCAGGGATAAGTTCAAAGGGCAGGAGGTAGTTTAGACTGCAGATTTTTAAAATGCAATTACCTTCTCAATTTGTTTTGATCCCAGGAAATAAAATTAGCCATTCATGACATCCTCAGGAAATCCTTTCATCTCTGCACTAGGTGTTATAAAGGAAAGAGCATGCCTGTGTTTTGGGTGTCTCCCTAAGATAGCCAGTAAATACATCCAAGGGTCTTTGATGTCTGGGCCAAGCAGGACCCAGACTAATTTGGAAGGTCCAATAACCATTCAAAGGAAGCCCTTGAATTACATCAAAGAGACTTTTGATGTAATTGTGAAGCAAGAGCATAGACTGGTTTTGACCAGTCAACATGAGAAGAGGAGATTTATTTTGTCATCTATTATTTTTCAAATATCTTGTTTCAACATCCTGTGTTATGGAATATAAAGTTTAATACACCAAAAGGAGGATTAGGTGACCTTAGAGAGAAGGCCAGCTCAAGACTGCTGTTTAAATATACTGAGCAGACCTTACAGATTGACTTTATAGACAGGGTAGAGAAGGTTCAGAGGAGGGCAACAAAGATGGTGCATGGATTGCATCACAAGTCCTATGAGGACAGGTTGAAGGCACTGAACATGTACTCCCTGGAGGAGAGGAGGAGAGGGGATATGATAGAGACATACAAGTATCTTACAGGGAGGAACAGGGTGCAGGAATGCACTATTTTTAAGCGAAAAGATGTTCCAGGACTAGAGGGCATGGGATGAAGTTGGAGGAGGACGATTCAGAGGAAACGTGAGGAAGAATTTCTTCACAGAACGGGTGGTGGACAAGTGGAACACCCTGCCAGAGGAAGTGGTGGGGGCTGAAACAATCATGGGATTTAAGAATGCATGGGATAGACATAAAGGAATTCTGGAGGTCAGGGGTAAGGGGCAACAGACTTCCTGGAAAACATAAACTGAACTTACAAACTTAAATGGGCAGACTGGGTGGGCCATAGGCCCTTATCTGCCGACACTGTCTATGTATCTATGTAAAGTCCTCTGGACTGCTCACCCCCCTTAACTGCTCCTACCTGAAAATATGTCTCCGCCCTCATTGTTACTGCATTGCAGGGACTTATATCTCCCATCTGTATCACTCGTTACCTATATAATTTGACTGTACATAATGCTCTGTATCACTGTAATAATGCTTTTATCACTGTTATCTATGTATTTTATGATTCACTCTCTGTATTTAGAATTTAGTATAATCATTTTGTCCTCACTGTGACGAGGTGCCTTTGTAAACAAGTTTCTGACTCAAAGGTTGTAAATCCAATTGTACACATAAATAAATAAAAAACTCCTGTTCCCTGGCATCCTTTGAGGTACAGGTTGTGGACCCGGTGGTCTCTGGGTGGGGGTGGATGCCACCTTAAGCTTGACCAACTCTGCTCAGAGACAGGCAACCTCCTTCCACAACCCAGAGAGGTGCATGCAGATAGGGCAGCATCGTAGCCTCCAGAATGTCTCATTTAAGATAGCTGCTCCACAACCACTGCATTGCAGCACTCCCATCATGTCTGTTTCTCTCCTCAATCAACTGCCTACTTAAGATGGCTATTTGTTATCTCCCAAATATTTATTTTATTTCTGTTGTGTTTTGTTATGCTTCCTCATGTTGCTATTTCTTGTATGGATGCAGGATATTGCAAGGCCTTTGGGACCCACCAATAAATGTAGGAGTGAGCCCAGGGGTGGAATGCAATAGAGGTGGGAGGGTGGAACTACACCACAGGTTGTGTCCAAAACAATCAGCCAAGGGTCCTCTGGCAGTGACTCCTCACTAAACTCATCGTAGTCCAGAGACAGCCACTTTCAAACACATAGTCACAAACTTGTCAGCTAGAATCACTCAATCCTGCCAAAACTAAATGGAAAAGCACACAGAAATGGCAGTTAAGACCTCAAATACAATTACAAACGCAGTCACTAACTCACAAGCTAGAGTCCCTCCCTCCTGCTCCAACTAAATGAAGAAGCAACTGAATTGGCAGCTAGAACCTCACATTCAAATTACACTAATCCTTTTAATATGATGCCTACACTTTGAGTTCAGACACAACCACTTTCAAACACACAGACACAAACTTGTCACCTAGAATCCCTCAATCCACCCAGACTAAATGGAAAATACACAGAAATGGCAGTTAAGACCTCAAATACAATTACAAACACAGTCACTAACTCACCAGCTAGAGTCTCTCCCTCCTGCTCCAACTAAATGAACAATCTTTTGTGCACTACTGCCTTTGCCCCACACAGAGAGGACCTCTGAGAAGGCTAGGGATGACAAATGAATGACCAAATGTTCACCTAGTTTAATTTGGTCCTAATTGGCCTCTTCAACCGAGTGGCTCACCAGGCCATTCATCCCAAGGTACACCATGGTTATGATGTCCTCCCTGCTCTTTCCACTAATTTCTCAATGTGAGTTGTGTCTCTCTTTGTTGAGGCACCCCGGAGGCATCAGACCATCACTTCTGTCTGTGTGCAGTTCCTTAGGTGGGTTTCCACTCCTCTTACCATGGAGTAACCAACTATAAGTATTTTTCTTGTCCTTGTTTTATCATTTAATGCTCTCCTGCCACTGCTTGTCCTTCATGATGCCATCCTGCCTTCTCAATTGGCTTGTTCTCCGCCTTCCTGTAGCTGTTTTCTTTTCCTTGGTTAGAGGTGTAAAGTGATTTGCTGTTGGAATGGGACTGGCATTGAATGAATTTTCTGAACCCTCCTGCTGATTTTCCACCTCTCCCTCACACCACCTGACATTCACCTGGACCTGGTTGCCTTTGTGGAGTGGTGCTCCAGGCAGGATTTGAGGTCCTGAGAGGAGATTGTGATGTCCTGTCTCTGGACAGTTTGTGCTGTGGATGGGAGACTTCTGCCCATGCTATATTTGGTTGTTCTTTAGCTAATTTAGGGTTTGCAAATGGGGCAATGCCCTATTGCCCAGTGATATCCTCTATGTAAAAGCACTCCTCACCCTTGGCAAAAAACAATATCCATTTCAGTGGATATCATTCCTTCCCTGGGCCTGGATTTGCAGTTCCCAGTTCTGTGTTTTTGTTGTTATGTACTTTATCTGAGCTTAGATTCTTGTTTTCTTAGCCCAGTGACCCTGCTTTTTTCACAGAGAGTTCTAACAGTTCTGACTGTGGGATGGACCAAGTAAATCTCATCTTCTTGTCTGTGCAGGAAGTTCCTGTTATCAATCAGTTTTTGTTCTCAATAAATTGAGCAACACCTGGGTGGGTGGGTTGTTGGGGCGGATGGAAGGGAAGTATTATATAGCAATTCTTTGTTCTGTGCTGCCACTCTGCCACTTTCTTTAGGGGCTACAGTTCAGTATCAGCCCATTCCCCTCTCCTGCTTAATGTCCGAACATGGACAAAACAGAGGCTCCTACTACTCTGCCAAAAACTGTGCCTGAGTTTGTTTAGCCCAGCTGTCACTACCGAAAGCTACACCACTGAAATGTGAGTCATTGCTGTGGTCTGTTACATACCTAAACAAAAAACTTGTCCACTATTGTTTCCACCTAGGCTATTCTGTCTTCAGTTTGCACCTTTGCACTCCTTACTGCTTTCCCTGCAGTAGCTGAATGTTCAATAGGGCCACATTACTATTTATATACGTGAGGTGATGGTGCTGAGAATTGGCAGTATGACTTCCAGCATCAGTATTCATGTTTGATGTAGGGCTCTGGCCTGCTGTATCACTTTATCTACCCTTTCGGTGATAGCTTTACTGTGCTGGCAACAGTGTCTAAGATTGTATCTGGATGTTACAGTTGTTGACTTGGTGATAGGTTACTATTGTTGAGATTCAGCACCCAGCCATGAGCTGATAGTATGTCCATGACTGTCCTTATTTGTTTGAGGAACTGCTGGTGGCTCCTGGCTCTGATCAGCCAATCATCTAGATACAGAAATATTTCAATGCCTTGTTGATGGAGGCATGCTGCTATTGTCACTTCTGTGAAAATTCTGGGTGCTGATGCCAACCCGAAGGGTAGTGTCTGATATTGGTAGTGTTGACCCAGAATCCTGAATCTCTGGATTTTAAAGTGAACCAGACATATTGATATATGAAAGTATGCACCCTTCATGCGATGGATGTGAAAAGTTTCCTTCCATTGCAGAGTGAACAGCTTAAAATATTTTAGGTTGAGTGTGGGCCTAGAGCCCCTATCTGTTTGTGACCATAAAGAATATTGACTAAATTTCTTTCCCCATTGGTCTTTGGATACTGGTGCTATAGCCTTGTTTCACTGTAGGTTGTTGAGTGTTTCCTTGAATTCCTCTACTACCAGTGTTCATCTGGACAATGGGGACGTGAAACATAGAAACATAGAAGTTGTTGGCCTAGGAGGACTCCTTGGCCCACCTAGTCTACCCTATTTTCCCTACCTACTGTGTCACTGCAGACCCTACTCAATCTCCAGTCTCCCCCCCTTGCCCTATTTCTAAGGTCCCCTTGTGTTTATCCCATGCATGCTTGAATCCTGTTATCATTTTTGCACCTACCATCGCCACTGAGAGTCCATTCTGGGCATGCACAACCCTTTCCATGAAGAAGTACTTCCTCACATCTCCTCAAAGTTTCCCCCATCCAGCTTCATAGTATGATCCCTTGTACTTGAAGATCTATTTTTATATAAAATACTACCATCATGTACCTTATTAAGACCTGTAAGGTATTTGAACTTTTCTATCATGTTCCCGCTTTCCCTCATTTTCTCACAGAGTACATATTTAATTAATTAAGTCTTTCCTTATAGGGCTTTTGGTGCAGGCCCTGCACCATTTTGGTTCCTATCTTTACCATCTTTACATTATCTATCTCCTTCCAGAGATGGGACCTCCAGAACTGGACATAGTACTCAAAGTGGGGCCTCACCATCCATCTATACAGGGGTAATACTACCTCCCTCTTTTTACTGGTGGTACCCCTCCCTATGCACCTGAGCATCTTGCTAGGGTTTCCCATTGGCTTTTCACACTGCTTTACTACTTTCAGGTCATCAGAAATTATTACCCCCACGTCCTTTTCCTGTTCTGTGGTTGCCAGTACCTCCCAACCCAATTGGTAAGCTGCCCTGTGGTTTCTGTGCCCCAAGTGCATAATTTTGCACTTTTTTGTGTTGAAATCCAGTTGCTAAACCCTTGACAAGTCTTTCAGCAATTTCAGATTGTCCCTCATTCCCCCCCCCCGGTGTGTCTACTCAGTTGCAAATTTTTGTGTCATGTGTGAACAGGCATGCTTTCCATTACAGCCTTCCTGTGTCAGCGTGGCTCATTTGGTAGCACATCTGCCTCTGGACCTGAAGGTTGACGGTTCTCATCCCACACCAGGATTGGACTTGCACCTAAAATCTCTGGCATCTGAGTGCAGTATTGGGGGGTGCTGTACTGCTGGGATGTGCTGTCCTTCGGATGAGATGTTAATCCGAGGTCCCGTCTGCCCATTCTGGTGTTGTCCTGGCGGGTGTCCAGGTGGAAGTAAAAGAACCCAGGGCACTCTTCGCGAAGAGCAGGGAACATTCCCTGTGTCCTGGCCAACATTCCCCTTCCCATAAACTGGTTCATGCAATTATCCAGGCTGTGTGTGGGTGATGATGTGTGATATGGCTGCCACCACACATTCAGTCACTTCACTACCAGTCTAGCATTGCTTGTAAAGTGCTTTGGGATACTGTGTGAAAGCGCTATATAAATGCTGATTCTTCTTCTTCTTCTTCCTGCAATGTCACTAATAAAGACAATGAAGAGGATCAGGCCTAGAACTGATCCCATAGCACCCTTCTGGTCATCTTGCCTTCTGCAGAGTGAACACCATTTATCACCACCCACTGACTCCTGTTGCATAGTCAACTTCTTAGCCATTTTACTACTTTTGGACCTACTCCTAGACTGCCCAGCTTGCTCACCAATCTTCTGTGTGGAACATTGTCAAAAGCCTTACTGAAATCTAGGTAGGCCATATCCACCGCTCCACCATGATCCACTGCCCTGGTCACCCAGTCAAACAACTTGATTAGATTTGTTTGGCAAGTTCCCCCCCCCCCAATGAAACCATGCTGTCTCAGATCCTGGAATCCACTGGTCACAAGGTATTCCCCAATCCTTTCTTTAAGTGATTCCATTACTTTACCCACCACGAAGTCAGGCTGACAGGTCTGTAATTCCTGCCTCCTCCATTACCACTTTTGTGAAGTGGGATGACATCTGTCCTCCTCCAGTCCCCCGGAACTTTCCCTGTATCTAGTGATAGGTTGAACAGGGCTGTAAGAAGTGTAGCTAGCACCTCCTTGAACTCCCTTAGTATCCAAGAGTGCATCTCATTAGGCCTCATTTCCTTGTCCACTTTTAGTAGCACTAGTTTCTTGGGACTCTCTCCCCTGTAAAAGGACTAGTGTGCATTTCCCTTCTTTTAATGCCCTTGCCCCTTATTTGTGGTCCAACACCTACCTTTTCCTCCATAAATACTGAATTAAAGTATTTGTTCAATATGTCTGCCTTTTTTGGTCCTATTACATACAAACCTGTCCTTCCCCTTTTAGTCTAACTACCCCTCCTTCGGTCATCCTCTTTTCCCTTCTATATCTAAAGAGCGTTTTATACCCCTTTTTTACTGACTTGGCAATATTCTCCTCCATTTATGCCTTTGCACTCTTAACTGCTTTCTCCTACCTCACTTTGTTTCTCCTGATATCTTTTCTATCCTCCTTCTGTGTCACCTTGTACCTTCTAAATGCTAGCTTTTTGCCCTTGCTTTCTCCACTACTTCTTTAGAGAACTGTAGCAGCCTCTTTTTTTCTTGCCCTTGTTAATCTGCCTGACACAGAGGTTTGTTGCCTTCTCAATGCACTCCTTTATTTTTGCCCACTGTTCCTTGACTTCAGCCAGTTTCCATATCCCTGCTATGGCATCCCTGAGACATTCTACAATTTTCTTAAAATTGACTCTCCTGAAGGCCAGGACCCTTGTTTTAGTGTGATTTGATATTGGCCTTGTTCTTATATTGAACCACACCATACGAGGATCACTGTTTCCCAGGTGCTTCCCACTGTGACATCAACAACACTGTCCCCATTTATCAATGCCATATCCAGTATTGGCCCCATGGGTGGATTCCTTAATTAGTTGCCTGAGGAACATGCCCTGCAAGGAGTTCAGGATGTCTCTACTTCTAACAATTTTCACAGCTAGGAGACTCCAGTACACATCCGGTAGACTGAAGCAATACCTAGGTGACTAGTCTGTTTGTTGTGGGCTTCTCACTGAATTCTGTGGAGTAACCTGAGGATACAATTTCAAGTGCCATTTTTCTGAAGTTGTTTTTACCACTGACGACTAAATTGTAAGAATTGTGCCCCTTCTGTTCAAGATAGTCATGATTGGTTGAATCTGCCATGGACTGTGCTGACTGAGACCCTTCCTCTATTGCCTTTGCCTCATTCTCTCATCCTGCTATTCTGGACAAGCAGGATGGTTTAAATACAGAACATCCTTGTGAATAAGTGTAGTTGCTTTGTCTCCTGCCTCTTCATCACCTATTGTCTCTGAAACTGTCCAAAGGATACCAGAAAGGATGATCAACCTTGTTTATATTATGTTGGGTTTTAATAGCCTCCTTCTACTTAATGAATTTCTCTAATCCTTCACCAAGGAGGAGCATCGTCTTGGAACTGCCATAATTTACTCCACAGTGATGGTTTGGCCTACTTGGATACAGCTGCTGTTCTGACTGTCATTTTTAGGGCATCTACTGATGCACCCAGAATACTTTGTCACTTGGATGGTACAGCCAGCCAGGCTGGTATATTTGGACTTAGGTTCTAGAAAGTGGGCCATTTCCTTTAGCCATGTGACTAATGCCTCAGTCAAGTAAATTTCTGCTGTAGTGGCTCTGCAAACAGACCCAATCTCAAAGCTTTTCACTTCTTACAGATGACAGTCTTGTTCTAGAGTGCATGAGGTGTGAGTGTGATATGCCAGGATGCACCTCCATCTCTAATATATGGGTTCAAGCATACTTACTGAGGTCCCATAGAGCTACTGCAAGCAGTGTGAGTTTGGTCTTAGCAGCTATGATGTTGCTATTGGAATGAAGGCATGGAGTGGTTTAGCTAGCCCTGTGGGCCTGCACAATGAAGATGCTCTGAAGTTTTGGCTATAATAGTCTATGTTTATGTGCTTAGTCATATGTTTGGCATGGTCAGTGATACAGGATAGGATCTGAGTAACACTGATTAGTTACTTAGCTATGGGTGCCCCATTTACTATGTTAGGTTCATTGTGTGGCTTCATTACCAGTATTTTAGTATTGGCCCATTTACTTTAGAGGATAGCCTCCTGCATAGCATATTATGCTACTGATGTGGATGTAATGTAATGACCAGCATGACTGCTGTATTGTTCTCTTTGAGTATCAAGCTACAACTAAGATGGCCACCTTGTGTATCCTCCACAAAATAGATTACACACATGCACAATGCACATTTAATCCCAGTGTGCCCTCCTTCAACATGGTGGCTATGCACACTTGTGCTGTGCACACCAACAAGATGATACACAGATGCCATCTGTGCATACATCAGTGATGAAGTGAATAGTTGCTTGTGAAGAAGGGAGAAAATGAGGGTGAACAGTGGCACAGGGCATGTAAACATGGTGGGGGGGGGGGTGAGTAACATCCACAAAATGGTGGATGAGCACAACCTGCCAGGAAGTGAGACCAAGAACTGCCTTGTAAGGAGAGATATGCCTATATTTGTTTGTGCACAATGGAGCTGCCATGTGTGCCTTCTACAGAGGGTGTTCCCACTTATGAGGGAGAACACTTTGTGGGGTAAATCCCAGTGGGAACTGCAAAAAAGGGGTCCCTGCTGCAGTGAGCATGATGTAGTTAATGGCTGACACTTCTCAAATGGGGCTGCTCATCAGGTGCCCCAGGAGAGTTCCTGCATTAATATCATGCTTAGTGATTTTTTAAAGTACTTCACTTTTCATGTAAAGTTAGGAATGAGCTCACAGCAGTTGCATTTCAAAGTGTATATGAAACTCTGGCTATTATTAGACTAGAGTGGTAATTAGGCTTTTTAGTGGCTATGATAGTCTTTGGGGGTATGAGTTCCTCGTAATTAGACTTTTTAGTGGTTACAGCAGATTGGGGGGAGGATTATGAGTTCTTTCCTCAATAATATGGTGCTCTAAATGCTGTCACACCATATTTCAACAGTGTGTGATGGGCAAGCTGCTGAACTGGAAAATAGATCCCTGTGCTAAGATAACTTAGTGGGGTTCAGCAAACCGGAACCAAATAATAGGAAACAATCAAAAATGTCTCTCTCACATGCTCTGAGCTTCTGATGGTAGCCACAGCTAAACACATTACAAGAAAAAACAAACTCTGGCAGAGCCACTAGGGCTGCTAATGCATTAACTTGATAAATGTGTGTCATGGCCTTAAACATAAAATTGAAGTGCCATAGTCAGGAGCATGGGTAAATGCTATTTTTGGTAAATGTAGATAGCTTATAGGGTTGATCCTATGTTTCCCTTGTGTTTAAAATGTGTGTAGCAAGTGCATCTTGTACTATATGGGAAACAAGAGAGCTCGCATTAAGGCTTTCAGGTAATGGTAGAAGAAGTGGGGCAGGAAGGAGGCTGTGGCTACACTAGGGACTGTGGGTCAACTGGGAAGGATAAGACCCCATACAGAGTGATGGACTGATTGCATCCAGAAGTGAACTATAGTCCTCATTGAATGGTTTAAATGTTATTTGACTGCCATCTAAAGCAGTTGTGGGGGATGGAAGAAATGGGGGGGGGGGTACAAAGTGGCCCATCACAGGCAGAGATAGATTAGGGAGATCTCTAAGGGAGAGATACCCATCAGGATGCAAGTTATTCAAGGACGTAGTAGACAAGCAAAGGAGCAAAGGAGAAAGTAGGGAAGAAGGGATCAATCAAAGGAGAAATGTGAGGAAGGGGAAAACAACTGGAAAAGGTTATGGCACTAAGTTGGAAACCCCATTGAAATACATTGTGCTGCATACCCATTTCCTCAGTTTATGGTTTGGCTTTGCTGAGTGAAGACATGTCTGTGGTTCACTGATGATTACAGCACTGGACCTCCTGGTAGGATAGTAAGGGCTGGGGGTTGGGGGGGTGCTGAGTGGGAGGGTTGGGCGAGGTGGATAATGGAGCAACAGACAATAATGAATGGTTTTCTTATTTTCAGGTTGTAGAAAAAAAAAGACAGAGGATTCACAGACATGACATGGGAGACTGGGCACCCCCAGTGTCACGTTTGTGTTCCTGGTGAGGTGTGGGGTGGTGGGTGCTGAGACAGAGGTTCAGGTGGGGAAAATGAAAAAAAAGTAAGAAAATGGATGGATGCACAGGATCACAAAAATGGGGGATTAGCACCCTAAGGGTCGATTGAAAGAAAAAAGACAGAGGATTCCTGTTTGTGATACTGGGGGATTGGGCACCCCCAGTGTCAGTGTTATGTTTTGGGGGGGGTGCTGAAAGGGATGGTCGGGTGGGGGGAGAATATAAATTTAAAAAGTATGGATGTGCACAATCGCAACAGTGGAGGAATGCTTCTCAAATCTTCTCAATACTCATTTTAGACTGTTGTCTGTGTTAACATGTGATGTGCGTACCCTGGCGTGCTGGGGATTGGCCTGGAGGTCCAACAGGCAAAGGGTCATTCATTAATCTTTAGCACCATATGGAACCCTCATCGCTAGTCTCTTTCCCTTTGCAATGGATTAAACCTGACACCTCCACTACCTGCCTGTAACTGTCCTACAGTCAATGGGTGTTACTAAAGTCTGTAGTCAGGATTGTGTGGGTTGCCATGCTTTCAGCACTGCCATACAGGCCATTTGAATAGTGAGTTAAACCTTAATTTTGCATGGCTAGTATGTGTTTAGTGACCACACAGTGCAAGCTCCTTTGAGCATAGTACAACATGGCTTAAGATAAGCTACTAATACTACGTGATCACCACAACCAGTTAGATGTGTGACCCTGAGCAAGTCACTTAACCTCTCTGTGTTCCCAGGTCACACCTGTAAACAAGCTTCAGCTTAGTGTGCCACTCCTGGTTAAGCAATTGGAAAAAACAGTTAGAAACAGTCACTTGCCACTGTGTATATCAGGTGCCAGTACAAATATGCCATAGTTTCTCTTCGGTTACAGAGCCATACTCTGTAAACTGCCCAGACTGGTTAAATTGAAGCATAATTTAACCCTTAGAAGACTGTGGACGTATATATACGTCCAGAATCTATATACGTTCACACATATTCAGTTCTCAAAGGTTAATCAAACACTCACAAAAATTGGGGTACTTACATAAAAGTATGTTAGTATCAGATGCTAACAGTACTTTTAAAGAAAAGCCCTTTAGGTACGATGCCTTTTGCAAGACCCATGGAATTCTTCAGTTCCACAGCCATAGAAGTTTCTGATAAACGTGCTTCCTGCTGCAAAATGTATGTGCTGTTGTGGAATTACTTATTCCCAGTGACTTTTGTTTGCTAAAAACTATAGTACATTTTTTTATCAGGCTGGCTACCTTCCCCTTCTTGTTTATCCCAAAGGCCTTCCTCTATGCTAAGGGTGTGATTTCATAATGATAGCACTCCTTCTGTTAACCAATGGCACAACTGCATTCTGCCACAGAAACACTCCAGAGCAGTATTATTATATTAAAAATATGATTTCGAAGTAAAAAAAAAGTTCTAAAGCCCATGACAGTCCATACATGAAGAAGTTACTTAATTGAAAACAGAAGCAATGAGGGTCTGATTCATTAACATATGCTCTGATTTGGTTTTCTTGCTGGTGCAAGAGCAGTGAGAGTGGAGTTAAAGATAAAAGTTGTGCTGCTTAGAAATAGGGACTGTGTGAAAAGTAAAAATGGTGGGGAGGACTGCAAAGGAATCATCAATGGCTCACGTGGCAGCTACAGAACAGTCTTATACATAGCTGAATTTAGCAAAAAAAACAGAAAGTCTCCTTTGCTTTTGCCATTTTAATTATTTTTCCAATGCCAGGAGACACTGGGGTTGGAGAAAGGAGCAGTGGTTGGGTGGGCTGGTTTTGGAGCATTCAGCTACCAAAGTATAGGATAGCGCTCTACTTCAGGTTTGCTACAAAACTTTTTTTTAACCAAATACATGTTTGAGTCCCAACACTGTTGCAATGTCTTGCCTATGCTGAGACTATTATAAAATGAGAATCTCCTTAGATATTTAACATAGGCTTTTAAATGTCATGTGCTGTCATTTTTGTGCTTATGTATTGTATTAGTTATAAATTATGTGTGGTTTGAGGGTCTTTAATTGCTTTAAAGTGTAACATATGTGATGATGTCATGATGTAGGAGTATATTTAAACAGCACCAATTATTAATCTAGTTATTCTTGATAAGATGTCAGTGAAGGACAGAAAATTTAAACAGGTATTTACTAGCAGACTGTGGGACACTTGGCTATATGCCGAGCTCTATTTTATCTACGTATTTGTAAGTTAGAAAAATATTTTTGTACTTTGCAGTACAAAAAATATATTGTTAAACTCTAACAAAGATCAAACAAGCTGGGAATAAGCATAGTGTTCCACAGTCTTCTAGTAAATACTGTACTGAATAATATTTTGTGCCTTTCACGGCACTCTATCAACTACTAAGTCATGCAGTTTAAGTATGCTCATTCATGGTGATGTCATCACAGATGTTAAACTTTAAAGCAATTAAAGACCCCCAAACCATATAATTTATAACTATCTAATTAAATGCAGACACATTAAAAGACAGCACATGAAATTTAAATGCCTAGGTTAAGTATCCAAGGAGAATCTCATTACAGAATTTGGTGACCTTTCATCGAATTGCCCCCAAAAAAACTTGTGATGCACTAGCAGGCTCTCAGGGCATAATCCAAAATATACAAGGCTAAAAAATAGAAGGGTCACCTCAGAAGGTAGCGGTGCATAAAGAACCAAAAGAAATCTTAAAGAACAGTAAAGAAGGGCTTGCACTCAATAATGGCAAAAGTAAATGATCAGCATCTGCTTTTTTTTAATTGTTTAACCAGGAGAGACACTAAGCTGAAGCTTGTATACAGGTGTGACCTGGGACCACAGGGAAGCTAAATGGCTTGCTCAGGGTCACACGGTATGCAATCGGGGGCTGTGGTATTCAAACTCTGGTCTCCAGATTTGCAGCCCAGAGCCTTAAATCACTGCACTATCCTGTCTCCTTTTGGGTACGAAATGGGCTTAAAATACCTTCAGGGTTAGGATATTGGAATCCTTTATTGACAGATTGACTAAGGAATCAAAGCCTGGCTTATTTTGGGGTGCAGGAGCTCATGTTGATATGCTAACAAAGTACAGCTCTGCTTCCTGCACAAAGGCAGGTAATACTCCTGTGCTGTGCAATGAGTGCTATCACAGAATAATATATTTAGTAACTCAGAAGCTATTGCACAACAGCAATAGGCCAACAGTTTCTTTTAATTTTTTTGAGAAAAGCATTATACTGCATACCAAATGAATGGAGGTTGTGTCACACTGGAATTATGACTAGCTGTATGTTTTGATTACTTTATCTGAATGAATTTGACACCTTTTTTAGGCGCTTACAAGTGTGGCTTGTGAGCACCTATTCTGGTCATGCGTACTTTTTTCTGGATTTTTGCTCAAATTTAAGGAGATCTTCCTGAGTGATGTGCCATATGACAGGGGAGAGATCTCTGCTTCAATCAATGCATGACATATCACCAAGGCTCACTGATGTTTTGCCAGGAGACAGACTTGGCAATAAAATACCAAAGCATTCGATCAAAATGTTCTGAAATATCTGATTGACTGGTTAAAGTTGCCATCGTTAGGCATTTTAATAGTTTTTTTCAGTAAGCTTTGCACTGCTTGTTACTTGAAAAAAGCAGAACACACTTGGCCACCTTCTCTCTCCCACCCCCAACAACTAATCAGCCTCTTACCCTGCTGATGAAATCTGAACCCAGACGTGGCAATAAAATACCAACACCTTCAAAGCTTTTATTAATATCTAGAACTCCCTCTTCATTATTTACTGCATTGGGGTTCTTTTTGGCCATAATCAGTAATGGATTTGAATCCCCCTTATGTGCAAACAAATCCCATAGCAGACTGTGGGACACATTAACCTCAGTGCTAGGTCTGGGTGGGGCCTTCACCTTAATGGATCCTCAGAACAACTTGTGATGCACTAGTAGGCTCTCAGGGGCATAACCCAAGATATACAAGGCTTAAAAAATAGAGGGGTTAACTCAGAAGGCAGCGGTGCATAAAGCCCAAAAGAAATCGTAAAGAAAAGCAAAGAAGGGCTCAATATTGCCATAAGTAAAGGATTAGCTCATGCTTTGGGGTATGAAATGTGTTTAAAATACCTTCAGGGTTAGGATAGTGGAATTTTTTATGGACAGATTTACTTAGAAATCAAAGCCCAACCTGTTTTGGGGCATAGGCACTCATGCTTATATGCTAACAAAGTACGGCTCTACTTCCTGCACATAGGCAGGTAATACTCCTGTGCTATGCAACATGTGCTATCACAGAATAATTTGGAGCATTTAGGTAAGAAAATATAGTATGGCTTTCTGCTTCAGGTTTACCATGCAACTTTTTTTTAAAACCAAAGACATGTTCAAGTACCATCACTGCTGCAAAGTTTTGAATATGCTGAGAATATCGTAAAATGAGAATCTCCTTGGATATTTAGCCCATAGCTTTTGAATGTCATGTGCAGTCTTTTTTATGCTTATGTATTGTATTAGTTATAAATTATGCGTGGTTTGGGGGTCTTTAATTGCTTTAAAGTGTAACATATGTGATGACATAGGAGCATACTTAAACAGCACCAATTAGTAATCTATTCATCCTTGATAAAGTGCCAGTGAAGGGCACAAAATGTAAACAGATGTTTACTAGCAGACTGTGGGACACTTGGCTATATGTCCAGCTCTATTATATCTCATATTTGTAAGTTAATAAAATATTTGTTGTACTTTGCAGTAAAAAAATATTTTATTAACTCTAAATATGCATAAGTAAATAAGCAGCCCACTCTCCAAATGTATGTATATAATATAAATTGTTTTTATTATATATATATATATATATATATATATATATATATATATAGTATATATGAATAGGTGATACAGTCAAATAATGCAGATGTTTCGGATCAGACTCCTTCATCAGTGCTTGTCTGTACCACACCTTGCAACCAATAAAAATATATATATACATATAAGTCTTAGAACTTCATTATTCAAAAAACTTATAAACATTTAGAACTACAGTATTCAATTAGGTCCACTAATAAATCTCACCATATCAAAAAGAATCACCAGCTTGTGTATGCAGCATCTAATAATTAATTAACAGAGAATTATAAATATACTACTGTTCATCTCAAAATAATTGTTTAAATTGTAAATCAACAATGTTTAGAAGCATTCTTGTGTAGTGCCTTTTTTAAAGCATATTTTAACTCCTTTTGTTTTAGGTAATGAATCCAGTTTTCTAAAGACAAATAAGTAAAAGCCTGTTTAGGTATATTTTATATATATTCCTTAAATATATATTTATCCATCCATCCATTAATTCTGTTAACTTGAATTCATAACACAAAGTATATAGGCCAGATATTCAAAAGGGTTGCGCATGGCGCAACAGTGTCTGCCATGCACAACCCACTGATGCGCCCTGGAGCAATATTTAAAAGGAAAGTGAAAGTCGACAAATCCCCGGCGCCTGTAGAGCATCAGTACGTATGCAGGCACAGGTAGCGGCCCATGCATAACCTGCACAGCCCAATACTTAGCCTGGGATGCAGAGTCATACAAACCCCACCTGCACCTGCACAAAGTTAAGCCAAAAAAAGGAACAAGTGATGGCTACCACATGTCAGCTGCCACATTGCATGTGCAACATGGCAGCTGCCACCTGTGGGTGGCCACCTGAGTTCCTGCCGCACCTGGCAGCGCCCCCCCATGCCTCATCATGGGCATCCGTGTAGCTAAATCCCCCCTCCTATATCCCTGGTGGTCCAGTGGACCACTATGTGACCGATCACGGGCATTTGTCTCCAAGAATAAGCCCCTGTCCTATATCCCTGGTGGTCCAGTGGACCGCACTCTGCCCAATTGCGGGCATCTTTAAATCATGACATACTCCTATTACCCTGGTGGTCTAGTGTACCCCCCTCCCAACCCGCCTACTGAGCCCCACCACCCCGCTCCCCGTCAGCCGGCGGGCGGCAGCCCTATGCACCTGCCGCCCGCCACCTGCAACGTAGCTCAGTAGTGCTGCACACCCATTGGTTCTGATGTGAGCCAATGGGCATGCAACCATACCGTACAGCACAGTCCAGATATGTGAATGAATCGCATATCTGGACTGAGAATGCTGGTATGGGCTGCATGTCGCTCACGCTGTATGTAGGCATACTGCTTCTTCACCGAGCTGTCAGTCGGTGGGCAGCGGGTAGCAGGTGGGTGGGTGCTGCCAACCACTGGCTGACAGGGGCGGGGTGGTGGGGCTCAGTGGGCGGGTGGGGGGGTACACTAGACCACCAGGGTAATAGGAGTATGTTATGATTTACAGATGCCCACGATTGGGCAGCGATGGTCCACTGGACCACCAGGGATATTGGAGGGGAGGTTACTATACTGATGCCCGCAATCGGGCACATAGCAGTCCACTGGACCACCAGGGATATTGGGGGGGTTACTATGCTGATGCCCGCGATCGGGCACATAGTGGTCCACTGACTACCAGAGATATTGAGGGGTTACGCTACCGATGCCCGGATCGGGCACATAGTGGTCCACTGGACCACCAGGGATATTGGACATGGGTGTCTTTTGAAGCGAATTACCGCCCAGTCAGGCTGAAGGGGCGTCGGTCCCCAACGGCAGCTGCCTGGCAGGGCGCCAGGTGCAAGTCGTCGGGGATCAGCGCACCTGCATGCTAATGGCATGCAAATGGGGCCATAATGACATGCAAATGGCCCCATGTGCGCTTGCATAAATTATGGCCCCATTTGCATGTCCTCTTTTGAATATCGCAGGTGCTGTGCATGGCGCAATGGCACTTGCGCTAGTGCATCTCCATGCTCCACTCTGGCCACTTGTGCTAGTGCAGTGTCACTGCACCATGCACAGTAGGGGTGGCCAGGGTGCGATATTCAAAGCTGCTGCACCATAGCGCAGCTCCACTGAATATCGCCCAGGCCACACCCCTGCACAACAAAGTTGAGCTGCGTCCAGGCTTGTGCCACAGCCTGGCGCAGTTTGAATTTCTGGGCCGTAGTACCTTCTATAAACATCTTTTTCTCCACAACCTGGATTTCTGTAAAATAACACAAACCAAATCTCAATATCATAAGTGTATCCTTGTCTCCTTATTTATACATTCTTGAGTTGAGTTGCTTCTGAGCATCTATTTTTATAAATAGTGTAGCCCTTTATACTTGTACTTCACCAATTTTAAATGTAAAGGTCTTTAACCTCATGTGCTCATACAATCTCTAGCCCATCAACTGAGTACTCAACTGCCCTCCTATGAAATACTCAAACTTTTTAAACTTTTGTACTTCACCAGTTTTAAGTGCAAACATCTTTAAATCTCATGCATTCACACAATTTCTAGTGCATTGACTGAGTACTCAACTCCCCTCTTCTAAAATATTCTGAGACTTTTCAGACTTTTGAAGTTTTTATCAAGGTAATTCTCTGCATTAAATTAAGGTGTTTCACAATAGTTCTCAACTTGTAAGCGCCTTTCTAACTAGATACATTTTATCACAGTAAGTGAAACACATTTCAAAACTGTTCTAAACTTACAGAGAGTGCTGCTGGCATGGTACATGACCTCCTGCTTCCTCAAATATAATGGAGGTAGCACACCCTCAAATCAAAACATGTATTGGAATTAATAACATATCAGTCCAGCACTATATCTCAAAAAATTCAAATGAAATGACAGTCATATAGTGTTTGATTGATATGTTATTAATTCCAATCCACTAGAAGTCAATGCACCAGAAATTGTGTGAGTGCATGAGATTTAAAGACTTTTACACTTAAAACTGGTGAAGTACAGAAGTTTAAAAAGTTTCAGTATTTCATAGAAGGGCAGTTGAGTATTCAGTTGATGCGCTAGAGATTGTATGAGCACATGAGGTTTAAAGACCTTTACATTTAAAATCGGTGAAGTACAAGTATAAAAGGCTACAATATTTATAAAAATAGATGCTCAGAAGCAACTCAACTAAAGAATGTATAAATAAGTAGACAAGGATACAGTTATGATATTGAGATTTGGTTTGTGTTATTTTACAGAAATCCAGATTGTGGAGAAAAAGATGTTTATATAAGGTACTACATATTTTGTGTTATGAATTCAAGTTAATAGAATTAATGAAAGGATGGACATATATATATATATATATATATATTTAAGGAATATATATATAACATATACCTAAACAGGCTTTTACTTATTTGTCTTTAGAAAACTGGATTCATTACCTAAAACAAAAGGACTTAAAATATGCTTTAAAAAAGGTGAGTACACAAGAATGCTCTCTAAACATTGTTGATTTACAATTTAAACAATTACTTTGAGATGAACAGTAGTATATTTATAACTCTCTGTTAATTAATTATTAGATGCTGCATACACAAGCTGGTGATTCTTTTTGATGTGGTGAGATTTATTAGTGGTTTCAAAATGTAAAATAACTGTAAGATCTTGTCCAAATTGTCCATCAAAGTTAATATATTTATTTTTTCTTCAATTCACACCAATATACTGTAGGCAACAGTTTCATGGCTGAACACATCACTTCCTCAGGCCATTCATGTCTGGCAGTGTTGATACATATATAATTCTTCCAATTCTGTGAAGCACATTTTGAATTGGTGTTTCTGTATATACTTAAAACTTGTTCCCAAATAAATGGAATTCAATCTTCAAGTGTAATTCACTTCAATCAGTAAATACGAAAGCATCCGTCTTTTTTATAAGCTTTTGACTGCCTCCATTCCTTGCTTGTCCTTATTAGCCAAACGGAGCTTAATGCGCGTGTGTGCTATTCCTTTAAATGAAGCTCCAAAGCTCAAAAGCCTAATCAGCTGTTATTGTTTCAAACTTTCAATACTCCTTATATTTCAATTTAACCTGCTAGATGCCCTTTCAAACAGAGCTCTGAATTTTGAACAAATCATTTGGCTGTATGCATTCAAGCTTTTACAATCATCTGATTACCTTGTAACTTGCTCCACACTACTGAAAAGATGGCCACCTCCCACAAGGAGGGATCTTACAGTTATTTTACATTTTGAAGTTTGATTAGCCATAATAAGATTGTCCAGACCTACACATTTATATTAGGGCATCCTGTATCAATAGTTTAAAAAGAATTATTAGTGGACCTAATTAAATAGTTCTAAATGTTTATAAGTTTTTTGAATAATGAAGTTCTAAGACTTATATATATATATTTTTATTGGTTGCAAGGTGTGGTACAGACAAGCACTGATGAAGGAGTCTGATCAGAAACATCAGCATTATTTGACTGTATCAGCTATTCATATATACAATATATATTTATTTTGAAATAAAAAACAATTATATTATATACATACATTTGGTGAGTAGGCTGCTTATTTACCAATCTGTGCATATTGATCTTTTTAGCTATGATTGGTAGTGGCTCTTCCCTTATTTAACCCTTTTCTTTGTCCCGAGGATGGCTAGACTGGACTTTCTCCAGATTAACACACAAACACAAGATAAAACAGAGCTGAGAATAAGCCAAGTGTCCCACAGTCTGCTAGTAAATACCAAACTGTGTTTTCTGCCCTTCACTGGCACTTTATCAACCACTAATTCTTGCTGTTTAAGTATGCTCATCCATGGTGACGTCATTACAGATGTTATGCTTTAAAGCGTTATACCCACCATACAGTGACACTTCTACAGCAATTTGTGTCACTACCAACAACAGCAACATGTCACTGTAGAAGTCTGCCTGGGACCTGGCGGCATTTTCTCCCATCCTGCACTC
Organism: Neoceratodus forsteri; assembly: GCA_016271365.2. NCBI lineage: Eukaryota > Metazoa > Chordata > Ceratodontiformes > Ceratodontidae > Neoceratodus > Neoceratodus forsteri. The sequence goes on along the minus strand of CM028130.1, from coordinate 1,390,063,940 downwards.
CCTCCCTGAACCAACTCAGACTTGGAATTGGAATCTATAATTGAGGGGTTGGGGGCAGACCCCTCTGCATGGGCGTTTCAGTGGGCAAAACCCCCTGAAGAAAAAACACACTCTGATGTGCACAACTCCCTGCCAATTGCAAAAAAGACCCGCAAATCATATTTAATTTATAACTATCTAATACAACCTCCTTTTCTCCCCACCCCCAACAACTTATCATTCTTTCACCCTGCTGATGAAATCTGAACACAGACATGGCAAAGCACCTTCAAAGCTTTTTTTAATATCTAGAACTCCTCTTTATTATTTACTACATAGGGTTTATTTTGGGCCATGGCCAGTAATGGGTTTGAATCTCCCTTATGTGCAAAAAATCCCATAGCAGACTATGTGATACATTAACCTCAGTGATAGGTCTGGTTGGGGCTTTCACCTTAATGGATCCCCAGAAAACTTGTGATACACTAGTAGGCTCTCAGGAATTTCTCACTTCCACTGGTTTATCTAATTTTATGTATTGGGGAGGGTTTCTGTTTATTTAACTTGTGTTACAGTTATATTATATATTGCAGCAATTAATGTGGGGGACACAATTTGACTGGAATAGGGCTGGAGGGTTGCAGGCTCTGTTTCAGCATTCTTTAAACAAGACTGTTCTAGTCTGATTTATCATTTTGTCTTATACCAGCCTATAAACATATATACTGCCTCATTTACATAACACAGTTTTCACTTTATCCACGATGTTATACTTATGTAAACAGGGGTAGTACAATGAACAAATGCATCAAGTGGACAAAAATACAGCTTATCTAAAATTAAGATGGTTTGCTTTATTTAGTAAGTGCTGCATATACTGTAGATATTTGTTATGCATTATGGTATTGTTTATATTTTATTGTCAACTTTTTAATTGTAATCGGGTTATAACTGGGGAGCCATTGTAAAGGAGATTTAGTTCAGGTAGTGGTATCCTGCAACAAACACTCTTTAATACTACTATTAATATTTCACTTAGGATTTTATTTTTCATTTAAAATTAATAGTCCGGTGATGGTTTGTCTCAATCTAGGTGACCAGGATAATTTTTATTATTATTAAGAAAAGACAAACAAAAATTCAAGATGTGTCCTCCCAACAATCGGCCAGACTGCAGAAAATTGATCCCTCAATACACATGGGCATTCATTCACATCACTGAACTACAGCATAGGAAACAGAGAGAGAGAAAGAGAGAGACAGACAGACAGAGGAAGGAGCACAGACAGACATCAGGGAGGAAGAGAGACATAGACAGAGACTGAGACAGAGACAGAGAGGAAAAGAGTCAGATATGCTTCCAATCAACTTATGTCCCATTGTTTCGCATTTACAATGTTGCATTTTATTAAACTGTGCATATTGCAGATTTTACTAATGCATATACTATAGACATAATTTTTATGCATTACTGCATGATTTGTATGAGGATTTGTTATTTAATATGGCTACATAGGAGAGAAGATATTGATCTGAAAAAGTACTTACAAAACAGTCAGTGTGGCTCTATAAGTTAAAAACCTTGACTGTAAAATGCTTAAATGACAGATGAGATGCATTGCCATTTTACTAGCCTTTCCAGAATCTGAATATTTTCTGCTGTTAAAATTATGTTAAACTATTGTCCTGGATTCCCCTTTCCCTCAAAAAAGACAGAGACCATTGTTTGTTGTTGTGCTCAGATTGGCAATTAATTTATTTATATTCATAATTTCATATTCCATTTCAATTTCTTTATTATCATATTTTCAAAATTTTGTTTGTTTTCCTCCATATATCAATCTCTGATTATCCTTCCCCCAAGTGAAAACCTAGGTGCCTTCTTCTTCTCCTTTTCCGTTAGGTAACAGTGAAAACCGAGACCGCTTTCTCCTTCATCTTCCTCCTCTTCTTGCATTATTCCTTCCCCCCCCCCAACTTTTTCCACACTAGCCAGTCTCCTGCTTGCATTGGATGGCTGGCTTCCCCCATACTTTGGTACAATTCTCCCTTACGTCAGAGAAGATCCTTTTTATTCTTTCTTTCTTTCCCCTTTTTTTTATTTCCCTTTTTTTGCATGTTTCCTCCATTCTTCTATAAAGCCCATTGTTTCTGTATTGAACATGTCTATGGCTAGGTCTGACAGGTGCACACCATCTGACCTGTAGAAATCTTCTACCCATTCTTTTACCCCCCTCAGTATCATCTGTCCTCCCATCTGCCTTACCAACGTCCCAACCCTCCTATTCATCTTTCTTCTGGCCCTCTCTACCGCTCTGTGGCTGTGCTCCTGCCTCCACACCCACCTTGGTATCATATCTAACCAGGCGAGGCACACCTGTGGCCACCACCATCGTATTGCACCCAAATCCCTTTTTATTTTAAGTATGTGCCTACCCAAGGCCTGCCTGCAAGGTCGTTGCCCCCTAGATGTATAATAATTAGATCTGTACTGGGCCACCGTCCCTTGAGTTCTTTCAAGGTGGGAAGCAGCTGTGCCCATCTCATCCCCCGTATGCCATGCCAAACCAACCTACACTGTCTCACATCTTGGTACAGCTGCCTTCCCCCAGCCTTCTTCTCTGCTCTTTTTCCAGCCCAATAAATATAGGAATAGCCGCAGATCCAGACTCCTGTGATCCTCCCTCTACATATGGGGTTCAAGCAAAATTCATTATTTTACACATGCTCTTAGTTTCGTACCCGTATTTTCCCCCCCATTATATATATATATAATAGCAGTGTCAGTGGCTCAGTAGGTAGCACTTTTCGCTTCTGAGGCGGGAGATCAGAGGGCTGTGGGTTCAGTTCCCACATCTGGCACTTGGGTTAATATCCCAGTACTGACACTGTAATGCAGCATGAGAGGGGTGCTGCATTTCTGAGGTGCCGTCTTTAGGATGAGACGTTAAACCGAGGTCCCATCTGCCTGGATTGGTGGTAGTTCAGGTGGATGTTAAAGATCCCATGGCACTTATCGAAAAGAGTAGGGGAATTTCCCGGTGTCCTGGCCAAATTTCCCTCATTCACTAAAAATACCACCAACAGCTTAATCTGGTTCAAGGTCAGTTGGCATTCATCTGTATTCCCCTCCCGGTCGTGCCTGAAAATAGGCAGGATTTGTCTAGTGCACTTACCGGTCAACAAAAGCTAAATAAATAAATAAATAAAATAAATATATATTTTTTTTGTGTGTGTCTTCCCACCACCTTTACCTTTCTTGCCTCCTCCCCACCAGCTCTGCAGTTCAAGCCAGGAGCACTACCTTCAAAAGTTTTTTTTTTTTTACTTCAGTGCTCTAATGTATCTTTTATAACTGGCTGATAGCCAGCGTCCCTTTTCCAATATCCCATTCACCGTCTCTCCCGCTGCTGCCCCTGTGAGGAAGCCCCAATCCACAAGGAATGGGATGAATAATTAGCCAGGTCTTCCACATGAATTGCATGCCCTTTTTGAGCAATGCCATGACTTGGTAGCTGGTGACCCTTTTTCCAACACCATGTACAAATAATTTTCCGTCCTGTTCTATGCTCTGCAGCGAAGCCCATGAGCCTGCACTGGCATATTGCACCTCTGCTTGCCCTTTGAAAGCATTATGCAACCTTGCCCTACTTCTAATCTGTTTTTGACCTCCTAATCTTGATCTGGATCTCTGTCACCCCCAGCTTATATCTTCCATTTCTAACCCCTCTTCCTTGTCTTCTCTCCCATGGCCTACCACCTCGCTCACTCTCATGGCACCTGAACATTACCACATAAATTGTGTGAAATTTTTCCCAAATTTAAAATCCTCCCTGACACCTTGCGTCAGGTCCACTCTGTGATATGGTCTGGTGACCCCTGTGTAGCCCTAGCTAACCTCTTTGTGAATGCCCTTCCTGGTCCGATGGCCCTGCATCGAAGTTCAGGTGCTCAGTACCTGCTGCACCAGCTTTAGTTGTACCCGTCTCCTGCTGGTATGTACTTGGATTAGTTCCTTCAATTTCTTTACTTTTTTGTCCGGTATTCTAAATACTTCGTTCGGGGCATCTATCTCAATCCCCAGAAATTCCATAAACCTGTTGGGCCCCTCTGTTTTTTCTGGTGCCAGTGGGACCCCTAGCTCCCAGCACAATTCCTGAAACTTACCCAGCATCCTCTGTGTCTCTCTTTTTCCCTTCCCAATGAAAAGAAAATCATCCAGATAATGGATGAGCATCCTATTACCCATTTTTTCTGGAATATCCACTGTAAGCATTTGCTGAATGCCTCAAATGTAGCACATGTGGGAACAACCCATTGCATTGCTTTGTTGAAATAGTACTGTCCCCACTTTTAAAACCTAATAGATCCCAGTCTTCCCTCCTAACTGGAAGCAGTCTGAAGGTGGATTTAATGTCTGTTTTGCCATCCATGCATCCTCTGTGGCCCGGATTATCCGGACTGCATCCTCTAGTGTCACATATATCACCTTACTATGCTCCTCACTGATGAAATAGTTCACCGACTCCCCTTCCGGATAGGACAGGTGGTGGATCACCCTGTACTCCCCCTCTTGTTTCTTGGGTACCAAACCCAATGGCAAAATCTGCATGTTCAGCAATGGGGGAGTGTTAAATGGGCCCTCTAACCTACCTGCTGCCTTCTCTTTCTCTATCTTCTGTCTTAGCATCTCCTCCTTTCCTTTTACTGACCCAAGGTTGCTCACCTCCATGGCTTGCCTGGGTCCCTTACACTGCAATGAAACCCCTGTGTTAAAACCCCTCAAAATCATATCCCGCACTCTCGTGTCCAGATATATGTCCAGGCAAACTGTCCATACCTTCAAGTTGATGGGGGTTCTGGTCATCCCAAACTGTTCCCTGTCATGTCCCTGCCACTCCTCTCTGACCCCTTCCTCTCGTTTTGCCCTACCTTTCTTCCCTCAGTGGCTCTGACCCCCTCTATTCATGTTCCCCCTACCCTGACCTCCCCTGTTCCATGTTTTCCCTTTAAACCCTTGGCCATCTCAAAAAAACTGTTGACCTGATCCTTGACCCCTGTGCCCATGTGCCCCCTGGGTCCATGTCATCTACATTTGTTTGCCGGGTGCCCTCCTCCACATTTTGAGCAAGCATGCCCGAAACAACATTGAGGCCATCAGCAAAAAGCCCTGTTATAAGCCCAGCAGCATCTCTGGGGCGTAAACCCCTTTTTGCCCCACTCACCTTCGGATGTGGACTGTTCTGTTACATAATCCATCCACAAATCTATCTGCTTGGTGTCCCATCTCACGTCCCCAAATGTTGCCATTCTCTGCCGAAAAAATTCATCATAGTATAACCATCCCACTCCACCTTTTGCATTTGCTCTCAGTATTATCAAGGAGTAAGTAATGAGCAGGATGTCTAGCTCTGGCCTTTTTTCAGAACGATGGCTGAGAAAGTGGCAAAACCTAGGAACCACCCATCCCAAGTCTTCCATTTTGTGAACTTGTCGTCCTCTTTTTTCCTAAAAGCACTATAGCCGCTGCCATCTCACACTTACCTATGTCCTCAGCTTCCTCGTACATGGCTGCCGCCTCCTGACTCACCAAAGTGAATATATCCACATATTCCCTTTTCCATAATTTTACCTTTGTGGCCAGTGGCACATCCTCGCCTATCCTCATCCCAGGTGCCCCTATCTCCCTTGTACCTTTTCCTTCTCTCTCCACTCCCTTTTCCTTCTTTTCTGGCACCTCATTCTTCATCCTAATCTCTGCCAGAGCCGATTCCATCTGCCCCAGACCTTCTGTCCCCAGTGCCTCCACAATTTGCCCTATGTATTCTTTTATACTGTCACCCACTGCACTGGATGTGTTACCTGCAACCTTGTCCGGGCTGTGCTGCCTGGAGTCTTCCAAATTTCCCTTTACTTCTCCCTGCAGTTGAGGAGGAGGGGGAACTACTGGTGTCTGTGGAGGGAACCCCACATTCTGGGCATCGTGTCTGGGTTCAGCCAGGGAGATCCCACCTTGATCGGGGGGGTACTGGTGTCACCAGGTCCACAGGCCGCAGAGGTACTGGATCAACCACCTTGGCGGGCCCCACTGTCTCCGGTGGTACCCTAGTGGGACTACGTGGCCCTTCGGCTGGTCGTTTCCCCCTGCCACCTTTTCCCGGGTCCACTTTTCTCTTCTCCCCGGGTCTCCCTGGTTCCTCCCCCTCCACCAGTTCCCACATTCTGTTTGCCTTTTCTGCCAATTCAATTATAGCCTTGTAAGCATCTTCCTTTGATGGCCTGCTCTTCTTTGGTGCCATGTCCTTCCTTTCCTTGTTCTGTGAAGACAACTACAGTAAGAGAAAAACAGTGTTATTTGTATATCTGTACCTGTTTGTAATGCCTTCCTCTTGTCCCTCAAACCACATGCCCACATAAAACAGACTGGACCACCAGTGAAGGCCCCATCCTGCTTGACAGGTCTCCAGGTCCCTTGGTTGTTCTCTGCTGTGCCTACTGAGACCACATTGTGAGAGCCCAGCACTCCCCTTTCCATCCACTCACATGCCTCCTCCTATTTGTAATTACCAAAAATTTTTTTGGGGGCCTTGAGCCTCAGCAGCATCCTGCTGCCGTCCCTCAGCACTGCACTGTGTTTGCCTCCTAGGAGCTTACCCCTTATGCATGCTGCCATTTTTGGCCTCCCCACCTGCCTGGGCTGACCAAGGCACCCCGCAGTCAGCATCCCCACCATAGGAAGCGGTCGCACTGCGTGGTCCAATAATTGGTCACCTTCCCCTTATATTCATGCCTCTGCCAAGTCTTTGCTCCCTCACAGTACCCAAAAAGGAGGTGAAGGGCCAAAACAGCAAGCAGCCCCACAAAGAGTGAGTGCACGGCTTCCAATGTGACCTCCTCGCAGCGTGGGACATCACTAGCGAGGTCCTGGGTCACGATCTCTCTCCTTCTGCCCTTGGCCTCTCCCAGGCACCTTATTTTTCCTCTCCAGTATGCCTCCCCCAGAGCTGTGAAAAACAGCCCAAGCACATGGAAACACTTCATCCCAACCCCCTGCGGCGTGTGACATCACGCCGCATGGTCCCATGTTGAACTCACTCTCCCTTGCTTCAGGGCCATTCTCCAGGCCTATTCTCCCTACTGAAGCCACCAAAAATGCCTCACACCACCCCAGCAGCCACCCAAGCCCAGGAAAAAGCTCTTCTATACACCCCCACCTGGTGTGTGATGTCACGCCATGCGGTACATGCATCGGGGTCTCTTCCAGGCCTACCATCCATCCAGGCACCCAAAAGCCACAAATGCCACCAGAGCATAAAAGCAAGACAGAAAGTATTTTCACAACCCACCACGTGGTGTATGATGCACACCACATGGTTCCAGATCGCTCGCTCCTCCCAGCTTCAAGGCTTCTTCTTGGCCTCCTAATCTTAAGCCAAGCAAAACAGCCACACACCACCCCTAGCCCAGAACCAAAGGCAAGTGCCTTTCTAGCAACCCCCCACATGGCGAGTGATGTCACACCACACAGTCCATGCCTCAGGGCCTCTTCTAAGCCATACCCTTCCTCCTCAGGCTTTCCCTCAGCCACTTTAATGGCTACCAACAGCCACCAGCACCCCAGCAAAAGGAAAGGGATTTTTACAACCCCCCATGTGGCATGTGACATCACGCCAAGTGGTCCCGGCTCGCACTCGCTCCCCCCATCTCCACAGCCTCTTCCAGGCCCACTATTCATGCCAAACAGCCACCAAAATGGGACAAACTGCTGCAAAACACAAAAATCAAGTAAAGGCTTTGTTATCCATCCAAAAAAGAGGCACATGGCGCCACGTAATGTGGTCCCAGCTCACGCTATCTCTCCCCTGCCTCAGGGGCTCTTCCAGGCATACAAATTCCTACCAGCCATCAAAACCAGTCCACAAAATACCACAAAGCATCAAATAAAAGCAAAGGCCTTCCAACAAGCCCCCCACGAGGCGTGTGCGTCGCCCCCATGTGGTCCTGGGTCACTCTCTCATCCACAATCTGATCTCCATCACTACTCAGGACCCCCCATATTTGTTCAGTTATATACTGTAACATGTTTACTCTTAATACTGTATATATATTCTTCCTCTCCTTTTTTTTTTACAAAACACTTCACATTTCATCCTGCAATATCAACTTTGTTTCCTTACCTCTCTCTCCTGGTGAACAAACCTCAAAATTTCTGCCAATCCAATGTGCTGCAGTTGATGTAGATCAAAACTCCAGCAAAAAGTGGCTGAGGCCCTTGTGCTGTCCCTTATAACCTCCCTTTGCCCCTCCCTTCCTGCTACTACCCATTGTTCTGTCCCTTAGCCTCTCCTTCCTTCCTTCTCCCTTCCCCTTCTGAGCACAACCATTCTATACAGGAGGGAAGGGGTGCACCTGTACAACCTGGTCTGCCCCTTAAAGGGCAAACTCCATTAGTCTCATGCAATATATTAGTGTTGTAATGCAAATTAGTTATGTCTTTTCCCCAAATAATCTACTGTAGCTTTGCATTAGGAGTTTGTAAATTGATAAGGAAGCCTCGAGAAGTCCCCAGCAGTGAATTACTGGCTAGCTTCCATGACATCATTATAAAACCGTGAATGTATGAATGTGAGCCTATTTTGGGAGGTGCCAGTCATTATGGAAGAGATAATTTAACTAAAGGAGTTGTTTTAGTGGGGCTTGTAAGATAGATTGCCTAAAGTTTCTTATATAATGTAGAATCTCTGCACTGACTACTTGTAAGGCAATTACTTTAGGAGAAAATAGGCAGACAGGTTGTTATAAAAAAAAATACCTGATCCTTCTCTCAGTGGTGGCACTCATAAAATGACACACTTCCACCTATTGCAAAATCACAAAAAAAAGTACAGAATAGAGTTACATTGTTCTAAAGCCTGTACTGCTGAGCTACAGTTTCTGACCATTACCCTTTATGTGTACTGCCATGCCAGAAAGTAAGTCAGATTTATTGTGTTTACCTATCCTTTTGAAGGAGATGATCAGAGTAAAAAAATATAGCCATTATGATGGACTGAAGCATAGTCTGCATTCACACAATTTTCTTTTTCAAGTTGATTTTTTTGTGTGTCTGCTGCCTGTCATTACAGAATAGGAACTCATCTGGTATGTGTGTGTTTTTTACCATTCTCATCTGCAACTTGTTAAGGATGGAAAATCTCAGACTTGAAAAGAATTTAAAACAGATAGAACTACTTGCCCTACTAACCTACTTTCCCTATTAAACAGATAGACCTGTTTGCCTACATCCCTCTGGATAGATCCCCTAGATACCACAAAGTTAGATTTAAGAAGATGAGAGAGAGAGAGAGAGAGAGAGGGCTGCTGAAACCACAAAAACTGCAGTCTCTTTCTTACATTCTCTTTCTCCCCTTGCTCCCTTCTTTGAAAACAAAAATGCCCAACAGTTTTGATTCTTCTTTTACAAAAGACAACATAAAGAATGAAAAGAAATAACTAAACACCACAAGTGAGTTTTTTTTAAAAGGTGGTATAGCGAGTTTGGTAACACTGAGAAAAAAAAAACAGAGGAAAGAGTAAGGATATCAAACAGTTAAGTGGCCAGAAATAAGACATGATTGGAGTGGTGCAATGCAGTGGCTGTGGGCAGCAGTCTTCGGGAGACATTCTGGAGGATGTGGTGTTGTCCCATTTGCAGGAACCTCTCTGGGCTGAGGGAGGAGGTGCTCATCCCCAGGCTGAGTTGGTCAGGTTGTGGGACCTCCTCTTCCATCCAGGGACCACCAGTGCCACTGCCATTGCCTCAGAGGTTGCCAAGAAGGAGTGGTTGGACCACAGTGGGCTCAGGGAGGGTGAGGGTGGTGGAACAGGCGCATCCTCAGTTGTACCTCTCCACAATTCCTATGCCATTCTGGCAAAGTGTAGTTCATCTATGGAGGCACCCACAGTGGAGACCAAGGAGGATGCTGGGAACCTCCACAAGGAGACCCACAGGAGGGTGGCAGGGGACCCTGCAGGGGAAGAAAACAACTCCTGGTAGGGAACTCCATTGTTAGGAAGGTGAGAACTGGGGAGGAAGGGAGAGGTAAGGTGCCTGCCTGGTGCCATGGCTTGGAGGGACAAGGAGCAAATCCTCAGGCTTGCAGAGCAGCTGCACAGGGAGGGAGCTGGATGTCACTGTCCACCTAGGGACAAATGACCTGGCTAAGAAAGGGATTAGAGAAGTGCAGGAAGAGTTTGTGGAATTGGGAGGGGCCTGGTCAAGTAGCACACACAGTAACTTCTCGGAGGTGCTGCCCATCTATGGCATAGAGAGGCTAGGGTGTTCCACACCATGGGATTCAATCAGTGGTTGACAAACTGGTGTGGAGCTCAGGGATTTGGCTTCATTGGGGACTGGGGGTCGACCTGGAGTGATGCAAGCCTATACTGGCATGATGGGCTGCATCTGTCTGGAAGGAGAACCAGGATCCTAGGTGATAGGTTTAAATGCTTCATTGGCAAGCTTTTAAACTAGCCAAGGGGGGAGGCACTGGAAAGGAGCAGAGAAATCCTAGCCCCCAAAATTAATCATGGTAGTAAGTCGGCAAACTCCAACATAGAGGAGTGTCGATAGGGAGAAGGGCAGGTATATGGAGAAAGTGACAAAAGCAAGAAGGACAGGGATGGGGAAAAGGAGTAAGGCCATCAGGAAATGGAGGTAATGGTACCAATGCCCATAGTCTGGGCAACAAGCTCCCTGAGCTGGTGGCCTTGATGGAAGAGGGATGCCTGGATATCATAGCAGTCACAGAAACATGGTACACAGATGGTACACATGGTACACAGAGAGCCATGACTGGGATGTTAACATACCAGGGTACATAACCTACAGGAGAGACAGGCAGGGGAGAAGAGGGGAGGAGTAGCTCTCTGTAAAGGAAGGGATAAAAGCAACTGAACAAAAGAGTAAACAGGGAGAGGGAGACTGTGGGTCACCTTGGAGACTGGAAAGGGCACCACAATCCGCTCAGGGGTTGTGTACAGACCCCCATGTTAGGGGAGGGAATGGACAAGGATATGATAGAAGGCATTCTTAGAATGGCAGAGAAAGGGGAGATACTGTTGATGAGAGACCTGAATATGCCTGATGTTAACTGGAGCACATTTGCTGCAGCCACATCCAAGAGCAGGGCCATTCTTGATGCCCTACAGGTGGCAGGCATTAGACAGCTAGTTTTGGAACCCACTCGTGAGGGAGCAATCTTAGACCTCATACTCTCAAACGGGGGCAGTGAGAGGATCTCAGATCTAGAAGTGGGTTGCCATCTGGGGACAAGTGACCATCAAACAGAGTGGTTCATGTTAAACTCAGCTACAGAGTCAAGCCATACAAAAGTGAGGTACTGTACTTTAGGAGGGCTGACTTGTGCAAGATGGGAGAGTGTCTCAGAAAAGCACTAGCAAACAGGCTAGAAGGAGGTGTGGAGCAACAATGGGAATCATCAAAACTGCCATCACAGAGGCAAAAAGCCTTTGTGTGAAGCAAATAAACAAATCAAAATGAAAGAAAAAGCCACTATGGTTCTCAAAAGAGGTGGCTGTGAAAGTCAGGAAGAAAAAGATAACATTCCAGAAGTATAAGGAAACACAGAAGGAGCAGGACAGAGTGCTGTACCAGTTAAGGCAGAAGGAAGCAGGGAGGGAAGTCAGAATAGCAAAGGCCCAAACTGAGGAAAAGATAGCCAACTCAGTTAAGAAGAGGGACAAAACCTTTTATAGGTACATCAGTGAGCATAGAAAGACAAGGGAGGATAGTGAGGCTGAATAGAATAAGCGGTGGGTGGGCAGAGGGGACAGTGAAAAAGCAGGGATACTGAGCAATATTTCTGCTCAGTATTCACAAAAGGAGGGTGCCTAATCCAATTAACAAAAGCACTCTTGTTAGGAAATTCGATCCAGTCCTTTCACAGAAGAAAGGGTTCTGCAAGAACTCCTAAAAACTGAAGGTGGACAAAGTAATGGGTCCTGATGGAATTCACCCAGAATTCTAAAAAGAATTAAGGGAGGAACTAGTGAAACCACTGGCTACTCTTTTAATAAATCATGGGAGGATGGTGGTACCCGAGGACTGGAGGAAGGTGGATGTGATTCCCTTCACAAAGTGGGACCAAGACAGAGGCAGAAAACTACAGACCTGTCAGTCTGACCTCTGTGGTAGGGAAAGTGATGGAGTCACTTCTGAAGGAAAGAATAGTTGAGTACCTAGAGGCCAGTGGAGCACAGGACCCAAGGCAGCATGGGTTCACAGCAGGAAGGTCATGTCAGACGAATCTAATAGATTTCTTTGACTGGGTGACCAAAGTAGTAGACCAGGGAGGGGCTGTGGACATGGCCTACCTAGACTTTAGCAAGGCATTTGACACAGTCCCACACAAAAGATTAATAGTCAAATTAACCAGCCTGGGAGTGGGTCCCAGGGTGGTAGCCTAGGTAAAACATTGGCTGCACAATAGGACACAGAAGGTAATTGTAAATGGAGTCCCTCTGAAGAAGAGGGTTACTAGTGGGGTACACGCAGGAGTTCAGTATTGGGTTCAGTCCTTTTAATGTCTTCATCAGTGACATTGCAGAGGACTGGAAGGTAAAGTATGCCTTTGCAGATGACACAAAGATCTGCAACAGGGTTGATACACAAGGCGGCCTGAAAAGGATGAAAAGGGACTTAGCAAGGTTGGAGGAATGGTCAGAAGTATGGCAGCTAGGATTCAATGCAAAAGTGCAAAATAATGCACCTGGGAAACAAGAACAGGGAAGAATACACAATGGGTGGGGAGGTAGTAACAACAACAAAAAAGGAAAGGGACCTGGGGGTAATCATATCAGATGACCTTAAGGTTAACAAGCAATGTGAGAAGGCAGTAGGGAGGGCTGGAGGTGTACTGGGATGTATAGGGAGAGGCATCACAAGCAGAAAACAGGAAGTTGTAATCCCTCTGTACAGACAGTTGGTGAGACCTCATCTGGAGTACTGTGTCCAGTTCTGGAGACCCCATCTCTGCAGGGACATAGACAGGATAGAGGTAGTCCAGAGGAGGGCAACTAAAATGGTGCAGGGTCTGCAAGAGCAGCCGTATGAGGAGAGACTAAAGGGGCGTATGTACCCTTGAGGAAAGAAGGAGAGGGGAACATGATAGAAACTTTTAAGTACCTCAGTGGAATCAACAAAGTCCAAGAGGGTAGCATCTTTCAGAAAAAGAGACTTGCAAGAACAAGGGACACAATTTAAAGATAGAAGGAGGCGGTTCAGGGGCAATGTGAGGAGTATTATTTCACAGAGGGTAGTGGATGCATGGAACAGCCTTCCTGGGGAGGTTGTGGGGTCTAAAACTGTGGGAGAATTCAAGAATGCATGGGACAGATATAAGGCAATTCTTGTGGGGGGTAGGAAGAAATAGGCTGTGGGTTAACTAGGATCTGCGGCCTATCCTGTAGGTAGGGAAATGGGCAGACTAGATGGGCCAAGCGGTCCTTATCTGCCATCAAAGTCTATGTTTCTATGTCTATGTTTCTATGTTACTGTGTAGTTTCTATGATTTTGTCTGTGTGCTTAATATGCTTCTGTGGGTTTTGGAGCCTGTTGCAGTGAAAATTGGCAAATGCTTGTTAAATCTTAAAGATCAGTAGAAGCCCATGTTCCAGACACACAGTGTCTTACCCATGTCTGTGAAGTCTGCTGGCCTGTCAGCGCAGTGGTTGGATTTCCGATTATGACGCTGGTGACCCGGGTTCGGGAACTGATCCAGGTTGCTGGAGGGCAGGCCGGTGGAGAAGGATGGAGCATCCCGCGGACTGTTCTCCTTCCCCAGGGGGAGGGTGGGGAGTGTGTCTGGTGCTTGATGGACCCCTTGTGGAGACTGGGGGTACCACAGTGACCAGACACCAGCAAGTGTCAGGGGGTGGGGCTGATGTAGGACATCATTGGATGCCCTGCCCCCCTAAGGGGGGAGAAAACTCCTACCACCAATGTGTAGATGACATCCACCCCTGCTTCCATTGCTTCTGGCTGACTCCTTGACCTATCCCAGTATCCAGAGCACTTAATTGGGGATCAGAAGGCTGCAGCCCCACCCTGGGGGGAAAGCCAGGGAATATTGAGGAGGGCAACTGATGTGAAGCGGAGTGGGGTTCCATGACCGAACCAAGGTACTTGCAGGGTGGGGGACAAAAAGAGCATAAAAAAATGTCTGTGAAGTCCAAGTACAGTATTTTTCTAATGAGTTTGTAATTATTCTGTAGTGCTGTTAGTGAATGTTTTGATCGCAAGGAACATAGTGACAGCACTAAACAAAAACACTTCTACAGGCTACAGTATAAGAAATAATAAAAAATGCCAAACTTTTTTAATTGGGTGATGAAATTGAAGCTCTGTTGGACCCCATGGTGAACATGTTAAACAAAGAGTAAGTATGCTTAAAAGAAAACTCTGTATAGTAAATGCGGAGCAGGATCTGCTTTTCTTGAAAAAGAGATGCTGCTCTGTGTGTTACTAGCTTCCCCATTTTGAACTATGCTGAATGTGATATTAGAAAAAGCCTATGAGGAGAGGGGAGATTTTCAAGTGGCTTTTCAGGTGTTCGGTTTAGTGTAAAGTGAGCCTAGGAACAGAGTGTTATCCAAGTCCCAACATAATATTGTTGGTAACTCTATCCCACTGAAGTGGCTTATGCCTGTAGTTCGCTTTCTACATGTTTCTTTTACAAAATTATTGTGCTAAGTTAATTTCAGGGGAAGGGAACAGACAAGCCAAACCTTAGTTTTAAAATAATGAAAACATTTATCATGGGACTGAGCTGTAATACTGAAAGTAGAGGAACAGATCTGTTCCTACCCCATTGGCCCCAAAGCTGCCTTGTTGTTGCAATGCTGGAGGCAACAGAAAAAACACTTTTTCAGTTCTTTTAATAGTAACTACAGTACCTGACTGGAATGGCTAGTCCTTGGGAGCCCAGTTTTCTGTCTGCCATTAGCAAGAGAGAAGAGCAGTTAGAATACATTAACAGGAAGGGCACATTTTTTATTTCTTACAGGAGTAACATAACATGAAGGGCACAGTTTTCTCTCTCTTTCTTTCTCTCAGATAGCAGAAGGGGAAGGAAGAAAACATATTCAACTCAGTGCTTTAGAGTAACTGGTAATTGCTATTTTTCTTTTAAACTTAGATTGTGGGCTTTTAGTGACACTGTACTTTCTTTGTTGTCTTTACTTAAAATTGTTTTTGGGCTGTTGAAAATTTAAAACGTAGTGGTGGTGTAATTCTGTGCTGTCTTTAATTGCTGCAAATTTTATCTTGGCTTGTCTGACTGCCCTGTAGTTGGGTGAAGGGTGTTAATTGTCTGGCCTCTGACCTCAGCTACATGATAACTGGAGGTGGGGCTTAGTCAGAGTTGAGGTAGCAAGTAGAGTTTTATTTTTTCAGAAGAAGCCAGAAGGGGAAGGAAGGAAACATATTCTATTCAGTGCTTTAGAGTAACTGGTAATTGCTATTTTTCTTTTAAACTTAGATTGTGGGCTTTTAGTGACACTGTACTTTCTTTGTTGTCTTTACTTAAAATTGTTTTTGGGCTGTTGAAAATTTAAAACGTAGTGGTGGTGTAATTCTGTGCTGTCTTTAATTGCTGCAAAATTTTCACCCCCCCCTCCCCTTCCCCCAACTCTTAATTATATGCCCTGTTAAATCTGATTGACAGGAGCTAAACACAGGGTATAGTAAGGGTGTAAGTAGGAGGGGCATAAGGGTGAAGCTCACCCTCAGCACAAGTGTTTTGACTCATTTATTTATTTATTGTTTTGTTTTTTTAAAGAAAATTATCTGAGGATCAGTAGCAGGATTTTTAGGACAGTAAATTTATAAAAAGGGAACTAGGAGAGCTTCAGTAGCAGACAAGTAGTGGAATAGCAGTATAATTGCAGTATAATGTGGGGAGTGGTGCAATGCAGTGGCTGTGGGGCAGCCATATTCAGGCAGACCTTCTGGACACTGAGGTGCTGCCCTATCTGCATGCATCTCTCTGGATTGCGGGATGAGGTAGCCAGACTCAGAGTGGAAGTAAACTGGGTCAGGAGTACCATCACCCCTATCTAGAGACCACCCAGTCCAATGCAACTGCCTCAAAGGATGCCAAGAACGAGGAGCACTTGGATGACAGTGGGCTCAGGGAGGGTTAGAGCGGTCAGGCAGAGGCACATCCCAAATCCTATTCCACTCAAGAACTCATATGCCACACTGGCAAATGAGGACAACCAAATAGAGGTACCCAGAGAAGTGGAAGGAAAGGATGTGGAGGTTAGCCAAGGAGGTGACCCAGAGGGA
Source organism: Neoceratodus forsteri (assembly GCA_016271365.2). NCBI lineage: Eukaryota > Metazoa > Chordata > Ceratodontiformes > Ceratodontidae > Neoceratodus > Neoceratodus forsteri. Next base: position 1,390,047,613 of record CM028130.1, on the reverse strand, counting down.
AAGCAGTGGACCCCAGAGGAGGAGGAAGAATCCTGGTGGGGGACTCCATCATAAGAGGGATCCAGCTAGGAACACAGGAGGGGAGGACAGGAGGTGAGGTGCCTACCAGGTGCCACGGCATGGAGGGATGGAAGGAAGATCCTGGGGATCACTGGGAAGGCAAGGCGGAGGGTGAGCTGGATGTCATTATCCACCTAGGTACCAATGACCTGGCAAATGGGACCAAAGGAAGTTCAGGAAGAGTTTAGGAAATTGGGGAGGGGTCTCAAGCAAGTAGCTAATTCTGTCACTTTCTCAGAGGAACTACCTGCGAGAGGTAAGGGAGAGCATAGGAGTGCATGCACCAGGAACTTTAACTCATGGTTGAAGAACTGGTGCTGTGAGGAAGAGTTTGGATTCATTGGTGACTGGGGACCCACCTGGAGGGATGGAGGTTTGTTCAAGCCTGACGGCCTGTATCCATCCTGGAGGGGAATCCAAGCACTCAATGATAAGTTTAAATGCTACATTGACAAGCATTTAAACTAGCAAAGGGGGGTGGCAGGCCAGCAAGGAGGGTACCTACTTGCTCACCCCCCACAGCTAGCAGTGGAACCAATGAACCAGAGGAGTGGCTATCTCTTCAAAGCAGTGTGCAAAAGATGGAGATTAGTGCCCAAGAGGTGGCTAGGCAGAAAAGGGGCAAAATTCAGCAGAAGGCCAGACAGCAAGGAGAACCAAGGATAAAGAACAACCAAGGAAGGGGCTGGAGTAGAACAGAGAAACAGTCTAGGGAGGTCAAATCATGGAAAGCCATGTGTGCAAATGCCAGGAGCCTTAGCAACAAGATGGAAGATCTGAGGCTGTCATGGTGCAGTCAGACCTGGACATTGTGGCCATCACTGAAACCTGGTATAATGATAACCACGACTGGGAGATGGCCATACCTGGCTACAACATATTCAGAAGAGACAGAGCAGGCAGGAAGGGAGGAGGAGTGGCATTGTATGTGAAAATGACATAAGGGCCACAGAGATCCAGGAGGAACAAAATGGGGAGAGATACTGTGGGTCAAGCTGGAAAGGAAAATGGGGACAGCCATCCGCACGGTGTGGTCTATAGACCACCAGTCCAGAGGAAGAAACAGATAGTGAGCCGATGCTAGCCATCCAAAGGATGGCAGACAAGGGTGAGGTAGTACTGGTCGGAGACTTCAATATTCCAGACGTGGACTGGAGCATCCCAGCAGCAGCAGCATCAACTAGGAGCAGATTTATCCTGGACACTTCAGAGTGCCTTCCTCAAGCAACTGGTCATGGAACCAACTCGGCAGAAGGCAATACTGGACCTTGTGCTCACAAACAGGGAGAGTGTGATGGGGTAACAGTGGGGGAGCACCTGGGGAACAGTGACCACCAGTCATTGCAGTTTGAAATCACAGAAAGAGCAGAACCAAACCACACAAAAACACGTGTCCTGGATTTTAGGTGGGCAGACTTTGGGAAAATGGGAGATACTTGAAAGAGGCATTAGGGGACTGGGTCAGAAATCAGGGTTGAGGAACAGTGGGCAGTATTTAAAATGGGGATTACAAGAACAACAGAATTATGCATTAAGCAGGTTAGCAAGAGGAAAAGGAAGAGGAGACCATTATGGTTTTCCAAAGAGGTAGCAAAGAAAGTGAAAGCCAAAAAGATTGCTTTCAGTCAATACAAAAAGACGCAGGCAGAAGGGGATAGGGAGAAGTACCAGGAGAAGCAAAGGGAGGCAGGGAGGTCAGTAAGGGAAGCCAAAGCTCAGACAGAAAAACACATTTCAAAATCAGTGGGTAGAGGAGACAAAACCTTTTACAGGTACATATGTGAAAAAAGAAAGACAAAGGGAGGGATAGTGAGACTGAAGGGGAGGATGGGAGCTGCTTGGAGGATGACAACAGTAAAGCTGACATATTGAACAGGTATTTCTGCTCAGTCTTTACTGAGGAAGAGGAGGGTAATGGGTCTGAGTAGTACAAGGGGTGAGAATGGTGCAGAAATGGACACAAGTCCTTTACACGAGAAAGGGTCCTGAAGGAAATGGAAGTAATAAGAGTTGATAAAGCAATGGGGCCAGATGGGGTGCACCCAGGATCCTTAAAGAACTAAGAGGGTGGTGGCTGAACCTCTGGCTATCCTGTTTAGCAGATCACTGGAAACAGGGAGGTACCCAAAGACTGGAGGACTGCAGATGTAGTCCCCTTATACAAAAGCGGGAACAAAGAGGAAGCAGGGAACTACAGACCAGTCAGCCTCACTTCGGTAGTGGGGAAGATCGTGGAAGTACTACTGAAGGAGAGATTGGTGGAACATCTGGTTGTCAATGGGCTACAGGACCCAAGGCAGCATGGTTTCACCAGGGGGAGGTCATGTCAGACCAACCTCATTGAATTTTTTGACTGGGTGACTAGGGAGGTGGATCAGGGGAGGGCAGTGGACATGGCCTATCTGGACTTCAGCAAGGCCTTTGACACTGTGCCACATAGAAGACTACTACACAAACTGGGGAAAATGTGTGTTGGCAGGACAGTAGTGTGGTGGGTAGGTAACTGGCTGGGCGGCAGGACACAGAGGGTGGTGGTAAATGGCTGTCACTCCACAGAGGGAAGAGTGACCAGTGGGGTACCACAGGGATCAGTGCTGGGACCGGTCCTATTCAACATCTTCATCAGTGACATTGCGCAGGACCTAGAAGGCAGAATTTCCACTGTTCGCTGATGACACAAAGCTCTGTAACAGAGTAGACACACCAGAGGGTGTAGACAGAATGAGAAGGGACCTGCAGAAACTTGAAGAATGGTCAGAGGTTTGGCAGTTGAAATTCAATGCAAAAAGTGCAAGATAATGCATATGGGGCACAAAAGCACTGGTACTATATATCAGTTGGGGGTGAGGATAGCATGCACCAAGTAGGAAAGGGATCTTGGGGTTATCATCTGATGACCTCAAGGTAGAAGCTCAGTGTGACAAGGCAGCAGGTAAAACAAATAGGATGCTGGGATGTATGGCAGGGGCATCACCAGCAGGAAAAGGAGGTCATAATTCCGCCATACAAGACACTAGTGAGGCCCCACCTGGAGTGCAATGTACAGTTCTGGAGACCATACCTATGTAAGGACATAGACAGGGTAGAGAAGGTTCAGACAGGGCAACAAAGATGGTGCATGGATTGCATCACAAGTCCTATGAAGACAGGTTGAAGGAACTGAACATGTACTCCCTGGAGGAGAGGAGGGAGAGAGGGGATATGATAGAGACATACAAGTATCTCACAGGGAGGAACAGGGGTGCAGGAATACACTATTTTTAAGCGAAAAAGATGTTCCAGGACTAGAGGGCATGGGATGAAGTTGGAGGGAGGAAGATTCAGAGGAAACATGAGGAAGAATTTCTTCACAGAACGGGTGGTGGACAAGTGGAACACCCTGCCAGAGGAAGTGGTGGGGGCTGAAACAATCACGGGATTTAAGAATGCATGGGATAGACATAAAGGAATTCTGGAGTCAGGGTAGGGGGCAACAGACTTCTAGGAAAACATAAACTGATCTTACCTACACCTCAAATGGGCAGACTGGGTGGGCCATGGGCCTTATCTGCCGACACTGTCATCTCTGTATCTATGTATAACTACAGCTCCTACACATCAAAACAAAAATACTGTTTATGAGTCAGGAGCTGAAAAGCAGAAAGATCGACAAAATTTAAATTCAGGACAAAGTTGGTAGCAACATTGTAAAGAATACAACAGTCTGACACTAACAGCAGGGTATGAATGGTGCAGCTAGGGCAGAGAGTAGGGGGCAGAGCAGGGGTGGGGAGGAGCAAGAAAGGGAGAATTGATTTAATTTTATTTATTTCAGGAGTTTGTCTCCAGATTGCATGAAGCTCAGTTGGACCAAATGGTGAATATGTTAAACAAAGAGTTAGTATGCTTAAAAGAAAACTCTATATAGTAAATGCGGAGCAGTCTGTAGCTCTGCTTGAAAAAGAGATGCTGCTTTGTGTGTTAATAGCTTCCCCATTTTGAACTATGCTGGAAGAGAAATTAGAAAAAGTCTATGTGGAGCGGGGAGATTTTCAAGTGGCTTTTAGGTGTTCTGTTTAGTGTGAAGTGAGCCTAGGAACAGAGTGTTATCCGAGTCCCAATATAGTATTGTTGGTAACTCTGTCCCATAAGCGGTGCTCCCTCTTAAGTGCTTATGCCTGCAGTTCCCCTTCTACATGTTTCTTTTACAAAAATATTGTGCTAAGTTACTTTCAGGGGAAGAGAACAGACACGCCAAATCTTAGTTTTAAAATAATGAAAATGTTTATTACGAGACTGAGCCATAATACTGAAAGTAGAGGAACAGCTCTATTTCTATCACGTTTTGGCCCCAAAGCTGCCTTGTTGTTGCAATGCTGGAGGACAACAGAAAAAGATAACTTTTTCAGTTCTTTTAATAGTAACTACAGTACCAGACTGGAATGGCTAGTCTTTGGAGCCCAGTTCCCTGTCTGCCATTAATGAGAGAAGAGCGGTTAGAATAAATTAACAGGAAGGGCACATTTTTTATTTCTTATAGTAATAACATAACATGAAGGGCACAGTTTTGTCTCTCCTAGATAGCATTATCTGGCATAGTTGCTAAGGTCAAGTTTAACTACAGCTCCTACACATCGAAACAAAAATACAGCTTATGAGTCAGGAGATGAAAAGCAGAACAATCATCAAAATTTAAATCCAGGACAAAGTTGGTGGCAACAGCGTAAAGAATGCAACAGGCTGACACTATCTGCAGAGTATGACTGGTGCAGCTAGGGCAGAGAGGAGTGGGGTGGAGCAGGGGTGGGAAGGAGCTAGGAAGGGAGAAGCTGGGTGGACCAATGGAGGGGCTGAGAGGAGCAGAGCAGGGCAGAGTTGGGGATGATTGCAGAAAAGAGTGCAGTGCTGCGATCAGTAGGAACAACATGGGCGGACTGCTTCATGGTGGACAAGGCCACTGTGATGCAATCCAACATGTTGTAAGGATGGAAGAAATATCCCCTCTCTTGGGGATCATTAAAGTGCTGCAGAGCTCCGCCTACTGCAGCCATAACAAGCAGCAATTTATGAGAAAAAAACTATGAAGGAAAGTAGATAGAAGTTTGCTAATTTCCAGGATAGGAACTTCTAAAGTGGAGTAAGCAAAATAGTGATGAGATGTTTAGCCACAAAGACTACATCTGAGTGCTGCAGCTGTGTGAATTGTTAGGGACAACACCCAGAGAGGAAAAGGGGCTAATAAAGAGAAACATGACATGAGAATTAGCAACTATCAGACAGCATAGTAACATGCTTGGAGGCTATCAATTAAAGGATTACTACAGTCAAAATATGCAAAAGATATGTTGTGTAAAGTGTTTTGATTTGTGTGTGTAGTCCTGGTGTGTCCTTTCCGTTGTTGGCAATTAAGTTATTTTTTTATTAGCTTGCTAGTTCTATGGTAGTTTTATAGCCCCTGGGGATCTCCATCTTAGCAAGATTTATTGCTCTTTTTTTCCTGCAATGCCTCATGTCCCATGTGACAGTGATGCATCTGGGACCACCGATTCAGCAAGTACTAGGGATAGGAGACTGATGTGCTGGCCTCCACTAAATAGCTCTAATTCAATATTTTTGTTTACTATGTGTTAGTCAGGTCTAGCAAGCAGGAGTAAATAGTTTGCTTTTAAAATGTTTCACTTCATAAAACTACACACAGGTATAAAAAGTACACAAATCTCCCCAGATCATCAATGCTATAATTAATAAAAACCGCAGCTGTCTTCTTACAGAATAAGCCACTCAGTTAACCCTCAGGTGTTTGCTAAACTGAAAATGTAGCCATTAGTGCTCAATGGAGAAAGGAAGTTATTTAATATCACAGCTCTGCCATTGTAAGATTGACTTGAAACCCATGCTTGCTGAATCCATGGTCCCAGATACATCACTGTCACATGAGACAGGAGGCATTGTAGGAACAAGAAGTGCAATTGAATATGCTAGATGGAATACCCAGAGCAATAAAACTACTGTAAAAGTATCAGGCTAATTAATAAAAACTCCTAATAGCAGACAAAGAGAAGGATGCATTAGGACTATACAGACACATCAAAACACTAGGCACAATATATGTTTTGCAAATTCTGACTGTAGTACTCCTTTAAGTCATGCAAATCAATTCCTGATATTATTTGTAAATGATCTTACATAAATGGTGACCTAATACTAGGAGCTAAATATGTGTGCTGTAGCGTTGGTAATGCACATGAAACAATTGGGAGTCTGCTGGATGGATGATGGTAGATTGGATTAAAAAGATCTGGTTATGTGTGCATTGTTAGCCCATCACTTGGGCATAAGCCAGTTGATAATTGGTTTGGGATGCTGTAAAGGGATGCAACATGCAATTAGACCATCTCATGATCTGTCTGATCTTGAAAACAGTCATTTACAGCTATCTTTGAAATGTTTTAATGATGCATACATATAGCATAATGAATACATGCAAAATAATGTTGTGAAAACCACCATAAGGCAGGTTACACTGGGTAAAAATTAGTTTTGTGATGATATATTAGTTTAATGTATCAACCAGCTAACCCACTCAGGTTAGAATGTACATGGTCATTTCTTTTTAAACATGAGCATGGCAGATTTAAATGCAATTCACTTACTTCACAGTCAATTGTCTAGCTTTTTTTTCTCATGCTGCATCAGCAGCGTTTTGAATAATTTTATTTTGTATGATTTACATATTTTTTTAATATTTGTTATATGTCTTTTGAGCATATGGGATTGCTTCATCAGAAATTTGTCTATAGTAATGAGCATAGATTCAGGCACCTAACAAATATGGTCTGCAAGTGTCCAGAGGATTCCCTGAACATTTCTGACTACACATTTATACAAGCATTCAGGCCCATATTCCGAACAGCTGTCTTCTGGAAAGTTCTGAGTAGAATTAGAAATTTGGCAATATAATAAAAACATCAGAATATAACAACCCATACACCCACAAAAATAGGTTTCTCCCAAATAGAGTGAGATTCATTGAGCATAACAATTTACACTGTAATAGGTAAGATACAGTATCAATTGCACATGAGGTTCCAGTGCTATGGCAATATCAATTGTTGCATCAATTACAAATGCTGTATTTATGAACAGGCATGATCATTTAAAAAAAAAAAAGAACCAGGCTGGTTCTGACATTCTGAAAAATATACCCCTCCTCCACCCAAAACAAAACCAGCTGAAGTGGTTTTGCAAATTATACATTTTTATATGACTAGCATACAAATTATTAAGTTAAAAAAGATGTTGAGTTGCAGAAAGAAATCAATAGGCTACAGGTGAAGTATTTGAAATGCCAGAGGGGCTTTCAGGCTGTTGGTTACCAATCAAACAGTCAGTGGGGTTAAATGCATTTCTTTTTAATTACAGTACCCAGAGTAGGCACGGGTACAACCAGGAACAAAAGCAAGATGCAGTAAGTAAATTCACTATATGTACCAAACAGCATAATTTTCTTTACCAGGTTACTTCTAAAGAGCAGGTAGTCACCTCAAATGACTCGTTTTATATGTTCCTTTTGTCTGAATGTTTAATAAATATGCCATTGCTACCTTGTGTCTGTTTGTCTTTTTCATATCATTTTAATCATGTAGTTGCCCTACATGTTGTGTTCATGCGGACGTCAGCTCTGGAATTTTGTTTCTCTAATCCATGATGCATTTTGAAGCCAGAGTCTGTGTGACATTAATTACAGAACAACAGAGTCAGGGTCCATCAGCTGGGATCACAATGTAACTGCAATGCATGCCTTTATGGTCTTTGTTTTTGTTAACGAAATAAGTCCACTGAGTACAAGTACCCATTTTCAGGAATCACAAGGTGCATAGCATAAACACACAATACAAAATACATAAACTAGATACAGCACAAAATGAATACATTGTCATGATAACATTGAATAGTTACACAAATCAGGTATTAAAACATATACCATTCACATAAATTTAACCAATCCCTTTTCAGTCCAATTTAAAGCATGCAATTGTTTGTGCCAGTCTAATTGGTACTGGCAAACCATTCCATATTTTGGAAGCAGCATAAGAAAAAGAGTCCATCCCATGTTAGTTTTACACTTTAGGACCACAAGATTTTGATTGGTATTATTAGTAAGATTGCCAATGTTCATATAAGCACATTCATGTCAGGTAATCAGGTGTTCTATACTGGTAGTGCTACTACTTGAGTGTGAAGATACGCTTCTTCGAAGAACATCTGATTCCTGACAGAGATCCTTGATGACAACAACCCTGAATAGATGTGTTGCAAAGTTTTACTTTGCCGGCAAAGTTGTGAAATTTGCATTCATGAATATCTTTGTAAATCACCATGTTGCCACTTTGTCACTTCATGTTGAGTTTTCTTGGGAAAATTACACTTTTTAAGGCAAACCTGCAAAAAACTTTGTGAAGTCAGCATGTTGCACTTCCCAAATGTAGCAAGCTTCACAAATTATTTTGTGGAGCAAAGTTTGCCAACTTCGCACATCTCTAACCCTGAATCTGTAGCTACTGTAGCAGTGGTTACTCTCACCCATTCTAAAACTACAGGTATATCAATTCCATACACTGCATTGGACAAAATAAAATGTTTTTTATTCTTATTTGTAACCTATCAACACCAGTGGCATTTGTTAGGTAGGATATATTCTACCTCTCTTTTCACCGATCAAAGGAAGTAACCAAATCGGGCTGTATACAGTTATGTTAGGAACAGAAGATGCAGAGTAAAGGAAAGATTAATAAAATCTGACACTTACGTGTTTGATAGTATTTGGTCAAAGGATTGTGTTTTGCTAATTAGCCTTTTTTTCTAAGTATTAGCGTTGTTGAGATATTTGCAAAAATGTGTTCCATTTCTCTGCACATGCTCAGTAGCAAAAATGAACATTCTAAGGATAACTGGATTTTCTGCAAAAGTATTTGGTTATGGAATGCATAAAAATAAGCTTTCATACTGTAAGGTAAAGAATGTTGCTTTCATATGAATTAACAATAGAAAAGCTTAAAAAAATACACAAATACTTGCTTACTGAAAACAGAAAATGTTTGTATTTATTTATGTATTTGTTTATTTAGGTTTAGTTGACCAGGTAAGTGCACTAGACAAATTCTGCCTATTTTCAGGCACAACCTGGGGGAAGGGGATACAGATGAATGCCAACTGATGAACCAGATTAAGCTGTTGGTGATATTTTTGTGAATGGGGGAAAATTTGGCCAGGGCACTGGAGAAATTCCCCTGCTCTTGTGGTAGGGGGTGCTGTTCCAATGTGACAGAGGATGGAGGATCCCAGTACTGAGCAAATGCTGCAACAGGGAGACTGTGTGGAAGAGACCTCAATGGGTGTAAATGTCACCACTAGTGAGGCTCTCCCAGTAACTAATATTCCACAACAACTTACCTTAGATATTGCAGCAAATTCAGCAGATAATTGAGATGCAGAGTTGAGACATCTTATGGAAGACTGGATACAACTTGCAAAAATTGACTTTAACAAAGAAACACTTTTGCTGCAAGAAGAATGCAAGAAAAAGTGGATGCAGGGTCTGTTTCCATCACTAGAAGCTTCAACTTCCAAACTTTTCACAGTAGCAGACCGGGAAGCATTTACTGTGCAGTCTGAGCCATTGCAGATCCCCTGCATGTCACTGAAGCTGATCTCTGATACGGAAGATGCCTATTGGTTCAGCTGATGAGGCGCTTTGTGGCACGGGATGGTCACAAAATGAAAAAGGAGTGTGGGTCACAGAACTGCAGAGCTCCACTTCAGCAGCTAACTCCATTGCCAAAAACGCAGTTCAGCATTCCTTTACATCTAGCCCAGAACCTGAGAGGCATACAGATTCAGGACAGGAACCTCATTTACTACCTTCAGGTAACATTTGTTTTCCCTTTAGGATCGCTTCCTGTTACATCCGTTGATTTACAAAGTGAGCCTGAGGTACACCTTCTGATTTGGACCAGGATTCTTTTGGCCCAGAAGAAGGGCACAGATACACTGACCCTATAGACCCTACTTCACCCCAAACACAACATAAATGTACATTTGCTGGTCTTTTCAAAAGCCTGTGAACTTGGCAAAATTGAGAAATGTCATCCACCTCAGATATCTTGGAGGCATGGATGAGTTGCCTGCCAGATTTTATGTTGGGAGGATTTTATTGAAACAATCCCTAGGATTTTCTCCAAGTGAGGTCTATGCTCTCATACATGCCCCAGGTGAACACACCTTTGACATTAGTTTTAGAACACCTGGCATTCTTGAAAGATTCTGGACTAAATACGCTACTTTGAAAACAAATCCCTTATGGTCCCCCTTTCAGGTTATACCCCTTATGAAGCAATCATTTCATATAGTGACAGTGATGTTTCATAACGAGGGGGTTAACATCACTGACATACAATACTAGCTTGAAAAACATTGTGATGTGCAAGGTGTCACACTTGGACAGCTGGTTCTGATCCATGAATCTTTTTTTTGTAACTATAAAAAAATGTGATACAAACTGTCTGTCAGGAGGAAATGCTGGCTTGCTGAAATTGACACATCCAACCCCAGGGATAAGTTCAAAGGGCAGGAGGTAGTTTAGACTGCAGATTTTTAAAATGCAATTACCTTCTCAATTTGTTTTGATCCCAGGAAATAAAATTAGCCATTCATGACATCCTCAGGGAAATCCTTTCATCTGCACTAGGTGTTATAAAGGAAAGAGCATGCCTGTGTTTTGGGTGTCTCCCTAAGATAGCCAGTAAATACATCCAAGGGTCTTTGATGTCTGGGCCAAGCAGGACCCAGACTAATTTGGAAGGTCCAATAACCATTCAAAGGAAGCCCTTGAATTACATCAAAGAGACTTTTGATGTAATTGTGAAGCAAGAGCATAGACTGGTTTTGACCAGTCAACATGAGAAGAGGAGATTTATTTTGTCATCTATTATTTTTCAAATATCTTGTTTCAACATCCTGTGTTATGGAATATAAAGTTTAATACACCAAAAGGAGGAGTTAGGTGACCTTAGAGAGAAGGCCAGCTCAAGACTGCTGTTTAAATATACTGAGCAGACCTTACAGATTGACTTTTCACATTCATTTTCTGACTGAGAAGGAAGGGCAACACAGCACTGTAAGACTAATAAGTAAGAATACCTTAGCTAAGACCAGTTTGAGTGTATGTAGGAATTTGCACTTTAAACCTGTTTTGCTTTTAAGATTGTATGTGTTGGGATACTTTGTTCTGTAATTTTACTGTTTTCCTATTTTACCTATTTTAAAGTAAAGAGATATATTTTAAAAACAGAAACTGCCTGGTGTGCCTTGAAATTTCTTTTTATATAAGTGAAGCTTTGAAGATTATAGTTGACACTGTGTATGAGCTTATTGTGATACCAAACTGGGAAACAGAGTTCTCTAGGTCTTGCATAGAGTTCTAAGGGTTCATTTTGTAATACCTGATTACATGCCCATAAGCAAAGATCTCTGGCCCCCTGAAGACATAATTATCTGAGCCTGATAATTGGGTACACTAACAATATGTTATCAGTTTGATTCCCTCCAGAACTTGAGACTAAGGTGACTTGAACCCACAAAACAGACAAGAGGGTTACCTTGTTCTGTTCACTGTTCTCAATTCTATGCTCAGAGGTTGGCACTTTGGGAGTAGAGGGCTGACCTGCTGAGTGAATTTGTGACAGATTGGTTGGCAGCGGTGGCATATAAAGTTTGGTGGTATAAGCTTCATTGTTCAGTGTGTCATCTTGAGACCGTTCAGCTCACTTGGAAAAAAGAAAGGCAGTGTTTTATTTCAAAAAGAAACAGAACTATATCCCTTGGCTTACAGTCAAGTTCCTACCCATTTTATTTTTTTTTTCTAAAGTGCCAGTCAGATCAGTGTAGTCAGGGAAGAAGATAGCGTCCATCTACAGCAGGCACACTGTAGAACACTTAAAACAGTTGTGTGAGGACAGAGGAGTCCTGTTCAAGGTGTCAGCCAAAAAGCAAAACCTCATAGAGGCCCTGTTGGTAGCAGATACCCAGAGCAGCGAGTCACAGACCATGACTGAAAGGGATCAGACCTCAGGTGTGGCAGGACTAGTGGCCAGTGAGGGGTCCCAAGCCAATGAGAAGGATAGCAGGGCCACTGTCAGTGAAGGGACATAGCAGCAGGGGGAGGTCACCAGTATCCTGAATCCAGAGGTACTCAGGCTACAAATTGAGTTGCGCAGGATATAACTGGAGGCAGAGTGAGAACAGAGGGAGGCAGACCGTGAAGAGCATGAGTGCCATTGAGCCGCAGAGGAGAAGACAAAGGGGCACCAGTGGCAACATGAACTGGAGAAGCTATGACTCCGACCAGTGGCATCAGAGCAGGTAAGTGGCTTGGGTTTAATTGGGACTGCAGCACTGGGTTACAAATTGAACTCCAATTTAATAGTCAAATTTAAGGAGGGGGAGGACATGGATGCCTTTTTAAAGTCTTTTGAAAAAGTTTGTATTCAGGCTAAAATTCCTAGAGAGTCCTGGAGCTTCTAGTCATCCCCGCTACTTACTGGGAAAGCTCAGGATGCATTGGGTCGAGTGGACAATGAGGACAGCGACAATTACAGCAAGTTAAAAGCTGCACTGTTAAAAAAGTTTGAATTAACTGCTGAATCATACAGCGCTAAATTCCGTAAACTCAGGAGAAGACCTGATATGAGCTATGAGGAGCTAGCCACGAAACAATGTCAGTTTTTAAAATGTTGGTGGGAAGGAATTGAGGCAAACTCTGTTAATAAAATTGAAAATGTGATTTTATTAGAACAGTTTTATTGGGCATGCCCAGCAGAGCTAAAAACCTGGCTAGAGGACCGAGATACAAAAACAGTGCAAGAGGCTGCTGAACACTCGACCGCTATGCCAAAAGTAGACCTGATCTGAGAGTGAATGGGGTGGGCGTGGCAGCACAGAAAGGGAAAAGCGCACCTTCAGGGCAGCTAAAACCCTCACTGCCTCCACCGAAACAAGTTAGCCCCAGCTTTCAATGAAAAAATTTATCTGAAGAAAGAAATGCATGTTGGCTGTGTAAAGAAACTGGGAATATTGCAAGACTGTGTCCCAAAAAGTCGAGACAAAATACACAACAGGGTGCTAGAAAAGAAGTGGGTTGTTTGTGTGTCCCTGGAAGCATGCCAGTGAACATGAGGGAACACATGCACCCAGTCATGGTAAATGGTGTACAGATGCAGGGGTTAAGGGACACAGGGGCATCCCTGACATTGGTAAAGGGGGATCTGGTATGGCCTGGTCAGCTTATACCCAATAAATACGTAACTGTACAGGTCTTTACGGGTGGGGAGAAAACATTGCCCCTCTCTAGTGTTCTCCTGGACTGGGTTGAAACAGGGGGAACTGTTCAACAGGTGGCTGCAGCCAACACATTAGCAGTGGATTTTATCCTGGGTAACAATCTCCAGCAGGGGGTGGTATGTACAGTTACTCATAGCCAAGTAGCAAGGGAAAATTGTAGTTCCCTGAACCCCACAGAAACCAGTGTGTAAACCACTGAGAGGCTGGTTCCCCAGCCTGTATCTCCAGATGGTGACACTGATAAAAAGGGTAGAAATTTCCCTGGTAGCAAGTAACCACACAGCTACAGAGGGTTACTCCAAAGAGGGAGGGGTTACCCCTTGTCAGAGGGTTGGGATTGACAGTAATCCTGAGGGCCCTGACTCTAGTGCTAGGGACCCTAGTTTAGCGACTGAACGGGACCTGTCCCATGCCTTGGGACTGTGTGAGGGGTTTGCAGCTGCTCAGAGGAGTGACCCTAGTTTAGAGAAGCTGAGGGCTTGGGCAGACTCAGAGGGCACACAGGGAGATGATGGCAGACAAGAGGTTTATTGGGAAAATTGACTTATGTATACACAGGCAGTACAGACAGAGGGAGGGATGCTAGGCAGGCAGCTTGTCATTCCCCAGGGATATCGTGAGCAGTTGATCAAGGTTTCCCATGATATTCCCTTGTCTGGTCATCTGGGAATCACACACATTATGCAGCAGTTGGCCCAGAATTTCTACTGGCCTAACTTCAAAGAGCAGGTGAAGGAGTACTGCAGGTCTTGTCACCGGTGCCAAGAAATAGGGAAAGCGGGCAAGAAAACCCAAGCTGCCCTGATTCCATTGCCCATAGTACAGGCACCATTCCAGAGGATGGGAATGGATATTTTGGGGCCTTTAAATACCCCCAGCTCCTCAGGGAAGAGATTCATCCAGACTGTGGTGGATTATACCACCCAGTACCCAGAGGTAGTGGCCCTATCCTCTCTGAGGACCGACAAAGTGGCAGATGCCTTACTTGGGATTTTTTCCCATGTTGGGTTTCTGCAGGAGGTAATCACCAATCGAGGGTGTTCCTTCACGTCGGACCTAATGAAATGTTTATGGAAGAAGTGTGGGGTGGTGCAAGATGCATGACACTGTATCACCCACAAGCCAATGGACTTGTGGAATGATTCAATGGTACCCTAAAATCAATGCTCCGGGCATTTGCTGAATAGCATGGGAGGGTCTGGGAGAAATACCTTTCCCACCTGTTGTTTGCATACAGTGAGGTGCCCCAAGAGTCGACAGGATTTTCCCCCTTTGAACTCTTATATGGACACCAGGTATATGGGCCCCTAGACTTGATCCAGGAGGACTGGAAAGGCAAACATGCCACACAGGGAACTTCCATTATGGATTACATCCTAAGGTTTATGGAAAGGTTGAAGGAGCTTATGGGGACAGCCCAGAGCAACCTGGCAGCTGACCAACAGAAACAAAAAGTATGGTACCACCGTAGAGCCAGAGCTCGCTTGTACATGGTGGGTCAGGAAGTCATGGTCCTTATTCCGGTCTAGAAAGACAAGCTGCAAGCTGAGTGGGCAGGACCGTACTATGGGGTTAGGAAGGTAAATGATGAGAACTACATTGTGGAGTTTCCTGACCGTAGACAGACATAAAGGATGTACCATGTTAAAATGATGAAGCCATATGCAAGTAGGACTGACATGGTGTTTGCAGTGTGCAGTCATGGGGAGGGGACAGATGAAGAAGACCCCCTTCTGGACTTGCTGGAAGAAAGTAAGTGGCAGTCCTCTGCGGAGGCAGTAAAATTGTCTCCCCAGCTGACCCCGGGCCAGATCCAGAAAGTAAGGGAGGTTTTAGCAGACCTTGCCCCTTGTTTAGTGCCAAGCCCGGACTAACCTCCTTAGTGACACATGATGTGGAGATAGAGACACAGATGCCCATACGGCAGACAGCATATCGGATGTCAGAGGCTGTCCAAAAGGACATTAAAAGGGAAGTGGAGGAAATGCTGGATTTAGGGGTAATCCAGAGATCCCACAGTCCCAGGGCCTCACCAGTAGTCCTTGTACCCAAGCCAGATGGCTCGACTCATTTCTGTGTAGACTATTGTGGACTGAATGCAGTCATGAAGTCAGATGCCCACCTGATACCCTGGACGGATGAACTCCTGGCCAAGTTGGGAGGGGTGACCTACCTTACGACCATTGACCTGACAAAGGGGTATTGGTAGGTAGAATTGACAGACAGAACTAGGGAGAGGTTGGCCTTCATCCCTCTGATAGGCTTATTTGAGTTTAAAGTAATGCCTTTCGGAATGAAGAGTGCCCCGGCCACTTTCCAAAGGTTGGTGAACCAGGTGTGAAATGGTGCTGAGGAGTACGCCTTGGTGTACCTGGATGACATTACCATCTTTAGTACCAGCTGGAAGGAACACCTATCCCACCTTAGGGAAGTGCTGGACAGGATACAGAGGGCCGGGCTCACTGTCAAAGTTGAGAAGTGCCAGGTGGCCATGGGAGAGTTGGCATACCTACAGCATGTGGTAGGCCAAGGACAGCTCTGTCCTAACCAAATAAAGATAGAGATAATACAGGCATGACCCAGACCAGAAACTCAGAAGCAGGTCAGGAGTTTTCTCGGGACAGCCAGGTACTATAGAAAATGTGTACCCAATTACAGTGCCCTGGCTGCTCCCCTATCTGACCTGACAAAAAAAAGGATGCCAAAGAAAATTACCTGGGGCCCAGCCTGTGAGGAAGCCTTTTCCAAACTAAAGGAGGCACTGTTCAGTGCCCCTGTTTTGACAAGTCCTGACAATAGTAAAACCTTTATAGTTTAGACTGATGCCTCAGACATGGGTATTGGGGCAGTACTGAGCCAAACATCCAGTGAATGGAGGGACCATCCAATAGCCTACCTGAGTAAAATGTTACTTACCAGGGAGCAGTCATACTCCATGGTGGAAAAGGAGTGTCTTGCCATAGTGTGGGCCTTAAAGAAATTGGAGCCATACTTGTATGGGAAGCATTTTGTGGTGCAGACTGACCACAACCCCCTAGTTTGGCTGATGCAGATGGGGAAAACAATGGTTGATTACTAAGATGGAATCTTGTTTTGCAAGGATATGATATGACCATTCTACATAGGGCTGGAGTGACCAGTCAGAACTCAGATGGCTTGTCATGTGTGTATGAGGAGTGAACTCATTTGGGAAGCTCATCCCATGCAGGGGATAGACCCCTCAAATTCAGTCTAGGTGGGGAGGAATTGTTACACTTGGATAGCTGGTTCTGATCCATGTATCATTTTTTTTTTGTAAATATATAAAAAAAGTGATATGAACTGTCTGTCAGAAGGAAATGCTGGCTTGCTGAAATTTACACATCCAACCCCCCAGGGATAAGTTCAAAGGACAAGAGGTAGTTTAAACTGCAGATTTTTAAAATGCAATTACCTTCTCAATTTGCTTTGATCCCAGGAAATACAATTAGCCATTCATGACGTCCTCAGGGAAATCCTTTGATCTGCACTAGGTGTTATGCCTGTGTTTTGTGTGTCTCCCAAAGATAGCCAGTAATTACTTAAAATGGTCTTTGATGTCTGGGCCAAACAGGACCCAGACTAATTTCGAAGGTCCAATAACCATTCCAAGGAAGCCCTTAAATTACATCAAAGAGACTTTTGATGTGTGTGTGAAGCAAGAGCATAGACTGGTTTTGACCAGTCAACATGAGAAGAGGAGATTTAATTTGTCATCTATTATTTTTCAAATATCTTGTTTGGACATCCTGTGTTATGGAATATAAAGCTGAATTCACCAAAAGGAGGAGTTAGGTGACCTCAGAGGGAGAAGACCAGCTAAAGACTGCTGTTTAAATATACTGAGCAGACCTTACAGATTGACTTTTCACATTCATTTTCTGACTGAGAAGGAAGGACATCACAGCACTGTAAGACTAATAAGTAAGAATGCCTTAGCTAAGACCAGTCTGAGTGTATGTAGAAATTTGCACTTTAAACCTGCTTTGTTTTTAAGATTGTATGTGTTGGGATATTTTGTTCTGAAATTTTACTGTTTTCCTATTTTACCTATTTTAAAGTAAAGAGATATATTTTAAAAACAGAAACTGCCTGGTGTGCCTTGGCATTTCTTTTTATATAAGTGAAACTTTGAAAGTTATAGTTGATTAGGTGCCCGTAGGCAAAGATATCTGCCCCCCCAAAGACAGAATTATCTGAGCCTGATAATTGGTTACACTAACAATAGGTTAGCAGTTTGAATCCCTCCAGAACTTGACACTAAGGTGACTTAAACCCACAAAACAGACAAGAGGATTACCTTGTTCTGTTCACCATTCACAATTCTGTGCTCAAAGGTTGACACTTTGGGAGTAGAGAGTCGACCTACTGAGTGAATTTGTGACACAAGGTTCTCCTGAACCTATCCTGGACAGTGAAGGCTTCTGGAATGGTAGGCGGCTCCAGAAGGTAAAGTTGTTACAATTTGAAAATGATTTCCAACATCTACCTAATTTTTTTTTTTTATTGGTCAGAACATAGGGATTGCATTCTATCCAGGTCAACCCAGGAAATGCCACAAGTGTGGATCCCCAAGACATAGTACCACCTGTGACAAAATCATTTGTTTTTCGTTGTGGGGAACGTGGGCACTCAGGTATAGAATGTGATAATGCACCCATTTGCAACTTCTGTGATGAAGATGGACACATCTTTACTGACTGTCTCTGGGCATCCCATAATATGGATGATGTGGATTTTGCCATGCAGGACTTCTATATCAGTATGGCTGCTAGGGGCTCTAGATGTTTCCCAGACCCACATCCACCTAGGGGCCTACGAGCTGGGCCTCCACCAATGATTGAGCCATCCCGAAGCACTACCTCTTGTTCCTCCGCAGACTTACACTCTAAACCCAGGGCAACTCCAAACTTACCTACACCTATTATCAGCCCTCCAACAACTACTGTGTTACAGGGAGCACCAAGTACCATAACGGGAAGCATGCACCCCCCCAGCCATTCAAAAAAAGTCAAGATATTCCTGTGGTGCATACTATAGCCCCAAAGTCTTCTTCCTCTAGGGGGTTGTTGATAATCCTGGAGCAGAACCTTATCTTCTCACTAATAGATCTGCTGTCTTCCCTCAGGAAATGGAGGGTATTGAAGAAGATTAAAATGATTCTTCTAGGATGTCTTCACAAAAGGATCCTGAAGTCCCTTCTGCAATGGTTCTGAAAAAACAAACTAAATAAAAACATGAACTTCGAATAGGGCTCAGGAAAATTTCAAGGAAAAAAGCTGTTCCACCTTGAAGGGATTACTTAACTTTTCACTTCTCTCTATTATTTACATATTGCTTCTTTGAATGTCAATAGTATCAAATCTGGAAAAAAAACTGTCTACTTTTGATCTTTTCTCCAGTTCTACTGTTGACCTGGTCTTCTTTCAGGACACTAGATTATAACTGTAGAGGATTATGACTTAGCCTCTGCTGCATGGTTATGGGGAAAAAGTTATTGGTCTGGAGGAACTGCCCTATGTGCTGGTATTGGTACTTGCTTTTTGAATCCATCTATACAAGTAATACGTGCAGTAGAAATAGAAGCAGGCAGATGCTTAATGTGGGATGTCATTATTTCACTGTCACATTTCTGGCTTCTTAATATTTATGCTCCACAAATTAAATCAGAATGTATTGTCTTATTTACTAAAGTTCAACCTTATCTTTTTACAAGAAAAAGTTTCCTTTTTTTGGGGGAGGGGGATTTTAACATAAAAAGGGCTATCATAGACAGAGGGGCGAGGTCTGCTAAACTCTATTGTGACTCCACCTTTCTGAATTATTTAATTTCCCTTACTGGGTTGAAAGATGTTTTTTATTCTTCTACAGATGTCCTTCATACATATTTTTCTGGATCTAGAAAGTCCCGTATTGATTTGTAGTTTATCTCCCCTACTTTAATGTATAGATCTCCTAAGGTTACACCTGTAGCAACCTCTGATCATGTTTTATTAGAGGTAGTTATTTCAAACTTTCCAGCTTCTTCTAAGGGTCCTGGATATTGGATATTAAATTTATCATTGTTAGAATATCCTGAGGTAAAAGAAGGGTTTAATTATTTGTTGGAGGCTAGAGCTTCAGTATAATTTTGTATGACACTGTTCAGCAATGGTGGGAAGATACTAAATGTAGAATTAGAGAATATTTTCAACATGTTGGCAGGTGTTTGGGTTCCTCAAAACAGCATTCCTACTCAGCACTTCTCACTGAATTATTATCAGCCTATTCTCTATTAAATAAAGGAATTTTTGTGGATCCCAATTATTTGGCAAACATTAAAGAAAAACTTTCACAAGTGCAGTATGATAGGTGGAAGACTTTGGAAATCGAACAAAGATTTGGGATACAAGGTAATACAGATATAATTAACCCTGTTGAAAATTGTGCAGCTAGGAGACGAAAGACAAAAATTAAACAACTTATTTCGTCATCGGGGAGACAGTGTCTTCTCAAAAAGGCATCCTCTCAGAAATTGATAAGTATATTCAGGCTACGTTTAGGGAGTACCCCCAGTTAACAGAATTCAAAATTAACACCTGGTTGAATGCTTGTGTTTTACCTAAAATTCCTGAACATTTTTTTCCTTACTTTACTATGGCCCATAACTCTTTTAGAATTGGAGAATATTATAAAGTCCTTGCAGAAGGGCAAAGCTCCAGGGAATGATGGACTCCCTAATGAGCATTATGGTTTTATAAAATTGAAACTTGGAACCAAACTTTTACATATGTACAATAGTTGTTTGGAACGAGGGCTTTTCCCAAAAAGTTTAACTCAAGGGTTATTGATCTTACTTTATAAGAGAGGAAATAAAGAGGACCTCAGGAAATGGAGGCCTATTACTTTACTTAACTCAGACAGTAAAATATTGACCAAAATTCTGTGCAATCATATCTCAGTCTTTTTATCTGACATTTCTCATTCTTCTCAATTCTGCTCTGTACCAGGCAGAACTATAACAGATGCTATCATATTATTGAGAGAAATAAGGGAACACAGCAGAATGGGAGAATTAACAGGCTTTGTTCTTAGTTTGGATCAAATGAAAGCTTTTGATAGGGTTTCCCATAAGTATTTATGGAAATGTCTTTTTGTATATATTGTCTCTGGAACCCTTGTTAGTTCAGATTAACCAGTCTTCATCAATTAGTGGATTGTCTCTTTCTAGTGAAATATCTGAACTAAAGACCATAGCATACGTTGATGATTTATGTTTTATTGGCAGATTTTCCATCCAATGAGGCTACTAAAGCACTGATTGTAGCATTCACGGAGGGCACAGGAGCTCCGTATAAATCTTTCCAACGTAAGTGTATTTTCCTTGGTGATCAGGATTGTCCCCATCAGTCAGTTATGGGTATTCCTGTAGTAAAGACAGGTTGCAAGATACTTGGTATTCATTTTGGTATGCCTAATGTAGATATATATAATTGGGAACTTCAGCTTTGGGAAGCTCAGTTACAGAGCTGCTGACACCATCTGGCCAAAAGTGCTACATTGCAGAATTAGAATAAGCATATCCACAGTAAATCTCATACCAAAAAGTAGATTTCTGTGTTACTTCATTTTAAAGTTATTAGCCATTTTGTAACCCTGATTTTACTACCTGTTCACAGAAAGCCTGTTCCACTGAAGAGCTGCTGCTGATGTCATATAGGGACCATACAGTTTATTCTTCCATGTCAGCAAGCTTATAGGACCTGTTTCTCTAAAGCTGTAAAGATCATGTGCAATGGTTTTCATAAATAAAACAGACAGCATGAGTTAGTAAACATTGCTTTAAAAACTTTGTGTTTCAGGATTTGTAACAAAACTGACAATATTTTGTCTGGATGCCTTTTCATTGAGGTCCTTTTGCTGAATGCTGGATCACAGCACCCTGTGAGGTTTGCAGACTGAATAAGTTTCTGATGAAAGGCAGAGCTCATTCATACCTATCAGTCAATTGAGGCAACTTCTAAGAATGGCAATTTAAAACAATTATCCGATCTACTTCTTAATGTAGGTGGGGCAGACTCATCTATGTTCAACTCTAAATTACAATGATCATTTTACCAGAGCTAACACTTCCACCCCTAGTAGGAATTAACACATATAAGGCCCCTATTAAAACATATTGTAAAGCAGACAATGACAAACAGCAGGAAAATTAGTAATACTCTAACTGGCCTCAGCAGTCTGCAGGCATGCTGACTTAGTATCCAGCAACCCTGGTGAAATGGACCACACAAGAACAGCATTAAATATTATAATTTTATCAACTTTGTTACAAAACCTGGAACATATATAGTATTTATAGCAATGTTTACTGACTGGTGCTGTCTGTTTTACTTGTGAAAACTATTGCACATGATCGTTACAACTTTGGAGAAATGGGTCTTATAAGCTTGCTGACAGTCATTACTAGACTTTGAGCTCCCTACATGACATCATCATCAGCTCTTTACTGACACCTGCTTTTATTGTACAGGTAGTACAATCAAAGTTATAAATTGGCTAATAACTTTAAAACCAAGTAACATAAAAATCTAGTTTCTGGTATGAGATTTACTGGGAGTATGCTTATTTGGACTCTGCAATGTAACACTTTTGACGTCAGTGGCTCTTTAACGGTGGGTGTTTGGATTAAATGGAAGATGGAATAGGTGCCTGTGCATGGGACTGCATGTACAGTCCAGTAATGGTACCATGGGTAAAGTAGGTAACTTCCATAGTAGTCAAGAGCTCACCCAATCCCCAATCTCCCCCAATATCATTCATGTCATAGTCCCTGGTGGTCTAGTGGCTCCTTACTCCCCAGCCCCTATCTGCCCATAAATGAACATGTTCAGAAAAGAACTCCCTGGTAATCTAGCAGTCCCCCCAGCCCCGAAATGCCCCTATATTCTCATGCTAAAGTAACCATTGTCTGGTGGTGTAGTGGATCCACTCCCCCACCCCAGCAGCTAGTGCCCACCACCCCACTCCTGCCCATTCCTAATCCTGTGGCAGCAACCAGCACAGCCCTTGTCTCACCAACATGGCCAGTAACTGAAAGAGCTGTCATTGAATGTGTACTCTATACAGTATGTGCTCATTCATTGACAGGTCAGAAGGAGCTGTCAATCAGTGACTGCGTACTGTATACAGTACATGCTCAGTAACACTTCAGTCAGTAGAGGGCTATGCTGCTTGCTGGCTCTGAGTTCGAGATATGTGGAGTGGGGTAGTGGGCACTACCTTCTGGGGTGGGGGATGGGTGTCCACTAGACCATCAGGCAATGGTCTGGCAGTATAGCCTAGTGGTTAGAGTAATGAGCTATGAATGAGGTTGGTACATCCAGCAGACTAGATCTGGGTTTGATTCTCACAACCTCCACTTGTATACTGTGTGACTCTGAGCAAGTCACTTAACCACCAAGTGATCCCAGGTCACCCCTGAAAACAGGCACTTGTGCTTAATGGGCCTTACCTGGTTACCAAAGACTAAAATAAAAAAAATGTTACTTTACAAGCATTTTGAGGCTGGGGAACTGTGAGATCACCAAGGAATGCTTTTCTGAACATATTAATTTATGGGCAGATTGGGGGGGTCAGGGCCCACTAGACCACCAGGGACTATGACATGAAAGATTTGGGGGGAGATTGGGGATCAGGGGTGCTAGACTACCAGGAACATTTTCTACTTTACCCATGGTACTATTACTGGACTGTACAAGCAGGTCCATGCACATGCACCTGGCTGGGTGCCAACAGTTCATCTGCAGCCCAGCTGTCCCCCCTGACTCACCCATGCCATCTCCCCTGCCCCAACTGCAGCTGGCAACCATTGTCTAATCCCTTCCCACTGGCACAAGCCATTTATACCACCTCCTGGCAGGTTCAACTGGTGCCCTTTGCTGCGTCCACAGCGGGGCTTTTAAAATCTGAAAAAAGGGAATGTTGCAACCCCACTGTGGCACAAGCCCCCTTGTGACCTGGCACACCTGGTTGCTTGCCTGCAACCTTGGCACAAGGGAGCTTTGGTGCAGTTGCATTGTGTTTGATACAAGCTGCCTTATAGAATTGTGTTTGATGCAAGTTGTGACCAAAGTCACTGCTTGTGTCCAACACTTGTGATGAAAGTCCCTTGCATCAGTCTAAACATTCTGAAAATCAAGCCAGTTGTCTCTTTTATATTTTATATTTTTTTCCTGAAACTATACATTTTTAAACTTCATGAGTTATGAAAACATAATGAAAAAATCATTTAGTGAGATAAAGAGATTAGTTTTTGTATGAATTAGCAACATGAAAGCATAAACACACACACATTTTTACTTACTGAAAACAGAAAATGTAGGCGGAGGGGTGGTCTGTGGTTTGTGTGATCCACAAGTTAGCCCTGAAGGAAGAAAACTAGGTATTTTTATTGGTAGATATTGATTTTCTTGCTGGAAATCTAAATTTCTAAAAATCTTGAGTGGCAAAAACATAATAAAGTAATGTGAGGTAAACACATTGCCTTTTGCATTAGTTAGTGATATGAATGCATAAAAACTGATTTTTGACCACTGAAAACAAAAAATGTAGAGGTGGTTTGTGATTTGTCTTGTCCACATATTAGCCTTAATGGTAGAATTCTTTTTTTATGGGTAGATATTTTTTCCTGAAAGTATGCATTTTTTGAAATTCACGAGTGATGAAAGCATAAAGAATCAAAGTACTAATGATACAGAGTGGTGCCCAGGTATGGGAATATCATTTTTGTATAGTAAGATGCACATATACTGTACCTGATAAACACTGTACTGGACAATACAGACATATCCATGTATGTAAGTACATACATACACTTCAAAAATAAACAAGCATACCCCACACAATACACAAATGCAGAACGTTTAACCTGATCAGTTCTTGCACTAGGGCCTCTGGAGCTAGCATGATCTTGTTCTTAGTTTAAAGTAATGGTCTGGATTTTCAGAGCAGTTGTTAGATCAATGCAAGCTGCATCAAATAGCAGCTTGTGTCTATCACTGGTGTGTCAGAGACCCTCCACCCGATTTTGGTACTGGAGGGGTCCCAGTGCCAAAGTCTGTAGATTTGCCACAACTGCTCCTGTGTCCCAAACAAGTGGCACACAGGAGGAGTTTGATGGAGGCAGTAGTGCAACCTAGCAGAGTGCCAGGGATGTGGAATGATGGTCCAGCATGGTTGCCATACAGTTGGCATGTTGCAAATTTTGGTGGCACACTCAAAAAAACATGTGGCCAGCCACTGCACTGAGTACCCATCCCCTCCATATGGTGCCATACCAATGTTGGAGCAGCTGTGCCTTGCTCCATCTGGCTCAGGACTGTCAGGGTAGTCAGTTCCATGATCAGGAGTATACATAGAAAAAAAATGTGCAAGTGCATATCCTCAAGTGGTTTTATTAGTTGGCTCCATATTGGATTATACTGTTCCTCCCAACTGTGACCTCACCATGCACATGGACATAAGTCATGGCTCCCCATGCTGTGCCCAGTTAACCCATCCATGTTACTGACCAGTAGAATGGAACTGGCTTGTGTTATAGATCACATTAATTGCACTGCCATTTTCTCACTGGTCTATTTGCTGAATGAGGTGGCCTGCAGTGATGAATGTGGGAAGCATGTGATGGGGACCAAGCGGTGGGAACACTGTGGTCAGAGTGGTGCAAGAGGCATTAAACTAGCACTGAGCTGGTTTAAACCTGGAGGGGACTGGACTGCTTCAGGAATTTGACTTTAGGGGATGGTGAAGCAGGGACCTGGTGAAAGATCCTTTATGCCTTGGTGCACCAGGATGGGTGGTGCATGTATGGCACAATCCACTTTGGTGCACACCAACCCCTGCTTGCCTCAAGGCCAGCTTGAAAATCAGGAATGATGCAAGGTGCTGTGCAGTGAGCCACTTGTGTCAATTCTCTTTGATGCAAGCACCTTGTGTCATTCCTGATGTTTTGAAAATTGGGCCCAACGTTTCCAAGTTGCATTCAAACCTCAAAGTCTCAGTAGGAAGTTTTCAAGTTATCAATATAGAACTTCAAACCTTACTGAAATGATATCACTAACATCAGCAATGACATCTAACAATTTCACTCATACTACAGAAATTGCAGTGAGAAGGAAAAAAGTTCCCCACACTGGGAATAAAACCAAGATGCCCTTCCCCTTCCCACTTCCCGCTACCCACTACTGCTTGGTAGCCTGTAGTTCTACCATTGTACAATTCATCCTTAACAGGAAATGCATGCTTTGGTAAAGAGCAATCAGCACACGTGCACGCGCACACACACACACACACACACACACACACACACACACACACACACAGCTACAGTATATTTTGTAATGACACAATTAGTCAATTTGAAGTAATGTTAACAAGCTGCATTCAAACCTTCAAAGTCTCACCTGGAAATGTTCAAGTAATTAGCAATATAGAATTACACATCTTGCTGAAACTCTGTTGCTATCATCAGCAATGTCTTCAAACAATTTCTCTCATACTATAGAAACTGAGTAAGAAACAAAAAAAAAGTCCCACACTGGGGATCACATGCAGGCTCCCTACCTACTACTGCTTGGTAGTCCACAGCTGTAATGCTGTACTAACAACCATTAATAGGAAATGCATGCTGTGGCAAAGGACATCCAGTACTGAGTGCAGCCTCCAACAGTTGCAATGGATTTAGTAATGCACCAGTCTGGCAATATAAACTTCCCCCTGATTTGCAAGCTCCCCCTGATGTAGTGTCACCTCTGCTGCCACTCACCTCACCCACAACAAGCTGAATGTGACCTGTGCTGCTGAATGCCCAATGTAGTCCTGCAGTTGGCTCAACTTAACAGCCTATGCTGCCCTGAAATAAAACTTTATCAGCTTGTGCTGCCCAGAAAACAAACCTTGGATTAAATCTATCAGTGATGTCCTCCAACACAGGATGGAACGTAAGCCAGGGACTGAATGGTAGGTTGTGCAGTGGGCTATTTAACACTCCCTGAGGATTGTTTTGCATGTGATGCCTTTGTTTACACTGTTGCCTGATTTTTCAGGCTCCCCTGATGTAGTGGACCTCTGCTGGTGCTCACCTCAGCCACAACACGCTGAGCACTGCCTGGGCTGCTGAATGCCAGATATATCCCTGTAGCTGACTCGAATCAACAGCCTATGCTGCCCTGAAATAAAACTTTAACAGCCTGTGCTGCCCTGAAAACAAACCTTGGTTTAAATCTACCAGTGGTGTCCTCCGACATCGGATGGAAGGCAAACCACAGATCTGAAGTAATGTTTCCCAAATTGCATTCAAACCAGAAAGTCCCAGCTGAAACATTCAAGTTATCAGTAATACAGAACTTCAAACTTTGCTAAACTCTATTGCTAACTTCAGCAAGGGCATCTAGTAGTTTCTCTCTTACTACAGAAATTGTAGTGAGAATGAAAATAAAAGTACCAATCTGAGGAGCAAACCCAGGCCCCCTGCACACTACTGCTTGTCAGCCTGTAGCTCTACCACTGTACAAAGGCTCTGTGACAGGACATGCATGCTGTGGCAAAGGACATTCACTGCTGATTGGTGGTCTATAGCTTTACTGCTATACTAAAGCTCATTGACAAGAAATGCATGATGTGGCAAAGGACAGCAGGCAGTGAGTGCAGATCCCCACCCCCAACAACTTATTTATTTGAATTTTGATGATCGGGTAGGCCCACTGAGATACACATATCCCTTTTTAAGGGGTGACCCAGGGAAATACAATTCCAGTAAGTCAGAAACTTATGTGAATCAGGATGAGAGTTACAGAGAATAAAATCTATAGAACTAACTGTAACAAGTGCAGTAGCTTTAGTAATGCACCAGTCTGCCAATTTTAAGTAATGTTTCTCAAGATCCATTGAAACATAAAAGTCTCAACTTTTCAAGTTATCAACAATAAAGAACATTACATTTTTATGAAGTTGTAGTGAGAATGAAAACATAGAAACATAGAAACATAGACTTTGATGGCAGATAAGGACCGCTTGGCCCACCTAGTCTGCCCATTTCCCTACCTATAGGATAAGCTGCAGATCCTATTTAACCAACAGCCTATTTCTTCCTACCCCCCCAAAAATATTGCCTCATGTCTGTCCCATGCATTATTGAATTCTCCCACAGTTTTAGACCCCACAACCTCCTCAGGAAAGCTGTTCCATGCATCCACTACCCTCTCTGTGAAAAAGTACTTCCTCACACTGCCCGTGAGCCATCCCTCCTCTGTCTTCAAATTGTGTCCCCTTGTTCTTGCACATCTCTTTTTCTGAAAGATGTGACCCTCTTGGACTTTGTTGATTTCACTGAGGTACTTAAATGTTTCTATCATGACCCCCCTCTCCTTTCTTTCCTCAAGGGTATGCATATTAAGCTCCTTTAGTCTCTCCTCAAATGGCTTCTCTTGCAGACCCTGCACCATTTTAGTTGCCCTCCTCTGAACTGCCTCCATCCTGTCTATGTCCTTGCAGAGATGGGGTCTCCAGAACTGGACACAGTACTCCAGATGGGGTCTCACCAACTGTCTGTACAGGCTACATGTCCTACACTAGGGATCAAACCCAGGCCCTCTTCCTACTACTGCTTAGTAGCCTGTGGTTCTACCATTGTACAAGGACAACTTGACAGGAAATGCATGCTGTTGCAAAGAACATTTAGCAATAAGTACAGACAGCACCCCACTCCACATACACACACAGCTGCAGTGGATTTAGTAATGAACCAATCAGTCAATTTAAAGTAATGTTCCTATGTTACATTTAAACATCAAAGTCTCAGCTAGAAATGTTAATATTATCAGCAATATAGAACTTCACACTTTGCAGAAACTGTATCACGAACAGCAGCATTGACATCAGACATGTTTTCACATTCTCCAGGACCTAACTTAAGAAAGAAAAAAATAACTGCACTGAGGATAAAACCTAGTCCCCCTTCCCACTACTGCTTGGTGGTCTGTACCTATAAGACTGTACAAAACCTCATTGACAGGAAATTTATGCATCAGACATTTTTTTTTCCTCATACAACAAAAACAAAGTTAAGAAAAAAATAAAAAGTTCTGTACAGAGGAACACATACAGGTCTCCTACTCACTATTGCTTGGTAGTCTGTAGCTCTAGAACTGTACAAAAGCTCATTGATAGGAAATGTGTGCTGTGGCAAAGGACATCCAATACTGGGTGCACCCCCCCCCCAACAGCAGCAGTGAATTTAATAAGGCACCAGTTGGACAATTTGAAGTAATATTTCCAAATTTGCATTCAAACCTGAAAATCTCAGCTGGAACTTTTCAAGTTATCAACAATATAGAACTTCAAACATTTTCTGAAACTCTAGCACTAAAATCAGCAAGGGCATTTAATAATTTCTCTCATACTACAGAAATTATAGTGAGAACAAAAAAAATGCCTCATACTGGGGATCAAACCCAGATCCTCGTCCCACTACTGCTTTGTAACCTGTAGCTGTACCACTGCACAACAGCTCTGTGATAGAAAATATATGCTGTGCCAAAGGACATTCAGCCATGAGTACATACCACCACTTCCAAACATACACACATCTGCAGTGGACTTAATAATGAATCAGTCAGTCATGATGATGTAATATTCCCAAGTTGTATTTAAACCTCAAAGTATTGGCTGGAAATTTTCAAGTTATCTGCAATATAGAACTTTATATCTTTCTGAAACTCTAGCACTAACAACAGCGATGCCATCATACAATTTCTCACATACTATAGAAATGGAATAAGAAAGAAAGCACTGGGGATTAAACACAGGTCCCCTTCACACTAATGCTTTGTAGTCTGTAGCTTTACCACTGTACTAAAACTTATTGACATGAACTGTATGCCATGGCAAAGGACATCCAACACTCAGTGTAGGCAACCCCTCCCAACAGCTGCAGTGGCTTTAGTAATGCACCATCTTATCAGTCTGAATTGTTTCCCAAGTTGCATTTGTACCTCAAAGTCTCTGCTGGAACTTCTACTTCAAATATTGCTGAAACTCTGTCACTAACATCAATATGGGCATCTAACAATTTCTCTGCTGATATGTAAATTGTAGTGAGAAAGAAAAAGAACATGTTCTGCACTAGAGATCACACCCAGGCTTGTGTAAGTCTAAAACATTTACGCCAGGATCTAAAAGCCCCATTACTAACATCGTCATTGACATCATGCAGCCAAATCTCTCACATTGAATGTACCTTTGAACTTGACTAAATGCAAAAAAAGAATACGAATGTCCACAATAGGTACTTACAGCTATGTTGGTTACACCTAAAAAATAGTTTTGGGAGGTAAAGAATTAGCTTTTGTATGAGTTAGTGATATGAAAGCATAAAATCACACACATTTCTGCTTACTGAAACAGAAAATGTAGATAGAGAGAAGTGTTGAGGTTTATCTGGTCCACATACAATATTAGCCTAAAGGAGGAATCCATGGTATTTTTTTTTGAAGGGGGGATATCATCTTTTTGGCTGCAAGTATGAATTTCTAAAATCATGAGTGCCAAAAAGTATGCTGAAACAATTATTTTGTGAGGTAAACAAATTAGATTTCATATGTGCTAGTTATATGAAAGGATAAAAACTCCCAGGAACACTACAGCATTTACTTGACAAAACTCCTGAGACTCCAAACCTTATTTTTTTTATTTCCTTACTTTGTGCACTTCCCTTCTTTAACCATAACTTCTGCATTAACATGGATTTCTTTTTTGCCATGAATATCTTATGTATTTATTTGACCAGTTTTGTTCTCAGTGCAGTCAGAGATACCCACAATTGTCATCTCTATCAAGGCTTTCACTGGGTATCCCTGGCTAAAAAGGCTCAACCTACTGTACGTATACTCTACTTAATATGCAAATGTACCCAGGACAAAACACCCTCTTAGTTATCAGCTTTACATTCGCCAAAATATGTCAAACAGTGACTTTGTTCATCAGCTGATATTTTTTTATTGAAAAATGTCATTATATCCAATCAAGGATCAAATGCACCCATCTATGAGAAAACATGGGGTTGGAACTCCCTCTAAATTATTGCCCAAGTGATGAACCCCCTATCAATTTTCCAATGTAAAAGTATGTCTTTTAGCACAATCAAGTGCTCAATAATCATATTATATAATGTAATTTATTTAATAAAATGACTATTTGCATGAAATGTTGAATGCTACATTATTCTATTTTGTCTTAATTGCTGCATTTGTATTTATATTGTAACTTTTTTATTTGCATCTTGGGGACACAGATAAAACTGAACCAATGCATTAGTGGCTTTTTCCTGAAATAAACTTTTATACTGCAACTGCTACTACATTGCTGGGATCCTGGAATGGGAGGGGGAATAGGTTTAGAAACAGCAATATGACAAAAAGTAAACATTAATGTTCCTTTGGCTGTGTGTATGGTGGGGGGGGGGGCACTGTGATTCAGATTCAGTAGGAAGAAGGGCAGGTTATACCTTTCTAAAAAATACAGAAATACTGTCCCAGTATCCCAGTATGCTCTGTAATCAAATGAAATATGAGTATGTGTATTTCAAGTGATCATCACACAAGAGCATATCCATATTGTACATTACAGTGGTCTTGCATTGGGCAATTATTTTTAGGGGGAAAACTCCTGAAGAAGAAGTTGTAATGCATGTCAAAAATGATTACTAGATTTCATTTTTTTATTTATTAAGAGATTTTCCAGTGCTCAAAGTGCATACATAATGATATGCAACAAATAAACAGAAAGGAAAAAGGAAACAATACACTCAATGCATAGCATAAAAAGTATATAACAATAAGTACTACATGCAAATGCATATTTAAATGCATAAGAAAAAACAACTAGGATCCCAGACAACTGGTAACATGGAAAAACTTGTCTGAAGAGCAAGTTCAGGAGATTTATTTTAACACATTCTATAAGAGAGACAATTCAGTATTAGTGAGCAAAAAGTTCCAATGTACAGGTGTCAGCACCACAATGTCCAGTCATCAGTTGATTTCAGCCAAGATGATTGAGCATATATAGTGACAACTCCTGCTCTATAGATATAATACCCCCAGATAAGATAGCACACAGTGGTTCCTTGTTTTTTAAGTGAATAAATGAAACCTATAGTTAATCCACCACATAACAGGCAGCCACCCCAAAACTTGACTTGAAGAGGTGATATGTTGTGAATTCAGAATAAATGTCAAAAGTATTGCTGTGGTGCTCTGGACCAGCTGCAGGTGGTGGATCAAACCATTTAGTAAGCCTTCATGGAGCACACTATAGTAGTTTAGTTTTAATAAGACTACTACATGTACCAAGGTGTACAGATCAGCAGAATGAAGCAGAGATCACAGTCTGACTATATTTCTAAGGTGGAGAAAACAGCTTCTGATGATGCCCGACACCTGGGATTGAGATGGCAGGCTACTGCCAAGAAGTACTCTCACACCACATACTTCCTCTATAACTTTCAGGGGGATCCCGTCAATAGTGGGAAGCCTCTGGAAGTGGTGTTAACTGCTGTTCTGGGCTTGCAAGTAACAACTCTTTTGCTTGAGTTCAGCACCAAGCAGTTGGAGGCCATCCACATATTGAGCACCGATACTCAGTGCTTTAACACAGTCACTGACTTTGACTGACAAGGGGTAAAGGACACCTACAGCTGGATATTATCCTCCTAGCAGTGAATGCTCATGCTGTATCACATTGCAATAAAAAAAATGCAATTTTTAAAATGGTTCTTTTTTTTATTTTTCCTATCTTTTTTAAAAAAATTACAGCATATCAAATTCAAGTATTAAAGTATCAGAAAGTTTATTGTTCAACCTAAAAAGTCATTGCAATTAATAAAAAAAGAGAAAGAAATTTACAAACTGAATCACAACATTTCTTTCATCCATTTTTAAAAAAGTTCTTGTTATGTGGACTACATAAATAACAACTATTTATTTATATTGCCTTATGAATATTTGCATTAAATAAGTTCCTTCACTATTCCTCTGTTGTTAAATTCCATATTTATGCTAGAAAGTGAATTCTTAATAACAGGAGCATAAATTATCAAAAGATATGAGAACATTACCTTACAGATTTCTTAACAGAAGTTATGCTATCATTCAAAAAAATTGTATTGCTTGGCTTTGAGCAAAATTATAAATATCCATATCAAGCACATTACAGAGGTATGGAAAAGATTAGCAATTTATACATTAAGGGAAATCTGAGTGGTGCATCACCTCTTAGTTAATTCTGGATTCAGGATATTGTCCTTCACAGAATGTAAACAGAGGGTTTGGGTCTGCCTACCTACCTCCCCTTAATATGTGTTTTGTCACCGGTATTCCCAAATTGACATTGAGGGACTGGAAGGAAAAGTATGCCTCTTTGCAGATGACACAAAGATCTGCAACAGGGTTGATACACAAGGAGGCATGGAAAGGATGAGAAGGGACTTGGCAAGGTTGGAGGAATGGTCAGAAGTATGGCAGCTTGGATTCAATGCAAAGAAGTGCAAAGTGATGCACCTGGGAAACAAAAACCCAGGGGAAGATTACACAATGGGGGGGGGTAGTGACAACAACAAAAATGGAAAGAGACCTAGGGGTAATTATATCAGATGACCTTAAGGTTGGCAAGCAATGCGAGAAGGTGGTAGGGAGGGCTGGTGGTATACTGGGATGTATAGGGAGAGGTATCACCAGCAGAAAACAGGAAGTTGTTATCCCCCTGTACAGACAGTTGGTGAGACCCCATCTGGAGTACTGCATCCAGTTCTGGAGACCCCATCTCCACAAGGACATAGACAGGATGGAGGCAGTTCAGAGGAGGGCAACTAAAATGGTGCAGGGTCTGCAAGAGAAGCCATACAAGGAGAGACTAAAGGAGCTTAATATGTATACCCTTGAGGAAAGGAGGGAGAGGGGACATGATAGAAACATTTAAGTACCTCAGTGGAATCAACAAAGTCCAAGAGGGTAGCATCTTTCAGAAAAAGAGATGTGCAAGAACAAGGGGACACAATTTGAAGATAGAGGGGGGACGGCTCAGGGGCAATGTGAGGAAGTATTTTTTCACAGAGAGGGTGGTGGATGCATGGAACAGCCTTCCTGAGGAGGTTGTGGGGTCTAAAACTGTGGGAGAATTCAAGAATGCATGGGACAGACATAAGGCAATTTTTGTGGGGGGTAGGAAGAAATAGGCTGTTGGTTAAATAGGATCTGCAGCTTATCCTCTAAGTAGGGAAATGGGCAGACTAGGTGGGCCAAGCGGTCCTTATCTTCCGTCAAAGTCTATGTTTCTATGTTTCTATGTTTCTATGATTAATGACCTAGTTGGTCCTAAAAGTGATATTTCATCTCTCAGTTCTCCAAACTAGGAAAATTCTCATTTTCTCCTTTTTTCTGTATTATCCTCTGATGGATTTTTTCAAACACATTTAATCCACTTTAGAATAAGTATTATCTCATCTGTTCATTACAAATGAAGTGCACAAACAACATGAACAAGAATCTTTAACCTTTCATCATCAAAATTATTAAAGAGTGAAAATATTATCTCATTTGAGGTCATATCAAAAGTGTACAAAAGGAATGAGAAATTGTTTAAATGCTATGTTTTTTAATATTTTGGATGGTTCCATGTCATTACAGAGATCGCAAAATAGTGATTGCTATTATGGTGAGTGTATATTGCTGAAAAACAATTTGGTGATATACACTTCCAGGAGACCGGACATCCGTAAAGTAAAAAAGTGTTTTTGCGGGGGGAGGGGTGCACCCCAGCCCACCGCACCCCTGAATATAGATTCTCAACTCCAGGGGGTGCATGTCAGGAGGGACAAAATCTGCATATTGCAAAAAAATGAAATGCGGCAGCAACAGGCAATGTCAAAATTTCCATGCCCCGAGTCCCAAAAACCCTGTATCTGCTGTACCAGAGCTAACCTCTCACACCACCACACCACACGGCTAGCTCGGCAGCAGCAGGCACACCAGTCCCTCAAAACACCTTCCCTCTCCCTCCTCTTGCCTTTGCTATCCCCCCCTTCCTGTTGCCATACACTACCCTCACGTTTGTGTAGGGTCGCTACCTTGCAGGGTAGCCCAGGAGTATACCTGCCAGTATGAGTCACCGTTTCAATGTGGCACCCATATTTGGTCGCTATACTCAGTATACCATTTAGGACATTCAACAATTACATGAGGCAAATTATCCACTTCACCCATCCTACAATTACAGAGAGGTGATTGTGTTTCATTGCGTGACTGTTTATATAAAGGAATCTTATATTTAAATAACTCCACCTAAACTGTGTTATTAATATTCAATGGCTTTTATCAGTAATCACTGTTAAATACATCTCCCTTTGTGTGTCAGTTTATAAAAGTTTATATGAAATGTGAAATCTCAGTGTTTGGATTCTATCCAAGTCTTGTTGAATTGCCATGTTTTTATACCAATTCTTCACAGATTCAATTATCGAATTAATAGGTTTGTGAAATATATCCATGAGTGCTGCCCCCAAACTGCTGGGATGTACACTTTTTTTTTAATGACTTTCTTTCTGGCCCTCCAGCTCGGAACTCTCTCAAGCCACTGTTCTTGCTGACTTACTCTACAGCCCGCTGTGTTCCCCCACCATCTTCAAGTTCTTCACGTTTCCACGCGTCGGGGGATGGCAACCCAGGGAGACCGCAGGGGGCAGTGGCAGGGAACCAGCATTGGGTGTGTGTTGGTGGCACTGGCAGGGCCATCCCCTATCCAAGCTGGAGGGGGATTTCTCTCCTTCTCCTCCTGTAGGTGCCCGGAGTCCCCCCGTGCATGGTGCATGTCTGACCGTGGCGCATGGCAACTCTGCCTGCATCAGCCATGCTCCCTTATGTGCAGCTCTGGCACTCTGTGGTGCCCCCTATCTCCACCAGGGGCTGCCAGAGTGCTGAGAGATCCCATACCTTCCCCTCGGGAGATGAGAGCAGCCCAGTGGGCACTTGATCCATCTCCCTCCCTGCCGACCCCCAACACCCAAGCTCACTCCTGAACTTGGGCCATCGGTATGGTGTGAGGTGTGGCATCCAATGCCTCAATCCTCAGCACCACCAGGCTGGCTTGGGATATACACTTGACTTTACAAATTGTAGATAAGGGAAATGAAACCCTGTTGAGGAATAGTGAATTTGTTCCTCCATTGGTAATCTGGGTAATCTGCGTTTCTGAGTAATTTGTAATTTGTAGTGTAAGTAAAAATATTGTTATTCACCCTTTATTAGACAATCTAATGTAGTCTGACTGTTCTATTCTAAACACTGACTCTGAAACACAACTTGTCACCCCAAGGAGAACTCTACATAATATATTAAGAATAACTTCAAGTAGAGAGGTTTTCCCTAAACCCCATTCTTCAAAAGCATATAATACAGCAGTCAAGATTTTAGCATGGATTGCTTTAAGGCTTCCAAACATCAAATATCCCCTCTAAGGTGCCATAAATTTTCAAAGACCATTGATTGTTTTATTCAATTTATATTTGATGTTATTTATATGAGAATTCCATCTTATCCTAATCTGTATAAATTACAACAAGGTACTCATAATACTTCACTGTGCCACACTTTAGATAATGAATATAGAGATAGTAATGAGAATTATGAGAGCTGTTATTTTCCCAAAAATATCAAAAGCTGAGTTTTGGCTAGGATGATTTTTAAGAATAGTAATTTATAAAGATTAGCAAACTTAGCCATTTTACATTGTAGCCCCACAATAGACACAGATTTAAGCACCAAATCATCTCCATAGGCCAGATGTGGCACTTTCTTCTCAAAAAGTTGAGGGAACTGGGATTTATCATCATACGTTTGTCTTCATATTCCATTTATGTATACATTAAACAGAATAGCAGTTAATATACACCCCTGTGTTACCCTAATATACATTTTCAGTTTATTGGTTAAATGTCCTACTATATTATATTGTACTCTGCACCAGGTTTCCTCATGCATTCTTACTAGTACATCCAATAATTACTGATCTACTGGCCCAAAAGGTTCTTATGCCTATACTGTCAAAGGCCATATACAAATTGACAAAATAACAAAATAATTCACCTTTTTTTATTACTGCATACTTATGAAACAAATGTGACAGTACTATTTAGTGTTTGAGTGTTGATTTCTTTTTCTAAAGTCCATTCTGAGTTTCTTCCAAAAGCCCATTTGCCTCACCTCATGTTTCTAATCTGTTTAAGGCTATTTGTGAAAATATTTTATTTTGTGCAGTATCAATTAAATTAATCAGGTGATACATAAATGGGTAATTTAGGGGACCCTTTTTATGAATTGGGAAAATATTTTCTAACCAAGATTTAGGAATGGATTGACTTTGTTTTAAATAGTTGTATAAATGCTACAATAGCAGATCCCACCATTCCATGTAATATTTAAATGTATCTGAGACTATTCCATCTGGTACTGGGGCCTTATTTATTTTGACAGAATTAATTTCCTCCTTTTTAGACTGATACATAAAAAATATTGGAATGTTGTTATTAAATTTAACTTTCATTATACAGAGATTTCATCATTTGAGCTACACTTTTCCTCCTTATCATAATATTCAGCAGTATAATTGTTTCTTCCATGTATCAGGTTGTATATTTGCATCTATTGATGTGGCATGTACATTGTAATCTTTAGCAACTAATTTCCAGAAATTCTTAGATGATCTATTTTCTGTGATGGTTTTCTGAAGTTTAGATCATAAGTCAACTTGAAATGTTTTCTTTTCCTCATGTAGTATTTTATTATACATCTTTCACTCCTTATTTAGGATAAAATATTTAGATCTAGTTTTATCCTTTTCAGTTTATCAAAATTCTTCTCCTAAGGCATCTCTTTGCCTTGCTGCATACTTTGTTAAACAAGATAACCTCCTTATTACCTTTACTTATAATCTTTTGTTCATATATAGAAGGCTTCGACTTCTGTAATTATTGAATAAGTCCATTTCAAGTGCTATTTTTGTCAAGTGATTTCCTCCTTTATTACTTCTTGAATCCTGGAAGCTGACTTTATCAAACAAATTTGTATTTATTGTATTGCTTTAAGTTTCATTATCATGTTCCTTGTAAAAAAGGGAACACCATCTGTAAGAACAAGTAGCCATGCATTAAAATCCCCAGCTATGAATATATCACTATCCTGGTATCTTGTTGTTATATCCTATCAACTGTATTCCAACCTATTCCAAATATCAGTATTTTCCTTTATTTTGTGCAAGATGGAGATATAACAATTTATTAAAATGACATCCACCTGTAATATTGATGAGTAAGATGTTATTATTTATTTTTATTTTGTGACTTTTATATATTTCTGTATTTTCACAGCTACTAATAATCCCTTAATGTTTCTACCTTCTATTGTTTTTTTTTTGTTTTTTTTCTTCCTGCATAAATATTTTGGAATCCTAAATTTCTGGTGTGGAATTTATCTACCAAGTTTCCTGCATGAGAAAAATATCAAATGATGGAAACATAATTCATACACTTAGGGTCAGCTAGTTTGGATGCCAAGCCATTTATATTTCATGACAGTAAATTCCATATATTATTAGATTTCTCTGGCCAGTGTAGTGCAACCCCAGACTGTGGTCATTCTTTTATTATTAATGATGGAGGTAAGAAGTCACCTTCTCTTAAATGTTGAGGTATAATTGCATAATTGTCTGGTATAAATGTTACATTTAAATTTTCTCTCAAATTATTCTTTTAAAGTATAATAAGTCAAACATGTTCACTATATTAAGCCCTAGCTGATCAAGAAGGTCTGTTCTGTTTAAAATTTGTTTTGCTGATGTCTCTGTTTTAAACTACATGTCAATTTTAGATTAGTTTTAAGATATATATATAAAAGAGTCTGAACCCAGTAAATGGTGTCCTGCTCCAAAGCTAATTGAAAGATACATAACAGAAAGGAAACCATGTCTCTCTTCTTCCATTGGGATGTTCCAGCCAAACATCATTAATATCATACTGGTTATGGTTTCATTTGTAGTTTGTATTTGTTTATGGCTAACTATTCTTTGTATTTTCTCCATAAGAAGAATAGATACACATTTAACCAACATACTGTGTTCCTCAGACTGTTGTGGCTTTCTATTATCGTGTTGCAGGTATAATTCACTCAGTACCATCTCTACATCCTTAGGATCCTCTGTTAATTATATAAGTCAGTTGCAGTTCCTAGCCCTTTTCAAGATTTCCATTATTGCTTGTTTGGAGTTTACAAACATATTGACCTGGTGTGTCTTTTTTTTTTACCCATATTTATAATATTCTTTATTTGACTTCATATTTGCAGTAAACCTTCCAATTTCTTATTCTGTGCCTCCTTCATCTCATTTTCTTCATATTGTATACCATTTATTGTAACCATCACTGCCATTTCCTGGCTTGTCTCCCCGTGTTCATTTTTTACATGAACATTCTGTTCTGATTTGTTTCCTCTTCAGTAGCTAACATTTGCTCCTATGATTACCGGGAACTGGCTTGGTTGCATTTCTGGGTTTATTTCCTCAGTTAAGCTTGTTTGATGTTGTTCTTCTCTTTCCCTTAGCCCCTTAATGGTAGGTGGAATTAACCCTTTTTCCTATTTCTTCATCAGTTTCAGATCTTTTTTTTTCTTCTTATCTTTTTGGCCTTTCGTGAGGCCTTTATAGATTTTCCTGGTAGGGAATCTGGGGTATTAATTGTTAAATGAAGTATTATATAGAAAGGAAGTAGAAAAGAGGTACACGGTAAGCAGAGGCAGGGAGAGATTACAGGAAGAGGTGGGACAGGAGGTTGCAGACAACAAACAGGTATGCAGTATTGGCTAATGAAACAGAGCAGGAGGTTGGGAAAGGGACCATAGAACAAGAATCATAGGATCAGGAGGGAAGTGAGAAATACAGGGTACAAGGTGAGAGGGAATACTGTGGGGTAGAAGTGGGGAGTGGCAAGGAAGCAGGTCAAGTTGGCATGAACACACTAAATAAAGGAAGAGGAAGGCCAAAACATGTTGGGAAGGGAAGGGGGAGTCACAATGCAGGGGGCAGTGGGAGAAGGTACACGTAGTGGAGGCAGATGGGTTGTGGAAGGGAGTGAGCACAAAAGGGATGGAGGAGGAGGAGGAGAGCAGGTGGAGGTGCAATTGAAGGAGAAGGGAGGGGGAAAGGGCAGTGTATGGAAGGAAAGGACACTGAGGAAAAGGGGCTTGTAGGTGGGCAAACCATGGGAGAAGTGCTAGGTATGTGGGAGTGAGTACTTGTATTAGGGGAGTCTATGCTCACGGTGGTGAGGGGGAAGTAAGGGAGCCAAGAAGAGCTGAACCTGGGTGGAGTCTATGCCAGGTATGCAATGGGAGGAAGAGGACAGTGCATTCATAAATGTGTGAAGAAGGTGGGATGGAAGCCTCATATCATTGTGCACCTAGGAACAAATGACCTAGAGGGCAGTACAGTGGAAGAAGTAAAGGAGAGATTCAGAGAAGTGGAGGCTATCTGCAATCAGGTGGGAAGCTCAGTAACGTTCTCCAAGGTACTTCCAGCACCTAGGTCAAGCACAGTGAGGAAGCTAAGAATAAAGGAGTTTAATGGGTAGCTGAAGGGGTGATGTGCAGAAAAAGGGTATCAGGTAGTAGAGGAGTGGGGAGAGTCATGGAACAATAAGGGGTTTATGCCAAGGATAGGCTGCATCTCAGCATCAAGCGTACAAGGGCATTGGGACAGAGGCAGGAAAAGTACATTAAAAACAAAATAGATTTAAACTGAGGAGGGGGGGCTAAGTTGGATAGCAGGGAGGAGGCACCTTCCAGGGGAGACTGGAAGGCCTCTCCCCCAGAGAGGGAAGAGGAGAATGAGGGGAAGTTACCAAGACAAAAGTGGAAGGGGAAGAGATGGGAAGAGGAGGGACGGGGCACAAGGTGGACTGTAGTATGCTTGAATGCAAGGAGCTTAGCAAACAAGGTGGCAGAGTTCCAGGCAATAATGGCAGAGGAAGAAGTAGATACTGCTGCCATCTCAGAGACCTGGACCACCCAATATCATGACTGGGATCTTATGATCCCAGGCTACAAGGTGTTCTGCAGGGACTGGGTGGAGGGAAGAGCTGGAGGGTTTGCTATATATGTCAGGGAGGGGATATTGTGTACCAGGGAGGATGGGGATGAGGGTAGGCCAGAAGCCATATGGGTATTACTCCAGAACCCTAAAGGTAAGAAGCTCAGGATGTGGGTGGTGTACAGGCCACCTTCACAGAGTGAGGAGGTGGATAGGGAGCTGGGGGAGCAAATCAGGAATGTCAGTGGCAAGGGAAATACAGTTATAGTGGAAGACTTCAACCTACCTGGGGTTGACTGGCATACATTAACTACAGCACATGGCAGGGAACAGGTGCTGCTGGAGGCTTTCCAAGACAGCTACATAGTGCAAGGGGTGATGGAACCTACTAGAGAGGGGAACATACTGATTTGGTGCTAACAAATGGTGATCAAGTTTAGGATGTGGTACTACAGGACCCTCTAGCAGGAAGTGACCACGATTCAATGTAGTTCCTCCTCAACACAAGGAGGAAGTCGGTTAAGACCAGGACAAGAGTGTTGGACTTCAGGAAGGCAGATTTTGCCAGAATGGGCAGAATCCTAGTGGGATATTTAGCTAAAATTAACCCAGTGATGGATGCTGAACAGAAGCGGGCAATCATTAGGAAGGGGCTAAATGAGGCCATGAACATGTGTGCAAATTGCAGAGTAAGCAGTCCAGGTTAACAAAACCTAGCTGGCTCAGCAAGGAAGTGGAGTGGAAGGTAAAGGAAAACAGATTGGCCTTCATTAAGTTCAAAAAATTGGGGCATGAAGAGGATAGAGTTGTTCACAAAGGCATCTAGGGAGGTGACCAGGACAGTCAGTGCAACCAAGGAAACAAAGGAGCTGAAGCTGGCTCAGGGGATCAGAGAGGAGGAAAAGGGGTTCTTTAAATACATAAGGGAGAAAAGTTGTAGAGATGACATTGTTAGAATCAAGAGGGATGGAGGATGGACAGAACAAGGGGAAGAACAGGCAGAGGCACTCAATGAATACTTCTACCCGGTGTTCACAAAAGAGAGGGATGGCCCAATACCCGCAGGGGAAAGGGGGAAAGGGTGAAGGGAGGGCAGAGATAACAGATAGGGTCATCCAAGAAGATAGAGTTCTGAAGGGCCTTAAAGCCTTGCAAGTGGACAAGTCACCAGGACCAGACAGTGTACACCCAAGGGTCCTGAAGGAACTGGCGGAGGTGTTGGAAGGCCCTCTGATGGCTCTCTTCAACTCCTCCTTGGAGACAGGGAAGGTACCCAGGGGCTGGAGGATGGCTGACATGGTGCCCATTCACAAGAGTGGACCCAAGGACCAACTGGGCAACTACAGACCGGTAAGCTTGACTTCCATAGTGGAGAAGTTGATGGATACCAATCTAAAGGAGAGGTCGATAACCTATCTCAATGGTAATGGCCTACAGGATGAGAAACAGCATGGGTTTGTCTTGGGAAGATCATGCCAAACTAACTTAATTGATTTCTTCTACTATGTCACTTGGGTGGTTGAAGAAGGCCATGCCATGGATGTCCTGTTTCTGGACTTCAGTAAGGCTTTTGACTCGGTGACCCATGAGAGGCTAATGAGCAAGCTGAGGGACATGGGGGTGGGGGAGAAACTAGTGGGGAGGGTTGAGAGATGGCTGCAGGGCAGACAACAGAGGATAGTTATAAGGGGGTAGACATCCAAACCAAGGCCAGTAACAAGTGGGGTACTGCAGGGTTCAGTGCAGGGCCTTTTTTGTTCAATGTCTTCATTGGAGACATTGCAGAGGGGGTCAAGAGTAAGATCAGCCTGTTTGTAGATGACACTAAGATTTGTGCAAAAGTGGACAATGAGGAAGGGAGGTAGGCACTCAGGGCGGATCTAGCTAAACTCAAACACTGGTCTAGGGAGTGGCAGTTGGAGTTTAACACTAAGAAGTGCAAGGACATGCACCTCAGAGAAAGAAATCCCAGTACGAGCTACTGGCTGGGGGGAGTGCAGGTAACATCTTCAGAGGAGGAAAGGTACCTCGGGGTAATAGTCACTAGGGACACGGAGGTATCAACACAGTGTAGGAGGGTTGCAGCAAGGGCAATTAGGATGCTGGGGTGCATTGCCAGAGGGATCACCTCTAGAAAGGAGGAGTTCATCCTGCCCTTGTATAGAGCACTGGTGAGGCCACACTTGGAGTACTGTGTGCAGTACTGATGCCCATACCTCAAAAAAATGTGAGATTATTGAAGGGGATGCAGCACAGGGCTACAAAAATGATCATGGGACTGGGGGAGTTGCCATATGAGGAAAGATTGAGGGAACTCAACATGTATTCACTGGTAGAGAGAAGAGGAAGAGGGGACATGATAGAGACCTTTAAGTACTTGAAAGGCATAACCAAAGTCAGAGAGGGAGGATTGTTCTGTTTAAAAGGAGGAAGGGTCACTAGGGTGTACAGTCTGAAGTTGGAAGGGAGAAGGTTCAGCAGGGAAATGAGGAGGCACTACTTTACAGAGAGAGTGGTAGTGAGGTGGAACACACTGCCAGAAGAGTTAATCGAACTGAGGACAGTGGATAGCTTTAAGAAGGGTCAAGAGCAGGATTAGTACAGCCAAGAACAAAAAGGTGGGAAGACCAGGAAAGGGGAGAAAGGGAGGGCTGTGGGTGGTGCTGGGGCAGCTGTAGCAATATGAACCTAAGAGCTGCACAATCGGGAACTCTTGATAGACCTGTGAGCCTTTTTCTGCTAGCAATTTCATATGTTTGTATGTTTGTATATTTCTCTCAAATGTCAGGGAAAATTAATTTGAAACCATTTATTTTCTTTTAACGTTAGGGTTTCAGTCCACTTATCTACTCAAATCTCTTGCTTTTCAATACATGAGATGTTTTTGTCCACTATGTAATTTTGTGTTAAATATCTAGAAGATTTATAATCATACATTGGTTTTTCATTATACTTGCCCTCATCTCGTAAATTTCTTCGTTCATAACCAATAAAGTTTCTATAATGGACACATCTGCATTGCAAGGATGTGTTATATGATCCAGTAATTCTCTTGAGAGTACTAAAGATACTTGTTTTGTGTTCATTGCTCAAGGGCTTCTAGGATTTGTACATCGTAAGAGCCCTGAGTACATTTACTTTCCATCTTTCTATCTGAA
Organism: Neoceratodus forsteri; assembly: GCA_016271365.2. Classification (NCBI taxonomy): domain Eukaryota; kingdom Metazoa; phylum Chordata; order Ceratodontiformes; family Ceratodontidae; genus Neoceratodus; species Neoceratodus forsteri. Next base: position 1,390,003,835 of record CM028130.1, on the reverse strand, counting down.
AAAGGTTACAACTAAATTTTGGGGTGTTATATTCTTTTATGTCTGGGTAAGCTAATTGGGAATCTTCTACTTCATTCTGCCCATTATTTGCAACCAAACCTTCCTTAGTTCTTAACAGGGATTTAAATTTGGTAATGGTGGAACCCAGATCTTTTACCACCTCAGCCACTTTTACCTTATTCTGATCAGGGATAAAGCCACCATCCATACTTGGTCAGTTACATTCTCCAGATTTAGTAAACCCTGATTACCATTCTTTGCCTTAACTGTCATTTTCTCATTCTGCTTAAGAGATATGGTGTGAGTATGTATCTGTGAATTGAGATCTATAATGTGATGATTTTTACCCTTAGTTCCTTCCTTAATTTTTTTTTTATTTTGATAACCAGGACAGGCACACTTAGCAGAACCAGAGGAAGGGGAAAAGGGGGTGAAAGCAAGTGAACAGTCTTCTTATACACATATATATATATATATATATATATATAAATATATATATATATATATATCTATATCTACACACACACACACACATATACATGCATACATACATATATATTATTTATTTATTGCTAGGATTACAATACCTTTGAACCAGAGGTTCTTTTACAAAGGTTCCAGGTCAAGTACAAATAGAGATGGTGAGTAAAATACAGAACCAGGTAACATAGATGAACATAGAAAATAACATGAGTTAAACAGTACATTAAAAGTACAATTATAGCAACTGTTAACAGTTCATAATTGGGAATACATATGTTCAGGGTAATTACAAATAGATAAAAGTCATAAATACATAACAGTATGCAAAAATTCATATGTGGTACAAGTAGAGGAGGTAAGAGGCGAGTGAGGGAAAAGGCAGGTGGAAGTCAAAGATATGTGGAAGGTACAGCAAGAAGTAGAATGGTGGCGTAGGCAGCAGAGCTATGGTATAAGGCAGGGATGAAGGGAAGGGGAGATAGGGAAAGAGGGAGTAGGATTGGTTGGAAAGGAGAGGGAGGTGTGTAGAAAAAGAAAAGGGCTGGAGTGGAGGGCAAGATGGGGAGAAGAGTGAGAGGAGGGTTGATGCAGTCTAAGGTGATCTAGTCAATACAGAGTAGGGGCTGAGGGGTGGTGCATGCTGAGGTCAGGAAAGAAGAAGGGTAGAATGCTCAGGACAGATGCTCAGATCTAGGATAATAGGAGCTAAGCTTGGGGGATACAAGATGGCTCAGAGGGGCTGATTTGTTACAGGGGGCAGTCACAAATAGTGATAGAATTCAGGTGCTGATGAAGGCTACTTTTAGAGGGACCAAGAGTAGGGTGTCTGTTGATCTCAGACGGGAGATTATTGATCCAAGAAGGGGCTCTAAATCTAAAGAATCAGTGCCCCTGAGTGGTCCGTCAGAAAGGGACCTGGTATTTTGTCAGGTTGGATTTACGCATGTAGCAGGGGTTTGGTGCTGGTAGCAAAAGCTACAGGGTGGTTGGCGGGGTTTGGCTGAGACTAATTTTTTTAGCAAAAAGGCAAGTCTTGTAGTTGACCCTACTTTTGAGATTCAACCAAAGAGTTTGCACATAAAGATCACGGGTATGGGTGAACCTTGGGGCACCAGAGACAAGCCCACAAGCCTTATTGAGAGGCACATTTATTCTTTTCTTAGCAGAGTCAGTGGCAGCTCCATAGATGATCAGGCCATTATCAGTGATAGAAACAACAGAGCTTGAGATGGTGGTTCTGAGGGTTTCGGGGTGAGGAAGTGCTGTTGTCTATATAAGGTGCTGATCCTAGCATTAATAGTTTTAGATATAAGGTTGATATGTGAGGAGTAGGGCAGGGAGCTATCTAATGTTATGTCTAGATACTTAAATTCCCTGACTTGTTCAAGGGGGAGATTTTGGTTGTTAAGGATGGTTAGGGTGTAGGATTTGCATTGGCTATGCAGAATTGACAAAGCATTGATTTAATTTTTTTATAGTTCATTAGTAGCATATGATCTCCAAACCAAAGTTCAATTGCTGCAAAACTTGTCCAGAGATCTTAGGTGAGTACGGTGGGGTCGGAGTGGGTTGAAAAAAGGACAGCATCATCAGTGTACAGAATAATGTTGCAAGGGCAGGCTTTAGGGAGGAAATTGAGGAAGAGGCTGAACAATAAAGGTCCAAGGGTAGAGCCTTGGGAGATGCCTGAGTTGACAGGGCATGAGCTGGACAGAGTGTCGTTAATTTTGACTTGCTGTGTTCTGCCACTAAGATAGCTGAAGAACCGCCTGGTGACCTCTGAGGAAGGGCCTATAGTATGGATCAAGTGGAGTAGGAGGGAATGGTTCACAGTATCAAAAGCCTTGGTGAGGTCGACGTAGATCGGCCCTGCCAGTTGGCCTTGGTCAAATGCACAGTGCAGAAAGTCACTGTATTCCAGCAAGGGGGTGGTTGTGCTGTACCCCTTTCTAAAGCCATGCTGCTCCCTGCATTGGATATTGTATTTGTTAAGGTATTCAGTCATCTGGTCAGCAATGATGCACTTGAGTGCCTTGGGGGGATGGAGATAGGGCAGTAGTTAGAGGTCTGTGCTCTATTGCAACTTGTATAGACAGGCACAACTAGAGCTGTCTTTCAGAGTTGTGGGAATTGTTCTTGGGAGAGGGAGAGGTTAAGAAGAATGGTAAGGGGCTTAAGGATGGCATCAAGGGTCTGGTGCAGGAGTTTAAGATCTATGGTGTCATTGCTCAACCTAGTGTCACCAAGACTCTTTATAAGTATTTTTTGGTTTTTGGCATGGAGTAGAAGGGAGGGGGTCTTAAAGGAAGGGGGTGCCCATGGCACTAGGTTGAGTAGCAGGCTGCCTTAGGAAGTCAGAAGGGAATATACCAGAGTGGTTAGTGAAGACATCATTAAGGGCATCTGCAATTATTGGTGAGTCCTGTGAGAGAGCTCCATTGGCATAAATTGCATTGGGGGCTTTAGGGGGCATTTTTGAGGGCTTACCAGTGAGGTCTTTAATGCTTTCCCAGAAACGCTTCCCAGTACCCCAGGAGTCTGTGAGTTCACACTTAAAGTATTCCTTTTTGGTATGATGTATCTACCTGGTACAGGAGTTATGTGCTGCCTTTTAATGTTGCATGTCAGAGGGCATCCCAGTGTCATGTGTTAGGTGCCAGAGATTGTCCCTGTCACGCAACATTTGGATTAACTAAGGGGTGATCCAGGGATTAGTTTCTCTCTTTGCCTTATGCTTGTGGTGTGGCACAATAAAGTCACAGCCTTTGTTAAAGTGGTGAATAAAATAATCAAGGGCAGCATCCACACTATGGGCAGATTCTAAAGGGGACCAGTTGGTGTGCTCAAGGTAGTGCTGAAGATGTTGAAGGTACCCTTTCTTAAGCACGCACTGCATGTATACCTTGGCAGGAGCCTTAGGGGCTTTGTTTGACCAGTGGTAGATGACTGGGGAGTAGTCACTCAGTGAGTCTGATAGTACCTCTGTGTGAGTTATCCTGTTAGGGTGGGAGGTGAGGATAATATCAAGGAGTGAGTTGTTCCCAGTTCTGTAGTTGGTCCTAGTGGGGGTGGTAACAAGTTGAGTGAGGTTAACAGCTGCAACGGTGTCCTTGAAGGGGTCAGATTCTGGGGCCAGCCATCTGGTGTTAAAATCACCTTGTACAATAATTTTGGCATTAGAAGGTAGGCCAGCTAAATAACTAAGGACCAGGTCAAAACCTATATTTTGTTCTCGGGGCAGGATATAAACAGAAAGTATAACTATAGATTTTCCATTGTGGCCAAGTACGGCCATAACAGCTAAAATTTGTGACTTGTTGGATGTTGGTGGGTTGGTTAGTGCATGCCCACAATACACTTCTTTTAAGTAGAGTGTACATCCCCCACCTTTTTTACCCATCCTGTCTAATCGAAACAGCGTGTAACCTATTATCTAGATTGCAATGTCTGGGATTTTAGGGGACAACCAGTTTTCATTAATGGCTAGTGCATCAGGGTTGTGCTGCACAGCCCAGGCTCGAAGATCATCTATCTTAGGCAAGATGCTGCGGATATTCATGGAGGTTAACTTGAGTGAACATTTACTCTGATTGAGGTAGGGAGCTGGCTGGGGCAGGCCAGGGTTGGGGTGAATATATTCCAAGACAGGAGGAGGATAAGTAGGAGAAATTCATGCAGGTGGTGCTGTTGCAACCAACGTGGAGAATATGAGGATAATATGGGGGGAGATGTAAGGAGGTGTAAGAAAGGGTAGTGTAAAACAATGGGATGGCTAGTACCACAGCTAGTTGTTACTGAAAGTATAGAGGGAAGAGTTGGAAGGAGCTTAGGGGATTAGTAACCAATGTTAATTCCTTAGCAATTGCTACAGTTTAGCAGGTAGGGAAGCATGGGACATTAGGTTGAATGGGAGAGAAAAGGGTGAGGAGAAAGGTAAGCCTTCGCAGGTGTTCGGTAGGCAACATAGTGTCAGGGCAGTGGTGCTAGTCATCAGCAGTTATCAGTGGAAAGGTAAGTGAACAAGGTAAAAAATAAAAGGAGAGGTGGAGGAGGAGCAGTAGTAGTGTGGACTAAGGAGCTTAGGAGAGAGGATGAAAGCATGGGTAGAAGAGGTGACTGCAGTGGAGGCTAGGGGATAGTGAGGTTTCCTCAGCTTGAGGAGGGGCACTCACAGTTTAAGATGGATTGATTTGTAATACCATAGTAGGGCTGCTAGAATAGAGCAGTGGTTAGAGTCCCCTCCTCCAGACCAGAAGGTTAGAGGTTCAAGTCCCGCCTTTGAAAAAAGACCAGGGCATAGATGAAATGTAAGATTCTGTGGTGTGACTTTAGTGATATCAATGGGGAGCTGATATATAGTACCAGGGAAAGCAGTGTAAGGTTAGTTACAGATAGGAGTATCATTAGCACCACCTAGTGGCAGGCCTGAGTGAAGGGACTGTGATTGAAAAGAGTCTGCTGCTAAAGACTCATCTGTGCTGCTGTCTGCTCCAGTGTGGGGCCTGGGTGAAGGGACTGTAATATATATTATGGTAGCATGGTAGTGCTACCATAGTTAGGGTTGAGGAGCCATTTACATGTTAAACCCAAAATTTTGCACCTTAATGACTTTGCAACCGTTCAACGGATTCGCCTGAAATTTGGCATACAGAATCAAGAACCACACGCCTTGGGATCTGCCAAGTTTCTTACCAGTCAGATATACAGCTGTGGAGGTATTAAGAGTGATCTGCGTGTGCGTTTACGCTTTTTTTGGAATTCTACGGTCTCGCCTACAGGTCACATGGTTTGTGCGACTGGTCCAAAATCTTCAGAGAACGTGCAGCCAGGGTCCCCGATGTGCCTTTCAAAGATTTCGTGAAAAAATATTAAACGGTTCAAAAGTTATTCAAGAAACAAGTTCCCATTATACGTCAATGGGAAAAGTTAACAAAAAGTTCAACACTTTCGCAAATGCACTTTTTACTGTCACAAATGGCCCTTTTACTGTCACAAATCCACCATTTAGTTTTCAGTTAGTGATCAGAAAAATGCTTGGCATTTAAAATTGAGACCCTCTAGCAACCTAATTCTTTTTGTATTCACCTAGTCGGGCCCTGAGGATGCTAGCCATGTCTTTATTTTGGGGTAAAACACCCAATAAATATGTTTTTCAGATTTCTGGAAAAAGTACTTTCACAAAGTAGTGTCGCATTCACAAAAGTGTCGCAAATTTTTGCGAAAGCTTTTGCAAATCACGACACTACTTTGTGACACTATGCCCAAAATAACAGTAATTCTTTGGCAGTCCGCTGCAAAAGAACAGTTTGGAGACTTGGGCTGAAATTTGGAGGGAACACAGCCGACATCTCACAGATGTGCCTTTCAGTGTGTTGCTGAAAAAATATTACATGGTGGCAAAGTTATGGTACTCCAAAGTTGACGCTTTTTTCCATAGGATAACATTACGGCGTATGATGCATTGCAGCAATCATTTGGCACCCTGCTGCAAAATAACAGTTTTGTCTTTTGGACTGCAATTTGCAGGGAACACAGCCAACATCCCACAGATGTGCCTTTCAGTGGTTTGGTGAAAAAATATTACAGGGAAGCAAAGTTATGGCAGTCCAAACTTCTGTTTTTTTCCCATAGGATAACATTACGGCGTTCGCCGCGCCATTCAGGGCCCGAATCTCGAAAACGGTGCGAGATACGGACTTTTTGCCGAAAAAATTCTTAGCCCCCTAACAGGGGTTAAGTACAAAACTAGTCAGGTAAGTGATAACACATATGACTTTTAAATTTTTTTTCTATGTAGTACGGTTACTGAGATATAAGTGATTTACTATTCCAAGTCCTCATTTTTGTGTTCCAAGAGTCATTATTTTGCATACGTTCTTTCCACTCACTGTCTTTCTCTATACAGCTTTTGGGGAAAACCAGACTGTGCGCTTACATTACTGTTACCATTACTGTTTCTGCTTGCGGTTCCGTATCCGTTTCACTTACCGTTCACATTTACGCCACCATGTGCGTTACCCTTTTCGTTTTCATTTGCGTTTGTGTTGTTTTTAACCTTTCTGTCTACAGTACTGTTTCCCTTCTGTTTCTCTTTGCGTCACCATGCGCATTACGATTTGTGTTTGAAGGCACAATGTTACTATGTGACAAGACATCAAGTGGCGGGTTCCCGTGCTCCTGCCGCCGCATTACATTCACTATTTCTCATTATCATTCTCAAAAAGAAGGGAAATTAGAGGCAAAAAGCTCTGTTTAATGCATCAGTTAGGGTTTTTCCACAGCAACAAAAGTGAGGAAATTCGATGTTAGGGTTAAAACCCCCTTTGCACCCCTCCAGCCCACCCCCAACTGGAATCAGGGTGTGCATTGGGGTCATCGGTCCTAACTGTCACCCCATTCTCCTATTTCCTCAGCTTCTTTCCCATGTGATAGGGTGACAGTTGGGGCGGCGGCTCAGCCGATTCAGGGGTGCTCAGGAAGTGCAAAGGAATCCAGCTCTAACAGCGAATCTAATTTCTATACTGTAATTTCTTCTTTAATGCGATAAACAAATTTCTTGAATTTAATATATATATAAAATATATATATATATATATATATTACAAGGGAGCAGTTGTGCCCTTATAGTTAGGGTTGAGTAGGCAGTTTAATGTTAAACCCAAAATTTTGCACCTTAATAACTTTGCAAACATTCAATGGATTTGCACAAAATTTGGAATGTGCTGTCCCGTGGGGTAGTTGTCCTCATGTGCCAAGTTCCATTTTGATCAGATGTGCAGTTTTTGTGCAGCACATAGTGAAAAAAGTACATTTTTAGCTTGTGTTTGCCAAGTTTTCCTGAATTTTCCTCATTGCCCTGCACCCACACCATTTGGGATTTTAGCCTGAACTTTTTGGGGTAGAAAGAACATGCTCAACGGAATAAGCCAGCATTAATTTGGCGAATAAATATTACTCCAATCCAAAGTTAGTACATTTTGAAAATCTGGGTTCTGAGCATGCTCAGTTCAATCTTTTGGATAGCTGCACAGCTGCAAACAAGGATTTCAGCTCACGAACAAGGATTTTGACAGTTCATGAAGGGGAATTCATTAAATCCCTGTTCATGAGAAAAAAAATCCTTGTTCATGAGGTGCCATCTTGTTTTAAATTCTACCCCATAACAAAATATCATTACTTGCCCCATGGATGTATTCTGTGGAAATCAATGCACTGAGTTTTGTTCAGGGCAATGTCCTCTACAAAACCATGTGATTGATTTCCATGAGTTTCTTAAAAAATGGACACTTTGTAATTTGAAAATCCCCATTCACAACTCACTTCCAATCCCCGTTCATAAGGTGTCCAAATCCTCGATCGTGAACTGATATCTGTTCGTGAGCTACCAAAATCCCTGTTCATGAGATAAAGACCAGATATCCCCTTCTCACAAATGAGGATAGCTCATGAATGGGAATTTGGACACCTCATGAATGGGGATTATACAATCCCAATGCGTTAGCTGATCCCTGTTAGTGAGATGAACACCAGATGATCAGATATGGCCATCTAGTTGTGAGATGAAGACCAGATGGTCAGATAGGGCCATATGGTCCTCATTCCACCTCACCAACAGGCATTCACAAAGGTGGATTTCCCCAAACAAAAAAAACAGTCTCAGCACTTATTCTTCAAATGCCGACATGGGGTGCCCAGTCCTCGTATTGTCACGTATCTCCCTCCACAACCCCATCGTCTGTCAGTCTGTGGAGGATGGCACATGGGGGGGGGGTTGGGGCAACCCTAATGTTCTCATTTCCTGATGTTTTCTGCTTTAACCATAAATGATGCATTAAATGTAGTTTTTTGAAAAGAATTTCCTTACTTTTTGAGAAAACGTATTATAACTACCAAAAAAAACATGTATTGGTGGGAGCGTGGCTCGCTATACAACATATATTGGTGGGAAGGGCCCCATGCACTCACCAAGTTGCCCATATGCATATCTGGGTTGCTGGAGGTCAGGCAGGTGGTTGAAGGATGGAGCATTGAGTTGACTGCTCTCCTGCTCTGGGGGGGAGGGATGGGAGCACAGCTGGTGCTCAACAGACCCCTGGCAGATGCCAGGAGTAGTGCAGTAACCAGGTTGTCCAGTCGTTCTGGGAGCAGGGCAGATGCTGGACATCATTGCACGTATCTGCCCTCTCAAAGGGAAAAAAGCACCGGCAGTTCAAGATGACGTCACTCTGGTACCTACCTGTATGACTCTCCACTGCTGTTCTGCTCCACTGGCTGAATTACAGTCCATGGCACCACCACAGGCCCCGAACCCCACCCTGGGGTGGTAAGCCAGGACAACAATGTCAGCGATGCCGACACCTTCTTCCGTCATTGGAGGTGCATAGGGGAGTCCAGTATTTAGGTGCTCCAGGTAATGATCTTAGTTCAGAATGCCATGACCTGGTGGCAAGTTTAGACAGTATGCCCCTTGAGCACCAAAAATGAGCATTGCAAATAATGCTGTCACCTAACATTGCCTCAGACCAACAACAATGTTATTTTAGCATATTGGTAACATTGAGGGGTGGGGTAGTGGGTGGGTTTGAGGTGGTAATGAAGAAGGTTGTTAATGGAAGTTGCACTCATTGACATTTGAGTTAAGAGGGGGAAGTTGAGATTATGCATGATTTACAGTAATTGAAAAAGACTTATGTAGTTATAGCACCATGCAGTCATTGAAGGATAAAATGCTTTCTTGAAAGACTCATTTAATTGGTATATTTATAATGAGTTAACGGAGCAGCATTATTATGTAGAATGAGCTGTGAATGCGATACTGGCAGACATGCCCTGAATTTGCAGAAACACTCAATATTAAGATAGCACTGGGGCTCTCCTGAGGCATGTAAACATGAAAAAATTCTGCCTGTGGAGATACCAGCACAGTATTAACAAAACAATGAACCACTCAGAAATGGATCACATTTTTACAACATAAATGCATGCATTTTGATTTGGACACCATTGCATACTTTCTGATAAGTTTTCCGGGTTCATTTTATAGAACGAGAAAGGTGCTCTTTAAAAGTTAGCTTGGTAATAGGTCTGCGGCTCCTAATTTAGGTTTAGATTTCTTACTCCTTAAAGTCAGAAGACTGATTTAGAGATTTAAAGAGCACCTTTCATATATTTTCCCAACCTAATGCATAAAATCCTTCTTGCTGCCTAATGTTTCTATGTGTATTTCATTGTTTCATTACCCTGCTCCATTTGGCATATTTGTTTTTTGAAAAAAAAAGAAAGAAGGGGAAAGGAAGAGAAAATGGGGGGGGGGGTTAGGTGCTTTATCTTACAGATCAGTACATTGAAAGGTTCCACTCTGCCGAGTGCTGCTGAAGTGCCTGAATGTCACGATATAGAGTTTGCGAGAATGTAGAAGGTGTTATTATTATAGCTGTATAATGGACTGCATTAATTTCCCCAGCAATAAACACGTTCGATCCCCTGGAAAGTGGTATATCTGTGTTATATGTGTTGCAGTATCAGTTTTGAACCCACCACTGTCATGGATGGTGATAACTCTAGTGCCTCAAACATTGTAAATAGTGGATGACTTCAGGACAATCAATTTTCCTGGTGTTGTTTACTGCACTACAGTATATGCTGTTATTATAAATATTTCTGTTTTTATTCCTGGGCATGGGGATGATCAAGTGGAGTATTTCTCTGTAGCCAGAGCACAGGAAGGTTAGGCAAGGAGAAGAGTTACATTAGGGGAGTGTCGACAATTCATGGGCTGAGACCCAGTCATCCAGGATTTTATGTTTATTGGAGGTTCATAGGGGAGTCCATTATTTAGGTGCTCTAGGTAATGACCTTAGTTCAGAATGCCGTGACCTGGTGGTAAGTTTAGACTGTATGCCCCTTGAGCACCAAGAATGAGCACTACAAATAATGCAGTCGCCTAACACTGCCCAGGCCAACAACAATGTTATTTTAGCAAATCAGTAATTTTGGGGGGTGGGGGTAGTGGGTGGGTTTGAGGTGATAATAAAGGTTGTTAATGGAAGATGTACTCACTGACATTAGAGTTAAGGGGGAAGTAGAGATCAGGCATGATTTATAGTAATTGAAAATGACGTCCATAGTTGTAGCACTATGCAGTCATCGGAGGACAAAATGCTTTCTTGAAAGACTCATTTAATTGGGATATTTATAATGAGTTAACTGAGCAGCATTATTGTGTAGAATGAGCTGTGAATGCGATACAGGCAGACATGCTCTGAATTTGGAGAAGCACTCAACATTAAGATGGCACTGGGGCTCTCCTGAGGCATGTAAACATGGATAAAGTCTGCCTGTGGAGATACCAGCACAGTATTAACAAAATGATGAACCACTCAAAAACGCATTGCATTTTTACAACATAAATGCATACATTTTGATTTTTACACCATTGCATACTTTCTGATAAGTTTTCCTGGTTCATTTTGTAGAATGAGAAAGGTGTGTTTCATCCTGGGGCAAGTCACTGTGTGTGTGTGTATATATATATATATGTGTATATATACTGTATATATATATATATATATATATATGTGTGTATATATATATGTATATATATATATATATATATACACACAACACACACAAACACATATACATACAGAGAGCGAGAGATGTATATATTTTATATATATATATATACATATTCTTTACAAAAAATGTCATTAATGCATCAGTTAGGGTGGATACCACAGTGACAAAAGCAGGGAAAATAGGCGTTAGGGTTTCCAACCCTAGCACCCCACCCCAGGGATCCCACCCCTACCACCCACCATTCACACACCGACAGGCATTGGGGAGTGCCATGCGGTCATAAGGCAACCATCTAACTTAAAGCTGTACTTTAATGTTAGAACCCAACCACCCCCCTCCCTCCATTCCCTGCTCTGATTCAGCAACTGGCACTGCCCTCTACACACCACCATGGCCATCCACAGAATGTGTTATGCGCATACTGTATACATTATACAGTATGCACACATTGACAATGCATTCTGCAGCTGGCAATGGCGGTATGCAGAGGGCAGTGCTGATCGCAGAATTGGAGCAGGGAATAGGGGGAGTGGAGTGGCTGGGCAATGCCTGATTGGGTGTGGAGGGTGGGGGTCCACTAGTCAATCAGGGATTATGTTTGCAATGCAGTTTGGTGACATTGAGGACTGGGGAGTCCTATAGCACTAGTGCACTTTTTTCATCATACTCCAGGAAGATCGGGAATAGATGGTGGGGTCCACTATACCATGAGGGCTTATGTTCACAGAGAAATTTGGAGGGGCCCTTCACTGTTGGGACAGTTAGGGTACAGTAGGGACACCAGTGTAAAATACATGTTAGTATAGCACATTGCAATGGCACTGGGCCAGGTGCCACATCACTGGATCTCAAGCCCATCTGTGCCCCTACACTCCCACTGCATCCTCATGTGTCCCTATGCCCCAGGGTCCATCATAACATTGTATTTCTTCACCCCCCCACCACTATCCTGGCCCCTCTACTGTTGAGCTGGGTGATGTGGGGAAGGGGCAGCTGCATACCTGTGCCTAATCCTGTAGGTGAAGCCAAGTCTTCAGGGCATCTTGTGTTCTGTGGCACAACCAGGAGTTTGGCACAGGGACCCTGCAGATTATAAAATCTGGTGCAAGGTCTCTGGCACAAATGGGGTTTGCCACAACCCTTAGAATGATGAAAGTTGTGTCACTCTAAGGGGTCTTTGAAAATTGGGCCAAATTAGTGTACATAAAGAGAGTAAGAAAAGTTGATATCAGTAGAAAAAAGTAGTTCTTGTCATAGACTTACAATGGAGTGCTTTAATTATAAGTCACTAGAGGGTGTTCGTGTCTTTCTGTGTCTGCACTACAATCCAACCCCCCCCCCACCAACACACACACTCTCAAAACCATGTTTTTTATTTATTTGTTAGTTTGCTGACTCAGTGTAAGATACAGCTAGTGGGACCCATTGTCAGCGGACGTATTTAGTGTGATGTCCCCCCCAGTACACACAACATTTATTTTGTGTCCTTTTTGATTTTTTTTAAACCTTTTTATTTACCTTAGCAGTTTACTCATGTTAAACAGCTGCCTTGACTGGGAGTGAGCATGTCCCTTAGTGGCCGCCATTGACAGTACTTTGCTGCTTTGAGGCTCCTGAACCACATCCGTCTGAGGTACAAAAAGAAATATGAAGTTCTTGTTTTTTGTGGCTCGTTGGTTTATTGACACAATGAGGTGTGGCGGAATAGAGCTCACAGAATGGAGAAACTGTCAGTATGTACAATGCAGAGTGTGGTGCAGCAGAAGTAAGAGCTGGACTTGCGAGGAACAAACAGACAGAGTGTGGTGCAGTGAGAGCGAGAGCTGGACCTGCGAGAAACAAATGGGCAGTGAGCAAATTGAAATAAGATATTGACAATATCAAAACTTTAGGGCTTGTGTAAGAAGGGGGAGCTTAGATACACTTAATGGGATTTTTGTTTGGTTTCTCTGATGGTGCCACCGCTCTCCAGTTCCATTGGATGCTAGTTGGAGATCACAGTCACTTGTAGTTTGAAATTGTTGAGTGGGACAGGGTGGTACAGTGATATGTATATTGATGTGGCATTGTCTGGCATAGCTAGTGCCAGTTGTAAGGTTATGGTTTGATAAGGACATGGCAGTAAGATATATAGAAATGTTATGCCTCATAAAGGAGAACATTTACAAGGAAATTGATGGGTGAAGCTGCAGAAAGTTACAAATTTCACAAAATTCATGAAATGTGAATTGACTGAATTCACAAACTTTGACCACTGAAGTTCATGTTTATTTCAGCGATTAGACCAAAATTAGGTAGAAAAGTGACCACTTCACAAAAACAAACTCTGGCTAGAGCCAATAGGGCTGCATGGGAGGAATTTGGGGCTAACAATTATGAAAATTACCAAAGTTACAAGTCTGTATTAGCAAAATGTAAAGCAGCCTCATAAATTTGTTTTGTAATATTTGTACACCAAATTTTCAACATAGCCTTGTTATGATGCTGCCTCATGAAGAAGGGCAGAACAAATGTTCAGCTCCTGCCCGAAAAGTGATTTCACACAGGGACTTCAAAATCAACTTTCGGGATGCAAAAACACATTTTGGGCCAGAGTTGAAAAATGACAGCTGTCACATTCATGAGGTGCTCTAAAGAAATGGCAATGTTGTAAATTTGAGGTAAAAATATTTAAAATTGCAAAAGTTATGAGCTTGCATTCACAAAATTCATCATAGGCTCATGACATTATTTTTTAATATTTTTACACCAAATTTTCAACATAGCCTTCTTCTGACCCCACCTCATTAAGAAGGGCAGATAAAATGGTTAACTCCTGCCAAAAGGTGATTTCGTGCAGAGACTCTAAAATCACTTTTTGGGATACGAAAAACATTTTGATCAGGATTTGAAAAATGACAGCTGTCACGTTCATGATGTGCTGTAAAGATATAGCTATATTTAAAATGTGGGTAAAAATATTGAAAATTACCAAAGTTATGAGCCTGCATTCCCAAAATTCAATGTAGGCTCATAACGTTGTTGTTTTTTAATATTTTCACACTGAGGCCTGGATATTCAAAGCTGGGTTGCACATGCACAACTGTGGAGATGCGCCATAGAGTGATATTCAGCGGAAGCCACTGCCCTGTGCAAGTAACAGTGCACCAATGCACAACAGTAATGAATGCATGCACAAGGGCAGGAGGCGTACCCATGAATATGTGGCACAGTGCGATATTCAACCCCCGACCTGTGGCGCAAGTGAGGAGCAACTGCCAGATGTGCGGAGCAGACTTGAGCCTATAAAAACAGGGAGCAAGCAGGGGGACGGCACTTGTGCCAGAGGGGAGCAAGACAGAGGGAGACAGACAGGCTGACAGAGAGAGACAGAAGGAGAGAGAGAGAGAGAGACAGACAGAGGGGGAGAGAGAGACGGAGAGTGAGAGAGAGTGTGTGACAGACAGGGAGGCAGACAGATGGAGTGAGAGAGAATAAGAGGGAGAAGAAGCCACCAGACCCAAAGGGAGCAACACAGGCACCCACAGGGGTGGGAGACAGAACACACAGGTGACAGACAGCCAGGGTCAGGTGGGGCAGGAGGGAGCCCAGCTGAGCAAAAGACACTGCTCCACAGTGCTGGGTGGTCCAGTGGAGCCGGACCCCTAGGTGGTGATAGGACAAAAAGGGCCATGGCCAGTGCAGTATTCCAGATGGAGGCCATAATAAGGGGTGTGAGGAGGAGGGAGGCAGAGTGATGTGACCATGGATTGGCCCATTGGCGGTATGCCCGGGACAGGTGGTACTGGCCACACATCAGCTTTGAGACCCACACTGACATGGAGATCATGGGCCAGTATCACCTGAATCGGGTGATTCTGAGGCAGCTGTGTGAGATGTGCAGTGAGGAGATGCAGGCACCCACTAAACAGAGCCACACCCTGATGGTGGAGATGAAGGTAACAGCTGTCATGTGCCTACTCACCACAGGCACCTTCCAGAGACCAACAAGGGACACCACAGGCATAACCTAGTCAGCCACGTCATGACTCCTCACACAATTCCTCAATGCCCTGCTGGAATACATCCACTTCCCCAACACATAGGCAGAGTGTACATCAACCATGCAGGAGTTCCACAGGGTAGCACAGATGCCTGGCATGCTAGGGGCCATCGACTGCACCCATGTGGGCATCCACATGCCACCTGGCCTGGAGGGGGTAGCATATGTGAACAGAAAGGACTACCGCAGTAGCAACTGCCAGGTGGCGTGCGATGCCAGGGGGTGCTTAACCAATGTCTGTGCCACACACCTTGGGGGCACACATGACTCCTTCCTCTGGCACAGCTCAGCACTGTACCACAGGTACGAGAGTGGGAACATCCCCACAGGTCACCTAGTGGGTGAGTATGGCAAGACCACTAGCAGCTGGGTACAGCAGGGCATGGGAGGGGGGCAGGCAGGGTAGATGCAGTGACAGGAGTGCCAGGAAAGGGCAAGGGGCACAGTGACAGAGGACACCAGGCTAACCACATCTCTGTCCACATAGGTGACAGTGGCTACCTACTTAGGCTCTGGCTGCTCACCCCCTACCTGCACCCATCATCCCCAGCAGAGGAGCAGTACAATGAGGCACACGCCAGCATGTGGAACATAATTGAGTGTGTGTTCAAGATGCTGAAGGCATGCTTCTGTTGCCTAGACAGGTCTGGTGGTGCCCTACAGTGCAGCCCCTTGAATGCCTGCAGCCTATTGCTGTACTGCTGCATGCTGCATGACATGGTCATTGACCATGGGATAGCAGTCGAGGCTGAAGAGTGGGACAGCAGTGGGGATGACACAGGTGATGGGCCGTGGGGTGGTGGGCAGGTGGAGGGATCCCCGGCTCCAGAGGATGGCATGCCAGCATCATGACACGATCACACAGGAGCACTACAGTGCATGCAGGCAGGTGGACAACCCCCATGCACAGAACAGACACAGTGGCACGGCACACAGGCATGTGAGGGCATGGCCATGGGAATGCATGCACAGGCGTGAAGCAGGGGCAGGGGGCCGCGCCACACAGCCACACACAACACCATGCAGCACTGCACAGCAACACACACACACACACACATACACATGCACACACTGGCACCCTCAGGCATGCTCCCAGGTGCTAGCACTTGGCGTGGATCAGATGCAGGGCACCGGTGCACAGGTGCAACCAGTGCTGAGCTGCCATCATCACGCACACACCACATGAGACAGTGTGTGCACACAAGCAGCGTGTGGCGCGACACACAGATGTCAAGACCATGTCATGTGCACACACACACACGCACACACACACACACACATATGCACAGACACACACACAGACACTGCTCAGGTGCACACAGGATGGTGGCAGCAGACAGCAGACAGGGTGGCCTGCACATCAGGTTCGCCATGCAGACACATGGCTGTCACAGACATGGGGGCAGCTGTGACCACCCCACAGGGGTTGAACTGCAGGGACATGACCAGGTCCTCGCAGGGTTCTGCATGCAACCAAACAGGCCCACCCCAGGCATGCCTGGATGCCCACAGCAAAGCCCGCTGTCGACACTGAGGGGGTCATCTGATGCGGGGCCATGGGGTGGACATTGTACTCCATGGTGTCTGTGGCAGGCGCAATGCCGACTGTGATAGGTCTCATAGGTCTCATAGGTAAGAACAGAGCTATAATAGACAATAGTCCTTTTGCTTGCCATATCAAGAGTATCCCACTATATTATGCTCAGTGAGATAATTGTCTAATCTACTTTTAAATGTATTCATGCTATCACTAGCCACTACCTCCAATGGAAGCACATTCCAAATATTAGTTATTCTCAATGTTAGCCACGATTTCCTGTTTTTTAATCTTGGACATTCCACTTCTAATTGGAGGGGATGGGCCCTTCTGCTATATGATAACTTCCTAAAATTCAGCCCCAAGAGTTCCCATAAACCAGGGTCTGTAAGGGATTTAAAATTCAAACACATATTGCCCCTTAGCCATCTATAATCCAATGAATAGAGGCCCAAAATGTTTAGCCTGGTTTGGTAGTCCTGTCTTTTTGCCTCCACTATATTACAATTAGCCCTACACTGTACTCTCTCAAGCACATCAAGTTCAGTTTTCCCTCCAGGAGACCAAAACTGGGCACAATAGTCCAGATGTGGTCTCACCAAGGAGGTATATAGGGGAAACAACACTTCCCTGTTTCTACACTTTATGTGCTTTATAATACAGTATAGAATACCACTGGATTTCTTAATGATCCTGTTACAGTGTGTCTTAAAGGATAAGTCTTTTGTTATCATAATACCCAGATGGCTTTGTTGCTCCACTGTATTTAGTGTCTGTCCTCCAAGTGAGTATGTTCTATTACCGTTTGAACTCCCAAAGTGCATAATGCAACATTTGTCGTTATTAAAGGTCAGTTTTTTAACCAATGCCCACTTTTCCAGATCTCCCAAAGCTCTATGAAGATTTGCTACATCTTCCAGGCTATCAACTATGCTACCTACTCTGGTATCATCTGCGAATTTGGATACCTATATTCTAGTCTCCGTTTTCATTGAGGCAATATACGTATTAAATAAACAAGGTCCCAAAACGGAGCCCTGTGGCACCCCGCTAGTCACCTCTGCCCAAATGGAATACGTACCACTTACACTAACTGATTGTATTCATGTGTCAAGCCATGCTTCTATCCATCCAGTTACTTTACCCCCTATTCCATGTTCAATTAGAACATCGATAAGTTCACCATGTGGTACCTTATAAAAGGCTTTAGAAAAATCCAGGTATATCACATCCACTGAGTGCTTTTGGTCTAATGCTTTACTAACCCTACCGTAAAACTCAAGGAGGTTTGTCTGGCATGATCTCCC
Organism: Neoceratodus forsteri; assembly: GCA_016271365.2. Lineage (NCBI taxonomy): Eukaryota > Metazoa > Chordata > Ceratodontiformes > Ceratodontidae > Neoceratodus > Neoceratodus forsteri. The sequence continues at coordinate 1,389,985,888 of CM028130.1, read as the reverse complement.
CCTTGTAAAACCATGCTGCACTGGGTCAGTTTGTTCTGTTTCATTAAGGTACAAATTTATGTGATCTTTAATAATACTTTCTAAGATTTTACCCAAAACTGATGTCAGGCTAATAGGCCTATAATTTGACACCTCATGCCTGCTCCCCTACTTATGACTAGGCACCACCAATGCCTGTTTCTATACACCCAGGACTAGACCCTCATCTGGTGATCTTTGGTAAATAGCCGTAACTGGAACAGCCAAAATTTCTGCCATTTCCTTAAGTATTCTCGGGTGCAGCCCATCCGGGCCCTGAGATTTATTTTGATTTATTTTCTGAAGCTATTTAGAACCTCTTCCCTTGTGATCCGTAAGCCAATATCTGGTACTGAATCCAGGTGAGTTTTGTTATTAAATATGGATGTGAAAAAGCTATCATAATGTTGAGCTAATTGGAGCTGGTCAGTAACCATACTGCCATCAGTTCCATGTAAGGGTCCGATAGAACGACTTGTACCCCTCTTGTTGATGTAAGCATAAAAGGATTTGTAATTATCTTGAATCTTCTTTACAAGACTCAATTCGTATGTTCGTTTTGCATTATAAATACACCTTTTTGATTGTTTAAGAAGCATCTTATAGGAATCCCAGCATATACTACTGCCAGATTTCTTTGCCCTTTTGAATGCTTTATTATTCTTTTTAATCAATTTCTGCACCGATGGGGTCATCCATTCAGGCAAAATTTTATTTTTACCTACCTGGCTCTTAACTAACAGGGTGAAGGTTTTTGTTAAAGAAGACACCTTGTCCACAAGGTGGTCCCACACAAGATGTAATGGTTTATCCAGAAATTCCTCTTCCAGCTTCCATGCATTTAGGGAACATTTCATACTATCATAAGCTGCTTTATTGTAATTAAATTTAAATGTCTTGCCTTTTATATTACACAACCTTTTTCCAAAGGAAAAAAATTACCATGGAATGGTCACTAGACCCAAGAGGGGGGAGAACCTTGCAGTCATTTATTTTTTCAGTTAGGTTACTTAGAACCAAGTCTAGGATATGATTATCTCTAGTATTAGATGTAACCAACTGGTTCATTCTGGCAAACAAAAATGTTTCTAAATAACATGACTCAGTCATAGTATTAGTCTGGAGTGTATCCCAGTTGATACCAGGGAGATTAAAGTCTTCAAGGACATCATTGTTTTTAGTATTTCCAATTGTATTAATAAAATCTAACAATTGCACTTCATCCAAGGGGACTGTGAGAGATCTATACAACAAACCTATGTTACTAGTTTCTGTGTGTGGGCGGGATATCTTTACCCATAAGATCTCAGCTTTATCCCATTTTTGGGTATCTACCATTTCAGAAATTATACTGTCGGAGATATACAAGGCTACACCCCCACCCATTTGTGATTGCCTGTCTTTATGAAACAAGGTGTAACCAGAAATATGTTTATCCCAGGAATCACCAGGGCCCCACCAGGTCTCAGTTATGGCACAAACACAAATATCTAAGTTATTCATGGTTAGTTGTAGTTCTCCAAATTTGTTATTTAGACTCCTGGCATTCATAAGTAAGCAATTCCTTAAAACTGGATCATTATTTTTATTGTGACTTAATATTGGTCTACCAGGCCCTCTAACTTCCCCTTTTTGGAGTTTAAACCTTCCTCAATTACCTGTTGGAGTCGATATGCAAAAATCCATTTACCCCTCCTATTTAGATGAAGGCCATGCTGTGAATATAGTCTGCAATTCCAAAAACTGGCATCATGTTCCAAGAAGGTATAACCCTCTCAGAGGCACCATCTTTTCAGCCATCCATTTAGAAAATGTATCATGTTTTTCTTCTCCCTCCGCTGTGAGGGTCCTCCCTACTTCTTCATAGTCCCTTTGGATGTCGCGAACTCTCTTCTGCCCACATCATTTACACCAATGTGTAATAAAACTATTGGTTTAAAAGTATTTTCTTGTAAACCTGGGAAAAGTTGATGAATGTCCTTTATGCCCACCCCTGGAAGTGCACTAACAGTCGTAGTCAAATTCCTATGTTTACAAATAATCTGATCTGTATATTTCAGCATGGAATCCCCTACAACCAGTACATCCCTTGGTTTCACAGTCATCTCTTGTCCCACACTCTTATTGTCCCTGGTATTTGAATGTGCAATTTCCAGAGCTGGAGGATTTATGCTGGACAATGGTGGGGGGGATACCTGGTCCAGTAAACTTTCTTCATTTATAGTATCCTGGCTTAAGGCAGAGTATCTATTTGGGGTAAGCAAGTTTGAAGATCCCCCTATGTTTCTTCTGCCTTTCTTTGTATTTACATTTTTAGCTACTAGGCACCAATCCTCATCACCCGCTAGGTCCTTTGCCAAAACACTTTTCTGGTCACTAGACTCAGCAACTATTTCTGATGCACTATCAACAAAGTGTTCCAAGTTGCTGATGTCAATCTGCACCTGAACCCTCTGCTTTAAAACATTAATTTCAGCTTGTAGTATATCCAACACAGTGCATTTATCACACACAAACCCCTCCAAAATCTCCCCTTCTGCATACATATTACATATTGTACACAGCCTCATCCTAAATATCGCTCTTTACCTCAAATGTAGAAGTTTTAGGACCAAATCCCAGCAATCCCAGTGGACACCAAAGACACGCGCAGATGCGTGTGTCTCTGCACACGTCTCTGTGAGTGTCGCCAAGTGCCCTGCTCACAGCAGGGGCTGAGTTAAATACAGTGTGGTGACCCAGAAGTGTTCATTCAGGTCACAGATACACTCGTACTGGCAACGTACTCAAAACTGTTAAATTTAGACCCTCTATGTGTGGACTACTCATTCGTAGTCAAGGCACATGGAGTAAGCCAAAAACTTTTACAAAATAAGGTATATTAGCTGAAATTTAGTCCAGCACTCCTGCATGCAAACTACTCAGTTCTCTTCCTGTTTCCTGTGTAACTGGTAACAGGGCTCCCACACTAAAATTCACACAAAGTATTTATAAAAGTGTTTAAATATTTATAATGGCCCCAACACAGCCTGTTTGCATCAGAGGAAGTCCACAGTTAGTCTGAGGTTACTATTGGCTATGCGGTCTGGGGATGCGGTCGAGTCCTCCCACAGGTGCTGTATGGCCTCCAGGACCTGCGTGGTGCCCCTCTTGCACTGCTCGGCTGCCTGGTGCACCTCCGCATGGAGTGCATGCACCCCAGCTATGAGCAGCACCGGTTGCTCCAAGGAGGCCCACAGCAATCAGGTGTTCTCAGTCAAGGGGTCGGCGCCCAAGGGTGCATGGGCATGGTGCCAACCCACTGGTGGCGTATGACTGTGCTGCATGGTACCCCACTCAGGTGGCCACTGCACAGCAGAGTGCCCATGGGGCTGGTCAATGTCAAGTGCACTGGTGGTGAATGCTGCCCCCGGCTGCCCAACATTCCCAGCCATCTGCTGCTGCTGCCCCTCCAACCCCTGTGTGCTGGTCAGTGTCTGGGTGGTTTCACCACCACCACCACCACCCAGCGCCATTGTGCCTGTGTACACAGCAGAACCAGGGGCAGTGGCAGGCTGCTGTTCCACTGCCAACAGGCCACTGGCCTGTGCTTCCAGTGATGGTGGATGGTATGGGTGTCTCCCCCGTGACAAGACCCCACTGTCCAGGATTATGGGCACAGCATCATCGGTGTGAGACCCCACACCAATCTGTGTCTCTGCATAGTGCACACCATGGCTGGCATCCCACTGGAACACAGCCAGGGCTCTGTCCGCCACCACGCCCAGGATGTCCGGCTGGACGGCGGAGGTGTCCTGCAGCCAATTGGGCCACCAGATGCCCATGGAGATGGATGGCTTGTCCTCTGGGGCTGGGCCTGCCCCCACAGCAGCTGCAGGTGCCTCTGCCACTGCATGCTGGTGAGCCAGTACTGTAAGAGAACACAGATGTGTTAGTGCCGCTGTAACATCCGCCCCAGCCCCGCCATATCTACCATGCAATGATGGGTTTCCTCCAGTCTGGAAGCAAGACCACTGGTGGCTGTCCTGCTGGTTCATGTCCACCACCACCTCCACCCAAGCCATGGCCCTGGCCTGGGGTGTGCCAGTGGTGCCACTTAGCAATGGTTCCCTGTTGAGGTACGCCTCAAACAGGGCATCAGCCTCCACCTTTGTAAAGTTGGGCCTGTGCTTGTGGGCAGACCCACACTCCTTACCCTCCTCATGCTCAGACATGTTGCTACCTGTGCAGAAGGACATGTAGTTACTGGCTGCAGTGACCCACTCCAGCCATCCATCCTGCTGTGCTAGCCATCACCTCAGCAGGCGCAACTTACCTCTGACTGTTGCAATACCAGTCCATGGCCTGTGCTGTTGTGCAGTGCCTTTATAGCATATTGCATGCAAATGGCTGTTTCACAATGGTAATGACATGCAAATATCCCCACTGCACCATGGATAGGCTGATGAGCTCATTGGCATATGAATGATGAATATCGCGCTCTTGTGCATTGTGTAATGGACTTGCTCTGGCGCATGTCGTGGCACAATGCCGTGCATCTCCGGGGATGCCCGATTTCTGGAGGTTACGCAACTGTCCATGAGGCATGCATCCCATGCACTTTGTGTACGTGCGCTACTGGGCACCATTTTGAATCAGCTATTGCATTGGCAGCAAGGCATGCTGTGCAGTGTGATGGGTGAGGAATTGGAGCCAGGTGGAGCTGGTTAACCAGGTGGTTCAGGTGGCACCCCATGCCACCGGCCTGTTCAGGCAACAGCTCCTGCAGCGGCCCATGACTGAGGTGTGGCAGGCAATTGAGGATGGGCTGATCCAGGCCACAGGGGTGCAGCACACCAGGAAGCAGTGCCACCACAGGTATGGTGACCTGGTGAGGAGGGACCCAGATTGGCTGAGGGCGCTGCAGGTGCATGTCCACAGGGGGCCATGCCACGACCAGGTAAGTGGGCTCATACTGCGTCTGTGCATGACCACCATACCATGGTGTGGCAGGGCTGCATGCCATGCCGGGGGGCCCTGTCATTGTGTGCTCTGTGGCATGGCATTGCCTGTCATTGGGTACGCTGCACCATTGCCCTGCAGCCTTGCCTGGCTGGGGTGCACACTGTGCTTTGGGGTGGGGGGCGGTGGGCTCATGCTGTGGCTGTGCTCTGATGTATGCCTGTCTGTGTTCCTGTCCTAGGGCCTGAAGATCAGAGGTGTGCCAGGGCAGCTGAGGGCCCTTTGGCAGGGGGAGCAAGACGAAGTGGTGGTGAAGAAGCGGCTGCAGGACCAGCGCGTGCAGCACCATGGTGGGCAGGTAGGCACTGTGCATTCCCTCATTGCTGTGCAGAGTGGTCAGTGGGGGTGGGGGTATGGCCATGGCTTCCTGTACCTTGTGCTGTGTTAGTTGTGTGCAGCACACAGTGCAGTGTGCGTGGCACTGTGGAGTGGCCATTGTACATGTGTGGCAACTGTTGATGGGCTGGGTGTGTGTCCAGCTGCCACCAGTGTTGCTGTGGTTCTGCTGCAGCACCATGCCACCTGCCTGCCACTGTACGGTTGGGTGGCCCTTGGGCAGCGGTGTCCAGCACTGTGCACTGTCGTGGCATGCCAGGTTGGCAGCAGGCATAGGCCCACCCACTGTGGGTGGCCAGAGTGCCACTGCAGGGGCATGTGTTCCCACTGTCCACTGTGCACAGTGGGGGGCTTGGGTGCCATGGATGCACACTGATCACCTGTCCCTTCCTTTGCCATAGGTGTCCGGAGGGGATATTGCCTGCCTCTCTACTGTCGCCTCCTGTGACAAATCATCCTAATCACCTCCCACACCATGGAGATAGTTGACCAGATCAGGAGGATCCTGCTGAGGGACCAGCACAGTGGAAGGAGCCAGGCAGTGGCAGGTTGTGGCCAGCCGTAGTGGACACCAGCCCCCTTCTTGCCCCTAACCTCCCTTCCCCTACCTTCCCCCATCTGAATGTACAGACCCTGTCCCCTTCCCTCCCTCACCTACCCTATCCATTTTTTTATACTGTTGTTTTCCATTCAATACATTTGTTCCTTGCTTACCCATCTGTGTCTGTGTCTGTTTTGCAGCTGGTGAGTGGGACCATGCTGCAGTGGTGTGGTGAGTGGCTGTGTGGTGTGCCAGTGTCATTGTGTGGACCATGCATTGTGGTGACCTGCACCTCGGTCGGTGGCTGTGCCTTGGTGTGGCCATGGGCTGGCTGTACAGGCTGTGTGGCATGTGTGTTGGGTGCCGTGTGCCAGGTTGTGGCTTGTTGTGGTCGGGCGGGTGGGGGCATGCTGTCCAGTGGAAGTGGCCAGTGGGGGCTCACCCTTGGATGTCGGTGCCATGTGTACCATGCGTCCACCACTCCGGTGCTAGGGGAGTGGCTGGCTGCATGCCTGCACTCCATGGGCAGTGGTCTCCTGTGGGCCAGCTGTGCATCCCTGCCAGTGTTCCCAGCCTGAATCCACCACCTCTCTGTACTGTCCCCCCTTCCCTGGTGCCTAGCTTCCTGCTGTGCCTGTGGCTGGTCCTGCTGTGCCTTGGTGCATCTTCCTCTGCCCCATGGACATCCCTAGTTGCACTATGGCACAAGTCAGGTTTCTCCCTGGTGTACCTCTGACTGTGCCATGGCACATCCCTGAGATATTTAGCCATGTTGTGCTGGTGCATGTCGCAGTGCACAACTGTTGAATATTGCAGTCACTGCTCCATAGCACAGTTGAGTTGTGCTGCACCTTGGTTGCACCTGCCTTTGGTGCATTTCTGAATATCCAGCCCTGAATTTTCAACATAGTCTTCTTATGACACCACCTCATGAATAATGGCAGAGAAAATGTTCAATTCCTGCCCAAAAAGGGATTTCACACAGGGAATACAAAGTCACCTTTTGGGACAGATTTGCCTAATGACAGTGCAATTGTTCAGGAGGTTGGATCTGAAAAAAAGGCATGCTGAAAATCTGGGACGAAAAAATGAAAAATTGGCCAAGTTATGCCACTAAGTTTAAAACACCATCAAAATACATTTAACAGCATACCTGTTTCTCCAGTTTGCTGTGTGGCTTTGAGGAGCGAAGTAGTGTCTGTGGTCCAGAGAGGATTACAGTGTTGGACCCCCCCGATGGGTAAGCACTGGCGTGTGGTGTGTGGGGTGGTGAGTGCTGAGTGAGAGGGTCAGATGGAGAGCAGTGTATCAGCGCAGTAAGCATTGATGGAAGTGAAGGGGTAGCAAGATGGATAGAGGTGTTCAGAGGCACAAAGCACTGGAACCATGTGAGCTTACTCCCCATAATAACTACATAAGGTGGAAGGCAAATACTAAGGGAGAGGACATAAGGGGAGAGATGCAGGGGGGAGGTTAAAGACAAGGGTTGGAGGGTAGTAACATTAAATGCTAGAAGTCTGGTAAATAAGGGAGCAGAACTGCAGGCTCTTATGCTGAAAGGGAGGGCCAGTGGGGGTTATGTATAATTTAAAAACAAAAGAAATCAGAGGCCACGGTGGAACACAGCACAGTCCACTGTGACCAAAATGGCCACTACAATGTACTGTGCATGAGCTAGTAGTCAAGCATGCGCAATATGGTTTGGTGACCATCTTGGACAAGGCAGAGTGTGCTGTGTTTCACCGTGGCTGCCAAAAATAAAATTAGTGCAGTGCAACTGTTTATAGGGACAGAGAGCAGAGTGCTTCACAGACACAGAGGTGATGATGTTGTAACGCCAACATGTTCAGTTGGAAGGAATGCAGGAGTCCTTATCTCATAGCAAGATGTCTGCATAGCTATGCCCACTGCAGCCCGAACAAGTAGCCACTTCATAACAAAAACTTTGCAATTTCAGCAAAATTGAAGTTTCTAGGTTACACTGACTCTTCAGAAAGGTTTGCAGTGGGGAATTCTGGATGATGATAACAAGTTCTCAAGCGAAGTTTACATTCAAAGCATGTTTAATTATGGTTTGCTAAGGAACATGCAATTGCTGATGGATGACATCTACATAAATAACAACAAGATGGAGCTCCTAATTAGTGATACCAGAGTAAAAATAAAATCTCTCAACCTTATCACCTTAAATCTTGGCACCTCTGATATGATCACATCTACCCCAGCTTACGTAACCTTGGTGTATAACTTAATCAGTGGGGGAATGTAAGAATGCAGGGGACAGACATAGGCAATTCTAGTGGGAGGTAGGAGGAAGTAGGCTGTTGGTAAAACTAGGATGTGCAGCTTATCTGATAGGTGGGAAATGGGCAGACTGGGTGGACCAAGCGGTCCTTATCTCCTGCCAAAGTCTATGGGCCAGATTTTCAAAGGACCCTTAGATCCATGCAAGCTGCATCAAACAACAGCATGAGTCAGATCTAGGTGTGCCAAATACTGTGCACCATATTTTGCAAGAAAAGCTGTCTTTGTGATGAAGTCCCCCAAACTGACGCAAGACACTGCGTCAATAAAATGGTGTAAGGGATGAGAATGACGCAAGCTTCATCAAAATAAATGGTGCATGTTGAGTCAAAAAAATGACTCAAGGAATAGAAATGATGCAAACTGAAAACAAAAATAGTGCAGACTGAATAAAAATGGTGCATACTGAGTAACAAAAATGGTGCAAGCTGAGTAACAAAAATGGTGCAAGTTGTGTCAGAAAAATGACTCAAGGAATGAAATGATGCAAAGTGAGTACAAAAATCAAACAAACTGAGTAACAAAAATGGTGCAAGCTGAGTAACAAAAATGGTGTAAGCTGAGTCAAAAAAATGGTGCAAGTTGAGTGAAAAATGACGCAAAGGATGAGAACGACACAAGCTAAGTAAAACAAAATGGCAGATGAAATGGCCAAAACTAAGCCCCCAAAGTGTTCTGAACTAGTCCTGTAGGAGAATACTGACCCTTAATAGTAGCATAGTCAGGTTTGGCCACCTACTTTGAGTCTTTTTATATGCTCTGTTGTCCCTTAGACCAACTCTGGCTGATCTAACAGTGACAGGCATCTTAAGCACAAGGACAGGACTTGCATTCTTTGAAAATCCCAAATAAGGGGATGGTGCATCATTTGAGTGATGCAGGTATCCCTTCTGACATGGTCCAGGCATTTTTTTCATGCAAGCATGGAGTAAGCCACTCTGGCACATGCAGACCTGTTTTTGATGCAAGCACCATTTGAAAATCAGAATTGGTGCAAGGTATGACACATCCTGCTCCTTGCGTCAGTTGTTTTTGATGCAAGCACCCTGCGTCATTCTCTGGCCTTTGAAAATCTGGCCCTATGTTTCTATGTTTCTGTGATCCAACTCTGCAAATGGACAACCATATTCAAAATGTAGTTACAACAGCCTTCATTCTTCTTACATACTAACATATTAAAACGCCAGCAGAATAGGCCTAACGGTCTCTCGAGTTTGCTCGGTTTTCAGCACCCACACTGAGGGCCGATTTTGGTGTCCCCCCCTCCCCCTTTTTCACAATGTAGTCAAAATATGTCCTTATCTAAACCAAGACACTGCTGCTACCCTAATCCACTCTTTTGTTTATTTGTTTTTTGTTCTTTTCTTCTGAGTCTCAACTAGATTACTGCACTTCACTTTTGGCTGGTTTACTATTTAAAAAAATCAACATCTACAATTAGTTTAAAATGCATCTGCTCATTTGTTGACTGACAGCAAAATGTTCCACCACATCACCCCATTATGATCACCTGCACTGGCTACCCCTTCAGCAATGAATTGATTTTAAAATGTGTCTGATCATCTTTAAAAGCTTGAATATCTTAACATCCCCCATCTCTGCTTCTTAGTACATCAATGCACTTTCAGTCATACTCTGTCCTCTTCAGATCTACAGTTTTTGGCCATACCTCCTTCCAGACTGAAAACCTACTGCCACTGAGCCTTCCTACCTAAACCGCTTAGATCTGGAACCAAATACCTTCTGAACTATGACTACTGACATACTGTAGACACTTTTAAAACCAAATTAAAAATATTATTATACTGTCTAGCCTATAAAATTCTACATTACACTGTTTTATGTCCTCATTGGAAAGTGCATTGACATTTTGTAAAGAGATTAATAAATAAGAAATATTATTATTATCAATAATATTTTGTTAGTGGACAACAAATGCTAATGAAATATACTGTTTGAACCATCAATAATAATGATTATAATGATAATAATAATAATAATAATATTAATAATAAAAACAGATCACTTTGAATTGCTAAGTAGTGTTTTGGAGTCCATAATTTAGACTGTCATTTTTCTCTGCACTAGCAATGTTGTCATGCTGTTCATACAAGATGGATAGGGGAGGGCTTGCCTCTACATTGCTGGAAGAGAAATTTTGATCTCAGGTAGGGGAACTGAAACTTGCAACTGAAGGTGAAAGGGGAGGAAAGTTTTGTGTTTCTGGATTGCTGTGGGTATTTTCATCACTAAATGAACTAGATGACCATCTGTGAATGCTGCTTGGAGTGGGAATGAAACCAACAAACTTCCAGGGATAAATGAGCCATGATTTCTTTGGCATTACTTTCATCACACCCCAGCCTTAGTCCTCATACACCCATGAATCTCTCTCACACTCGCACTATGACCATGTCCTGCTCCACTACCACGTTTGCATAACCAGTACATTGTGGAACTGACATGATACACTCTTTCTCTACACCTTTCCACACTCTACATCCCTTTGTCCACATGCTCATTTCCTCTTATTTTCTAGATGATAGCCAGCAAATGAGGACACTGTAATGACACAGCCACTTCTGTACCCTAACTATGATCCACAATGATGAAGTGAAGCCAAGCCCACTCAAGCCGACATTAGTAGTATTAAAAATGTTACTTTTCAGTGATTCCAAAGAACTTAAATTTGGCACCAGCTTCTCCTAAACCTGGTTGAGCAGCTACCACAGTACAATCAACACCCTTTACAGTATGAGTATTATTCCTTTTCATCTTGATGTGATGATGTGCTGTTCACCTTTAGAAAAGTCTGCTAGCAACATTCATACACATCCACTTTATGAATTTAGTATGCACAGCCAAATTGGCAACGCAAAGGAACAGTATTTGTTACTCACCATGCATTTTTCCAGCAATAATGTTTCTCTGACAAACAGATCAACATTGTATACCGTTTTTTTTCTATATTCCTTCATTCCTGACCTAAGATACAGGACTGTGATGTTTTCAAACTTCCTAGTAAGTTTCCTTAGTTACCAAGAAAAACTTTTCAATACATTGTTGTGGATCTATGCAATTTACAATCAGAAACATGTGTTAGCACCATCCTAATATATTCACAGTATGAATCTAGCATGTACCCTCAAAACATAACTTCAGAGGAAGTGATTTTTAAAAATTGCAAATTACGACCATCTTTCATGTCTTGAGTCAATTACAAAATTAGTTACAACACCTGTTTTAAAATATATCTGAGGGAACTGAGAATATGCTGATGATGAGTCTAAAGATGTCAGAAATACATTTCTTGCTAACAAATAATGTTGTTTGAAGGGAAGAGATTTTAAAAATATTGTGGTGGTTGGCTTTAGTGACTTTAATCATCAATTGGAAAACTAGTTAAAAAAACTTTTAAAAATGTCTCAGGCATGGCCCGGTGGCACTGATGGTTGAGGCACTGGATGCTACACACACACCATGCCGCGACCTGGATTGAAAGAATAAGCCTGGGTCGTCAGGGTCAACAGGGAGAGAGGATCAAGCATCCATAGGACTGCTCTCCTTCTCCGGGAGAGGCAGGATGTCTCAGTGTCTTAGTGGCCTCTAGTGGTGGCTGGGGTGATGGCAGGCCATAAGCGGGCAGGCGTGCTGTGGCAGACTATGGGAAGGGCGCATGCGATGGCAGTGCACCTGTCCTCGGTGCTGGCTGTATGCCACAGATATCAAGGGGAGAAAAAGGAAAAATATGGGCACCAGTCATGGCGGCATGATGGCCATCTCTGTGAGGAACTCAGAGCTGAGGGTGCATGGCTCTACTGAATCCGGTCCTGGTGTGAGAGTGTGACCTCCCCGCTGCAGGGGGCAAGTCACGGGGGTATTCCTCGGGCCCTAATATGGAGCTGGGGGTCCTTGGGATGGAAGCCAGAAACCTCAGGAGGATGCCTGGATGTGTATAGAGGTAAGCAGACTGGTAGCCAGGGGAGAAAAAACTACCAAAAAAAAATGTCTCAGGAAGTTAACAATACACCGAGGATGAAGTGAAAGATGTCAGAAATACATGATTGCTAAAATATCTACAGTACATTAATGACGCAATGTTGCCTGACCAACAAATGCTGCTACTTTACTTTTATTATTTTGTTCCACAGAACAATAACACTACTTGATCAATTTTTACATTTTTAGAAATTTCAGATACTGACACAAAAGGTACAATTGCCAAATGACGGATTTACTTGTATAACAGCTGAGTTAAAATTAGCTAAAAATTGTGATTAACATAGAAAGGCATACCTAATGTTAACTGCTGTGGTAATGCCATATTAGTATTTAAGCAACATCATGAATGATAAACTTTATAAAAATGTATGTACATTTGTATTGGTCACAAACAGTATGTTCCTGTCTGATGTAACAATCCTCAATAGTATCATAAACAATGTTTTCAAGAATAGGAACAAAATACAGGAAAGATAATTTTTACCAGTTGCTTGTCCCTGTAATACATTATGCTTGTTTACTGTAGTTAGATTCTTTTAACTTATGGACAAAAGACTGAATGGTGATATTGTACTTCTGCAGTCATAGAACCTTCTCTTCCCATCTCAATTCCAAATGCATAAACCAGCATCCTCCAGATAGACTGACTCTGCTTTTCAACCTCCCATCCTATTCCAGAGACCATCCATTGAGCACTGTAATATAGTAGATGGTGGCCTCGAAATACTGCTATAACAGAGGACCTGATGAGGTTATATCTCTTTGAGCAGTGTCATGCTAAGGAACTGGCAGAATTACCCCTTTGAAGAAGAGTAGCCTCAGAAACTGTTTTGTAATTATAATAAGAACATTTATTAAATGGAGGTACTCATTTTCTGATGAGTTTCCTAATTAGGCTTTTACTGTACTGATATCCCAAAGCTCAATTTGAGCCATTGCTTTCACTTGCTGCCCTGAATCCTCTTTACCTCACAGGTATCCTAATATACAAGTACATTTTTACTCAAGCAAAATTGCATAAAAGTTAATGATTTGTTCTATGTCAGTGTATTTGGTCTGTGTTCTTTCCTCCTTTTCTTCCATTTAATTTCATCAATATTACATCTGGGGCCCAATGTTCAAAACTTTGCTCTGAGCACAGATAGTTTGCTCTGGGATTGCACCCAGTTTGCACAGGGCTGCAATATTCAAAAGATCAAATAGTGCTGGTGCAACAGGTTAGTGCCAGTACAAACAAATAAAGTATGCACAGGGCAAAGTGAGGGGTGGGGACATGAATACAGGCACAATGGTATATTCATTGCCATAGCACCACTCAACATTTATTAGCACAACATGCAGCATGACAAAAATGAATGCCCATAAAAAAGGCAATCTTAACCCTAGGCAAAACAAGGAGGAGGCATGGACACAGCAGCAAATGGCAACATGGCTGTAGGCAGCAACATCATCATGGTGTATCTGATGGCTGCAGTCATCGAGCAGGATGGGAGGGAAGAAAATCACCCTGGGCCACTCAGCAGGTCAAGGAGGAGATATGCTGCAAACAGAATGTACTGGCTCCGAGTGTCCTTTTGAGACACTCATAGAGGACCACTTTATGGGCCAGTATTGACTCATTAGGGCCCTGTGGAGGCTGCTCTGTGAACTACTGCATGAGCAGCTGCAATGTACCATCCGCCACGGCTATGCCATGTAGGTAGAGGAAAAGGTGGCAGCTGCGATGTGTTTCCTAGTCACCGGGTCCTTCCAGGCAGCAGTTGGGGACACCATCGGCATGTCGCATGCTGCCACCTCATGACTCCTGGCCCCATTCCTAGATGCCCTGCTGCCACATTCTGGTGAATTCGATGTATTTCCCCGGAACAGTAGCAGAGCGCAGAGAAACAATGGAACAATTCTATTGGGTTGCCCACCTAGCAGCAGTAATTGGTGCCATTGACTGCACCCATGTTGCCATCTGGGCACCCCCTAGTGAAGTGGGAGACATCTTCCTGAAATGAAAGGGGTACCACTCAATCAAATGCCAGGTGGTGTGTGATGCAATAGGTGCATCATCAATGTCCTAGCATGGTACCCAGCAGTGCCCACGATGCCTTCATCTCACACCAGTCACAGTTGAGCCAGGCATTTGAATGCATCCAAATACCCAGTGGACATCTTGTCAGTGAGTAACTGCAGCAGGCACAGCCACAATCCCCCCCAATGGTGGAACAGTGCCACAAGACAGCACACTCAAGAGGTATAGAGGGGATGGAGAGGAGGTGAGGGTGTGCACAAGATGGTCAACAGAGTAGCTAGCTGCCAAGTGGACAGGGTGAGCTACACAGTAAACAACTGCTAACATGTGGTAATGTTTTATACAGAGGACAGTGCCTATCCCTTGCATCCCTGGCTCCTCACCCCAGTCCTTCGGCCACCAAATGTGGTCGAGGAGATATACAATGAGGCACACAGTGCAACACAGAACATCATTTTGTGTATCTTTGGCATACTGAAATTGTGCTTCAGATGCCTGGACCGTTCAGGTGGTTTCCTACAATATACTCTTCAGAAGGCATGTTGCATATTCCTAGTCTGTTGTATGTTATGAAACATGGTGCTCAACCATGGAATACAACTGCCAGAACCTGAGGAACATGCTGACAGTGACATGGAGCCAGCAGTGCATGGGATAGTGGAGCAGCTCTATAGGCATGACCCACACATGGCCAGGAGGTCCCAGAAACACCAACAGAATATTATCATAACATTGACAGGAATTGGCAAGTGAGTGAAAATAACATGGATAACAGACATGATTGCAATAGTGTATTGACATAATATGTACAATCAAAGAAACTGTGATAGAATGCACACAACAACAAACAGAAAAACAGGATGCTACAGTGGTGATTCAGGAAAATGGGTAGGGTGTGGGCACGTACAACGGGGTGAATGGGAAGGGTGCAAGTGAAGAAAGAGAATGTAAGGTGCAGAACACAACATTATCAGCTGCTCCCGCCATGGATCCAGACAAAAGCCCGACCACAAGGCTGTGTAGGTGGGGTCATGTGGACCTTTGAGCTGTAGGACGATGTTTGAGGGTATGGTGACACTGTGGGATGGCCACACCCATGCCTCAGGCTAGGTGAAGCAAAGGCCATGCATTGTGGTTCAGGAAGTGCCCACGGACATCGCCATTGCAGAAGTGCTGGCTGACCCCTACCTGCCACTATGTGCTGATGACCCATGCTGTGGGACAGTTCCTGCACACTGACAGTGTGTACCAGTGCGGCTTTGCTGCCTAGCCAGCCCAATCTCCCTCACCATGGCAGCAAGTCCCAGTGAGGTCACCAAACACCTGGTGGAGGGCTTCCAGGAAACGTGCCTCATGCTCCTCCACACACTGTTCTGCATACAGCAGGTTAGCATGCAGGGTCTCCTGGAAGTGGACAAACTGCTGCCACATTTCCCTCGAGAATGCATGCAGCTCCCTTTGTGTGGTGGGCTGCGAGTTCACCCCAGACCGGGGAGCAGCTGGGCCTCTGAGTTATCCTGTCTGTTGGGTGCATGGTCACTAGAAACAGTAGGCGGATGTGGGCATGGGCGACATGAGGAGTATGTGTGCCCCACTCCCTGTGTGGATGGTGGCAACAGTGCTTCTCTTGCTGTGGGGCCACTCATGTCGTGAGAGTGGTTAGGTGGAGCAACATGATGGCCGCCCACTGAGACCTATGGAGTGAGCCATGTGGGGTGGGAACTGTCAGATGTGGTAGTCACATCTGTAGTGGTAGAGGAGCTGGTGGTGGTGGCATTTGAGGCAAAGTAGGCTGGACCCCCCAGGGACCCTATCAACACAGATGGCCCTGTGTGCCTAGCAGGTGACTGGGTGGTGGCTGTGATGGCCCCGCTGGTGTCAGCCCCTGCCTGGCCAGGAGTATCAAGAGACACCTCTGATGGGGAGAACCCCCCCATTGCAGAAATGGTCATTAAATATTCCCCAGGGGGAATGCAGGTGTCCTCATCACTGTCGCACAGTTCATCAAGTAAGGTGTCCAAGGACTCCCCCTCCTCTTCATGTGCCGCCTGCCGCTGGACACCCTATGGGGATGGCCAAATGTCCTCCTCCAGGTCGACCTCCTTGGTGGTGCCATCTTCCTGCACTGCTGACAGAGAAGAACACTGCCAGTGTGTCACACAGTACACAGTGGTTATGTACCAGTGCCGATGCATGCATACCCTATCACTGCTGTCTATATCACCCAGTGCCAGCACAAAACAGGTGACAACAGCCTATACACCCACAGCGGCATCCAGGGTGCACACACACCTACAGGTGGAATTTGGATCTTACAGTCATGCCCACGCCTAACACCAATATATCCCACACACCCCACACACATGAAGTCTGCCACCAACAGGGGTGGTATAGGTAATGCACCCAGTGACACACGTGGCAGCATGCATAACCACATGAGGAGGAACACTTGCAGTTGTGATACACACTATGTGCATAGGCACAGGGCATCTGTGTGGAGAGTACAACATGACTGTAAGTGTGGCACATGCTGCAAGGCTAGTAGTGCAGTAAACACAGCAGTGGACAGTGACATACTGCACACAGGCCATCCCAATACACACATGTGTGCACTGATTAGGGCCGAATTGGGCCACAACAGAAGCAGAGCTGCACATATACCCATGCAGACCCATGCACACCATGCTGGTACACAGCTATGTACTCACATGTCCTGTGGGATGCCACCTGTGTCACACACCCACAGCCTTCGACACTTTCCACGGCCACAGTCCTGAGAGTTGATGCCACCACCTCCACCACAGGGTCAACATTTCTTGCAACCTCTGCTGGCCGTGGCCCACCACCCATTCCAAGCAGTGCATGGTGGCACGCTGCCATGTCATCCTTTGCACGGCACTGTAGATCATGCCACTGTTTTCATACTGTGTCCATTGTGCCTCCCCTGCCACCAACAGAGTTCTCCTCTGCCATGATCTCTCACCACAAGACATGTACTGTGGCATCAGTTGTCTTGTAATGCTACATGTTGTGCTCCCTGGTCTTGTAGGCATCATCCAAGTCCTTCAGCTCTTCCCTAGAAAATCTGTAGCTTCAGAGGTGTTCATGGCCACCAGAGGCACCTGTGTGGGGATGGAAATGATCAAGTGGTCAGTGGCTGTTCTGTAAGTGGTGTGTGTGTGTGTGTGTGTGTGTGTGTGTGTGTGAGACTCCCCACAACAAATGGGCCACACCAATGCATCGGTTGTGGGCATGCATCACAGGGGTGTAGGGTTTGGGCCCACATCCCCTGCTGTCCCTGTCCATCAGTGGCCCCAGCATGTCCTTCTTTGGGTGGCAGCCATATGATGGTGTTGACATGCCACATACATACCAGCTGCAGCCTATATTGTGCGGGCTGCAACAGGTCCTGCGTTGTGTCGCTACACCAACAGGTGTATGATGTGTGTCAGATGCAGAGACCTGTGGTGATGGCCATGTGCACACTGTGTTCAGGGTGATGCACAGCACAGCATGGGGCACACACACCCATGATGGTGTCACAGAGATCTGCCATGGGATCAGTATGCCTGTGTTGTGTGTTGTGACTGTTCCCTCCCCAACCCCCGGGGAGCGTACAGAATACATGCAGAAGCACATGGGCATCCATTTTTGTGTCACAATGTGCAACTCCAGTGCCTCTGTCACAGTGTATATGTGTGCTAGAACAGTACAACAGTCCAGTGCGATGTTAGTACACATCTGCCAGCTGGGCCTGGTGCATGTGTGACAGCGTCATTTGCCAGTACCTGACACAATACACTTCACATTTGTTCACCATCCAATACTGTAGCCCCAGGCCACTGTAGCAGAATTTACATACTGTTGCAGAGCATGATAACAGTGAATTGTTTAAAGAACATCTACCTGACCCTGTGGAACTTGACTCCTGGAACATGCTGAGGCCAGTTTTACCATGCCGCGGCTACATGTACTTTGCTGACATTCCCAACAGTGATAGACACAATGCCAAGTGTTAGCATTGTACTGTCAGGTATGTCAGTGTGTTTTCTTCAGTGGGCTGTGCCCCACAAACCCCACATGTGGGGTGGTCCCCCAGTCTCTAAATATACAACTCTGAGTTGGAGTTGTCTCGGGAAGGGGGCAAAACACCAGGACCATCACAGCGACCCAGCACTTTCAGTTGAATTCTGTAGCTGTGAGTCTTCGCTGTGGCAGTGTTGCTGTCTGGTCAGTACACCATTGAGGCATACTGTGTCAGTCGCAGATGTCAGCCTACTGCTTGCAGTTCCAGTGAGCTGTGCAGGTGGTGCTGCGTCCCCACTGAAACAGCCCAGCAATTCGCACATGGTAATGCATGTAAAACAGGCCATAATGACATGCTAATCTGAATCATGAATGTCCTGTGGTAGCACAGTGCTGTAGTATTTTGCGAGGTGCCTTCATTTGAAATCCCTGTGCTAAGCTATGCACATTTTCAATTGTGTTCTGGATGGCATTCTATGCACATTGGTGTAAGGGTGGTGCTTCTCCCAGTGACTGAGCAAGTATGCTGAGCAGGAGAAGGCTCATGGCAGTGTTTCAGAGGGACCAGCGGTGGTGGGAGGTGGAGCTGGCCAATATTGTGCAGCTGGTGCTGGCCAGGGAGCGCCAGCAATTTGGACAGGTGCACGAGGGGGATAGTCCCCGTTATAAGGTGTGGTCATATGTGGTGAACCACCACACTGCCCGTGCAGGCATCCAATGCACAGGGGAGCAGTGCAGGCACTGTTTCATGGACTCGCAGCAGAGAGAGGGGCACAGGCTGGTCAGATTCTGGTGCATTGTGTGTGATGACACTATGCATGTGCCAGTTAAGTGGACACATTTCACATAGCCCATCTTCATGTGTGTCAAAGGGTGTGGGCAGGCATGAATACAGTACACATGTGGGCACATATTTGTATGACAGGTCACTACACACATGCCTACCATGCTGCATGAACATTCTCATGTGTTGCTGTGTTAGATCACTATGGGTATAGTGGTGTTTGTGTGTTGGTCAGCAGTGCCTGTGTATATGGTAGTACATGAGATTTGCACAGGGTGATCATGTGACAGGTATCAGTGTGCTCCGTCACTGGTAGTGCAGCACATGTAGCACATGTGCACATATATGTCACAATGATAGTGCAGTTGGATGGTATGTATACAACACCAAACTCTCCAGCGACACCTCTGTACATTGACAAGATCTGCTGTGTGGGGCCTATTGGCCACACACTGTCCAGACATGTGTGTAGGTTGCAGAAACACTGCTGCCTGTGTTACCAGCATGGTTACAATGGACCCTCCCTGCAGGTGGACATGGTGCACACTGTTTGACTGGGCCTGGACTGTTGCTGACCATTGCCACATATATCGATAACATCCTCCCGGTTTGGCCGAACATATGCCTGTAAGTGACAGATAGCTGGTGGTTAGGTTCCATGAGCTCACTGCGGTGTGTCCATGTGGTTGGCTGACACACATGTTCATCACAGTAATGGGCACTGTAGTGGCACTGTCCTTGTGGAGTGTGCTAGCCACAGCTATTCTACCATATTTCCTGCCTACCAAGTTCATACAGTCATACAAGACTTGTGGGCCCATCACTAGTCCCCCCCGGTACATATTGACAGTGTGACATGGACCATTGGGGGGGCAGAGGTGTGGTCCATCCATACTGTGCGTTTGGGGGTGCCATTTGGTTGCCTGTCACCGACAGGACATATGTGTTGGGTTCATACAGATGTGTATAGTCTGTCCCACTGTTATCTGTGCATTGCCTGTCCAGTTGACATCTAGCATATGTGTTGTATATGGACTACTACAGTACAATGTACTGACATTGCACAGGTGTCCCATATGACATATGCTGGTTGGAGGGGAACACAGTACACTGTTTGACAGTTGTGCACAGTGTAACTGGCACCTTTTTTTGGGGGGGGGGTTATTGATGTCCATGATGGTAGTGATACTGTTCTATTCCCTTCCCTCTGCAGACCGCACTGCCAGGGGACAACAGCAGTGAGGGTGCAGCCGGACAGCATGGCTTACGGCCAGCAGGTGAGGGAAGGCAGTGACGGGCAGCAGGATGCCACACTTGAGTATGATCCTTTGTGGTTTACGTATGTTACATACCTTGCTGGGTGGAGCATGCTTGGTACCCCTTTACAGCACAGCATCATCACCATATGTGATTTTGCACTGTGTCATGTCACTGGTTCCAGGGGCATGTGGCGGTGGGGTGGCCATGCTGCTGTGCTGCTGGGTGGGGCATCGTACACAACTATTGCACCCTGTGGTACAGTGCACCTGGCCACTGGCTAACCTGGCCACACAGCCTGTGGGCCTGTGTTGTAACAGCACATGGCTGCTTACTGTCCTGCACTGCTGCATCATGGTGTGACATGCATGCCTAGAACATGCAGTGGCTGTACCCTGCACGTAGCTCTCTCCAATATGGGCACATGTCCTCCTTGGTGCTGCTGTCCTGCATCTGCATCCTGGGTGTTGCATGTCAGCCATTCAGGGGCCTTGTATCTCATTTGTGTCTGAAGTGCTGGCTTGGGCACATCTGCCTCCTTGCACATTGCACATTGGACTACACCTAGTGGCCTATGGTCCACCATGGGCATGTCAGTCAACACCAATGGACCATGTAGGGGGCACTGTTATCTCACTGTGTTCTCCATGTGTGCTGTGCATGGACCAACTGCTACCATTCCACAGTTGTATTGTACCGTTGATTGTAGCTGTCTCCTTCTGTGTCATATGGTGTCTCCCATACATCTGCAGTGTGCATGTTTGCAATGTAATATTGTATGGTGGCCATGTTGTGTGTGGTTTTCATTACTGTGTCATGATGGGTGGGTGTACTGTATGGTTCCTGTGGTTGTGTATATGACCACGGCATGCATGCACTGTAAGGAGTGCCTATGGCCTGGACATGGTCTCTGTGAAAGTTGTGTGCTCACAGTAGTGTCGACACATGTGCACCATCTTCATCAGGCATGCATACCAGTCACATTGCACTGTACTGTTCTGGTGTGCCACCATGACAGAGCTGTGCTGCACACTGAGGCCACCTACCAATTGTCTGCCCAGGGAGGGTTGTTGCTACTGATGTATGGCTCCATAGTGTGTCATAGCCTAGAGTACCGTGTCAGTTACATGACCACATGACACACTTGTGTCATGAATGGTGTGTGTGGCTGTCCAGGGAAGCATGAGTACACTTGCACAGTGTCTGCTGCACAAACCATTGGATTGGCACTAGAGGCTGCAGTTTGTTGCCATGTGGACTGTGGTTGTGGGGTCTCTGATAGTGATGTTGCAATGCTACATGTATCTTCATTCTGTTCCAATGGGCAGCATGTCCCAGTCATTCTTCAGCTACGGTTTGTTTGATATTGCTATAGGGCTAACTGGGGTTTACCTCAAGGGGGCTGTGTGACAGTAGTGTGACAGGGCTACACTGGGTATGTATGGGGTGGTATACCATTTGTGGTGGTGGTGGTGGTGGTGGCTATGGCCTTACAGGCCTTCACATCTGCATGGGATGGGCATGTTTGTACCATGGGGGTTCTTTTTGTTTTCCATTTAATAAACTTTATTCATTTTAAATGCTTAACAACTTACAAATACAGACAACATGACAATGCTATATACCGAACATCTAGCAATAAACGGTTACATTACTATTGCATTCGGTGATAGAAGATAATTGCTTAACGAAAGCAGATTATAATATGTTTAAGTTGTCTGTAACCCCCCTCCCCCATCCTACTTGTCCCCCAACCCCGGTCTGCCACCTGGTTTTATAGTAGAGACAAAACAAAAATGGAAAAATGAAAATATAGATCAGAAGTGCTGGCTACGAGGTTATACCTGATAGATATAACCATCTTATAGAATCACTGTAAAGGTAAGTATGGATTAGGTCTATTGCACCGATATAAGAGTATGAAGTGTTTCCCATCTTTGCTTGTACACTCCTAATCTATTCTTGGTTCCTGCAAGTATAAGTTCTTCCTGTAAGGCAAACATAATTTCTTAAACCACTCTAAATAAAGGGGAGTAGGTGAATCTAGCCAATGTCATAATATTATTTTCTTGGCACAAGCAGTAATTAAGGCCATATGGGCTTTCTGCTGTGACCCCTGAATCTGCCTATAATCCCCCAGAATACAAATTTCTGGATTAAATTTGTCAGCAACCATAAGTAATGGGTTGAGATGATTTTGAATCTCCATCCAAAAGGAGTTAATAGTATCACAGGCCCATAGCATATGAAATAAATTGGCTGGTACATGTTGACATTTTGGGCATCAACTGGAGGATGTAGCACCCATTTCATGAAGTTGGACTGGTGTGTAATATAAATTATGGTTAAAATAGTATTGCATTATTCTGTACCTATCCCATTTGATGCATTTATATAGGTATTTCCAGATGCTGGGCCAATTCCTAGAGGGGAATGCGGTGGTAAAATGTTGTCCCACCAATAAGATCTTTGACCTTCTTGGTTAGCTATTTCTTTTAGTAGAAATTTATATGAATAGGATATAATGTGAGCTGTAGGGATAGATTCTACATATGGGAGGACCGCTGATATAAGGAAACTTTTCCATATTCCTGACCAGAAGTGTTTTACCAATAAGTGAGTTATTTGAAAAAATTTAAACACTTGGTTATCAGGCCATTTAAAAATGGATTTGGCTTCTTTAAAGGAGAGCATTTTTTGGTCTTTAACAGGTTGGTCTACACTGTTTACTCCCATCTGTGGCCAAAAGAGGTGACGTTTAATAATCTTACCTGAGATTAAAAAAAATTAGGATTAGAGAACAAGGGTTGGGTTATGTCTCTGTTTGCAACTATTTTTAGGAAATGATTTAACTGATGTTGAGTATGAAGTAAGGCATGTAATGATGTTTCTTGTAAGGCTTTAGGGAGGTTCTTCCTAGTAATATAAGGGGGAGTCTTAGGATCCATGTCATTCACCAAGCATAGATCCTGTTCAGTTCTGACCCAGGAGGGCCAATAGGTGGATTCTAAGATAGCTTCTGGGGAATGTAACCAGAATTAGATTCTTGCCAGGTGTATAGCTAAATAATAAATATATAAATTAGGGGCTTGAAGGCCTCCGTCAATTTTCTGATGTGTAAGTTTAAGATAACTTCACCTAACTTTCTTTCCTTGCCATATAAAGGAACTAATAAGTCCGTGTATCTGCGCAAACCATGAGAGCGGAAGGGCCCCATTGAACATTTGTAAAGGATATAAAATCCGAGGCAAAACATTCATTTTTATTATACTCATATGACCCCATAGAGAAATAGGCAATTTCGACCATCACTTGAAATCTTCTGATAGGGTCCCATTTAAAACGTCTAGGTTATGTTCTTTCATTACACGGGGAAAAGGATATAGAAAGATTCCTAGGTATTTGAATTTTTCAGTATTCCAGCAAACACCCAGTTCAATATCACTCTTCAGTGTGAATTTGTTAAGGGGAAATACTTCTGTTTTGCCCATGTTGAGCTTATAATTCGAGATTGTTTTGAACTGTGAAATAATTTGAAAGATTGCCAGGAAGGATTGAGGAAGATTGATAATATGCAGAAGTAAATCATCTGCATATGCTGATATTTTATATTCAGTGTGACCAATTGGTATCCCAGAAATCATACCAGAATTTTTGATTTTCCTAATAAGTGGTTCCAGGTACAAGTTGAAAAGGAAAGGGGAGAGGAGACAACCTTGTCTAGTACCCTGGGATTAAGTTAAGGAAGTGGAGAGAACGCCATTGCAATAAATTTGAGCTTTGGGTAATGTATATAAAATTTTGATCCATTGACTAAATTCTTGTGGAATATGATATTTATTTATTTATTTTATTTATTTACTTATTTATGAGTTTAAGCAGGAAGGCATACTGAGCAGTGAAATGCTCGATTCCTGATGTGACCTGGGGGACAAGTCCCAATACAATAACTCTAATACAGGTCATAACACAGAGAGGTTTACCAGCCATGCAGACAAAAACAGCAGGTAGATACAGGAACATAGGAAGGGGGAGCATACATGGGGGTAGTGTCACAGGGTAGTCACAACAACAGTAAACTAAAACATAGTGTATACTAGCTAAAGCATGATCAACTAGAGGTGAAGTGTTATAGCAAAATCATATCAATAAATAGTCTAAATACATAGTGGATTCTAGCAAAAGCATGAGCAGGTTGAGGTAAAGTGGGTGCCGAGTAGGCGGTTGAGGAGGTGTGGGTTGGGTGAATGTCTTATTCCAGCTGGCAAGGCTTTCCATAGCTGTGGAATGCAAAATCTGAAGGCTGCCTGTCCTTTGGATGCATGCATGAAAGGGACGTGGAGGAGCCTGGGGTCCATGCTTCTGAGGGAGTAGGCAGGGGGAGGTTGTGGGAAGAGTATAGAAGCCAGGTAAGGGGGAAGGGACTGGGACCAGAATTTGGCTGCAGACCTAGTGCAATGCGATTGCCTGCAGGCTTGGAGGGACAGCAGGGCTAAGGAGTCATATAAGGTGCAGTGGTGGGTTGTTTGTGGGCAGTCCAGGATAAAGCAGCAGAAGGAGTGATAAAGGGAGTCAAGGCTGGCCAAGGCAGAGGAGGGAGCAGTAGTACAGACTACGTCTCCATAGTCGAGTATAGGGAGTATCATCCTTTGAACAATTGCTTTCCTAGCAGGAGGTGGGGAGACAGCTTTTGTTCCTGTATAGGGCGTCAAGTTTAGGGAGTAGTTTCTTGTGTAGTGAGTCAATATGGGTGGCAAAATCAAGGTGCTGATCAAGCCAAAGACCTAGGTATCTGAACGTAGTGCAAACTTCTAGGGGGGTCCCGTCTAGGGTTTGGAAAGGGGGGCATAGTGCTTGGTGGGATAGTCTTTGTTGTGAGCCAAAAGTTAGTGATGTGGTTTTCTTTGGGTTCAAGAATAGTTGGGTAGCCCGGAAACATTGTTGGATGGCATTGAAATCCTCTTGCTGCAGGTTTGCCACCTCGCATGAGGTGGGGTCTGTGGCGTACAACACTGTATCATCTGCATACATTTGGATGGATGAGTAGTGACAGGCTGATGGGAGGTCATTTAAAAATATGGAGAAGAGCAGTGGACCCAGGACTGAGCCTTGGGGGATGCCGGTGGTAATTGGTAGGGTGTTGGAGATGTGTGATCTGACTTTTACAGCCTGGTGCCTACCCACCAGGTAGTCATTGAACCAGGTGGAGGCTGGGCCAGTGAGACCGGCTTCTTTTAGTTTAGACAGTAGCAGAGTATGGGAGACGGTGTCGAAAGCCTTGGCTAAGTCTATAAAGATGGCAGAGGTGATGTGGCCTTTGTCCATGCCTGTGAGTATGTAATCAGTGAGTCTTAGCAGAGATGTGGTAGTTGAGTGAAACTTGCGAAAACCAGATTGGTATGGGGTGAAAAAGGAGGAGGTTCCAGATAAGGAGAGAGTTGGGCGAGGACAAGTCATTCCTGTATTTTTGCCAGGATCGGGAGTAGGGAGATGGAGTGATAGTTACCGGGGATGGAGAGGTCGCCCCCTTTGGGGAGGGGTAAGATGGTAGCTAGTTTCCATGCAGTCGGTAGCTTTCCTAGAGATAAAGAGAGGTTGAATAGTGCGGCTAGCGGGGCAGCTATAGCTGGGGCTGACAGAAATAGCATCTTGGCATCAAGGGCCGTGGGGCATTTACCTTTTTAAGGGTTCAGGGAATGGAGGGAGTTGAGAACTCCATCCGAGGATACTGGGCGAAAGGTGAAGCTATATGGGCGGTGTGAGTGCTCTTGGCGGGGGGGGGCATGGGGTGGGTGGATGCTGGAGGGCGAATAGGAGTGAGTCAGTGCAGCTAGAGAAGTAGGTATTGAAAGTAGTGGCTACCTCACTGGGATCAGTGATGGTAGTGCCCTGCTGTGACAGTGTTGGTGGTGGCTGGTGGGTTGTGGGGGAGAAGAGGGATTTGAATGACTTCCAAATGTTTGTTGGGTGGTTAAGGTTTGCATTGAAAGCTGATAGGAAGTAGTTCTGCTTTGAGTTTCAAATGAGTTTGGTGCAGAAGTTGCGGAGGGTTCTCTAATTTTGGAAAGTTGCCTGGGTGCCCAATTACTTATGGGTTTTCCATGCATGGTCTCTGGAGTGGCATTGGCTGATGATATCTGCGGTGATCCAGGGAAGGTGGGTGCCTCTGACCCTTTTTGTGCTCAGGGGGTCATGGTAGTCCCAGACACTTAGAAATTTGACCTTGAAAGTTTCGAAGGCAGCATCAATAGACGTGGCCGCTGGGATGAAAGACCAGTCTACTTGGCATAGGTCATGCATGAGCGATGGTAGGTCCAGGGAATTGTATGTCCTTGTCTGGAGTGTCTTTGGAGGGGGAGCGGTGGGCTTGAACACCTTCCTGACCATGAAGATCATGTGGTGGTCACTTAGAGAGTCTGGGAGCAGGCCCGCTCATGGGATCCTATGGGGGTGGGAGGAGAGGATCCAATCCAGGAGAGAGTGATTATGTGTCTTGTGGTTTAGCCGGGTGGGGTGTTCGATTAGTTGAGTGAGATTTAGAGCCTTGATCTTAGTCTTAAGGTGGGCCTTATCTGTGGCTAGCCAGTTGATGTTGAAATCGCCAATGGCGTGAAGCTGGCCACCCATGGTTAATGACTTTACCATGTCCAGGTGTGATAAAATGTCAGGTATGGGCGTACTGGGGGCAGTAGGACCCCACAACATACACAGGGGTAGAGCACGGGAGCAATACTTTGATTAGGACAGAGATGATGTGGGCTGGGAGTGCGGGGATTTGAATTAAAGTGAACTGTAATTTAGAGGAGATGTACATAGCTGTCCCACCACCTCTCTTTCTCCCTGGGTGATCATGTCTGATAATTGTGTAGTCAGGGATGGATACCTCAGTGTCAGAGTGATGCGGTTTTAACCAGGTTTCAGAAATTATCAGAATGTCCAGGCGATGGGCTTGGGTGACTGGCTGCAGGACAGTTATTTTGTTTAGCAAGCTGCATATGTTCAGGTGCAGGAGCCTGAGACCCTTTGGGAATGTAAATGGGGAGTGAGTGATTGAAATGATGGGTCCAGGGTTGGGCTCAATATCATCTGCCAGGAGGAGTAGCAGTGTGAGGGCCTGTCTGAATCTGTGCCAAAAGTATTTGTGCCTGGGGGATTGGGTGGGAGCTAAAGCTGCTGGCGGTGGGCAGCTGAGAACTTGGTTGCAGAGACTGTCCTGGCCCAGTTTAAAAGAGGGTGGCAGGATGTTGGCGCTAATGTGCCAATTTTGAACTTTAGGGCAGTTTTGTAGCTGGATAGGATAAGTATCAGTGGACTTGGGGATGAGACTGGTGTCAGTAGGCAGGGGCAGTTCCCTTATTGGGAGGATCGCTGGGGGAAGAGATGCCAGAGGGGCAAACGAGAGAAGTAGTAGAGGCAGGAGAGGTAGCATAGTTGGTACAGATTGGCAAAGGATTAGGTTGAAGAAAGTGGCCACTAGTGGTAGCAGCTGATAGGCTGCAAATGGGAAAGTGAGCTGATAGGTTCTGCAGCTCATGTGACACAGCCTATAAAACAAAGAGCTCACCAAGGGCGGTGGTGGGGGTGGCAGGTCCAAAACACAGGCTCCAATGCAGCGGAGCATTCATTGTACCTTGTGGATCTTTTGTGGTGCTGTTGGGGGGGGCACATCCTGATGCTTGCTGCTGGCTGGGGAGGGCTTCCGAACATACTGCCCTCATGACCCCGACTGTGAAGAGAGAGAGGGGGGGTTTAAGTATCCGTGACTTAAGAGGAGGAGGAGTTGAAATAACAGGTAGCCCTTAATTTATATGCAGTGCTATTCAGACAAGACTTTTGTCTAACTGTCTAGTTCTTTTAATTAAAGCTTGCTGTGTGCTGTAAGAGCATCAGAATGACTTTAACCCTGTGCGGTTCTTTAAATTAAGCTTGAAATGAGTGAGATAAAACCTAGTTCAGTACTTTAAATTAAGCTTGAAATGACTGAGTTAAAACCTAGTGCAGTTCTATAAATTAAGCTTGAAATGACTTTAAGCCCTTGGATAAACCTATCAGTGGTGCTGCACCGAGAGAAATTAAAACTTATTAAAGCTACAGCCAGCCCAGTCTGTATCCTTTGTCCCAGTTTTCAAATTGATTTTGGCGCCAAAACACAGGCTCCGATGCAGCGGAACGTTCATTGTACCTTGTTGGTATTTTGTGGTGCCGTTGGGGGGGGGCATCCTGATGCTTGCTGCTGGCTGGAGAGGACTTCCAAACACACGGCCCTTGTGACCCTGACCTGTTGGTCTTTTGCGGTGCCGTTGTGGGGGGCACATCCTGATGCTTGCTGCTGGTTGGGGAGGGCTTCCGAACACACTGCCCTCGCCACCCTGACTTGTGGGTCTTTTGTGGTGCCGTTGGGGGGGTGCATCCTGATGCTTGCTGCTGGCTGGGGAGGGCTTCAAACACACTGCCCTTGCAACCCCGACTTGTGGGCCTTTTGCGGTGCTGTTGAGGGGGGTGCATCCTGATGCTTGCTGCTGGCTGGGGAGGGCTTCCAAACACACTGCCCTTGCAACCCCGACTTGTGGGCCTTTTGTGGTGCCGTTGTAGGGGGAACGCATCCTGATGCTTGCTGCTGGCTGGGGAGGGCTTCTGAACACACTGCCCTCGTGACCCCGACTTGTGGGTCTTTTGTGGTGCCATGGGGGGGGCACGTCCTGATGCTTGCTGCTGGCTGGGGAGGGCTTCCAAATACACTGCCCTCATGACCCTGACTTGTTTAGCCAATAGCAAGAAAAGATATTCCCAAGAGACCCTGTCAAAAGCCTTTTATGCATCTACGGTGATAAAAGTGGCTGAGGAGGTGAGTTCCCTGGACACAAAGGAGAGGTAGTCAACTTTCCTAAGGTGATCAGAAGATAGTCTCTTCCTTTGACGAACCCGACCTGCTCTTGACTAACAAGAGATTCCCAGACCTGACCTAATCTAGATGAGAGTATTTTAGCCAAGATCTTAAGATCTACATTAATTTAAGAAATTGGTCTATAATTGGGAATAAGAAGAGGGTCTTTATCTGGCTTTGGAATAATGATTATAAAGGCCTGAGTCAGGGAAGTATCAGAGATACATTTCAATACATTTTCAATAAAAGTATCTAGGAGAATGAGAGCAATCTTCTCTTTAAATGTATGGTAAAAGTTTGTAGTGAAACCGTCCGGACCCGGTGATTTATCCTGTGATAGGCAGTCTATAGCTGCCAGGACTTCCATTAGAGTAATGGGAGTTTTCAGGCTCGTAAACTGGTCCTCAGATAAAACTGGGAGATTGATATCTTGAAGAAAGTTATCCATTTGTTGAAACAGGGAGGAATGGTTTGGGGCTGAATATAGCTGTCGGTAATATTCTTGAAATGCATTTGCAATGTCTGGAGGGGAAGTAAGCAACACTCCTGAGGTTGAGCAAATAGAAGGGACTATTTTATCTGCCATTTGAGTACGCAGACGGAGTGCCATGAGCTTCCTCACCCTTTCTCCCTGATCAAAGTATGAGATTTTGGACCGGAGCATAAGAAATTCAGCCTTTTCAGCTAGAATCGGGTTATATTGTGCACTAAGGCACTCTACTTTCACCCAGTCTTCTACTGGAGCAAAGGGTAGGAGGTGGCATTCTAGATCTTCTATTTGGGCCTGGATTGTAGAAAGTGCTGCTCTCTCTGTTTTTTACGTTTTATCGCTAATTGAATAAATTCACCCCTCACTGCACATTTCAGAACTCCCCATAAAAAGTATTTTTTAGGCATTGTTGGGGAATTGTGATCCATAAAATTAGATATATAAGTTTGAATAAGTCTTATTTGATCTTCGGATTTCAAAAGCTGACTATTTAGTTTACAGCATTTATCTCTATGTATGTTTGGTGAGGTATCAAGAAGGAGATAGGCAATGAGATGGTCAGAAATTGCTTTGGAAGAATAGTAAGCCATAGATACACCCGGCAGTAAATCTAATGAAATAAGAAAATAATCCAGTCAGGAAAAAGAGTGGTGAGGAAGGGAGTGAAATTATAATTCTTTACTGTCTGGATACAGAAGCCTCAAGGGGTCAGTAATACCAACAGAGTGCATTAACTCATGTATTGCTTTTTGACCAGTTGTTAATTTTTGTCTTATCTGGGTGGATCTATCTAGATGATTAGATATGACAAGGTTCCAATTGCCCCCAAAATTATTGGAAGTGTAGTCCATGGGGCCAGGGTAGACATAAGGCTAGTAAAAAATTTGGGGTCTTCATTGTTCAGTCCATAAATGGTACCTAATATTACCTCTGAGTTGCCCAGCAAGGCCCTAAGAATCATGTATTGGCCTCCTGGCTCAGCAATTAGATGAATGAGTCAGAATGGAATTCTCCAGGATATAAGAATAACTGTCCATCTTTTGCTGGAGTCAATACTAGAGCCAAAAACCTGGCCCACCCAGTGTCTCCTTAAGTAATTTGTTTGATTGGGTAACAAGTGTGTCTCTTGTATAAAGGCTACATCTATTTGTAGGCTTTTGAGGTGAAGCAGAATTTTAGTTCTCTTAGCTGGGGTCTGTGCACCGTTTGTATTCCAGGAACAGTTCTTAAGACCAGCCATGTTTGATACAACTACCTAAAAAAAAAGAAATATATTTCTTCAAGTAAAAGCCAGCTCACAACCTCTAATTCAATGATTACTACTTCCAGACCAGTGGCAGACATCCCTAGTATTATTATTACCCCCCTCCCATCCTGAATACTTAACCCCAGACTTCCAATTCTATGAAAGTACTCCCTTGATCTTCCAACTTTACCTTTGACTATTGATAAAAGAAGAAACCCAAGTCTGGATCCTGATATGGGAAGATCAACTCCCAAAGTCTGTTTCATGACTGCTACCAGCCTTAGACAGTCCCACTCAACTCCCCACTTCCACCCCATTACCAAGAAAAAAGAGAGAGAGGAAAAACAAATAAAAAAAAAAGGAGAAACATAAATACCATGTTAACAACAATCATGAAACAACTATGGTAACTAAGTTCGGTTTCTGTCTAACCACACAAATCTAATTAGTAACATCCATATAGCATTAAATGACAGTAATTCACCTAACACAGTTAAACTCCAATATTAAAGTATTTACAAGTGATACATAAAGAAAAACAAATACACACCTAAAGAAAAATCTATGTGGTGACATATGGCATTTACTATTATTTTTAGTATACCTTAAAAACATAATATTAAAACTATGTTATTTTGTTAAAACTAAAATTCAGTATTCCCCAGTTATGTTAAACTGTTATAATGAATGTAATCACCTTCATTTGTAAAGTAGCATACAATTCAACCCAAACAGCCAAATAGACCAGCATTATGCTTAGGAAATGAGTCAAGCCAGTACTTGACCAATTTAAACTACTCAGAAATATAATGCCCATCATCACAAACTTAGGGTAAGGTAAACTGAGCTTATTAGATTTATATAAAACAGACATAATTGGCAAATTATTTACTGCCTTTCTCCAGTAAATACAGCACAAGTTCACGCATTTTGAATGTAAGTAGCTATCTTGCACACATTCAAGCAGCCCTTTCGCTCGTAGAGTCTGCTAAAAGTTTGTGATTGGAATGTCTCTGAGTTTAAGATAAACACAAAAAACAAAAAAGGCATTCCCTGAGAAAATGAGCTTACTGGCAACAAAGCAGTCTCCCCACAATAAAAAAGATAAAACAATGACAAAGTTGGGTGAGTCGTTTCTGAGAACAAGAAAGAGCTGTAATTACGTGGTGAACCATCCCTGTAACTAGGAAGTGATTCCGGGAAAGAAGCCACAGTAACAAGGTAGATTAAAGCTCTTTTTTGATTTGATTAGCCCCATTCTTGAATGATACACATTCATTTTGGGGTCATTTTGGGTTCCAGTTAGGATCGGCACCTTTGCTTGATTGATTGTCAGGGATCAGTGCTGTGTGAATAAATCTGGGAACAAGATTGCTAAATCTCGGGCAGCCTTTTCAGTGTTGTCAAATGATTTCCAGGTTCCATGATGCAGGACGAAAAGTCTTGCTGGGTATAACATCTGGAATTTAATATTAGCCGCCATCAGCTTCACAATGCTGGAGTGACATTCTGCTCATTTCTGGCATGTGGCAATGGGTAGATCCTGGGATGTTCGTAGATCGGCTTGGTCCCACTTGGTTTCTTGCATTTCTTTAGTTTTTGCAAGAACATGTTGACAGTCCACACAGTTAAGCAGTTGCAGGATAAACGGCCTGGGTTTGGTGGTGGCCTTGGTCTCAAGGACATATGAGCTCTTTCTACAACATAGGTATTAGCATGAGGTGGGAGTCCAGCGATTTTCAGCAGCAATTTCTAGGAAAATGATACAGGCGAGTGGCCTTCGGCATCCTCTTGAAGGCCGAAAATAACCAGGTTGTTACGCCTGTTACGGCCTTCCAGATCTTCAAGTTTCAGCTCTAGTTTACTCATTCTCTGCTGCATAGAAGACATATCAGGATCGACTCTAGTCTGCCATTTCTTGAGGGAGGATGTGCATGCTGCCACATCTGTCACTGCCCGATTTTGTATCTTTCAAGTCTTCTTTGATGGTTTTAAGATCCGATGAGAAATCTAGAAATGCTTTCTTTAACGGAGCTAATTCAGCTAAAAACTTTTCCTCCAAAAGTGGTGTAATAGTAATCGGAGTATGCGAAGATTTGCTCGATGCTGTGGTTTGGGTTTAGGCTGCTTAGCTAGCTTGTCCGGAGTTGTAGGTGCTGTACTCGCATGGAGGGCCTGTTTCATTTCGGCCTCCATTCTTCCGAAATATACCCATATCTCTAGTCAGTAAATTCTCCGGTGAGATCCTGGGGTTCCCAGCTGTTGAGGCAACCAATGTTTGTTGGATTATATGCTCCAAAACTTATTATTTCTTTAGATTTGATGCCTTTGAGGTTGCAGCGGGTTTCAGAAGAATCTGCCTACGCAGACAGCGTCACGTGATGTACCATGGGGGTTCTATAATGCGGCACACTGGCACATGTCAGTTGGTATGTGCACTGGTTCCATTGCTGGGTACATGGGCATACTAGATGAGACATGCTCTTCCTTTTCTTGGGCCACATCCTGAGTTCTAAATGTATTCATGGTGTCAGCACACAATACTTTCATAGGCATCTTCCCCCCCATAGGTCATCATCACAGTTCTGCATGGGCCAGATAGCCGGAGGAGAGGGAGGGCCAGGACGACCTGTTGTGGCATCTCATGAGACAGCAGCAAATGATGCTGAAGCAACGGTCCATGTTAGTGGGACTTTCCAGGTGGACTGTGCAGCTACTGGAGCAGCTGGTACAGGGGTAGTGCATGGCTGCCAACCAATAAACCTCCCCCCATTCACTTGTTGACCTCCTACCCTGTCCCCCTTGTTTTTCTCGTTCTTTATTCATTTTATTCATTTATTCATTACAAATCGGGTTTACAACCTAGGGTCAGAGACTCATTTACAAAGGCACCTCATCGCGGGGGGGGGGGGCAGACATCCAGCCAGTTATTACATTGCAGATTAAAACAAAGGATAACATTACAAGTGCAGTAAAAGGAACATTTAACATAGATGCACTTAGGTTACATAATTTAGTAGTTTCTATGTTACTTAGGTTACAAAGTGTTACAAAATGTACCTGTTGCGCAGCACATTGTTTGTATTTCTTTTTTTTTTTATAATATATATATATTTTTCTTTATGCTCCTCCCTGCCGGTTGGCCCCCATCTGACTGCACCCCCAGCCCCATCCCCCGGAATCACTGGCTCTTATCTGCCCGGCCCAGGAGTGACACCTGTGGGGGGGGGGGCAGTCTTCACCCTGCCAACAGGCATTTTTTCCTTTGAGTGTTTTCTCCTGGAGGCCCCAGGAGCCAGTGCACATGTGCCGAACAGCCCCGGCCACGGCCTCCTTCCCACACCCCAAGCCTAGTGCCTAGGACACCTCAGCCTGAGCATCCTCCAGCCTCTACTGGGGGTCATGCATCAGCCGAGGGATGCTGTACTCCCTCCCTGGAGAGGAGAGCTTGCCTGTCGGCAGCTCCATCCAGCTCTGCCCTCTCCCCATGCTGACCTCGATGCCCTGGGCTCATTCTCAAACCCAAGCCACCAGTGTTGGTTGATGTAAGATGCCAGTGCCTTAGCCCTCTATGCCACCTGGCAGGCCATTGTTTGTATTTCTGTTTTCACAATACATATTTTTGTATGTTATGATCCTGAGTTCAATGTCTTTCTTGGTTACCTGTAGTCAGTTTAACTGCTGTGCCATGTTGCACCTAATGACCATCTAATTCACCATGGTGGCTGCTATCCTGGCCTCTCATGTGGTGTGGGTTTCCTCACAGCTCTCCCTGCATTGTTTGTGGCTACACATCGGGCTGTACATTGTTGTGGGCATGGTGCATTTGTCCTCCAGTTGGCTGTGTACTCTGCATGGCCTGTGTGTGTGTGCCAGTCAACATCTGGCTTGTGACTGTCCATGGACATGGTCTGGTCCTTGTTCCTTAGGTTGACCCCACTGGTGTTGCCTGGCTGGGGGGGCCTTGTTCTGTGGGACTTGTGTGGCTTTGTCCATGTGGCCATGGCTGACGTCCATCCCTCCTGTGTCCTTCTGCTGTGTGTCATGTGGTGTGCTGCCCCTGCTCTGTGTCAGGGATTCCTGTCCCCTCCCCCTGTGCACAGTGGGCACTGGTTGGGGTCATACTGGCACACCGGCATGGCTGGTTCTTTGTATGGGACACTTCCCCACTGTTCTGCTTCTGCTCTTTTTCCACAGTTCACATCCATAGTGTTGTTACATTTTGGATTACCTCATTCTTGGCATTGCCTTTGGTGTTTCGGATGCTGTTCTTTGTGTTGTACACTGCTCTTTGCTTGGGTTTTCACATTTTGTGAACCACTTCTTTGCTGGCATCCCCAGTGGCCACATGGTACACCTATGGCCTACTCCTCCTCTGTGTGCACTATGCTGCTGTTGCTCTTTGAACTGCCTGGCTGCTATTTTTAGAGCTGTCTTCTTTGTTATATTCAGAGCTGTCTTCTATGCCAGGCTGTCTTTGCACTGTTCTCTCAGCCATGTTTGCTCACCTTCATTTGCCTACTATATTCAACTGTATTAGGCCCTGGGTTATTCCTTTGAATATTGTGAGCAATCGGATGTGGGCTAATTTTGCCTGCTATGCAGTGTAAATTTTGCCCATGGGCAAAGTTTTGAATATTGGGCTCCCAATGACCAAGAATTCTTTTTAACCATTTTATTTGCCCAGTGAGTAATTTGTTCCAATTTCGTCTGCCTTTACAAATTTTAAAGTCCACTTTCTTCCACAAATCCTCCCCTGGCATGTTTAATTACTACTTCATTCATCTTACCCTAATTGAGGTCTTACACTTTATTTTATTTCCAACCACCATTTTCTCGTATGTGATTTAAGTGGAATGGAATTTGTACCATCTGATTATTTGCTGACGTTCCTTTCATGCTACGCGCCATTTTCATTAAAGACCATTCATTTCCATCAAATCAAGCCTGCTCCTAGAGATTATTTCTATAGTGTAATTTTTTACTCAAATATTAATTGTATTGGCACATGCATCTGTTTTTTAAAGCAACTAGTTTCAGATTATAATGAAGCTGTGTCTACTGTTTCTTCTCTGTAGAAATCGTGTGCAGTAAATACTGTATATACTTTATATCACCCATTTTTCAGAGTAATGGAAGATCTGTTATGCTTATAGTGCCATCTTGAGAGACAGTGACTGAAACTAGAATTTGTAATTCACTGTAAAATCCTGTTTCAAATACCAATAAAATAAAAGATCTTACCATTCATATAAAATATGATATTCAGTTCACTTAAAACAGAGAACTCAAATATGACATTTCATTTTTATCAGTCCCATTGTCACCTCATCTTTGTAAACCACTTTCTTTTTTCAACTAACCAGATTGCTTTTCATTATTTCAAAGGCAGATTATTGTTATATTGTCTCAGTTTTGAAATTGATAGAAAAATACTGAAAGCTGACTGACTGTGAGCAGTACCAGCCATGATGCTGGTGACATACTGTGTTATCATGATTTTGAACTATCTCCCTGCCAACAGCTCATGCACTTACCTAAGATTTATTTTGTCTGTCCCAGGGTTCACACAGTTTCTCAGCTCTGGCATTAGAGTTGCTCAGATACTGTAATGTTTTAACTGTAATGTTCATGAGCCACTGGATAGCTCAGCTATCATCATAACCTTATAATGGGGAAAATCCACTTTGAAAGCAACTGTTCAAGATAGTGTTTGGAATGTATGTAAAAGTCATTTTCTTGGTTGGGTCTGTGTCAGCCATATGGGCAACACATATTCAAAACTGATTGCTAGGAAGCTGAATTTGGTGGCAAAATACCAACAAAGTAACAGCTGTCACTCGAGTCATTTACATTGATGGAATATCATGTGAACATTCAATGTTGATGACAAAGGTCAGGAATGGTAGGTTGGCAGGTCTGCTAGCAGATACCAGTGATATCACTGTACTGTAAGTGGAATAGCATGGAAGTGGCCATAAAGAAGGAGTTAAGCTCCCATGCAGACTAACTGCTTGTTGGGGACAGTCATGCCCAAGGGGCTTCAAATGTAGAATTTATCCAATGATATGGTCATTGCCAACAAGAAATCAATCACACACTGATGCAGATAGTGCACAGGTCATGAAATAATGAAATACCTCACTAGCACAAACGACAGAGGATACCCCAAAAATGTTGCTTATTACCTAGTGTAAAGTATCAAAGGTAACACTTGATAATGGCAGTGATCATCTTATTACTTTATTATTATGTATCATTTCTGTTGTTATATTGTGCATGGTTTATTAATTACTTAGTATTATTTTTACATTAGGAGCAAATGGCATTTGTTTATGGTACAGAGCATCAAGCAG
Source organism: Neoceratodus forsteri (assembly GCA_016271365.2). Classification (NCBI taxonomy): domain Eukaryota; kingdom Metazoa; phylum Chordata; order Ceratodontiformes; family Ceratodontidae; genus Neoceratodus; species Neoceratodus forsteri. The sequence goes on along the minus strand of CM028130.1, from coordinate 1,389,948,623 downwards.
ACAGTTGGCAAGACTACATCTGGAGTACTATGTACAGTTCTGGAGACCCCATCTCCGCAAAGACATAGACAGGGTGGAGGCTGTCCAGAGGAGGGCAAACAAAATGGTGCAGGGTCTGCACAAGAAGACATATGAAGAAAGACTAAAGGAGCTTAAGATGTATAGCCTCAAGGAAAGGAGGGAGAGGAGGGACATGATAAAACTTTCAAATACCTCAAGGGAATCAACAAAGTCCAAGAGGGTAGCATCTTTCAGAAAAGAGATGTGCAAGAACAAGGGGGCACAATTTGAAGATAGAGGGATGGCTCAGAGGTAATGTAAGAAGTATTCTTCACAGAGAGGTTGTAGATGCATGGAACAGCCTTCCTGAGGAGGTTGTAGAGTCAAAAACAGTGGGAATTCAAGAATCCATGGGACAGACATAAGGCAGTTCTAGTGGGGGGTAGGAGGAAGTAGGCTGTTGGTTAACTAGGATCTGCAGCTTATCCGTTAAGGTAGGGGAAATGGGCAGACTAGGTGGGCCATGCAGTCCTTATCTGCCAACAGATTCTATGTTTCTATGTAAGCATCATGACATTCAGGCAGCACCAAAAAACGTTGCCTACTGTGTAGTATTAAGCAACTAAAGTTACACTAAATGATAATGTTGGGGAGCATTTTATTATGCATTATTTCTATTACTATCATGTTTTTATTTTCTATGTTTAATGTTATTTTAATTTGTATGATGTTTTAGTTAATGGTAATTTATATTAAGAATTGAATAACATTATGAGGGTATGTGTTATTTAGTATTTCTTTGAAACCTGGATTTGTTGTCAATAATCTTTTTGAGTTAAAGTGTCTCAGTGCTTTCGTGCTGTGATTCTTTGTCTTTTTCAGTTTGCTTTCTGATTTTGGGCCCATCATGATCCAAACCCATAAGACCACATAATGGTTTGTTTGTTTTTCCCCCTGGGATTTCAAACAGATGAGGCACACTGATGAGTCCTGAAAAGCACAAAATATGTGTCTCTGTCTTGTGTTCTCAGCCTTTGCAGATTGTGTGAGTTGTCCATTGACACGACGCTTTCCATCTTAGAGCAGAACATGCCTACATTGTCATGTTGATTTGTATATACATCCCATGATGCTTAGCATTATGGATGTACAGTATGTGTGAGTTTGTATTTTTCTGTAATAAGGATACTGCAGAAACTGAACAATGCACTGATGTGAGTGGGTTGCAGCAAATAATACATTGGTTGTGTTGAGGTTGTGTGAATATGCTAAGTTATTTTAAGATGACAGATGATTAAAGAATGCAATAATGGGACAGTGGCCCCATGAGGTATGGTGTCACATGCAGAGAAAAAAAACATGGACTTTGGTCCCATAAATGAGTCAGGATAATTATTTATCAAAGATGGCTCAAGAGTACAGTAATTATTGAATATGGAAGCTGGGAACCATGAGGTATAGCAAAGAAGAAATAGGCTGTTGTCATGCAAAAGTCTGTAAAATGCTACAAAATAAATTAATAAAAAGTGTACATTGGTAGTGAAAATCGGTAGTACCTTAACTGATGAAAACTGAGATGGACCCATGGGGTATGGTCCACTGCTTATGCCAAATAATGCCAACGACTAGCAGAACTTAGGATCAAAATCTTATCAGTGCACTCACACACACAGTTGTGCCAACATCTAGACAATGCTGATAAGCTATGGGGGCTTCAGAACTAATGAATGATGAGCTTAAGACATGGGGCACCCTCCTCCCTCCCACCCTGAGCTATTACATATTGATGATAATGTTTTGTCCCTCACATAAGACCAGAAAATAAAGGCAATTCATAAAGATTTCAATGTGATTGATTGATCCCTTCATACTCCTCCCTTTCATTCAGTGAACTATTTGAAGATGTGTCATTGGTGATACTGTATGTAAATTTCACCTCAGTGTTATCAATAGCATGATAATGTCCTATCCCATCTATAACTACTCATTTCATAGGTGTCACTGTAATGCAGTGAGCCAACTGATACTCTCTTTGCTCCCACTTCTGTGGCAGTTTCACCACTCCGAAGTTTCTTAAAGCATGTATAATACAGTATTTGTCTGGCTGTTACTTGGAGTCAACATTTCTGGTCTTTTTGCTAGTTCGGAGATTGATAATGTACAACCAGGAAGGAGTAGTCCGTGTGGCACTGTACCGCCTTCAGTTAAGTAAGAAATAGTATCCTGCATTGTGGAATTTTAACTACTGAACATGCTGCACTAATTTGCTTCCCTACTCCCACTAGTACCATCAACAGCACCACTTGGATTGATATATTTTCCCTTCCTCTTATTTGTTAAATGTAAACCTACACCAATAACCTCCCACTTGGTAGATGCAGATTGTTTTGTTTTTTTCTTGGCTGGTTTGGGGGACTCATCAAGGAATTATACTTTGGTTTTTAATCTACAATTTGTACCCCATACATTTCTCCCCATGCCTGTCGCCTTTAGGAATCTCAAGTCACTCAATGATCCCCCTTCCTACCTCTTCCCTGAACTCACCTGCCTCCATCATGCCATGGATAGCACCAAAGCAGGATCAGGGTGAAGATGATATACCCTTGACAGCATCTATGTGTCAGGTGGTGAGCAGTAGAGGCATGGGATCTGGATGTGCCATGGTCCAACATTCACAAGCAATGGGGCCATTTTTGCCTGTTATCATTCTTCCCTTAAGGATGCTGGCAATGAGCATACATTCACACTGAGTGCATGGCTGATGCTTGTCAGCTTTTTTCTTTGTCAGTGGTGTGCCTTGCCAGTAATGTCGCCAGTGATTAACCAGGTGGTGCCATAATAGTGGCTGCAAATAGACTGCTTCACTGGAGAGAGAGACAGCATCCTATAGGATGATCAACCACCCTTCTCCTGACTGGATCTTTGTAACCTGGGTCCACTCCCATATCTCACTACACCCAGATCACAGTAACTGGTCTCACAAACAGTAATCCTACCACTGCACCAATGGACCAGCTCAGAATGACTCTCTTTATATCATATCACTTCTTCAACAGGGACTGCCTCCCATCTCCTCCAGATTGCATATTACTGGACACTGTTGATGCATTGGCTCCTCCTTCACTGCCACTGGTTTCTCCTAATTGACGAACAGCTGCTGACACAAAAGAGACAGATTAAATCAACAAGACTTTGGAAGTGATACTCTCTCGATAGTCCAAAACTTACAAAAAGAGAAAGGTATTTTCCACACTCAAGTCAATTTGTGTTAAGCTGATAGCCACATGTGGAAACTTGGGAGGCAGTCACCACTAAGTATGCCATAAGGTTAAAGGGCCTTAAAATCTTCCACTACAATGCCAGCAGCCTTCTCACCAAACTAGATGCCCTGAAAGTCTGGACTACCGAGCACACAGCACTCAACCAACATAATGTGCATCTCTGAAACCTGGCTGTCCTCCAAGGTTCTCAACTGGTGGTGGGGTAGCCCTCTACATTTACCAATCCCTCTCTTGCCTGGCTGTCCTCCAAGGTTCTCAACTCCCACCTTACTCTTACAGATTATAACCTTTTACACCAGGAGAGGGGCAAACATGGTGGTGGGGTAGCCCTCTACATTTACCAATCCCTCTCTTGCACCATCTCCCTTTGGGAATACCTCCACTCCTCTCATGAGATAATTATAGCCATGTTGAACATCTCAACCACTCTCCCTTTATACATTTGGGGCTTTATATGCCTCACCAAGACTCTCAACAGCCTCATTGATTACTTGCATCTCCTCCATTGCCTCACACGCAACCTCTGGGGAGCTAATCCTGCTCAGGGACTTCAATTTAAACTGGCTCTCTCTGGCCTCCAAGCCAACATTACGCAACATTAAACTATTGAATCTTACTCAGCTCATAAAGGAAATAGCAATCTAAACCCTCTCTCCCCTAACCACTCCATATTGGACTGGGTGTTCTCCTCCTACCCCCTCTGCATCATTCCATCAGGCATCCTCCCAGATATTTTTAGTGATCATTACATGACCTAATGCATCAGGAAGATGTGTGCCTCCCACTCAGTCTCTAAATACAAATGGCATCATTCCCTCAGAGTGCTTGGTACCAACTACCTACTAGAAGTCCTTTTCAGTGTCAACTGGTACCCCCTGTTCTCTGCTACCAGTGTTGACTCTGCCCTCGGCTCATTTATCAGCAACTTCCCCAGAATCTGGAACACTCATGCACTCCTAAAAAAAGTGAGGGTAGAACTTATCCACCATTAATGGATCAAAGCCAACCTAAATGCCCAATGTAAACTGTGAGATCATGCGTGGGCTACCTACAAATCCTCTTTTACCCAGGCAAACCTCAAAGCATATAGGACACTCAGAAACATATGTATGAAGGCAGTCGGGACAGCCAAGGCAGACTATTTCAAGGATCACCCCCATCTTAGTCATGAATCTCCCTTAAATTTCTGGAAAACCATCTACTTTCTCATTAACCCTTCCCTTCCAATCAACCACCCCTGTCCTCTCAATGGACAGTTCTCTCATCTCAGACTCTAACTCTGTAGTGGACACCCTAAACAAATACTTTTTCTCATGTGCACTTCCTGACCTCTCCACAACTGCCTACTCCGCCCCCCTCCTCTCCACACTCTGCTAGTGGCTACCATTTCCCCCATCTCCCAGCAGGAGGTCTACAGTGCTCTATTGTCCCTTATCCCAGCTAAGAATAGCAATGCTGGCACAGATCCCAAGATCCTTCATACAGTATCTCTGCTCTTGCCATTGCCCCCTTACACACCTACTAAATATCTCCCACTACTCAGGCACAGTCCCTTTTTCCTGGAAAGCAGTCAAGGTTCTGCCTCTCCACAAAAGTGGTGACCCTTCCTGCCCTGGGGAACCACCACTCCCATTTCTCTCCTCCCTTCCCTAGCCAAACTCCATGAGTTCCTAGTCTACACTAGGGTTGCTGATTTCTTCATTGTCACCAACACTCTCTCCCAGGTCCAAGCTTGTTTTAGAAGGAGCCACTCTACTACTTCCTCCTTACTGTGAGTCACAGACTCCATTCTCTCAGGCATGGATCTGGGTCACATCACTGCTGCTATCTTCATCGACCTGGCAAAGGCATTTGACTCACTGTCCCACTCCTGCTAAGCAAGCTGCACTCGGTTGGCCTAGTGGCAGCAGCAGTGAACTGGTTCCGCTCTTACCTCATGATCAGGAGTCAGTCAGTTCAGGTGGGCTCCACCCTATCATCTCCCCTCCCAATCGTTGCTGCGATCCCCAAAGACTCCATCCTGGGCACCATGCTGTTCATCCTCTTCGTCAACGACCTCTCCTTAGTTTGTTCACATGCACAAATCCACATGTACTCTGATGATACGGTCATCTACATTTCCAGTCACTCAATCCCTGATGTGGAGGCCCTTCTCCAGCATTATTTTAACAATGTACTAAATTGGTTCCTGGCAAACCAACTGAGAGTAAATACAAAGAAAAAAGTCTTGATGACCTTGGGTCAAGGTAAACTCTCAACTCTCTCATCCCCCCCTGTTTTTCCAACTCCAGATGGTTCCCCCGTTAAAGTTGTCTCTGCCTGGGTCACGTGATGGCTGCCTAAGTGAAAGCTGCTGCTTCCCCTCTCTCCTCGACAAACCCGGTTAATTTAGCTGTCTAACCTACCTCTGCAGGCTATTCAGGTGGCAATTTTGACCGATTTATATTCAGACTACCCTGACAGTGAAAACCGCAGTGTTGGAATGGATGTGGACATGCGAAAGGCACCGCCGCACCACACTCCACCACAGACTCCAGATAAAGAAAAGGCCCCTAAGCAGCCTAAATCACAAGCCATGATGTCTGTTAAACACCCTCCACCTACAACAGCATTTACCGAGGAGCGCTTCTTAGAGTTTATGCAGCCTCTCCAGAATTCCATCGCTGCTATTTCTGATGACGTGCAGTCAATCTGAATGAGTATCGACTCATTGAATATACGAGTAGGGGATGCTGAAACTCGGCTTTCATTGGTAGAGAAGTGGAGAGACAAGACAGACTTGAATAACTCTGTCTTGCGTCTAAGGCTTCGGAAAATGGAAGATAAGCTGAAGGATTTAGAGGGGCGCAGTCGGTGCAACAATTCAATCATTTTTGGGCTACCAGAGAAGGAGGAAGGCAACAACCCTATCGCCTTTGTTCAAAAGTTATGCGATAGAATAGCTGGTCCCTTGCCCAATAATATAATTTATGTGGTGGAAAGAGCTCATCGGTCACTGCGTCCCCTCCACTACTTGGTTCACCTCCTTGACCTCTTGTGTTTAAGCTTCTCAATTGTTTGGATAAGCGACACATCCTAGTAAAGATTAAGGAAGTGCAGGAAATCCAGTGGAAGGGTCACAAGTTAAGGATCTCACAAGATCTACCTCAGTTGGTTCACCTGAGGAGGCAAGAATTCCACCCCATGGTTTCAAAGCTCATCATTGCTGGAAAGGCTTTCCCTATGCGTTACCTTGCAACTCTACAAGTAAAGCAAAACGAGAAGTGGGTTAGTTTGAAATCGCCTACTCAAGCTTCATCTGAGCTTTGTACTCTCTTCCCAGATCTGTTTAAGTGAGGTGGGGAGGAAACTGGTGGTTTTAAAATCTTCCTCGTCGAAGGGATAGGGAAATATTGAGCTGTGCTGTCATTGTTAATGGAAGAGATGCTGCCAAAATGGGTCTGTAATTTCAGATTGAAGCGGGCACTCACGAGGCTGAGGGAGTACTCAGTCTTAATTAAATTGGTGACTCTTTGTGTTTTGCCTTCAAATTGAACTGTCATAGCAAGCATGCAACAGAGACTATTTCATTTGCTGGGGGAGCCGTATCATGTGTATCTCTGAATGGACATATCCTCTGACTGCAACCTCAGCTCCGTTGCATCATTACCATTATCTTAAGAGCCTGGGGAGGGTATTAGTGGGCTGCAGGAGGTTACTCCTGTATTTTGTTTAATCTCTCTCGCCCCTTTTGAGGGTTTTCTTTGGCCTCTCCTCCTTAGCTCAAATTAAAAGGTGCATGTGGAGCCTTTTAGAATTTTCTCTGGGTTAACTATTTCATTTTGCTAGCAGCATCTCCTGTTGATTCCACAAGAGGACAATACTCCCTTACTTATGTGTAATAGCACTGGTTAGTCATTTTTAGCCACTTTTGGGATGGCTTTATATGTTATGATAAGCTTAATTATTTTACTATAAATATTGTACACTATCTATGCTACTATGGTTATGGGTTGCCGGGGGGGGGTAGCTTTTATTTGGCATCGAAAGGGATACTTGCGTGCCACAAGATATTTTAAGAGGTTGGTTGTTTGGAACCGGGTAGTAAAGTTTGTAAATAGTTATATTGAATTTAATAATGTTGAATGGTATTTCAGGGAATAATGGGGGGAAGTGGGAGGAGTTTCAGGGGACCAGAAGGGTTTGTTGAGTATGGGTTGTTTTTTCTGAGTTAATCCAATTGTTATCCTGATTGAAGGGTATGGGGTCGGGTTAAGTCTGCGCTCAATTCTGGAGGTTCCAGTGGCTGAATACATCAGAGGACTGTGTGTGGGATATTGCAGTGGCTATATTTTTCTCTTCCCCCCCTTTTTTTCTTAATAGTTTACGGACAAGTGAATGGGTGGTCCTTATAACTTAGTGAGCTGGAACGTTAAAGGGGCCCAAAGTAAAAAGAAAAGGAAAATGATTCTAAAACATCTCTCCCAGCTTCGTATTGGGATTGCCTGTTTACAGGAAACACATGTATTGAGAGATGATATTTCCCTTTTTAAAAGATATTGGGTGGGCCAAGTGTTCGGTGCAGGTAACTCTACGAAACGTAGTGGTACCATTATCCTGATTGCTAAAACTATACCCTTCGTTAAAAATCAGGAATGGTGGGACCCAGAAGGGCACTATATCATAGTCCAGGGTATTCTAGAGTCCACCCCTATAATTTTAGGATCAATTTATGGCCCAAATACAGATTCTCCCCTGTTATTTGCCCAGTTAATTCTCCTGGTAGTCTAAGACCCTCCTCTTTTGACTTTTCTGGGTGGAGACTGGAACTTGGTCCCCCAAACAGAGATAGATTGCTCAGACAGTAAAAGAGTGGGGTTGTCGCCAGTGCAACGGGCCCTCCGAGATCTTATATCTGGAGTTGGCGTTGTTGATGTCTGGCGGACCCTTAATCCTTCAGAGCGACAATATACGTATTATTCTCCCCTACATGCCACTTTTTCCTGGATTGATTTTTGGTTGGTGAGCTCCTTTGGCCTTCCTGGCATTATAGATGCATCCATTTTCCCCAGGGTATTGTCAGACCACTCCCCGGTAGGTGTGTCTTACATGCTAGGCCCAAGGATTAGGGGGGATATAATGTGGCATCTTAACACACGGGTGCTTAAATGCTCTGAAACCTTGAAACATATTCAAGGGTTTATAGTTAATTTTATTAATACTAACCTAGGGACGGTAGAAAGAGTTGACACAGTTTGAGCCACCCTCAAGTGTGCCATACAGGGGGAGTTCATATGCATTTCGGTCACCCGAGCCCGGAAAAATAGAGTTTCTCTAGAATTATTGCTAGGAGAAATTCAACAGTTGGAAGTCAGGCTAAGTCGTACATCCCCAGTGCAGGAATGGGCAAGGCTCCATCAGCTGCAGACAAGTTATTATGATTTGATGGCACAAAAGGCAGAGCTGACCATTCATCATACCAAGTTGAAGTATTTAGAGGCAGGGGAAAAGGTAGGGAAGCTTCTGGCCTTAAGACTGAGGCAGGCTGAAATGGCAAAATTCATCCCTGGGCTGAGATCTCCCCTAAGTGGCGACATAGTCTCCCACCCCCAAGATATTGTCGCTATTTTTGGTAAGTATTATGAAACGCTCTATTCTTCAGCTGACTTGATAGATGTGACAGACCAAGAGATTGCAGAATATTTGAGTTCTGTCAATCTTCCTGTGCTGCCTCCCCAAATAGCAGAGAGTCTCGGGGCTCTGATTGCCTTAAGCGAAGTAGAGCAGGCCATCAAGCAGTTGCCGCTGGACAAAGCTCCAGGGCCAGATGGGTACCGAATAACCTATATAAGAGCTGCCTCTTTCAGCTGGCCACTTGCCTGAGGAATGTCTTTAATTTCTGGTTTCAGGAAGGTATAGGGGATCCATGCTTTTTGACAACATGGATCACCTTGATTCCTAAGTCGGACAAGGACTTATTATGTCCTGGAAGTTATCGTCCAATATCGCTTCTTAACTCAGATGTTAAGATTCTTGCTAAAATATTGGCTAATCGTCTAGCTCTGGTAATGGGAGGGATTATTGGTAGAGAACAAGTTGGTTTCATGAAGGGGCGTACATCAGTGGATCATATGAGGTAGGTAATACATCTGATGGCAGCATCGAGGGATGCTGAGTCCCCCTGCGGTCCTGGTATCCCTCGATGCTGAAAAAGCTTTTGATCGTGTCTCCTGGCACTTCCTGTTTACCTCCCTATGACAATTCAGAATGCCTTTTAGCTTTGTCAAATGGGTTAAGGTGCTATACACCTCCCCAATGGCAAGGGTATGGTGCAATGGTTGTCTATCAGGCTCCTTTATCCTTGAAAGAGGCACCCGCAAGGGCTGCCTGCTCTCTCTGCTTCTTTTTAATTGTTATCTGGAGCCCTTAATACGTAAATTGGCATCCTCCCCTTCTTTGAAGGGCATTCAAATTTAAGGGGAGAGATACGTTATCTCAGCTTACGCTGACGATCTCCTGTTGCATGTTGAGGACCCTGAGATTTCGATACCAGCTCTTCTGGAGGAACTGGATAGATTCTCTGCTGTATCCTCATACAAATTGAATCTTTCTAAAACTAAGGTTTTTCCATTAAATCATTATAGTACTAGAGATATCTGTACTTCGCTGGGGCTGTCATGGGAATCAAGGGGCCTTATATATTTGGGGATTAAAAGTACTAGGAATATTTCCTCGATGATTAAATCTAACCTGACTAATCTGGTGCATATTGTGCAATCAGAACTGCATAGATGGGGCGGTCTTCCACTGTCGCTTTGGGGCCGGATAAATATTCTTAAAATGAATGTTTTGCCATGGGTGCTCTATCCGCTCGGTATGTTGGGCCCATTTCTCCCCAAATCCTGGTTCTCGAAGCTCCAAAGATTATTTAATAATTTTTTGAGGAAGGGTAAGTCAGTGAGAAGGGCATATTTTAAGTTAACAGCACCCAAGCTTAAGGGAGGACTTGCCTTCCCATCTCTCTTTTTATACTATGGGGCCCAGCATATAAGCAAGTTAGTACACTGGATTAAAGGAGGTATACCTTGCGCGGAAGATGCATATGTCCCAGTCTGGCTTGACATTGAATGTAGACTTGCCCGTATCATTGCTAATTCCCTACAAGCCTTGGTTTACTCAAAACCTTCCAGTCTTCCTGGCTTTCTTAAAACTTCCCCAATAGTCTGGTCCCTTAAGGCTTTTCAGCAAATTCAAAAGCATTTTTCAGAAAATTGGCACACCTTATTGGCCCAGCCTATTTTTAATAATTGTCATGTTCAGATTGGGCATTGTCCTATACTACCCTCCTTTTTGCCTCAGCTTAAGCGGTGTAACCTGGCAGATCTTATCCAGTGTAATGACTTAATCCCTTTTCAGGCCCTACAATTTCGCTTTCAGATTAGACCCCAAGATATATTTAAATACTTACAAATCAAGGCAGCCCTACTAGAATTTAAAGGTAATCAAGAGTGGACTGTGCAATCACTGGATGGTCTTTTTAAGACCTTCCAGGAAGCAGATCAACCCCATGCAGTTTCTAGTATATATAAGCAGCTTCAAGCTGTAGATTCGTCTCTCCCCGAGGGAGTATGTTATTACTGGGCACAAGAATTGTTCCTTCCTGTAGACACTGAGTACTGGGTAAAAGCTTGGGGTATGATTTATAAATACATTAATCAGGACCGACTATGTTTAATTCAGTTTAACATTCTACATAATATCTATTATACCCTGGCTAACTTACATGAAATGGGTTGCATTCCTCTTCCTCTTCCTTATGTCCCCATTGTAGTCAACCCTCGGGGTCGTTGTATCATATGTTGTGGCTGTGTTCTCATACCCAAACTTTTTGGAAAGCGATACGACGAGTTCTGGATCCTCTTCTTGGATTAGACTCCTTATTTACACAGGGAGTGTTGCCTGCTGGCAATATTCCCCTCGGGGACACCCCATATACGTAAAGCTGACACGGTTCTAAGCTCTGCCACTGCAAAACTGGTTATGCTACGGCACTGGAAGGAAGAGTCCCTACCCACTATTATAGAATGGTACCGAGAAATTCTATTGGCCATCCAGGTAGAGAAGCACATAGCATATTTGTGACACACACCTCACAAGTTTAAAAGTACTTGGGAGACCCATTGACCCTACTGATGCTGCTGAAATTTTAGGGATCGAATTTTATCCCTGATTGTATGGGCTAGTGATTTTTTCTTTTCTGGCGTGTCTAAGAGTAACTTGTTTTTTGTTGATTTAGAGCGCAGACTGGGGGGGGGGATTTTTTTTGTTTGGTTGTTTGTGTATTTTGTATTGTTTTCTCATATTGTTTTCTTTGTTGTTTGTTTCTTAATAATGCAGCTCCTCGTGTATTGTTATGTATTTACCTGTATTCTGCATAAGTATTAATAAAGTATATTGAATAAAAAAAAAAGTTGTCTCTGCCTTCAAATATGGTACACTGGTGTCTGGCTAGACAACAAGCTTGATTTCTTAATCCATATAGACACCTTGCACTCAAAGTTCCACCCAAAACTTGGTGTGATGTACTGTAGCAAAGAATGCCTCTCTCCTTCTGTGCATCATGAGCTGGTTACTACAACAATCCTCCCCATGCTCAATTATGCAGACATCATCTACAGTACTGCTCCCACCTCATCCCTCACCAATCTAGATACCCTCCTAAATGCCTACTGTTGCTTCGCCACAAACATCCCAATCCACATTCACCATTGCCCCCTCTTCTCTATCTATCCTTCCCCTCTCCCACTGTTGTCAAGCCAACTCCCTAGTCTTTATTGCACAATTCTGGTTTGGACTTCTCCCCTCCTATCTCCCCTCCCTCATATTCCCTGCTAGTACCTCCTCCTACTTACTCGCTACAGGATGTTACAATCCCTTATCCTTCCCCCATTCTCAGTCTACATCTGGTCAGTCAGTTTTCTCCTTCCATCTATCTTCCCTCTGGAACAGAGTTTCATCTACCTACCAGCGAGCCACCTTGCTTCCAGCATTCAAACACCTCCTTAGACACAATCTCACTGCTCCTTGCCACTGCTCCTAACTACTTCCTAAACTTATTTTTGACTTATCTGCACTCAGGCTTTTTATTTTTATGCTCATACAAATGTTAATATTTTAGTGAGTTTGTATAACTGCACCGTGAGCAGTGAAACTGGTTGTCTTTTGTTGTACCTATTCTCATGCCAGATTTTCTTTTGTATATCTCTCCTATTTACCTGATTTCCTTTGGGTCTCACCTGGAAATGAGCCCTGTCTCAGTGTGCCTTTCCCAGTTAAGAAAGTTTAAATAAATAAATAAACTACTATGGCTGAACTACCAGGCAGGAAGGTATGATGTCAGTTTTTATTGTCACATCTACACTAGGGGCTGGTGAGGTAGCTCCTCAACAGGTTTTCTTCAGTGTTCATGAGTAGTCAATTGTGGCTACCAACAGGTAACCTATGAGCTAGACAGAAAACAAATGAGAAACATACAAAAAAAGTGCAGTCTTTAGTGTGGTCTTTCTTTGTAGATTACCACTGTAAGGATTGACGGTAATATTAGTGGTGGATGGGACTGGAGGTGCCACCACGGAGAAGAGAGCTGGACCATGGAGAGTAGGCAGTGGAGTAATACCTGGACTGTAAAAAATGTCATTGAGCTCAGAATGTTGGCGTAGAATTCCAAAAACCATTTCTATGTAAACCATGCACTAATTTTCCACAGATTACATACACAGCAGAAAATTCCACAGATTGCAGGTTAAGACTCCTAGATTTATGCAAATGATTTATGTAAACTGTAGATTACTAATCTGCAAAAACTAGTTTATGTTTCAAATGTCAAAATCTCATGGAATTAGGTGGAATTATGCAAAATTCATTAGAATTCCAGTACATTGGAACTTTTGAGCAGAGCTACCCATACTCAGGATATGCTATGCTTCAAGTGTAATTACAAAGATGTAGTAGGAGTCTAGAAACTCGTGGAGACTGCTGCCTTAGTGTGCTGGGATACCAAAAATTATGAGAAAGGATCCATTTTGTTCATGACAGATGCAAACATTTTCAAGTGAGTGGCCAGGTTATGCTGTGAACTGGAAGGACCACGATACTTAACAAACTTACAAAATTATGCTATGGCTGGGGAGCCCTGCCACATAAAAAGGACAGCCAAGCCCAACATGACAGAGAAGAACATGGTTGCTATTTGAAAAGTTGATGCCAAGGAGTTGGTTCTGCAGGCCCATACTGAGTGTGCTATAAATGAAATTGATGTATTCAGTTGGAAGGCAGAGTTGTACTATGGATCAGACTATGGGCAATAGAGCAGAAAAAGGAGTGTCCCCATACAAACTGCTCCCCCACAATTCATTGGTGATGTTTCATAATTTCTGCTTCAACTATGCAATTAACAAGTCTATTATTGTATTGAGTTCAATTCCTACTCAGTATTTCTTTTTAGGAAATTCATTCCACTGTCATACCACCCTCTGTGTATAGAAAATCTTTCATTTATCAATCCAGCCTCAGCAACTGATTCACATTCTGACACCAGTCTACAAATGAAAATGATGTTGTATTGAGATATTGTCCTAGCCCCCATCCCTATTGGTGCCTGCTGAGTGAGTGAAAAAGAGATCTTGCAAAAGGTATACATTTACTGTGCCTACACCCTGGCCAGTATAGACACTGACATAACCACTGCTACTGAAATCAATCCAAAATCCTTTAACTTTAAAGATTCCACAATACCAGATCATTATCAATGGTGTTTAAGACACAAGCATGCTAACAGAAGAGATGTGTTCTCAGTAAGTGAGGTGAAAGTGGGATGTGTCAAAGATGAGGTACAGCACATCTGTCTCATTGACAACAGAACATTCAGTGAACTAAAGTGCAGCAAATGTGGAGGATAAACACTGGCAGCTAGAAGAGTTGATGGCAGTCAGAATATTTATAGAATTATGGAATCTGCATGCTTCTTAATAGTGACTGCCAAAGAAAAAAACAGAGCCACGGGGATGAGTATAAACTATTAAGCTCTTAAAGGGGTTTATGCACAAAGACTACACACCATGCTGTAAAGGCTTCCCTAACTGTCAATTGCACACATCAGAAGCCCATGGACCACTGAGGCACTCACAGAACAGGTGCTGACCACTTCTGCACCCAATCCTCTGTCCATGAATGGATCTGTATGTATGTATGTATGGACTGGTGGAGTGGTCAGGAGGTGCCTCTACACTCCTGCTGTTCACCAAGGTGTGGAGTGCTGTGGGGGGTGCAGGCTAAACAGCAGGGAACCCAGCTGTAGTCACTTCAGGCCCCCCTGTTCCACAGTCACCAGAAATAACAAGGCAATTGACCCCCACCGTGCCACCCCAGCCCTCCAGACATGCAGAGAGGGCTGGGGGAAGCCACTGAGTTCCTCAACCAAAACTGTCACTTTACCGAGACCCACTCTGTCTGATAATCCCCTGCTCCATGCAGAGTAGGTGATACACCCTGCCAGCAGGGTGGGCATCCCACCTGTGTCTGCTGGTCTTCCCACTGTACACCAACATGCTGGTGGGGCTGCAGACAGATGACCAGCATTTGTTCATGCAATGTTTTGTGCACCTCTGTGCTGTTGCAAATGTATGCAGGCTGGGAACATGCCTGTTGTACCAACCTGGCCAAAATTCATGCATAGGCCCCAATAAGAAGACAACAGTGGACCAGTTAAACAAGACAGGATGGAGGACTTACTTGCATGTTTTACTGGGAGTCAGTGAGATTTAGTTTTGGACCACTGGAGTATGTACCATCAGATACCCTGTGCCAATGAAGACTTAGAGAAGACTGCATTCATATGCCACCTCTAATTCTATCCATTTGAACCAATGCTCCATATAAACTCAGGGACCCAACCACATTCCAATAGATTATGGGAAAGGCAGTTGGGGAGCTGTCCTGGTTTGAAGTATTGGTGTACTAAGATGATCTGATTATTATCAAGAGAACTTTGTGGCATCATGAGACCAGAGTCGTGAGAGTTCAAATTGTCTAAGCTGAAGCAGTCTGGACTGAATCCTATCAAGATAGAGGCTCTCATAACTTGGCCTTGCCCCCAAATCCTTAATACCTGTACTCTTTTCATGGGTGTTTTCAGATACTAGATGTGGTTTATAAATGACTTTTCCATAATAGTTCAATACTGAATAACCTTGCCATAGGATACCCACCTATTCACAAGAAAAAGGCTCCTACAGAAATGGACAGACTCCAGACAGAGCTGGAAAGCAAGTGAACCATTTTGTGCTAGATGGTATCAAAGCTGTGCGAATGCATTCCATGAAATCATTAAACATCTGAGTGAAGCTCCTGTACTGGCTTTTACAGATCCCACCAAGCCCCATATCTAACACAGTTTCCAGTTCGAATGAGTTAGTTGTGGTGTCATAACAAGAGCATCCTGAAGGACTTCAATATGTTGCTGTCCCCAACTGAAGCATGATCAACTCTGAAAAGAACTACCCAGTGCACAAGCTGGAATATTTTAGAACTGAAGTTGTTGGTCATCAACCAATTCCATGATTACCTGGGTGCTTTCTAAACTGCTCTAAACAAAGAGCTATCTGAAGAATGCAACTGCTTTTAAAATGAGGCACAGCCATTTTTTCCCATAAAATATGTACAGTAATTGTGTACTCATAAGCACATGTATACTACCCAATGTTTCATTGTACCTTACTCTACTGACCAGATCTTATTTAGACTTATGTACATTTTAACTCTTTTCTTCTTATAATATTTATGCAAAAATGCCACTGTAACAGGACAACTTTGTAAACTGGGTTTCCAGCTCTAACAGTAATATTTTGCATAATATAAAAGTTCTTTACTACTATCTGTAAAGGTCTAAATTCACAGTAAAAAGAAACATATACTCACTTACGTGATGTACTGCAGTACAACTGCTGACCTGGATGCTGCAGAGCATACTATAGGTGGTTATCCACTATACTCACCTAAAACTACAGTTGTGGAATATTACAATGGCCTCAAAAATATTAATTGCAATGCCTGGTCCACAGCCAGATCAATCTGGTTACCAAAGAATAACATAACCCACCAATGTACATCAGTCCCAGTTGCTGCCATGAAGGCACTTTGTTAGAAATTCATGCCTGAAGACCTATAGCTACAGCAAAAGACATGGCCTGATGTTTCCTGAAATCTCTGTGTTATCTCAAGAGAAATTCCCAAGCTGCTTGCAGTACTGTACCACTATAGAGTCACCCTCTCTTTACAAATATTGTGAAATGGTTGAGTGTTAGGTCTGATGACCCCAAAGCCCACCCTGATGCCTGTTGGTGTGTGCAGGGTGGGGGTGGGATGTTAGGATTCGAAACCCTAATTCCATGTTTCCCTAATTTTGTCGCTGCATCCCTAACTGATGCAGCAATAATGTTTTTTGCAATTTATTTCCTTACTTTTTCAGATAATATAAACATATCCTTATTTGGCTGTGGGAGTGCAGAGCACTCGGGGCCCTGTGCTCTCACCCATCTATAGTTTTTTAAATACAGTAAATGTATTCTTATTTGCCTGGGGGAGTGCAGTGCCCTTCGGGCCCTGAGTGTCCATCCCTCCAAAGATGCATATATGCATGCTGATGTGGAAGTGCCCTGCACTTCCATTTATAGGATAACAGCAAATAAATTGTCAGCATAGGTATTTTATTATCCCACCTCATGTACCTGGTGCAGAAACATTTTTAACCCTCATCAAAACGTAATTCTGTGCAACTGCAATGCCAATCCATGCCACAGGTGTGAAAACACATTTTAACTAGGAATTTAAAAATAACAGCTGTGACATGCATGAGGTGGGGTAATAAGAAGTCTATCTTGAAAATATGGGATCAGACTCTTTACAATTTCCAAAGTTACAAGCATGTGTAGCAAAATCACAATAAATGGTCATAACTTTGCCATTTTTACATATTTTCACTGCAAATTTTCAGCATAGCCATCTTATGACCCCCCTCATGAACAATATGACAGGCATTACACAAATCCTGCCCAAGAGGTGATTTAGACAACTAACTGCAAAATCACCTTCCTGGCAGAAGTTACGTAATGACATGGTGGGGTCCCCAAAAGGCCATGTTGAAAATTTATGGTCAAAATCTCAAAGAATGGCTAAATTATGCATAAAAGTTGGAACCCTCATTGAAATACATTGAACCACATTTACCTTAGTTTATCAGATTGCAGTCAACGGTTCCAGCAGCAAGATGAGTCTTTAATGGGAGAGTGGGTGTAGAATCTGGGACCTGTACAGGAGAGCAAGGGTGTGTGGGGGTATACTGAGAGATGTGGGGTGCTGAGTGGGAGGAGGTGGGGGGCTGATCAGTGAGGGACTGTTTTTGTTTCACAGGTTTTGCCTGCAATGGGACAGTGAGGGGTGCCACTAGACACCAGAGAATATAAAAGGGGACAATGGGGATGGCGATCGGTGGGTGGGGGTGCCACTAGACACCAGGGAATAATAAATAATGGGGACAGCAATCAGCAGATAGGAGGGTTCCACTAGACATCACAGAACATAAAAGGGGACAATGGGGATGGTGATTGGTGGGTAGGGGGGGTGCCACAAGACACCAGGAAATAATAAATAATGGGGACGGTGATCAGAAGGGTGGGAGGGTGCCACTAGACACCAGAGAATAAAAAAAAATTAATGGGATGGCTATCGACAGGTGGGGGGTGCCACTAGACACCAGGGTAGGCAATGGAGTGTGGCAGGGGGTAACAAACATCAGGATAACAGCAGCTTACAGAACACACTCCAGCCAGAAGAAGGATTTCAGCTGCGATGGCAGAAGTCAAGAAATTGCCACTGTTCTCGTACAGAGAACCCTGGTAAAGTGTTCTTCTCAGTAAGCTGAGCACTCTGGATTTTGGGTACCCAGAGAAAGTATTTCTTGGCATCATTTTAAAAAAACAAACATCAGAATGGAGCTAAACTGGTCTAGTTTAGATGTGTTCTGATGTTTGTTTTTATGAAATCCATTCTTTTTTTTTCATTTTTATATGTTTCATTTCTCTCATTAACTGAAAAAAAATGGTTGCAGCTCAAAAATGGATTTCCCATCTGTGACACAGGATGAACCATCTGCAAAAAATTACTACCAGCCTGTGAATAAGGGTCCCTTTTCTAGCTTAACATCTATAATTTCCCATTGAAATAATGGGAACTGCAAAATTTAATAACTTTGAACAGATTATTTTTTTTCACCAAACCAACAAAAGGCACATTGATAAGACAAAGCCTTTCTACCCTAAAAATTTCAGACCACCTTTCTGAGGCACAAGCAGACAAAGAAACAATAAAAAGCACATACGTTTCTGCATTTTTACACTGTATCTCAGAAACCACATAAGCAATTTAAATGAAATTTGACAAACCAGTAGACTTACTGCACAAGATTATACATGCAAAAACTCTGGCAAATCCATTGAACCTTTGCAAAGCTATTAAAGGGCAAAAATTGGGCTTTAACATTAAGCTGTGCACTCAATCCCAATTATAGTAGTGCTACCATGCCACAATCTATCTCTCTCTCTATCTATCTATCTATAGACAGACAGGTAGATAGATAAACAGACAGACAGACAGATAGATAGATAGATAGATAGATAGATAGATAGATAGATAGATAGATAGATAGACAGATAGATAGATAGATAGATAGATATAGGAAAAACACTTTGTTAATGCATCAGTTAGAGTTGCAGCAACAAAAGTAGGGAAATGTGGCATTAGGGTTTCCAACCCTAACACCCCACCCCCACCCTGCACACAAACAGGCATTGGGGGAGTGCCTTGGAGTTATAAGCCCTAACATTCTCCTCATTCCATAAGTAAATAAGCTGAGATGAGAACAGTATAGGAGAATGGGGTGAACATTAGGGATGATGACCCAAAAGCACACCCTGATGCCTGTTCATGTGTACAAGGTGGGGGTGGGCTGTTAGGGTTGGAAAACCTAATGCCACATTTCACTACTTTTACCTCTGTAACCCTAACTGATGCATTAGCAAAGTTTTTTGCAATTAATTTCCTTACTTTTTGGGATAGTATAATCATATTCTTATTTGTGGGTGCTCACGGCCCTCTGGGCCCTGTGCTCCCATCCCTCCATAGCTGCATATATGTATAAAACTGTGGAAGCACAGTGCCCTCCAGGCCCTGAGCTTCCATTTATAGGACAACAGTGACCAAAATTTCAGCATAACCATCTTATTACCCCACTTCATGTACCCGGTACAGAAAATTTTAGAATCCAAGTCAAAACATACTGTAATTCAGCGCAACTGTAATGCCATTCCACTTCACAGGTGCAAAAGCACATTTTAGCTAGGATCTGAAAAATGACAGCTGTGACATACATGAGGTGGGTCAATCAGAAGGCTATGCTGAAAATTTGTGGTCAAAATATTTAAAATTTCCAAAGTTATGAACATGCATATCAAAATTGCAACAAATACACCTAACTTTGTCATTTTTACATATTTTGACCCCAAATTTTCAATATAGCCTTCTTATGACCCCACCTCTTGAACAAGATCAGGAAAAAATTTCAAATCCCTCCTGAAAGGTGAATTCGCCTACCGATCACCAAATCACCTTTTGGTTAAAAGCTGCATAATGACACTCATATTGCTCATGAGGTGGTGTCCCCAAAAGGCCATGTTGAAAATTTGGTATCAAAATGTCAAGAAATGGCTGAGTTATGCATCAAAGTTGAAAACACTGTTGAAATACATAGTTATACCATTGTAGTCAATGATAGAGCAAGATAAATGTTCCTTTTTCACAAAAAGTCTCATGTATCATGCTTTCCCACTGATTACAATGGGATTAACAAGATTTAGAATCCCGTTTCATGAAAAGGGATCCTTTATTGTGCTTTCCCATTATAGTCATTGGAAAAGCACAATAAGGGATCCTTTTTCCCAGACACAGGATTTTAAAGCATGCTAATTCCTTTGTAATCAATGGGAAAGCACAATAAAGGATCTTGTTGCACAAAACAGGATACTATTTCCTGCAATAAGCATTCCCTGGTAGTTTAGTGGTCTCTCTCCCCACCCCACTGTCCAATTTACATGCCCATTATAAATAAAAAATGTTCCTGGTAGTCTAGTGGTCCTCCCCCCTCCCCCAATGTACCATCACAGTCCTGGTAGTAAAATAAATGTCCCTGGTAGTGTAATGGTCCCTCCCCCCAAGTCCGATCACCATCCTCGTTAGAACAAAATAAAAATATCTGGTAGTCTAGTGGTCCATCCCCTTTCCTGATGTCCAATCTCCAACTCCTTATAAAAAAAAATACCTGGTAGTCTAGTGGTCCCTCCCCCCCTCCCTGATGTTCAATCACCTCTTGATGTCATGGGGTCATCAGGCCTAACCTCACCACATTCTCCTATGCTGTAGATTGTCAGCTTGTTTACACATGAAATGGGGTGAGAGGTGAGTCTGACAACCCCCTGACACACCACATCTGTTGGTGAGTGGAGGGTGGGGAGGGGTGGTAGGTGTAACCCTAACATCACATTTCCATACCTTTGTCGCTGTGCTATCAACCCTAACTGATGCATTAACTGAGTTTTTCTGCAGTGAATATACAGTACATATACATATACATATATATATATATATATATATATATATATATATATATATTATGTATATGGTAGTGCTACCATAGTTAGAGTTGAGGAGCCATTTCTATGTTAAACCCAAAATTTTGCACCTTAATAACTTTGCAACCATTAAACAGATTTGCCTGAAATTTGGAATACACGATCAAGAACCATAGGCCTTAGGATCTGCCAAGTTTCGTACTGCTTGGATATACGGCTGTGGAGTTATTAAGCATGATCTGTGCGCGTGTTTACGCTTTTCTGGAATTCTACGGTCACGCCTACATGTCGTACGGTTTGCTCGACCAGTCCAAAATCTTCAGGGAGCGTGTGGCCAGGGTCCCCAATGTGCCTTTCAAAGATTTCGTGAAAAAAAATTAAACAGTTCAAAAGTTATTCAAAAGACAGTTTCCCATTATAAGTCAATGGGAAAGTTTAACAAAAAGTTCGACAGTGTCGCAAATGCACTTTCAAACACCATGAAGTCTTGCTATATTGTGACTATATGAAGTCAGCTACTGCAGCTGAACTGCCCCGGAGAGGAAAGAGTTAACTCCAGAGAGTCTGGAGTTCCACAGCGCGAGGGCGCTATACCAAAGCTCTATCTGGCCAGTTTCAAATGAAACTGTCAGATTCTTTACTCCGCTTCACTGAGCAGTCGCTCCGGAGATCAGCTCCTTCACATCGGTTCATTTCTCGGTTCAAGCGTATTTTGGTTCATTTGAACCGAAAAAATATTTATTTTACCGATTGGTTAAAAGCTCTATCTGGTAAAACCGTAAGTAGAAAATTTAAAGTCTGTGTGGAAATTCAATTATCAGTTCGGTTTGAACCGATCGGTTTGCTTAATTTAACGTTTTAAAGTGTGGTTGGGCTTTTAGAGTGCGGTTCCGTTCTTATCGGTTCTAAAAACCTTGCTTTTAAAATAGGTTTTCAAATACCGTGAACACGGTTGGGAACTGATAAGGGTGTCTTGCCTGGCACTGCCATCAAAGGGCAAGTTTTTGGTTAGGCTGGCATTATGTCTGAAGAGCAAAAGAAAAACCGGGCCCACGGGTTTCAACACTGTGATGTCTGTGGGGAAGCCTTTGCAAAGGCTGACCCACACACCACTGTGTTTATTGTCTGAGGGCCTGACCACCTCCTGTCAGACTGCCAGGTGTGTAAAATTTCCCTGCAGCCACCCTGGAAAGAGATTGGGCGGCTCAGGGCGAGAGGCCAAGAAGTCCGCTGACCCGGATGGCCAGCCGGTCCAGTACCCACTGGACCAGGAGATGCCCTCTGACCAGGGCGAGACTTCCTCGGGCAAAGGAAGGCTGGTTCAGGAACCAGTCTCAGTGAAAAGACTAAGAAATCAGTAGGTTTGGAGTCCAAATTGTCTCTCCAACTGCTGCAGAAATAGCTAAAGCCATACAGATTGTCCAGTCACTGTCTCAGGGTCCTGCCGAGACCACCTACAGTTGGTAAAGGTTGGTTCGTTCAGTGCCAGTGGTTCAGGAGTATGATGTTGAGGAATTTTATGAACCACAGGAGAGGAGGACGAATTTGATCATTACATGTGTGGCTGGGAGGGTCTGGACGTGCCCATTGAACGGACATTTCTCCAGACAGACCTTTAGAATCTCCTCCTATTCTGTCTGAGTCCCTTCTCATTTTATGTTTTACAAAGGTTGCAGAAACCCTCCAGCTTCCTTTAGAGGAAGCTGTGGATGAGCAAGAGGAGCCTGATTATGTAGAAATGATGGATATACCAGAGTCTAGGAGGTTGTCTATTCCTTTGCATAAGTCATTTAGGAAGCAAACAACAAAGATTTTAAAAAATCCTCATTCTGTCCCTCCTGTAGATAAAAAAATGGACAGAAGATATACCTTGTCAGGCTCTGATACAGACTTCCTCACTGAGCAGTGTAGTCATGTAGGTGTGGTACAAGCTGCAGCCTGTGACAAGGCTAATATTCCTCTGGCCTCACATCCTCCTGATAAAGATTCCAGGAAGATTGATGCCATGGCGAAAAAACAGTATATGGCAGCTTCTTTGGGACTCAGGCAGGCAAATTATATGGCTTATGTGGCTAGATATCAGAAATCTAGGTGGGACACAGTATTGCAGTTAGCCAAGCAGCCCATGGCCAGCTGGCTAGTGAGTTGGAACAGGTGGCTGCTGATGGCATTGAAGCCTCTAAAGTTCAATTTCATACTGCTGTTGATGTTAATGATGTTTCCTCTAGGGTCATGGCCACTTCTGTAGCTTTCCGTGAGTTGGCATGGCTCAGATGCACTAATCTGTCCCAAGATACTCAGTCAAAGGCTATGGATTTTCCTGTTGTGGTAATTCTCTGTTTGGGAACAAACAGAAAACTATATGAAAAGATGGATGAATACAGAACTACCTACAAAAGTGCCCAGGCTAAGGAGATGCATGCCACTCCACAGAGGCACGCTCCCAGAGGTAGGGGCAGGCCTTTCCACAGGCCTTTTTACCAATTTCAGGCCTCCTCTGCATTTGCACAGAGGGGTTTCTTTAGAGGCAGAGGTAGACGGGGCACAAGTAAACCGTCCCCCTCCCCTCAGCCTAAGGCTACTGCCAAGCAGGCACCCTGATGGGGTGCCCAGGGCCGATTCTCCTGTACCAGTGGGGGGCAGGTTGGTTTATTTCAGCCAGAACTGGGTGTCCTAACTTCGGACAGGTGGGTTCTGGAGGTAATAAGCCAGGGTCTGGTTCTCAGCTTCAAACAGTTTCCGAAGATGAGAGCCAGACATTTCCACCTGCAAATCCTTCAGAAGCCCTTGCTTTGGAAGCAGAGGTTTCTTCTCTTTTGGACCTCAAAGCAGTAGAAAGGGTCCCTCCCTGCCGTCAGGGCAAGGGGCTGTACTCAAGATACTTTCTTACCCCAAAAAAGACAGGAGAATGGTGGCCCATTTTAGATTTAAGGTACCTGAACAAGCATCTTTTGAAACCAAAGTTCAAAATGTTAACTCTGACAATGATTTTGCCCTCCCTGAGGCCAGTGGACTGGTTAGCTTCCCTGGACCTCAAGGATGCCTATTTTCATGGTCTGATCAGGCCTTCTCACCGAAAGTACCTCAGGTTCGAACTACCCTCAGGCCATTACCAGTTCAGGGCAATGCCCTTCGGCCTTACCTCCGCGCCAAGGGTATTCACGAAATGTCTAGCTGTGGTAGTGGCTCATTTAAGAAGGCAAGGGATTGCTGTTTCCCTACCTGGATGACTGGCTCATAGTGGGTCAGTCCCCAGATCAGGTAAAATCCCACTTGCAAGTCACCCAGCAGCTTCTCACTTCCCTGGGATTCCTGCTGAATTTACCAAAGTCAGTTCTCGAACCAGTTCAGGTACTAACTTTCATAGGTGCAGAATTGAACACAAAGTTAGCCAGGGCATTTCTCCCTCGGAAAGGGTAGACAGACTCATTGCCCTGGCATCCTCCTTTACCCTGCGGTCTCTCGACCAGCAAGGCATTTCTGCAACTCCTAGGGCACATGGCTGCTTCCACAACTGTAGTGCAAGGAGCAAGATTCCAGATGAGGGACATTCAGTTCCATTTGAGGGCCTATTGGTCTCAAAGGAGGGACCCCCTTTCCAAATTGGTTCCAGTGACCCAAACCCTGATCCTGGCCTTACACTGGTGGCAGGATCAAAGCAATCTAAAACAAGGGGTTTCTTTCATTCCCATTTCCCACTCCCTCACCCTCACCACGGATGCTTCCCTGTTAGGGTGGGAAGCTCACTTGGGTGACCTGTCCACTCAGGGAGTGCGGTCTCCCTGGGAATCTCTGCTCCACATCAATCTTTTGGAACTCAGAGCTGTCCTTTTAGCTCTTCAGGCGTTTTCAGCTTCTGTCCAGAACAAAGTAGTTCAAGTCAGGACAGACAACACCACAACAATGTGGTACATCAACAAGCAAGGGGGCACTCGGTCATCAGCCTTGTGCACCGAAGCAATGAAGTTGTGGTCTCTGGCTTACTCCTTGAACACCTCCATGATAGCAGTTCACCTTCCAGGGAAGGACAATGTCCTGGCGGATGCCCTCAGCAGGATTTCTCAGGGCCATCACGAATGGGCTCTGAATCCTCAGGTGCTGGGGTCAGTCTTTGCCAGATGGGGCACCCCTCAGATAGATCTTTTCGCAGCCCCAGACAACCACCAACTTCCTCTATTTTGTTGCAGACCTCCAGTGCTGGGATCAGTCCCCTGGACGCCTTTCAGTTGGATTGGAAGGGAAGTTCCTGTATGCCTTTCCCCCTTTCCCTTCTTTTCAGGGTACTAGTAAAAATCAGATCTCAGCCCTGCAAGATGATTCTGATTGCTCCAGATTGGGCCAGACAGCCCTGGTACCCACTGCTTCTGTCCTTGACAGTCCACCCTGCTGCCTGAGCTTGCCCAGAGTCCACGACTTACTGGCCTGTGCACGGGGAGGTGTGGTATCCGGACCTCAAATCCCTCCATCTCAAGGCATGGCTCTTGAGGAGTTAGGGTGCACGACTTACACCTTTCTCAAGGTGTTTTGGATATTTAAAGGCTTCAAGGAAGCCTTCCACTAGAAGCCACTTACAATTCTAAGTGGAAAAGGTTTTCCATCTGGTGCTCTGAGAAGCAGATTATCCCAGAATCTGCTGATCTGCCCATTTACTGGACTATTTGGTCCATTTAAATTCCTTAGGCCTTAGGCCAGCTACCTTAAAGGTTCATCTGGCAGCTGTCTCTGCTTTTCTGTCAGCAGGAAAGCCTGCTTCCTTTTCTTCTCACCCTGTGCTTTCCAAGTTTTTTAAAGGGTTACTTCACACCAACCCTCCTTTTCGAGAACCAGCTCCCGCTTGGGACCTGAATGTTTGCATTGCTCAGTTAATGCAACCCCCCTTTGAGCCTCTGTCCTCAGCAGAGCTCAAGTTTCTGACTTGGAAAACTGTTTTCCTAGTGGCTATCACTTCTGCCAGACGCATAAGTGAACTACAGGCCCTGTCAGTGGAAGATGATTTTATCTCTTTCCACAGAGATAAGGTAGTCCTCAGGACTAACAGAAAGTTTTTGCCTAAAGTGGTTTCACATTTCCACCTGAACCAATCCATCTCTCTTCCAGTATTTTTCACTGAGCATTCTTCCTCAGGTGAGAGGAGTCTGCACAGCTTGGACGTCAAAAGAGCCTTAAGCTACTATTTGGAACGCACCAAGGGTCACAGGTTCGAATCCTTCCAACTCTTCCTTACCTATGGCGAGGTTGGCAAAGAGGAACCTGCCACTAAGAGGACAATTGCAAGGTGGATTGTCTCTTGTATCCAATTTTGTTATCAAAAACTAGGTAGAGAACCCCCCTCAGGACTGAGGGCTCACTCCACCAGGGGTACAGCTGCATCTCTAGTGGCTGCTAGAGATATTCCCATTCTGGAAATCTGTCAAGCTGCTACTTGGAAAACAGTTCACACTTTTACCAAGCATTAATCCCTGGATATTCAGTCCAGGAGAGATGCTCGTTTTGGCACAGCTGTGCTTCAGAGCCTAAGTAGGTTCTGACCCTCCATGGAGGTACTGCTGTGTAATCTGCATATAGTCATAATATAGCAAGACTTCATGGTGTTTGAAGAAAAAATTACTCACCTTAGTAATTGCTTTTCTTCTCATGCAGTCTTGCTGTATTATGACCACCCTCCCTCCTGCCCCTCTCAGAACTTCTACTTGGGTAGGGGTGGCAAATTAGTGCAAGCACTGTGTCATGCCATTTTAGTTCTTCCCTTCACCCCCTTTATTTAGGGTTAGGGAATTAGGTATTTCTGTTTTAAGTAATATGTTGGCCCCTTCCTGGACTTGAGTCTTGGGGAAGGGGGTCTAATAGTGCTTGTTAGGAGAAACTAATAATACTATTATTCATTGTTATTATTATTATTGCTGTTTATATTGTTGTTTATATTGTTGTTATTCCTACTAGTAGGTAGCCACTTGGCTAGTGTAGAGCTTTCCACACAGACTTGTTGCTTAGTGTTAGCTTCGTAAGATCTGACAGTTTCATTTGAAACTGGCCAGATAAACGTTTTGTATAGCCCTCGGCTGTGGAACTCAGACTCTCTGGAGTTAACTCTTTCCTCTCGGGGCAGTTCAGCTGCAGTGGCTGACTGCATATAGTCATAATATAGCAAGACTCCATGAGAAGAAAAGCAATTACTAAGGTGAGTAATTTTTTCTTTTAGTGTCTCAAATGGCCCTGTTAGTGTCGCAAATCCGCCATCTTGTTTTCAGTTGGTGATCAGAAAAATGGTTGGCATTTAAAATTGAGACCCTATAGCAACCTAATTCTTTTTGTATTCACCTAGTTGGGCCCTGAGGATGCTAGCCATGTCTTTATTTTGGGGTAAAACACCCCAGAAATATGTTTTTCAAATTTCTGGAAAAAGTAGTGTTGCAAAGTAGTGTCGCACTTAAAGTGTCGCAAATTTTGAAAGCTTTAAAATCATTTACACTACTTTTATACACTATGCCCAAAATAACAGTAATTTTGGCACCCACAAAAGAACGTTGGGAGTTTTAGGCTGAAATTTGAGGGGACGCAGAAGACATCTCACAGATGTGCCTTTCAGTGTTATTTTGAAAAAATATTACATGGCGACAAAGTTGCGGCACTCCAAAGTTGACGGTTTTCCCCATAGGATAACATTACGGCGCACAACGCATTGCAGAAATCCTTTGGCACCCCGCTGCAAAATAACGGTTTGGTCTTTTTTCCTGAAATTTGGAGGGAAGACAGCCAACAGCCCACAGATGTGCCTTTCAGTGGTTTGGTGAAAAAACATTACAGGGAGGCAAAGTTATGGAGCTCCAAACTTTTCTTTTTTTCCCGTAGGATAACATTACGGCATTCGCCGCGCCTTTCAGGGCCCGTATCTTGGAAACGGTGTGAGATACGGACTTTTCGTCTGAAAATTATTATTTTTTTTTTATTTAATATATTTTATTGATTATTATATAAAACCGCATTACATTAACAAAACATTGTTCCAGAATTCCTGAATACATCAAAACTAAAATCAGAGAAACATTGCCAAAGAAAATAAATATCTATTGATCAAAATTACTACTACAAAGTGTAACAAAACTAACCCTCCCCGTTCCTCCTCCTCCCTAACCTACGTTTTTGTTAATCTTTATCAATGCCATTAAATGATTACTTATATCACTCGCTGATACCAAATAAATAAGATGCCAGTAGCTAAATAATTAGCAAATCCGAGAAAACCAGAGACACACATCTTCCAAGATGGATATTAGATAAGAGACGAAGGAACGAAATGATTACAGAAAACACTGATAAACATTGATGAACACTGATGAACACTGATAAACATTGGTGAACATTGACAAGCATTGATGAACATTGAGGATCATTGAGGAGCCGCAGCTCATCATATCACCTAGTGTCTTTTAAAAAGCAAGGCATATAACTTACCCCATTTTTTTGTGAAGGAAGGTGAACGCCGATTCACCTGAGCTATCAGGTTCTCGACCTGAAGAGCAAAGGTGATCTCGTGTAACCATTCCGTGTAAGTTAACACAGACTGATCCTTCCAGTGTCTAAGTACTAGCTTTTTAACCGCCATTGATATTAAGGCCAAATGATATCTCCTTTCCTTCACCTGAATTTTGGAGTAATCTCCCAAGATACAAACTTTAGGGGAGAATAGACCTTGTAACCCTAGTAGAGGATCTAGGGAAGCCTCTATTTGAGCCCAGAGAGGGGATACTGACCCACAAGACCAAAAAATGTGTAATGGGGAGCCCTCCTCTTTATTACATCTCATACACATTGTTGAAGCAACACGCTTCATTTTTGCCAATCTAACTGGGGTATAATAAAGATCATTTAATATACAATATTGTGTAATTCTATACCTGTCCTGAGTGTGGTAAATATGTAAATCTTTCCAGATGTTCTGCCAATCCACATTTCCATCTGAATATAGGTCCCTCCATATATTAGGGCCAACCTTAGATGGGGTCTCAGGAAATCTATGTAAGATGCAATACAGTCCAGAAATTCTGTGTGGCTTACTGACGATTGCAATAACTTGAGAGAAAAAACTGGTAAGATGAGAGATTTTATCAACGCTCCCAAACTTTTTTTATAAGAGATGTCTCAACTGATAGACCCTAAAGGCCATCGTCATTGGCCATTTAAATTTATCTAGGATCTCGCTTGTATCCATAATACGATCGGATAAGTAAAAATCATGGATGCTATATCCTGAGAGAGATGGTAACCATTTTCCAGTTATCATAGAATTACCTATTCGGAGATTGGGATTTAGACAGATGGGTTGAGAGAAGTCCCTAGCCTGAGAAATCTTAAAAAATCTAAATAACTGAGACACCACCCTGAGAGAAATTCCAAGAGGTAGAGAGCGAAATGATACGGGGATATTTTTATCAGATATGTAAAAGAGAGCTTTCGGGTCAATATTGTGAAGTTTCATAAGATCTTGTTCTACATGTAGCCATAGTGGTTTATACCCTTGAGAAGATTGAGGGCCATCTATGGATAGCCATTTCCTACACTTATTCAAGTGTGAGGCCCAGTAATAGTATAGGAAGTTAGGAAGACAGAGCCCTCCAAATTCCTTTGGTTGGGATAGTTTGCTGTAGGACTTTCTGATGGATTTGTTATTCCAGAGAAAAGAGTTTATTCCAGAGTGTATATTCCTAAAATAAGACAAAGGCACCCATATATTTAACATATTTAGGGGGTAAAGCTAAGGTCCAAATTAGCTAGGACAGTTGTAAATAATATGACTTTTAAATTTTTTTTCTATGTCATACGGTTCCTGAGATATAATGTATTTAGTATTCCAAGATCTCATTTTCTGCTCCGATACTCATTATTATGCATACATTATTTGTACTCACTGTCTTTCTCGATGCAGGTTTTGGGGAAAACCAGCCTGTGCGCTTACATTACTGTTACTGTTGCCCTTTCTGCTTGTGGTTCTGTACCCGTTTCACTTACCATTGACATCTACGCCACCATGTGCGTTATCCTTTGCGTTTTCATTTGCGTTTGCGTTTCCGTTATTTTTTGCCATTTCTGTCTACAGTACTGTTTCTCTTTCTGTTTCACTTTGCATCACCATGCCCATTGACATTTCCGTTTGTAGGCACCATGTTACTATGTGACACATCACGTGGCAGACCATTCCCGTCTACGCCACCATGTGTGTACCCTTTCTGTTCTCATTAGCGCTTGTGTTACCATGTGCTACTGTTAACATTTCTGTTTGCATTGCTGTCCCTGTTAATGCCACGACACATCGTAGCAGGGGGCGGGCCCTCAGACTGGCGCTCCATACCGCGATACTCTGCAGTCGCTGGTACATCGGTGAGTAAGACCATGCAACTACTAAGTGTGGTACGCTGTGTGCAGCTGCAATCAGGGATGTGTACGTTTGGTGTACATGGCCTCAGTTTTGCTGTTAATCTCCACTGAGCATGCAGTACCTGGTCAGGTGGGTGGGGATGTCTCGTAGTACATTTAGACAACTGTTTGTTATTTCTGTCACCTGCTGCTGGATGTCTATCATTGGTTGTGTTGACTTGGTCCTCCCCCATACTTGAATGTGTGTGTGTGGTGCTGGGGGGGGTGAATTCGGAGTTAGGGTTTTCAACCCTAACAGCGAATTTCCTCACTTTTGTCGCTGTGGAACAACCCTAACTAATGCATTAAATGGAGTTTGTTGCCTCTAATATATATATGTATATATAGATCTATATATAGATATATCTATATATAGATCTATATATATAGATCTATATATATATATATATATATATATATATATATATACACAGTTTGTGCAATCGATCCCAAATCTTCAGGGAACGTGCAGCAGGAGTCCCCAAAGTGGCTTTAGAAAATGTCGTGAAAAAACATTGAATCCCATCACAGTTTATGGGAAAAGTTAAACTACGGAAAAGTGTCACAAATGCAGTTTTTTACTGCCACAAATGACCCTTTTACTTTCATAATTCACCCATTGTTTTTTTCAGTTTGTGGTCAGAAAATGCTTGGCATTTAAATTTAGGACCCTCGAGGGACACAGTCGAGCCCTGAGGATGCTAGCCATGTCTTTTTTGGCTGGGTAAAACACCCCAGAAATATGTTTTTTAAATATTTGTAAAAAGTAGTGTCGCAAAGTACTTTTGCAAATGCGACACTTTCGTGATTTTTTGTGCGAAAGTGTAGTGATTTGCAAAAGTAATTTGCGACACTATGCCCAAAACAATATGAAATCTTTGCCACCCTGCTGCAAAACAACAGATTGGTCTTTTGGGCTGAAATTTTCAGGGGTGAAAGCCAACATCGATGGTTTGGTGCCAAAATATTACTGGGCTGCAAAGTTATGGCACTCCAAAGTTGACCATTTTTCCAATAGGATAACATTATGGCATCCACCGTGCCTTTCGGGTCCCGTTTCTCGAAAATGGTTCGAGATACAGACTTTTTGTTGCAAAAATTCTTAGTCCCCCACTGGGTGGCTAAGTACAAAACTAGCCTGGAAAGTAGTAAATATTATCAGATTTTAATATTTTTTTCTACATCATACGGTTCGTGAGATACAAGCAACATAGTATTCCAAGTGCACATTTTCTGGTCAGAGGACCATTATTATGCCCACATTCTTTGTATTCACTGTGCTTCTGAATGCACCTTTTTGGGACATGAAGCATGTGCGTTTGCATTACTGTTACTGTTAACATTTCCGTTTCCACTTGCTTCACCGTTACTGTTTGCGTTACCATTTCCATTTGTGTCAACGTGTGCGTTACCATTTGCTGTTGCGTTTGCATTTTCATTTGCATTACTGATTTGCATTTCCGTTACCGTTTCTGTTACTGTTAGTGTTTGCATTTGCGCTTGCGTTTCCGTTAGCATTTGTGTTACTGTTTCTTTCTGCATCACCGTTGGCATTACCGTTGCCATTTGCATTTGCATTACAGTTTGTGTTTTCATTACCATTTCTGTTTTCATTACCATTTGCCTTTCCGTTACTGTTTGTGTTACTGTTACCATTACTGTTTGCATTAATGTTTGCACTTGCGTTTCTGTTAATGTTTGTCTTACTCTTTCTGCTTATGTCACCATTACCGTTACCATTTGCATTTCCGCTTGTGTTACCATTTGTGCTTCCATTTGTGTTATCATTAACATGTGCTTTTTTGTTACCATTTGAGTTTACATGTGCGCTTGCATTTCTGGTACCGTTTGCATTATTATTTTCGTTTGCTTCACAGTTGGCGTTACTGTTTGTGTTTTGCTTAAACATCACATTCTTTGTGTAATTATAACTTTACAACTGTTGAACGGATTTGTATGATACTTGTAATACTTGGTTTACTATGGTACTTCCATGCATTTACCAATTTTCATTTTACATCTGCATACGTTTTTTGCAAAATGAAGCACCAAAAATGTATTTTTCGCCACTCCTGCACAGTTTTATACTCGTGCTGCTCTGCAAATTTTAAACAGATTTGGATAAGATTTATTATACATGGAGTGGAATGGTACATCTATTTATTTACCAAGTTATATTTTACTGGTACATATGGTTTTTGGCAGTGAAGTGCAAAAAATGCAGTTTTTGCTATTTTTTTGCACTGCCTTGCACAACACATAGTGCAGCCACTGTGTGGTTTATTGGTCTGAAACTTGGCATGTAAAAAGCACTTTGTTCAAGGAAGTTTTTGTTTGGTTAAAAAATGTTGTTCCGTTTCAGCGTTATAAGCATTTGAAGTTGCCCCCCACTTGGCCGTCAGGGATTTTTCAGGCATGAGTTCTGCCATTTTATCATATTTTCAGATGTAAATTCCGTCATTTTGTAGTGGAAGGCTTCTTAAAGGTGCACAAATTTTAAAATTGAATTTCTCTGGAACAGTTTGGTCTTTTAACATGAAATTTGGAGGGTATTGAGTGGATGTACTGGATATGTGAATTATGTTGCTCACATGTTGGAAAAATAATTTGCTGTGGAGATAAGGTGTGACACAGTTAAAGTTTTGTGTATACCACTATGCATGGTGCTAGTGGCTTGAAATTTTATAGTGCAGGCAGCCATAGTGGTACGGAGGTGCCTTACAGTGGTTTGGTGTGTAAAACTTCAACAGTTGCGGAATTATGCCAATCCAATGAATGAAAATGTGGTTCATTCCACTTCAATAACTTTTGAACCATTTATCCGATTTGCCTGGCATTTGGAATAAAGAAAGATTTATAATAGATCTTCAGCAGTGATAATTATAGGGTCACTGGCCATTATGGTTGCTGAATTGTGTCTACACAGTTGTTTGCTTGTGGGACTGTGCAACCGTTGAATGGATGTTCACACAGTTTTGGGCACACGGTGTGCTATGGTACATGTCTTCTTTTACTAAATTTTGGTTCCACTGGATATATGGTTCTTGTGTAGCAAAGTGGCAAAAATACTGTTTTGGGCACTCCTGCGCAGTTTTTCCTGCATGGCGCTGTGCAATTGTTGAACAGATTCAGATAACTTTTGTTAAACATGTTTTGGTGTGGCACATATCTTCATTTACCAATTTTCATTTCGGTTAGATACACAGTTTTTGTGCAACAAAGTGACAGAAATTCAGTTCTTGCTAATTTTGCACAATGTGTTGCCTGTGGTGCTGCACAGCCATTGTGTGGTTGATTGGTTTGAAACTTAGGGCATAGAGAGCTCTTTTTGTTTGGTGACAAGATCTTGTTCTATTCCAGAGTTATTGCCACTTGAAGTTGCCCACCCTCATAGTTAAAGATTTTTTGGCCACCAGCTCTGCCATTTTAGCGCATTTCTGCCGTGAGTTCCGCCATTTTGTGGTGGAAGACTTCTTTAAGGTGCACAAACTTTAAAACTAAATATCTTTGGAACGGTTTGGTCTTTCAACATGAAATTTAGAGGGTGCTGAGTGGATGTCACGGAGATGTGAATTATGCTGTTTACATATTAGGAAAATAATTTATTGCGGAGATACTATGTGACACATTTAACATTTTGCGCATAGCATTATGCATGGTGCTAGTGGCTTGAAATTTATAGCGTAGGTAGCCCTAGTGGTATGGAGGTGTCTTTCAGTGCTTTGGTTAGCATTAGCCTTTCTGCCATTATCTCAGAAATGAAGCGAGATACCGACATTTCGCTACCGTTGGCTCAGATCACCTTTGTGCTGTTATCTCAGAAGCGAAGCGAGATACAGACTTTTCACTACTGTTGGCTCAGATCACCTTTCTGCCGTTATCTCAGTAATGAAGAGAGAATCAGACTTTTTGCTACTGTTGGATCACATCTCCTTTGTGCTGTGATGTTGGAAACAAAGTGAGATACAGACTTTCTGCTACTGTTGGCTCACATCACCTTCTGCCGTTATCTCATAAATGAAGCGAGATACAGACTTTTCATTACTGTTGCCTTACATCAGCTTACAGTTACCATTTCCATTTGTGTTTACGTTTGCGTTTCCCTCACTGTTTGCGTTATGGTTTGTGCTTGAGTTTCCATTACCATTTGTGTTTCTATTTACATTTGTGTCACTGTTAATGTTATTGTAACCATTTGCAGTTACATTACTGCTACCATTAGCATTGCATTTCACGTTTTCATTTGCATCATTGTTACCATTACCGTTTGCATCTGCAAAACCATTTGCATTACCACTTGCGTTTGCATTTCCATTTGCATTACCATAACACTTACCGCTTGTGTATGCATTCACATTTATGTAGGTGTTACAGTTACCATTAGCATTTACGTTTCACTTACCGTTACTGTTACTGTTAGTGTTAACATTACTGTTATGGTTCTTTCACAGACATGGGCAGTATGGTGGGAGCGTGGGGTCACCACCACATTCCATTCACTATTTATATTACACATTCTCAAAAAGAAGAGAAATTCATGGCAAAGAACTCTGTTTAATGCATCAGTTAGAGTTGTTACACTGTGACAAAAGTGAGGAAATTAAGTGTTAGGATTACCAAACCTTGCACCCCATGCGCACCCTGCCCCAGCCAACAGGCATCAGGGTATGCATTGGGGTCATTGTGCCTAACTTTTGAAAATTTGCCATCTCATTTTCAGTTGGTGGTCATAGAAATGCTTGCCATTTAAATTTGGGACCCTCTCGGGACACAATTCTTGTTGTGTTCACCTAGGTGAGCCCTGAGGATGCTAGCCATGTCTTTTTGTGGGGGGTAAAACACCCCAGAAATATGTTTTTTAAATTTTCGTAAACAGTAGTGTCACAAAGCACTTTCGAATATGCGATACTTTCATGATTTTATTTGCAAAAGTGTCATGATTTGTGAAAGTACTTTGAGTCACAATGGCCAAAACAATAGGGGAATCTTTGCCACCCTGCTGCAAAAGAATGGTTTAGTCTTTTGGGCTGAAATTTGCAGAGAAGAAAGCCAAGATCCCACAGATGTGCCTTTTGGTGGTTCAGCGACAAAATATTAGAGGGCTACAAAGCTACAGCACTCCAAAGTTGATGATTTGTCCCATAGGATAACATTACGGTGTCCACTGTGCCTTTTTGGTCCTGTATCTCGAAAATTGTTTGAGATACAGACTTTTCGTAGGAAAAATGCTTAGTCCCCCACTAGGGGGCTAAGTGCAAAACTAGCCTGTAAAGTCATAAATAATATGAGATTTAAATGTTTTTTTCTATGTCGTATGGTTCCTGAGATATAAGGAATTTAGTATTCCAAGTGCTCATTTTCTGGTACGAGGGCCATTATTATGGCCACATTCTTTATTTCTAGTCACTGTGCTTCTGAATGTACCTTTTTTGGACAAAAAGCATGTCCGTTTCCATTACTGTTACTGTTAGCATTTGCATTTACATTTCCCCTTGTGCTTCCATTAACATTTGCATTACTGTTAACATTTGCATCAACGTGTGTGTGTTACCATTTGCATTTGTGTTTGTGCTTGCATTTGTGTTACTGTTTGCATTACTGTTTCCTTTTGTGTCACCCTTTTCATTACCATTTGCATTTCTGTTAACGTTACCATTTGTGTTTGCGTGACTGTAACCGTTTGTGTTTGTATTACCCTAACACTGAATTTCCTCACTTTTGTCACTGTGGAACAACCCTAACTGATGCATTAAATGGGAGTTTTTTTGCCATGAATATATATATATATATAGGCATGAATACAGTATTCAAGAGACTCATACCTACTGCACATTGACACCCTGTAACTTTTTGCTGAATTGTTAAAAGGTTCACACGACACACCTAATTTGTAGTCCCACATTAGGAGAGATATTAAACATAACATGACCCAGTTTGGTTCCACTGTGCTCTTTCAGTTTTATCACAAACATCAATTTAGCCCTTCAAATAAGGTTCCATTTTGTGGCATTGCTTCCATTCCCAATTTAAGTATTTAAATACAGCCCTTTATTGTGCCTTAGAAACCCAACTGTTGTTAATGTGTTATCTAATTACTTCATTTAAGCCTCCCCCAAGAACTCCCTGTACAGAATAAAAGTTCTTGCCTTTTATTTAATCATTTTATACAGCTGTAATGTTCATTACATGTAGTGTCCATCTAGTACCTCATCCTAAGCAGACTGTGCCTTTAATTTGCATGAACTGTGGTCCAAAAGCATTATTGTGTCTGGTGATCTTCTTTTTGTTACTGACATGCTGCCAAAACCTTGCAGTTTGTTATAACTCATTTATTTAGAAAATTCCCTTTTTCCATGGCCTGTTATTTTTGTGTCCTTTTGTTACCCACGTTACTATTGGTTCCTCCACCAGCCCAGAATGTTCAGAACCAGAAATACATGCTGACACCTTCAGTCATCACCCCATGGCTCTTTAAAGCTGTGGACCTGGTGGGTCTGTATTCTTTGTACTGCAACCTACATTCTGGACAAGACATGTTGTCCTCCTGAAGTTTGGAGTTATGCACGTTACGGGCACTACAGTGGGCTATTCTCTCTGCATCTCTGCTGCTCTTTTGTTCCCCGGTGTGTCAGATGTCTGCAGATTGTAAAGGTAGACATTTGCTTTTTGGGAAACACAGAGACATGTAGTCAGACCTTGCCTCATGGTCCCAAGATGCTGAGCTTGGGGTATAAAGGGTGGGGTAGGGGCAGGGAGAGTTGATTATAAAGCATTTTAAAGTTGAACAACTGCAGGTTTCCTAGATTAAATGGTTATACATATTTACCTATTCTATAGACCAAGTCTCTACATGGGGATCATTCTGTGTGACCTGGTCCCTGTTGGGGGGGGTGGCATTTTGTGTGATCCTATTTTCTATCAGGGGCACCTTTAATGTTACTGCTGTGAAATAGTTTGTTCTGTACTGGGCAAAAAGCTGCAGTTTTGGGGAGTATATCAATTGGACCTGGTTAGTGCTAGGGCTCATTTTGTATTAGGCATCAGAACACCATATCTACAGTTTGGAGAGTTCTGTAATGAGAAATAAAATACATGCTGTATTGGGGAGTAAATGAATAGGACCTGGTCTCTGCAGGCGTTCAGTTTGTGTAGACCTGATCTCTTTAGGGGCTTATATTGTGTTGGAGGCATCAGAACACCAGAACTACTTTTAAACTACCTGCTTATCTGCTAAACTTAAAAAGAAAGCCTGGTTAATATCATATTTATTTTTGTAAAAACACTTCTGTTGAACAGAAAAATGGTCAGCACTCCAAACGTACTCACAGTACTTATTTATTTTATGTGCAAGTGCATTGAAGCCATTTAGCAGCAGAAAAGCAAATAACAGCAGCAGTAAATGAAGCGTTAGTAATCCACAAAATTTCAGATCCACAGGAGTCTATAAGATGGCAACTCTTTAAAAAACATATTGCACCCACTGACTCAACACTGAGCACTCAAACACCAGCACAGAACCATTTACATTTCAGCAATATGTTTTGTGATCATTGTGTGCCATGTGCTGCATGTTAGGCCAAGAGTCTAGCATGGCATATTAAACAATTTCTGAGATTCACTGCAACAGTAAAATGAGCCTAAAAGGGCACAAACACCACAAATGGATGTAAAATGACCGTAATGGATGGTAAACGGGTTGCAGTCACCAAAAACATCATCCCTGTTCATTGTTTTTGTGCAGTTTTAGGCTCATTTGGCTGCTGTTGCAGTGTATCTCAGTAACTGGGCTATGTGCTACATGGTATACCTTAAATGACTTCCACGGCAGTACAAGTGAAGAAAAATACTGTTTTTTCCTTACTGGGATGATTGCTGTCAGTGACTGTTAAAGTGTTACCCTTTGTTCTGTATTTTTTTTTATTCTGTTTTTTTTTTTGTGCACTTTTAGGCTTACTTTGCTGTTGCAGTGAATCACAGTAATTGTTTGGTGTGCCATGTGCTGCATGATAGGCTGAGGGCCTAGCATGGCATATTAAACAATTACTGACATTAACTACAATAGCTGAAGAAACCTAAAAGTGCACCCTCTCCCAAAATGCCATATGCACCTGAAGGACCATGCTGTGGACACAGTGAGTGATGGTACCATGGAGTGGTCCATTTGACAACAGGAAGGGGCTGTGTCTTCAGCTGTGGCTGTGATCTGCAGGATGGCATCATTAGTAACAAGGATAATTGTCTATATCTGCACCATACAAGGGGACCATGCAAAATTACCTTGCACTCTGTGATTACAGGACGTCACCAGATTTCAGGTCCATGACTTTCCATTTGTATTGTGCCAACCTCAGAAAATCTCCTGGACACAAACCTTGTTTGCCCATAACAGGGCTTTGGAATATGGACATCTGCGCAAATCTGGGTTTGTGCAGAAAAACTAGGCTTTGCACATAGACAAGCTTTTGAAGATCTGGCACCTGAAGTCAGTTTTTAATTTCATTTTCATTTCTTAAAACACATTTTAAGATTCAAGCAACCCACTCAATGGCATAGTTCTATTAGTAGGAAGTAACCCACTCCAGGGTATGTAGTTATTAGGGATTAATCAATACCCCGAGTGCATTGTGAAGCACAAGGCTGATGGCTGAGTGTCCTCACAACACCCAGTGTGTTGCTTAATCCCCAATAACCGCACACCCTGGAGTGGGCTATTACACTTATAACAGAGGGTGCACTACAAAACAAGGAGAACGCAATATACAGGTTTTTTCTCCTTTTATAAAAGACAAGCAAATTACTGTATTCTGCTGCCTAAAAAAATAGTCCCCAACAAAATGGCTGTCATACACATACAGATGTCAGAAGAAAAGTGTTGCTATGCTTTCTCTGACATTTGTTGTGCATGATATGCCTTCTGAGACAGCACAGTAGCTCTGAAGTACAAAATATGGAGTTGCCTCTTGTGGTACAGACACAGTGTCTATACCTCCACTGGCTTAGCTGCTCTGTCTCTGTCTGTGGTTACATTAATGCATGGCAAGAGAAACATTTTCCCCTGTAGTGCAGTCACACAGTCTACCAGACTGTATTCTACCAATTAAGAAATGGCAATTAATGGGACTCAGAGCTTGCAGGTCTTTCTGGAACTCTGTTTCTCTGTCCACCAGCATAAAGCTCACTTTCAGATCATGACATCATGGGGGGGGGGTCTCCCTATCTTCACACTGTTCCATCTGACTTTATGCCACAAATATGGGATTTACCTGTCAATCTGGCTGTGCAACAGAAAAATGACCATGGGGACCACACACTTCACTCTGGGAACAAGCTTGGGTAAGAAGCAAGACTGCAAACTTTGAACACTACAGCTACTGTTGCTGCACTGCCTGGGACTACATGGCAGGCCTCGGCTCACTCACTAAGCAGGGATAGTAATGGCTGCTCCACAGACTGCAATTTTGCACTATAACAAGATCAGAACAGAAACACAGGCTGATCTCTCAGAGGGATGGTTCACCACTAGCTGTCATATATTGTGGAGTAAGCAATGGTCACCTGATGGTTGTTTAACACTCACCCGCCTTTATCTACCCCATGTTATTAGTCACTAATACACTTTCAGTGTTTTGCCTTCAGCCTTGAATATCACAAGCAGCAAGGGCATACATTAATCCCAAACATCCCCATTCATCTCATAAGGATATAGTTGGTTTCCCTCTCTCTTATTGTAGGCTTGGGACCAGCTGATATATGTACTAGACATACCAGGTGAGATTCAATCCATATTACACTGTAACATAAAACATTTGTGAATATCTTAAGTTAATATAATGTTGTGACTACAGTACAATCTTGAAAATGTTCAAAAAAATGTTATACCAAATATCTGTAGTATGACAATCATTTTTTTGGTTGAACATTAGCAATAGCTTTTGGTATGACTTAGTGAGACACTTGGTATGATACTGATACTACTGTTCTGGTGTCCATGTTACTCATGTGACTTCTTGTGTTGTGTCTGTGTTACTCGCATGATGTCCTGTGTAGTCTGAGTTACTCACGTGACATCCTGTGGAAAAAAACCCTTGTAAATGAAGTATAATTCACTTTCTGAAAATTAAGTGATTTCTGTCTTTTCCGATGAGGGTAATATAGTTGTGCAAAAAAAAACAATGAGCTAGAAAATCCAGGACATGAATGTGGTAGCCAAACTTAAACATGTCCAGATTTGGGCATGCTGTGATCAGTAAACATATTGTGGCATAATTACCAACAAGTTAATTTTATG
Source organism: Neoceratodus forsteri (assembly GCA_016271365.2). Taxonomy (NCBI): domain Eukaryota; kingdom Metazoa; phylum Chordata; order Ceratodontiformes; family Ceratodontidae; genus Neoceratodus; species Neoceratodus forsteri. The sequence continues at coordinate 1,389,907,926 of CM028130.1, read as the reverse complement.
ATAAAAAACTGAAAAGTTAGATATTATGCTACCTAAATAGATACCATAGACATAGTAATATTAAAAAATATATGTTTGATAATATGACAAATTTGCTGTCAAGGACACGATGTTACTCGCATTACGTTGCCCTTGTGGAAACTTTTAATCCCATTTTTTAGCACCTCTGAGCTACAAACTATCTTTATGTTGGGGGCTGAAATACTACCACATGCACACAATGTAAATATGATGTGGTTATGACAATTGGCCCAAATAAATTTTGGAACCTGATTGTCACACTTTGTCTCTCAAGTAGCATATTGGTACCTATATATATAGTGGTGCAATAGCACCACTATAGTTAAGGTTGAGTATTTATTTCTTTATTAGATTTTGGTAACCGGGTAAGTACACTAGGCAAAAAAACTGCCTATTTTAAAGTAATATGCTTAATGTTAAACCTCAGTTTTGCAATTTAATAACTTTTCAACTTATCCATCTATTTGTTCAAAAATTGGTATGTGCTGTCCCTTGTGGTAGATCTCATGATGTGGCAAGTTTCATTCCAGTTGGATGTGCGAATTCTGAGATCTGGAAAGTGCAAAAAGTCATAAAGTCACCATTTTTTTGTAGTTTTTTCCTCATTGCCTTGCATCCAGATGGTATGGAATTTGGTGTGATTTTGTTTTGGTAGAAACAGCTTGGATAACAGAACAGGCATGTATTCATTTTGTGGAAAAATAATCTGTTGCAAAGTTATTCAAATTTTAATTTCACATTGTTTTCAATGGGACAATCACTTTTCAGGATAAAGGGGTAATGTTCAACAAAGGATTGATCTCACTAAAAAGGATTCTGTCTCAAGAGAACCATTTCTTTTTCATGAGAATAAATCCTTTTTCATGAGAGAAAAATCATTTTTTGTGAGCTTGTTTTTTTTCCATGAACTAAAATATGCAGAAAATGCATAAAAATATCATTTTACAATAAAACACCAGAACCTAGCTAAGTGGCCCCTGTTTAGCTAGATGCTTATGTTTGTTTTTCACAATGAGGGCCAGAAATACTTTTTCTGGGCACCTGAAATCCCGGTGTCCAGCTTTGTGGGAGGAGCCTTCTGCCATGTTCTCTGTATGAGAAAAGCAGATTTTCTTTATTTACTGCAGTTGACCTCCTGCTGCTGGCTGCAGTGTGTGTTGTGAGCCACCGTAGAGTGTCTGCCACTGCCTTAATGAAACACATTTCAATGTAGAAGATGACCAAGTTATTATGAGCATACATTACATATTCAGATCATCCATGCTTCATCCATGCTTGTGAACCAGAATGTGCATGTGTGTGTGCTTGTGGGGTGGAGCAGACAAGATCAACCCAACATCCATAAATTTCTTACCATAAATTTCTAAGTTGCTATGTTACAGTGCAAAACTGGACCTTTACATGGAAGCCCTTGTCCAGCCCAAACTTTAGCTTTGCTACAGGGCCTCTGTAGTAAAATGTTACTTAACAATAATTATATTATAATCATATTTCAACAATCCAGATCTGTAAACAGTGACTACAGAACAACAGACTGCTTTGTGCTTTTTGGATGTCTTTCTTCTGAATGCCTCACTTGTTGTTGAACCTCCTTTTATTCTGTGTGCATAACCCCAGGCAAAGAGTGTCTTGAGTGGTTTATTTTTTTTATATTTATATAATCCGACACTGGGATGTCCACCCAAGGTGTTGGATGCCCCCCAGCCTATTGTTTTTTTAAGTAACCAATATTGGGAGCCCAATCCCTGTGTCACCATTACAAGCACCCCCCCAGCAGTGTGGGTCACTGGGGAGACCATTCCCAGTTTCAATAAATATTTTATTACTTTAATCCGGTAAAAAGAAAACAGTGCCCCAAAGTCTTTTTTATTAAAATCTAAATAAAAAGAAAATGATCCCTTGTCATCCCCGCTATCCCCCTCCCCATCCTAACCCTCCCAATGAGCACCCAGCATACCACAGCATACCACCCCATTACCCTGTACTTACCACTGGAGGTCATACACTGTCATCTTCTTTAGACTGTGACACATCTGCACTCTTCAAAGCTGAACCATGAACTGAGAAATCAAGGTTAGTGCTATATAATGTATTCCAATGGTGTTTTGAACTTATGTTCATAACATTGCCATTTGAAGGACTTTTTTCACCAAATTTTCAACATGGCCTTTTTGGGACCACACCTCATGAACATGTGTGCAGTCATTTCATTAATTGGGCCGGGAAAGTGATTTTGCTGTCGTTGCATGAAATTGCCTTTTGGGACCAAATAATGACATTTCACCAATAATGCTGTGCAGAATTTTTAAATTCTGGGGAAAGAAATTCCATGAAATATTCACAATTCCATTAAAATTCTGCTGGATTTCACGAGAAATGGAATGGTAGAATTCTACAGCTTAAAATAGTTGTGGAATGATTTTCTGTGGAAAAATCACTGTTCTGCAGAAAATGATTCCATGGATCTCAATATTTTCTGCAAAAATTGTTGAAGAATAATTTTCCACAGAATAAAATACTGTTCTGTGGAATATTATTCCGTGGATCACAGTAGATGGAATTCGGCAGGTGTACAAGCAAAATTCCAGTGGAAATTCAGCCTGCAGAATGGTCATTCTGCACTAATTCAGCCGGCAGAATTCTGCATTCCACACAGCACTATTCACCACCAATCTTCATGATGTGCATCCCAAAAAGGCCATGTTGAAAATTTGGTAAAAAATTACTAAAGATAGCAGAGTTAGGAGCGTTCATTTAAATTTTTCTAAGCATGCACATATCTTCATTTTCAATATTTTGAGTCCAGATTTTTAACATAGTCATTTTTTCACACCACCTCATGACCAGAACAGCTGTCATTTTTCACATCCTGTCCAAAACATGTTTTTACACCTGTAGCGTGGAATGGTACTTGGCACAGATTCGAAAATGTGCACCTACGGGGTTTATGAGGTAGGGTCATAAGAAAACTATGTTGAAAATTTGTAGTTTTGCTATGCAAGCACGTAACTTTGGAAATGTTAAATATTTTCACTCCAGATTCTCAACATAGGCTTCTTATTACCCCATTTCATGTATGTCACAGCTGTCTTTTTTCAAATCCTACCCATTATGTGTGTTTGCGCCTGTGGTATGGAATGGCATTGCAGTTTTGCAGAATTACATTTTGGCGAGGATTCAAAAAATGTTTGTACCAAGTACATGAAGTGGGGTAATAAGATGGTTATGCTTACAATTTGGTCTCTGTTGTCCTATAAATGGAAATGCAGTGCCCAGAGGGCTCTGTACTTCCACACCTACATACATATATGCATCTACAGATGTATGGGAGAGCAGGGTCCAAAGGACCCTGCGCTCCCACAGTAACATAAGGATACTATTATACTATCTCAAAAAGTAAGGAAATAAATTGCAAAAAAGCTGCAGTTGCATCCCCCAGGATGAAACCCACTTTTAAAGCACTTTGCAGTATGCTGCAGCAGACCTACTGAATAAAGCAATGTAATTTCAATGGCAATTAGTCCCTTCTGTCATTCATTATCTGTGGCATTCACTTCATCCTGGCAGTGTCACATTTTCCTGAATGGCAAATGGGACTAATTGCCATTTAAATTACATTGCTTTATTCAGTAGGTCTGCTGCAGCATTATGCAGAGTGCAGTAAAATGCTGCAGAATTGGGTTTCATCCTGGGGGACGCAACTGTATGTTATTGCTCAAGTTTGGGATAAAGCTGCAAAAGTAGAGAAATGTGGCATTAGGGTTTTCAGAGCTAACACCCCACCCCCACCCTGCACACACCAACAGGCATTGGGGGAGTGTCTTGAGGTTGTCAGCCCAAATGCCTCATCCCATTCTCCTATACTGTACCCATCTCAGCTTATTTACTTATTGAATAGGGTGATCATTAGGGCTGACAATCCCAAGGCAGACCCCTGATGCTTGTTGGTGTGTGCTGGGTGGGTGTGGGGTATTAGCTTTGAAACCCCTAATGCAACATTTCTTTCCTTTTGTGGCTTTATCCCTAACTAGACCATTAACACAGTTCTTTTGCAATTTATTATATATATATTATGGTAGCACGGTAATTCTACCATAGTTAGGGTTGAGGAGCCCTTTTAAGGTTAAAGGGTCAAATTTTGCACCTTAATAACTTTGGCACCATTTAATGGATTTGCCTGACATTTGGATTGCATGATCAAGAATCATACATCTTGGGATCTGCCAAGTTTTGTACCAGTCGGATATACGGCTGTGGAGTTATTATGTGTGATCTGTGCACACGTTTACGCTATTTGGTGAATTCTTTGCCAATGCCTACAGGTCACACATTTTGTGTGAGTGATCCAGAATCTTCAGGGAACATGTGACCGGGGTGCCCAATGTGCCTTTTGAAGATTTCATGAAAAAATATTAAACGGTTAAAAAGTTATTCAAAAAGCAAGTTCCCACTATAAGTCAAAGGGAAAAGTTAACAAAAAGTTCGACACTTTCGCAAATGCACTTTTTACTTTCACAAATGCTCATACTACTTTCACAAATCTGCCATTTTGTTTTCAGTTAGCGATCAGAAAAATGCTTGGCATTTAAAATTGGGACCATCTAGGGGCACAATTATTTTTGTGTTCACCTAGTAGGAGCCTGGGGATGCTAGCCATGTCTTTATTTTGGGGTTAAATACCCCAGAAATATGTTTTTCAAATTTCTGGAAAAAGTACTTTCACAAAGTACTTTCACAAGCATGACACTTTCGCAAATCTGTGTGAAAGCTTTCGCAAATCACGAAAGTACTTTGCAACACTATGGCCAAAATGACAGGAGTTCTTTGCCACCTTGCTGCAAAAGAATGGTTAGGTCTTTTGGTCTGAAATTTGGTGGAAAGGCAGCCAACATGTCACAGATGTGCCTTTTGGTGGTTTGGTGAAAAAAATATTGTATGGATCCAAAGTTATGGTACTCTGAAATTGATGCTTTTTCCCATAGACTAACATGGTGGCGTATGCAGCACCTTTCGAGGCTCGTATCTCAAAAACAGTGCCAGATACAGATTTTTCATCATGAATTACATAGCCTTGTAGGCTATGTATCACAAAACAGTAGCCAGGAAAATAATGATTTCTGTGAAATTTAAATTTTTTTTCTACATTGTACGGTTGCTGAGATATCTGCAATTAAGTACTTCCAGTGCTCGTTTTAAGCTTCCATTGCCATTACAATGCATACATTCTTTGTACACACTGTGTTTCTCTATGCAGTTGTCCAGCAAAAACAGGGTATGCGCTTCTGTTACTGTTACATTTAATGTTTCCCCTTGCATTTAGGTACCTGTTAATGTTACCATTCCCGTGTGCACCACCGTGTGTGTTACCCTTTGCGTTGTCATTTGCCCTTGTGTTTTTGTTACTGTTACCATTTGCATTTCCACCTTGTGTTTGCATTGCTATTCCTGTTACTATGTCACAAGACATCACGTGGAGGGAGCACTGGGCCCTTCGGGACCTGCGCTCCCGCCGCCACATTACATTCAGTATTTCTCGTCATCATTCTCAAAAAGAAGGGAAATTAGAGGCAAAAAACTCTGTTTAATGCATCAGTTAGGGTTGTTCCACAGTGACAAAAGTAAGGAAATTCAGTGTTAGGATTGAAACCCCCCCTGGACACCTCAGCCACCCCCAACGGCATCGAGATATGCGTTTGGGTCATCGGTCCTAACATTCGCCCCATTCTCCTATACCTCTGCTTCTTTACACATGTGATGGGGTGAGAATTAAGGCTGACGACCCCAATGCGCACTCCGATGCTGGTTGAAGGGGTGGGCTGGAGGTGTCCATGGGGGTTTCAACCCTAACACTGAATTTCCTTACTTTTGTCACTGTGGAACAATCCTAACTGATGCATTAAACTGAGTTTTTTTCCTCTAATATATATATATATATATATATATATATTGCATACATACATATGTAAAAAGGGTGATACATACTCTCATCCAACCTGAAAGGTTGTATACACTATCAGTACATTTACAATTTAACCAATACAAAAGAGGAGAAATCTTCAATAGCTGTACCATCAAGGGTATGAAAGGAAGTCTTTGCTCTGGCCAAGCCATTTGAAACTTAAACAAGCACAATGGAAGGAGCATGGGCTACATGGCATGGTACATGCCCTGGAAAAAAGATTCTGTGCAAATCAAGTACAGCATACACATTCAGATGACCCCCTCTTGTCCCAAGTGTGGAGCAAGTTGTTGCTGAAAGATGGGCTTTTTATCAGAGTAATTCAAGACTGTGAACACACAGGCTTTCACAAAAAGCAGTTGGTCTTTCCATGGAAGTATTACAACCAGTGGACCATTGTAGTTAGTGTGTATGGATTTTCTCTCTTTGGAATCCAACAGTAGGAATGTGGCTTACATTCTAGTCATAACAAACCACTACACTCATTATGCACAGGTGTATCCTATCAAAGAAGAAATAGCTAGCATGTTAGTCAAAGCCTTGCAGCACTACATCAGCCTCTAAAGCATACCTCAAAGAATTAATTCAAAGGAAGAGTCTTTAAGACTGGGCTTGTTAAAGAACATATCGACTCATATGGCATAAAGATACAGAAATGGAGAACTACCCCTTAGGATCCTTAAGGAAGTTCATAGCCTGGACACTTCAATAGTCCTTAACTGCACATTATTGCCACTCTTATCTCTACTCAAATGCCACCAGTAAGCACAATGTCTAGAGCAAGAACAGGAATGACAAGATAGTCTGGTATGAGGTGTTACAAGTTGGAGACTGAGTGCTTCTGAGGAATCTGGATGAAGCATAACATTGTGGACCTGTGATCTATGGAGCAATGTATTATTATGGAACAGTTTCCTGATCAACACAATTCAAATGGAGCAAATGAGATTACTGGTAAAGACAGTACACAGGAATTACTTTTGTCAACTGGACCAACCATGCTGGAGACAGCAACTGAGAAAGAGTGTCCTTTAGCAAGAAGACCCTAGATTTTATGTCACATTGATGATCCATAAGTTGCAGCCTCAGTGTCTGATCTCCCTTCAACAGATGTAGAATTGGTGCAATCACCATCTGTGGAATGTTCTAAGGAAGAAGAGGAAAATATGGTGTATTGCCTTTGGCTACCTGGAAGATCACAGGAAGAACCATTGCTGACAATGGCATGGTGACACACTGAGCAAACACTCACCTCTTTTCCCTCTTTGCAGTCTAATGGTAGAACATTCTAACACATTAAACTCTGAAGCCACACCCTTTGTACCAGAAGAATTTCCAGACAACATATCTAAAGTACCATCTTTGGGCATTGATGTGGTGGCAGACTATTGGGAGCAAGTTTTAGGGACCGAAGTAGTTCTTCTCATTCCAGACAAATTTCTTCAGGTACCTGGAGAGTTGAAAGATATGCCACAAGAAGAAGCAGTATTACCCATACAGTTGGGACATAAGCCTTAGCCACCTCTGAAACTTTCAATGAAACCCTTGGTGCCCTTACCCATTCTGGTATACTATGATATCCCAACACTGGCTTGCCCGACACCCTGTAGATCAATGCCAAAATCCCAAAATGGAAAATCCTGACAGTAGTATTATGCCCATTTTCCTTGTTTCAGGGGGCTTCATCCCCTGCACCAACCAGTGCGGGGGCTTCACCTTCAGCACCTCCCTTAATTAGGATTACTAATTCTTGGGGGGGGCAAAATCCCACTGTCAGGATTTTGTGTTTTGGAATTCCATGTGTCATGCTACAAGGTGTCTGGCAAGTGAGTTTGGGATAATGTAGTGATACCACCCATACCTAAAGTGCATACCATTGTGGTTCCCTTAATCTGTCAATTACCTGATTCACTCTGCCACCATTCATAGATGCAGGCCAGGGTTGGGAAATGTGTTGGGAAGTCAAATCATTACTATATGAATTTATGAAACTATTACTAAGTAGATAGGTAAGCCTTCTTTGACTAGAAATAAATATGACACTGTGTAAATACATATGATATGCATGTACCCCAAAATACAAAGCATCATGGGATGTACATGCAAATCACCATTACCTTTTAGGCTGGTTCAGCTTTAAGCAGGAATGTCTGGTGCCAACGGGCCTCTTACATAATAATAATAATATTTTTATTTTTAAGGCGCCTTTCAAAAAGCCAAGGCACTATACAAGATAAAATCAAACAGTTCAGATAAATAAACAATCATTAAAATCAAACAATATCATACATACAATAACATAAAATGATCAGTCACCATAAGCCTGGTGCCACAAATGAGTTTTTAAGGCTGATTTAAAGCCCTCCACAGTCGTGCACTCCCATAACTGACGAGGTAGAGAATTCCATAGTGTGGGGGCCACGAACACAAAAGATCTGGCCCCCAAAAAATTCAAACATACCTTAGGAATCTCTAACAACCCCTTGCTGGCTGAGAGGAGCAATTGTCCAGGGCAATAGGGAATCAGGAGCTCTTTCAGACAGTCTGGGCCCAGTCCATGTAGGGCTTTGAAAGTCAGCAAAACCAACTTTAAATGTGATCTGCCACTGAACTGGCAGCCAGTGCAGTTCACGCAGCACCAGCGTAATATGACAGGACCAAGAAGATCCTGTCAAAAGCCAGGCCTCCATGTTCTGCACCAGCTGCAGGTGGCGGATTTCTACCCCAGAAAGCCCTAGGTATAGGGAATTGCAGTAATCTAAGTGTGAGGACACAAAGGCATGGACCAAGGTGGGAAGGTCACTAGATGGTACCAGATGTTTAATCCTGGAGATATTCCTTAGATGGTAAAAGGAATATTTGATGACAGCTGACACCTGCAAATATAGTGTCAACCCTTCATCAAAAATAACTCCCAGGTTTTGCACCTGGTTAAAGATCTGGAAGGGGACACCCCCGAGAACAAGTCCAGAGGGTGACCCACTTTCCAAATCTCCTATCCAATAACCAGGTTCCACAACCATCATCTTAGTCTTACCAGAGTTCAACTTCAGCCAGCTCGAATCCATCAACTCCTGGATTTCTTTGAGACAGTTATTAAAGATCGAGAGAGCTCTATCCTGGTCAGGTGCAAAAGAAAGGTAGAGCTGGGTATCATCAGCATAACAATGAAACCTCAGCCCATACCTTCTTACAATGTCTCTGAGGGGTAGCATATACACTGTGAACAACATGGGCAACAGAACCAAACCCTGAGGAACCCCACAAGACAGAGAAACTGGATCTGATGAAAATACTCCAGATACCACTCTCTGAGTTCTTCCAGTGAGGAAAGATGTAAACCATCTGAGGACAGTCCCTGTTATTACACAGATGTACCTCAGGCAGCTAAGAAACAGCCCATGGTCCACGGTGTCAAACGCTGATGACAGATCCAGAAGAAACAAGATGAAACAGTTCTTCTGATCTCTAGCAATCAGGAGATCATTGAGCACCTGAACCAGCGCTGTCTCAGTGCTATGTCTCTTTTGAAAAACTGGACTGGAGGGGCTCGTAGATGTCATGGATAGTCAAGTGGTCTTCCAGTTGTGCTGCCACTACTTTCTCAGTAACGTTCCCTAAAAAGGGAAGGTTAGAGATAGGTCTGTAGTTAGTGTAGCAGTTTGGGTCCAAAGTAGCTTTCTTCAAGAGAGGTATCACTACCTCTGCAAAATATAATCTGTAAAGGGTGCAAACAGAAGACATAGGACACACCCTTTGCAGATTACACCCCATTACAGGTTGTTTGAGAGGCCCTATGGCACCATACATTCCTTCTTAAAGCTGAACCAGTCTCAAATTTCATGGTAATTTGAATATACATCCCATGATGCTCTGCACTATGGGGGTATGTGTAATTTTGTACTTTTTTGAAACTTGGCTTTATGGCCAATACTCTTTGAGGTAACCCTTGCCTCAGTGCTTTTCTACCAAGGTTCTTTGTCTATAATGTGCATGGACTGGATAGGACTTGGATGTCAGTAAGAAATGTAGAGGGACATATGGTTACTGCTGCTGCCAATGGAAATTTTAGAAAGTATGGACAGAGTCTTGATGAAGACATCAAGAGTTTGGTAAGGGATATGTGTAATCCCCAACTACAGTACTTTCCTTTGAACTCCCTGATCGCTTACAGTATATCTTTAATTCAGACTTTGAGTCCCTGAGGCTAAACTGCTGCAGCATGGGAATTACGTGGGCACTGCCAGTGCACCAGTAAGGAGTCCAGCGTGGGCTTTGACCCATGATTCCCATGATCATAGGTTCCATGAATCAACAAGAGACAGAGTACCCACAAAAGAGAACATCATTCTGACCCCAGGAGAAGAAACAGGTTCAGGATTTAAACAAAGCCACTTCTCCAGACAACAACAAAAGCAACAGAAGGCTGCAAAGCAGAAAGACAAATATAAACAAACATCATCACGGAAATGCAGCACAAAGCCCAATGACGCCATCAGGACTGGAAAGGGTTGAAAGCTCCTTTAGTTTTCCCATAAACAGTGTGAACCAGGGAAACAAAAAGGCATGCAAGCAAAGAGGGGTCTGCTAACACAGGATTTCCATGCTGTAAAATTAGACATCTACTTCAAAAGTATAAAAGACAGTGAAACCAAGTAAATAGGCTCTCAGTGTCTCTGTCTGCATGACCAAACAGACTGTGATACAGAGACTGACTGTCTACCATGTTACTGCAGTTCTGGTAGGACACAAGGGCTGGGATATGCAAATCCCAATTGTGATGGCAAGATGGATTAGCAAGTCTCTAACACCATTTTGTGCCCAAAAGCAGGGAAGGACTGCAAAATGCCATATTGGATAGCATGGTTAGCGAATCACTGACCCATTTGTTATTGGCCCAAAAATATAGTGGCCACCTGTGCAAAGAAGTTGATAGAACCTTGCATATAGGCACACCAGCAGATTGGTAGGTTTGGAGAGGCAGTGAGTAGCCATCAGTGCCAGGCTAATTACCCCCTCCAAAACAAGTGGCCCAACAATTGCACCCTGTGACAGGGCTAATACCTGTCACAGAATAATGTTTCATACTTTCTCTTGGTTGCAACCATCTGTCTTCTTGTCTTCTAGGGCTATCCCTTTTATCTTCCTGATGAGGAGGCAGGCCACCTCCTTATCAAGTAAACCCCCCCCTTTTAAGTCTTCTACATTCTTTGCCCCTCTTTTTATTCTCTTCCTTCCAATGAAACATTATTCAAAGTTTCCAGCATAAATCCACCTTATACTGGGTAGAAAAAGGGTTATGGTTCCCTTAAATGATTGTTGTTGTGGTAAAATGCCATAAATAAAGAAAGACATATTCCCTGTATTTTTGTGGTAAAGACTGTGGGAGCTTTGCAGTTTATAAGGTCCTTAAGTTGCCCAAAGGGGTAATAAAATCTGTTTGGGCTTATTTTGTATCCTTTTGTAGCTCACCCCTCTTTTTGTTTGTTTTGCGAATGCTTTGCGGTGGCTGCGCGATAGTGCTATCGTGCACACGTTCATGCAGCATATTTTTATGTTGCAAATATAGAATTAAATGGCAGCATGATGTTAAATGCTGCCTAGAGTTGTAATTTTGCCCAAATCGCAAAGCCCCTTGTCCTGGAGAGAGTGCAGTGACTCTCTGAAGTGCTTCCTTCTTCCTAGAGTAAACGCTGCTGATGGCTTAGCCTGCCAAGTCTGCACTGAAGCCAGCTGTCTAGATGTTTTTTTTTTTAAATTTAAAGTTTATTAGTTTCAACATACAAACAGGAAAAACAGAAAAAGAAACAAACAAAACAACCCCCCCAAAAACCAAACACAAATAGACAGATGAGTAGCATATATATCGTACAACCAAAGCCACTCCCTCCTCCCAGATCCCTCCTCCCAAAAGAAAGATCCCGATAACCTCCCCAAAAACACCCCCAAATTATTCACAAAACCAGCAAGACATGTAATTTTGACACATATATTCCAACAAAGAACCCCACCCCTCCCCAACCCAAATGGGTGCACCAGCAAAGAACCTAAAAGGAAAAACCCTCTTAAATCTGGATATCGCTATGTACCTGGAACAAAGTATCATATTCTTAAACCACATAGGTCATATAAAACAGAAAGGAGAAATCTAGAATCGGCAACAGTACAGGAATAGATACTGTATGAGGGCAAAAGGGGTCGGGTCACCAGGCCTTAATATTAATGCAAACACAAAGTTTGGAGTTTACCCCATCTTTTATGGAACAAATCCATACAGTCCTTAAAACTGGCAATCAGATTTTCAGATTGGAGAAACGACATCAACTCCTTCAACCAGTCTGCGTATGATAAGACCAACTGGTCCTTCCAGTGTCTTAGAACCAGTTTCTTAACCGCCATGGACACTAAAGCCATATGATATCGGCGCTCCACACTATTTATATAAGAAAAATCACCCAAGACACAGATTTCCGGGCAAAAAAAACTACTCAGACCCAGAAGGGGATCCAAATTCTCCCGGATCAGGGACCACAATGGGGCCACTTTGGAGCATTCCCAGAAAATATGAATTAAATTGCCCTCCGCTTGTGAGCACCTGAAACAGTCCGAACCAGAAACCATTTTGCGCTGAAAGAGTTTAACGGGGGGTATAGTAAAGGTTATTCACAATATAATACTGTATTAATCGCAATCTATCCTGGGTGTGGTATCTATGCAAGCTGTGCCAAATATTGGTCCAGACCGGGACCACATCAGGAAGAAGATTTGTCAGACCGATGAGCCCTCAACATCCTCATGCAAATCAAAGTTCAAAAGATAAGAATAGATTAATGAGATAGAGTGGGGCTGGGAAGCAAGACTGATAATATTAGATAAAAAAGGTTGCACAACTGATTGCCTAAAAGTGGTGCCGAATTTAGTACTCACTAAGTGCGGAAGTTGGAAGACCTTAAAAATTCCTTTGCTTGGTATATCAAATTTCTTTAGAATCTCATCTGACGTAAGGAGCAAATCTTGGTCAAACAGCTGCTCCACTCTAGCCTCTTTAAATTGCGGTAGCCAGTTTGGCACTATCCAAGAATTCCCCAATCTAACGTTAGGATTTAAGACCACTGGCTGTCCCAAGTCCAGTTCACTGGAAATCTGAAAGGACTTAAGACACTGTACCCATGCCTTAAGAGAGCCGGCCACCGTGTTGTCCGGAATCAACTGTGAAATAGCCTTCGGGCAAATAAAACAAGGCGGAGATATCCAGTCCAAGTTCGGAGAGAAAAGCCTGCTCCAGTTGAAGCCAAATCGGACCAGAGTTCTCTGTACCTGCGGAGAACCACCTTCCCAACTTAGAAAGGTGGGCCATCCAATAGTACAGCAGGAGATTAGGCAGTCGCAAACCACCCCTGTCCTTAGGGAGTGACAAGTTGGCATAAGAGCGTCGGGCTCCTTTCCCCCGCCAGATAAAACTGGAAAACAGGCCAATGAAGCTGCTGGAAGAAAGAAAGGGGGATCCAGAGATTGGTCAGGTTCATTGGGTAAAAGATTCGGGGAAGTATATTCATTTTAATAATATTGACTCGACCCCAGAGCGAGATAGGGATTGCTAACCAACGCTGTAGATCCTGACTAATCAAGTCTCTAACTCTATCCAAATTTAGTTTTTTCAGCCAGGAAAGGCCCGTGGAAAAATGGATTCCCAAATACTTGATTGATCTGGGGGTCCATCTCATCCCGAAGGAAAGAAAATCTTGCTTGTTTGCATAGTGATTTAAAGGGTAAATCTCACATTTAGAGATATTCAGTTTGTAACGAGAGAAGGAACCAAACTGTCAGATGATAACAAGAGCAGCCTCTAAGGATGTTACCGGTCCGTTAGATGCAGCAAGACATCATCTGCATATGCAGAGAGAATTCATTACATTGCTTGAAGCATAATACCTCTCACCTGAGGAGACGACTTGAGCTTAATCAGCAGGGGTTCCAAAAATAAATTAAATAGTAAGGGAGAAAGAGGGCAACCTTGCCTGGTACCAGCAAAAAGACGAAAAGAGGGAGATAAAATCCCGTTGTAATAGATCCTAGCAGATGGGCAATTGTAAAATGTCTGAATCATAGTCAAAAAGGAATCCGGAAAACCCATCTCTTCCATTACTGCCCACAAATAGGATCAATCAACCCGATCAAACGCTTCGGCGTCAAGAGATCAGGGCAACTGGGCATGTAGCAGTTTGGACGTACTGGGAGATATGTGACAGAGTTCTCAAGTGATCTGTCATGACTCCTCGAATAAAGCCGCCTGCTCGGGCCTCAGCAGCCCCAACCAGACCTTCTTGATCCTTTCAGCAGTATTTTAACTAAGATTTTAATATCATAATTTTGGAGAGAAATGGGACGGTAATTAGTCGGATCAGTGAGGGTTTTGTCCACTTTCGGGATTAGAACTATTGTAGCCTCAAACAGGGCAGGCTCAAGCTCAGAAGAGACCGGTAGATAATTATTTAGTTTGAGAAGGATAGGTATCAGGTCTTTAGCAAATACTTTATAAAAGTTTGCCGGGAAGCCATCCGGCCCCGGTGCCTTATCTGGAACCAAGGAAGCAATGGTACTGCTTATTTCCTCAGCCGAAATAGGAACTAGAAGGCTCGCCTGCTGGGACTCTGAAATACAAGGGATATCTATTCCTCTAATATACTCCTTAACAGCCGAGATAGGGTGGGGTGACGAGGAGTAGCTATAGAGGTCTGAGTAGTAATCTTTGAAGATATGCACAATGTCTCTAGGTGAGGAGACTATACTACCAGATGGAGAAGACAAAGAAGGGATGATCCTTGAGCTCGCTAGTGTGCGCAGATGTAAAGCCAGCAATTTACCGGCTTTTTCACCAAAATCAAAATACTTGGCCTGGGTTTTCATCAAACAATATTCGTTTTTTTCCTTCAAGAGGTCCAAGTATTCATTCCTAGTTAGCAAAAGCTCCTTAAGATCCGATACAGAAGAAGTTGCAGAATAATTAGCTTCTAACTCCCTTAATTTATTCATCAGAGCCAAGGACCTCGCCATCCGTGTCTTCTTCCTGAAGGAAGCCATCTTAATGAGTTCACCCCTAAGATAACACTTCAGCGCGCCCCAAATCATGTCAACCTTAGGAGTGGAATTTAGATTATCAGCCATAAAAAGAGAAATCCGGGAACTAATTTCTGAAACATGTTGGTGATCCTTTAACAACTGTGTGTTTAGCCACCACATAGAATCACGAGAGTAGTCAGGGTCTAAGGACAATCGTATCCAAACTATAGCATGATCCGACACAATTATCGGCTCAATACCAGACAAAGAGATATTCGGGAGGAAGGGAGGCTGACTAAAATCATATCTAACCTTGACTTAGTGCCATGTGATTGAGAGTAAAAGGAAAAGGCATGACAAGAAGGGTTAGCGAGCCGCCAGGGGTCAGATAGACCAAGCATCGAGGTCAGGTCCCAGAAAGCCCGCTGAGCCGGGGAAGATGGGCATTTATCTTGTGGTTCCCTGTCTAAGGTGGATGAAAAGGTACATTCCATCCTCCAGTATAAGTTGAGCAGGAAGAAACCAGCCAACTTATCAGCCAGAGTCATGAAGAAAGCGGGTTCCCCCAACTGGGCCATAAACAGAACCAAGTACGACCCTATCGCTGTTCAAAATACCTTTCACCAGGACAAACCTCCCTCTGGGTCTGAGACAGTCAATTCTTTCAAACAATATATGTTTTTGATGAGAACTGCAACCCTTTACTGAAGCAAGAATTTCCGGCAAGGTAAGATTGGGAAAACCAGATCGGAGAGCAGCCTAGCTTCATCATGGCATAAATGTGTCTCTTGTAAAACAAGATATCAATGTGAAGGAGTGAACAGTGGTTAAAGGCCTGTAACACGCTTGACCTGATCCCTAAGCCTCTAACGTTCCAAGACTCTATTTTGATAATATTCATAGCCATTTTAAAACATAATGAAATCAATAGACATCCAGACAAAGTCATCATAGTATATAATGCAAGGTGCACCCCAGTCAAACCACCCCATAATAAACTCTTACAACAAACCAGAAACCATGTAAAACATCTGGGCCATCTATTACTGGTCCCCAATCCCCACCCCCAAGACCCAGAAACCAGAAGGCAAATAGAAAACCAATTCTAGAAAGCAAACTCCCCCTTCCCTCCACCCCAACAACTGATAGTCCCAATGATATGGAGTATTTAAAGCTAGATCCCCTCCCTAACAACAACCAACCCCCCCCACAACCAATATCCCATACAAATCAAAAATAAGTATTTACATCGGGTAAGCTAAGCCAGGGTAACCCAAAAAATAGCCAAACATCCAAAAGCTTGAGCCCCGAACCCCCAGTGTGAACCTCCAAACCCCAGAGCCAGGCACCAAAGCCAACAGACAGGTAAAATCGGGACACTCCAGGAGAATGCCAACCAAAATACCAGGATCACACTCCCAAAAGTGTTAGCCCCGGGGAGGTTAACAACCTCATGCGTATGGCTCGCGATCCCACATCCAGCGAGATGCTTCCACCGAGCCTGAACCCCCACCCAGCCACCCCCAGAGATCCATTGCTGATATAGAAGCAGAATAAGTAGAAGAGAAGGGAAGGAGGACAATCGAGTGAAGAAATTTGGGTAGCAGCACAACCACCCAGCTACAGAAAAAAAAAAAAATATTCCAGACTAGATCCGTGAGCGACCCCCCCCCAACGTCCCCACTAATAGAACCAGAGTGAGAAGGAAGGAAAGAAAAAATCCTACCCGAGTCCCTGTGGGTCACAGGAAAGTGAAAATCCAGAGAGCCAGCAAAAGTCAAACAGATCCCCATGCAGGCCGTATTATTAACCAGGATCCATCCAAGGGCCGCTGTTTCAGGGGGACTCAAAGGGCAGAGGGACCAGCAAAGGTCCACCTCCCAGGAAGTCCCCACCCGAAACAACAACTACCGAAATAGAGTTCGCCGAAGGGTACATGGCCGAGAATGGGGGGGGGGAAGCGCTGCCAAACCAGAACTCACCCACCACAACCCAAACCAAGCCAGAAGATCCAGAACAAGGGGGACCAAAAGGAAAGACCAAAAAGACCAGAAAAGCGACAGGGACAGAAAGGAGGAGACCAGAGGGAGAAGGGGAAAGCGAGAAGGCAGCGCACAGCCACTGCTAAGTAAGCATCGTTTTTTTTTTAAATTTATACGACGATAAAAACAGTTTAAGTGCAGCCAGATGTAAAGCTCGAATCTTCAGATGGAGACATGTAGGATTTCTCAGCCATGTGCTTTAAATAAGTCTGGCAGCTTGATCTCCAAGTCCTTACGGGCAGCCTCAGGGGAATTAAAGCTTGTAGTAGCACCATTAATGGTAACATTTAAAATCGCTGGGTAAATCATTTTAAAAGGTATAGATGCCGCTATCAGTTTCTGTACCACCGGATGATAGGCCGCTCTTTTCTCTCGGGTCTCTTTAGGAAGATCTTGTGTAATCCTGATCCTAGATGATCCCCACAGGATGTCTTTCAGTTCACGGGACTTCGTATAAACGTGGTGTCTCTCCACATAACTCAAGAATTTAATAATGATAGGACGTGGGAGGGACCCGGCTGCTGGCCTAGGCCTCAGGGAGCGATGTGCCCGCTCTAAATGATTAAGAGCTAATAGGCGATGGGCCCACTACTTTGCACAAAAATTTCTGTAGGAAGGCCATGATGTCTGGGCCTTCTTCCAACTCAGGTAGGCCCATGATTAAAAGATTGTTTCGCAGTTACGCCTTCCAAATCCCTCGGTTTTGGCCTGCAGCTTTTTATTTGTTGCCTCAATTCAGTGATCTTCCGCTTCGGTTCTGGACCTCCACAACTCCGACGAAGTTACTCTAACCTCCTTGTCAGTAACTCTGGTGGAGACGGAGGAAAGGTTGCCGCGAGATTTAAGCTCCCAGCTAATTCTGTCAGAATATCCTTAAGGGAGTGAGTTCTTGAGGAACCTATCCTCGAAGCGGGTAGCCTGCTGCATTCTGTCCCCACTTCGCTTTGGCAGGGGCCTGGTTCCTTTGTTTCTTGGAGGCCTTCTCTGGGGATGCAGGGGGTGTATGCCTGACTGAGGCCTGCCTCCCTTCCACTTCCATCGCAAGCCTGCAAACGATTTTCCTTCTGACAGCAGTCACTAGGTATTAGCAGGAACTTTCCCCAAACGATTATTATGCGAATTTGTCCGGAAAAAAGGCAAGATGCTATGTTAAAATGCTCAAAAAGGTGGTCAGCGGGGGGAGCTCAGTATCCCAGCTGCTATCTAGTCAGATGCCATCATGTGACCCACCAGCTGTCTAGCCTGCATAAACATAGTTTACTCCCGTTTTCTTGCTGCAGGAGTCTGTGCTTGCCAGTGGAATGGACCTAGTGGCAGAAGAGGGTGGGCAGCCTTGGTAAACAAATACTGTCCTTGCAGGAAGCCCAGAAAAACACTGTGAAAATAAGTATGAGCCCCAGTTCATAGTGAGAGCTTTCCATTTTACTTTTTTCTTTCCCCTGGAGCAATATATTAGTAGTGTAGTTCCTACTTTTACACTCTGCACTTTTGAAATGTCCCCCTTCAGTTATGCCACAGTAGTAGAAATGTTATATTCCAAAATAAAGGAATAAATAAATTGTACATTAAGGAGAGGTACGAAATGGAAGCTGCTCTAAGGATTAGCTGTGTCATTCTGGCAGGGAGCTATAGGGGAATGGCGGCCCCTAGTGGGCTAGATTTATGCTGTTGCAAAGTCATCTATGGTGATTGAATATACTTAGGCTTGGTATATCAAAATTGGTCACAGAAAAGACTTCTACAATTAATTTAAGCATTATACAGCAACCCATGTGTGCTTTAAAATGTTAAGTTAAATTTTAAAGGCATTTATTGTTTTGTTACATAATAATCTAAGTCACATGATTCAGGGGGAGGATATAAATGTCCTTTAGTAAACTGCCTTTTTTTTAGATAAGGTCAGTGCTTTCTGATCAGTGGTGGAGGAAGGCTCCACTGGTTTGAGGATATTCCGCTTATGTTTTTGTTCGTATTTTGTTCTACAAACTGGTGCAAGTGGAAGTGAATGCTGAAGAAGGTGCCAAAGCTAAGACTGTGATTTATATATTTTTTTATTTTTTTAGTTTGTTTTATAATAAAATTCCCACTTAACCAGGTGGGTTGCACCTTATTCTGGAGCATCTGTCCATCTTTTATATCCCACACCATAATATTTGGTGTCAGAAGTGGGATATAATTGCTGTTTTTGTGACCAGAGTAAAGAAGAGAGTTGAAGCAGAGGGTATTTGTTTGGATACCCAGGATGGACATGGTGGCTGGTGGACAACCACAGGCCACCCTTACCAGACACATGGCAGCCCAGACTGGGGCCCAATTATTGACTCGTTTGCCTGATGTATGTCCCAAGGTTAAGAGACAACCATCTGAGAGGTCAGAGGAGGAACCAGGTGAACTTGGAGATGACTTGCCAACAGAACAACTACTGGAATTGGAGGATCTTGAGAAGGAGGTGGATGTTTCATACATTGAACAAGCTACCATGGACAATGTGGGAGAACTCTTAAAATGGTTATGTGTTCGGCAGGTCCAGTTGGATAAGGAATGAGAACTGGGTCGAAGGCGTCAAGATGCCAAATGGGCAGATACTATGCGGGTACTGCAGGCTATCAGAGTAGAGCATGCTGATCATCCTCAAGGCCCCTGGGACATTAAATTAGCTAGACTACAAGAGACTGATGACATTGAGGCCTATTTGACCACATTTGAAATGGTGGCACAAACATGTGGATGGCCAAAGGAGCAATGGGTTGTGCGACTAGCCCCCCAGTTGACGAGAAGAGCCCAGGTCGTATATAGCTGACTAGCTATACAAGTGGCAGATGATTATGACTTTGTAAAGAAGGAAATTCTACGGAGATACGATATAAACACTGAGACCTATCGGCAGCGGTTTCTTTCCTTAAAGATGCAGCCAGCAGATGCTCCCAGAGAGGTTTATGCATGCTTGAAGGATCTTAGTGACAAATGGCTACAACCTGATAGTAAGACAAATAATGGAGGTCATTACCATCGAGCAATTTATCAAAATTCTCCCCCCAGGACGTACAACTCTGGGTTAGAGAATATAAACCTGAAGGAGCTGAAAAAAACATTGAACTAGCCGAAGACTTTTTGGCAGCGAGACCATCATGGGGATGATACACAGGGGATCCATCCATACCCCTGCCACTATTTCAGTAAGGAACACCTTTTCTTCTGATTTATATAGAAACAGACCAGAAATGAGAAAGGAGAGAAGAGAAAGATTACCCCTGTCAGAGGTAGTATGCCATGGCTGTAAGAAGAAGGGACATATGATTAGAAACTGCCCAACAGCTAAAAAAGATTTTGGACATTTGGCCTTGGCCAATTGGGCTCCTTATATCATCACAGTTAAAATGGGACCCCATAACATCATAGGACTGTTGGACTCTGGGAGTCAAAAAACGCTAGTGAGAGCTGACCTAGTGGAGAAAACAGCAAAGATGGAAGGAGGAACCAGGGTCACATGTATCCATGGGGACACCCACTATTACTCCACTGCCCCAATGAGACTCACCATTAATGAAAGCACTAAAGACCTGGCAGTAGGAGTAGTACCTCATTTGCCTGTTCCACTGATAATAGGACAAGACCATCCAGACTTTTCCAAATTAATGGAAAGACATGATTTAACACCTGTGGTAGCAGTAACAACATGTTCACAAACCAGGCAAAAAGAGGCAAATGAAACAATGGAATCTGTGTTTCCTTTTTCAGATGACTTATTCAAGGCCCCAGGGAAAACACCCAAAGGGAAGGCAGAAAAATGAAAAATAAAAAGGGACTGGGAAACCAAAAGATTAATGGACTGATGAGTCAAGATCCTGAGACAATAGCTCAGGAACAAAGAAATGATGACACCCTTAACCAGTTTTTCTTACAGGTTAACAAAGATGATGGGACTCATAAGTTCTTATTATTGAATAACATCTTGTACAGAGAATGTACCAACCCTAAAAATGGGATAAAGTTTTGCAATTAATTGTGCCACAGAAATTTCAGAAAGAAATAATACAATTGGCCCACAATATACCCCTAGCAGGGCATTCTGGGAGAGATACCACCTTAAAACAAATACTTGATCATTTTTTCTGCCCTAGAATACATGATATGGTAGCTGACTATATCCAGAGTTGCCCTGACTGCCAAAAAGTTGCCAAGATAGGAAGAAAGGAGGTGGTACCTCTTCAGAATATACCCATAGTTAACCAGCCATTTGATAGAATCGCCATGGATATAGCGGGCCATTTAGAGACCAGCACTAAGGGTAACCAGTTTATCTTAGTCATCTGTGACTATGCCACCTGCTATCCAGAGGCGATTCCAATGCGAATGTTCACAGCACAAAGAGTGGCCGAAGAATTGGCAAAGGTTTTTTGTAGAGTTGGCATCCCTAAGGTGGTATTGACGGATAGGGGAACCAACTTTACTTCTGTACTATTGGCGGAACTATATAGACTACTGGGTATACAGGCTATTCAGACTTCACCTTATCACCCCCAAACTGATGGGCTGACAGAAAGATTCATCTAGACCTTGAAGAACATGTTAAAGAAATTTGTTAGTGAGGAAGGCAGGAACTGGGACTTACAGTATTTCTGTTCTACCTTTTGTTTTCATATAGAGAGGTACCACAGGCCTCTACAGACTACTCCTCTTTTACCCTCCTGTACGGGCATAACCCAAGGGGACCTTTGGATGTAGTCAAAGAGTCCTGGGAGGAAAACACTAAGGTGGAAAGAAGGGGGTCATAGAGTACATGGTAGCTTTGAAACAACATTTGAAAAGGTATGTTACCTTGGCCCATCAGACATTGAGCGATAAACAGGCTTAGCAAAAGAAACATTACAATGTAGGGGTAGGACATAAACAATTCATCCCAGGGGACCAAGTATTATTACTTTTACCTGCCAGCGAAAATAAACTACTAATTAAATGGCAGGAGCCTTATAGTGTGGTTAGTCAAGTTAGCCCTGTAACTTATGAAATACAGATGCCCCTTAGAAAGAATAAAAACCAGATATACAGTGCCAACTTGCTTAAGCTATGGCATGCAAGACCCAAAGAGGAAGAAGTAGGTGGCTATATACAAACGGAACCCCAACAGTCCAAGCTGGATATAGCCTATAAAAGGTTGGAAAATAGGGGCCAACTACAGGAAATGTAGATAATTCCCTCTCTATCTACATCTCAACATACCCAGTTGCAACAATTGCTCAGTAAACATACTGACATATTTACCAGTGTACCTGATCGTGTGGTCGGTATACAGCATGAGATCAGATTAACACAAAATAATCCTATACATCAGAAACCATACCAGTTACCAGTACAGGTTAGAACAGAGGTAACAAAGGAGGTAAGAGCTATGGAGCAACTAGGTATAATTCAGCCCTCCTATAGTGCCTGGTCTTCACCTATGGTGATAGTGAATAAAAAGGAGGGGGGTATTCGCATTTGTTTGGATTTCGGAAAGGTGACTGCTGCTTTCCTCCTTGATAGATATCCTATACCTCACATAGATGATATTATTGATCGCCTAGGAAGTGTCAGGTACATATCCACCCTTGACCTCACAAAAGAGTACTAGCAGATTCCCCTTGCCCCTCAATCAAGGGAAATTACTGCTTTTAGTACCCCAGTAGACCTATACGAGTTCCTAACAATGCCTTTTGGACTGCACGGAGTGCCGGCTATGTTCCAGCGCTTCATGGATCACATACTACCGCCCTACACATCCTTCTCTGCAGCCTACCTGGATGATGTGGTGATGTTTAGTCCAGATTGGGAATCACACCTGAACCACCTAGAAGAGATCATAAGGGCAAGGGTCACTATAAATCCTATCAAATGTAGCCTGGGACAGACTGAAACAAGGTACCTGGGGTACATGATTGGGAATGGGGTTATTAGACCTGAAGTGAATAAAGTGGAAGCAGTATCCCACTGCGATATTCCCTGAATGAAAAAACAAGCTTGTGCCTTTTTGGGGTTGGCCAGTTATTACCGACGCTTTATACCCAGATTTTCAGCCATAACAGGACCCCTAACGGAGGTAACTAAGAAAAAATATTCAAATAAGGTAGAGTGGACCAAGGAATGAGACGAAGCATTCAGAATGATTAAAACTACCTTGTGTGCCTATCCAGTTCTGAGAAGTCCAGATTTTGAAAAACCTTTTTATGTACAGACTGATGCATCAGCAGTAGGTTTGGGAGCTGTACTTATGCAGGTTATAGAGGGAGAAGAACACCCAATAGTATATATGAGTAGGAAGTTACATGTGAGAGCGGAAATATGCAACTGTAGAGAAAGAATGTTTGGCCCTTAAGGGCTATAGAAGCTTTGAAATACTATCTCTGGGGTTCAGAATTTACAGTTGCTACGGACCATAATCCTTTATGTTAGCTACATCAAATGCGAGAAAAAAATCCCAGAATTATGAGATGGTATTTGGCCTTACAACCATACCGTTTCAAAGTTATCCATAGGAAAGGGAGTGAACACAAAAAAGCTGACTATCTATCCCGATATGGGGCGGATGTTGAAAATGCACCTGGAGAAAACAGACCCTTAGACAAGGAATGAATGTTTACAAAAATAATGTAACATATAGTATCATATGGATCTCAGGGAGAATGTAGTAGATAAAATATGGTGAAATTAGGATCTGATTAATGTTGGATTGATCATTGTAAAGGGTCCCTGAGATGGAGCTTCTTGGAAGAGGGTGAGCCAGAGCTCCTCCATCCCTTTTAGTACAAGAAGGGGATGGACCATATGGATACTATATGATTTCTCAAGAGAAACGAGATAGTAGCAAAAGGATAAGATGGCTATTGTTATCCCATGGCAAGTTCGGAAAGGAAATAATGGCATGATGGATGCCAGTATCTTGGTATAAAATGGGCCCTGGGATGGAACTCCTGAGAGTGGGAGGGCGGCAGTTCCACCCTCCTTAAGGAAGGATGTTTATATCTAAAAGAGAGAGTATTCTCCTCTTTTCTTTAAGGAGTGGTAAATGTGACACGGCTAATACCTGTCACAGAATAATGTTTCATACTTTCTCTTGGTTGCAACCATCTATCTTCTTGTCTTCTAGAGCTATCTCTTATCTTCCTGATGAGGAGGCAGGCCACCTCCTTATCAAGTAACCCCCCCCCCCACTTTTAAGTCTTCTATATTCTCTGTCCCTCCTTTTATTCTCTTCCTTCCAATGAAACATTATTCAAAGTTTCCAGCATAAATCCACCTTATACTGGGTAGAAAAAGGGTTATGGTTCCCTTAAATAATTGTTGTTGTGGTAAAATGCCCTAAATAAAGAAAGACATATCCCCTGTATTTTTGTGGTAAAGGCTGTTGGAGCTTTGCAGTTTATAAGGTCCTTAAGTTGCCCAAAGGGGTAATAAAATCTGTTTGGGCTTATTTTGTATCCTTTTGTAGCTCACCCCCCTTTTCAATCGCTTTATGAACGCTTTTCGGTGGCTGCGCGATAGTGCTATCGTGCACATGTTCATGCAGAGAATTTTTATGTTGCAAATATAGAATTAAATGGCATCATGATGTTAAATGCTGCCTAGAGTTGCAATTTTGTCCAAATTGCAAAGCTCCTTGTCCTGGAGAGAGTGCAGTGACTCTCTGAAGTGCTTCCTTCTTCCTAGAGTAAAAGCTGCTGACGGCTTAGCCTGCCAAGTCTGCACTAAAGCCAGCTGTCTAGCCTGCATAAACATAGTTTACTCCGTTTTCTTACTGCAGGAGTCTGTGCTTGCCAGTGGAATGGACCTAGTGGCAGAAGAGGGTGGGCAGCCTTGGTAAACAAATATTGTCCTTGCAGGAAGCCCAGAAAAACACTGTGAAAATAAGTATGAGCCCTGGTTCTTAGTGAGAGCTTTTCATTTTGTTTTTTCTTTCCCTTGGAGCAATATATTAGTAGTGTGGCTCCTACTTTTACACTCTGCACTTTTGAAATGTCCCCCTTCAGTTATGTCACAGTAGTAGAAATTTTATATTCCAAAATAAAGGAATAAATAAATTGTACCTTAAGCTTGGCAGGAGAGATACAAAATGGAAGCTGCTCTGAGGATTAGCTGTGTCATTCTGGCAGGGAGCTATAGGGGAATGGCGGCCCCTAGTGGGCTAGATTTATGCTGTTGCAAAGTCATGTATCGTGATTGACTATACTTAGGCTTGGTATATCAAAATTGGTCACAGAAAAGACTTCTACAATTAATTTAAGCATTATACAGCAACCCATGTGTGCTTTAAAATGTTAAGTTAAATTTTAAAGGCATTTATTGTTTTGTTACATAATGAATCTAAGTCACATGATTTAGGGGGAGGATATAAATGTCCTTTAGAAAAATGCCTTTTTATTAGATAAGGTCAGTGCATACTGATCAGTGGTGGAGGAAGGTCCCACTGGTTTGAGGATATTCCATTTATGTTTTTATTCGTATTTTGTTCTACAAACTGGTGCAAGTGGAAGTGAATGCTGAAGAAGGTGCCAAAGCTAAGACTGTGATTTATATTGTTTTTTTTTTATTATTTTTTTAGTTTGTTTTATAATAAAATTCCCACTTAACCAGGTGGGTTGCACCTTATTCTGGAGTGTCTGTCCATCTTTTATATCCCACACCGTAACACCCCCGCCAACCACAGCCCCCACCATGGCCACCCCTGCCAGTGTGTAATGACTATTCCCTGCTCGGTAGTGGTCCCCCATCCCAGAAACACCCCACCACTGTGACTGTATTATGGCCCTGCTAGCTAGTCCCCTCACCCTTCCAAACACCCCACCAATATGATCTTATTAGTTCCCTGACATCCAATGGTCCCCCTACTCCCCATAGGTTTGAATCCCCCACTGACAATAATCTAAACATTCCTGGTGTCTAGTGCTTCCCACCCCCAGATTCAAATCCCCAAACCTGCCCTGTTCCCTTATGCACCTCACTGTAGGATGGACCCCAATGACCTTCCTACCCCATCCCCAGCATGTGCCTTCCATTTGGCAACTGGCACAGATCCTCCGCTCACCTCCACAGCCAGGCACTGACTGACAGTTCATGATTGAGCACCTAATACAAACAGCTGTTACTACAGTAGACACTCAATCAAGTATTGCCAGCTGGTGGCCAGCTGTTGAAGTGAGTGGATGGTCTGTGCTAGTCACCTTGGGAAGCATGTATTGAGGACAAAGCAGTTATGTCCAGGGGTGTAACATGCTGGGGGGTTCACGCAGGGTAAGGGCAGCTGGGGAATTCAAACTCTGGGGTGTGGGGGACTACCAGACACCAGGTATGTCCTGGTTAATATTGGCAAGGGGATTCAAACCCACAGAGAGTGGGTGGGACCAGTGGACACCATAGATTATTTGTTACAGACTAGCAGGAATGTTTTTGGGGGGCACTAGACACCAGGGAACTAGTAAGAACATATCAGTGAGGTGCTTTGGGGATGGGGGCCACTAGACACAATAAACCTAATAAGGTCATATTAGTGGGGTGTTTGGGGTGGAAGGGAACAGTAGACACAAGGACATTTTTATTACAGACTGGTAGGAGTGTTTGGGGAGTAGGGGTCCACTGGACACCAGGGAATTGTTATTACATAAAGACAAAGAATTTGTCAGGAGAAAGGACTGCTTGGCCCACCCAGTTTAAATAGATGTTGCCTACCTAATCTATCTCTGCAGACACTATTAGTGTCTGGTGATTCTCTCATCCCTGAATATTTTGCAATATACCCCATGCCTATCCCACGCATGTTTGAATCCCTGCACTCTCTCCACCCTCACCACTTCTGCTGAGACTCTGTTCCAGGTGTCTACCACCCTTTCAGGGTTTCCTCAAATCTCACTTAAACTTCCCCCCTCCAGCTTCATCACATGACCCTGCTCCTGGTGCTTTTAGTCACTGGAGAGATACCCCCTCCTGCACCCTGTTTATTATGTGTGGTACTTGTAGGTTTTTATCATGTCACCTCTTGCCCTCCTCTCTTCCATGGTGTACATGTTGAGATGCCTCAGCCTCTCCACATAGGGTATCTCATGCGACCCCTGCACCATGTTAGTTGCCCTCCTCTATACTGCCTCTACCCTGTCTATCTCTTTTCTGAGGTTCAGTCTTCAAAACTGAATACAGTACTCCAGGTGGGGCTCAGCTGAGAGGAATAGAGTGGCAACACAATTTCCTTCCTCCTGCTGGAGATACCCCTACGTATACACTCCAGCATCCTGTAGCCCTATACACTGCTTTGTCACACTGCCTTGCCACATTGAGGTCATCACATACAATAACTCTAAAGTCTCTTTCCTATTTAGTTACTGTCAGTACATGCTTTCCATCCTATACTCAGCTCCTGGGTTCCTATGCCCTAGGTGTATGATTTTGCACTTCTTGGCACTGAATGTCAACTGCCACAACATGTCATCTGCAGAAAGTCTTACCTTCCCTTTCTTTTCTTCTGCAATGTAACTTCTGATGAAATTGAGGAGGACCTGTCCCAGCACTAAGCCCAGTGGCACCCCTCTGGTCACTTTCTGATAGTTAGAGTGAGTGCCATTTACCACCACCCTCTGTCTCCTATCCATTAACAAGTTTCTAGCCCAGTTCACTATTTGTGTCTCATCCCTAGGCTGCTCAGTTTCTTTGTCAACCTCCTGGCAGCTTGGCAGAAGACACCAGGAGAAAGGACTGCTGTGTGACTGGACTTCTCTGCAGGGACTAAAGAAGAAGAACTTTTGTACTTGGACCTTTAATTTAGGGTAACAAAAAACTAACATACAAAACAAAAAAAAAAGTGTGTGTTTGTCTGGGTTAACTGAACTGAATGGGTATCTGAACAGTTATCTAGGTGTAAATCTCAGGTGATTGAAAGGACTTAGTAGCTGTGAGGATTAAATTACTTGTAGAAAGATCTAGTAAGTAGGGGGGAGTGGCTTAGCTAGAAGTAAGCTACATTTAAAGACTGTCTTAGAAAGATTCTACTAATAACTTGGCAGAAGACACCAGGAGAAAGGACTGCTGTGTGACTGAACTTCTACTGGGACTATATGTCTCCTTCCTCCCTCCACCCCCCACCCAAAGCTAGTTCTATTTTTATAGGCACAGGATTTGACTGACAACAGGAACTTCCTGTTTGGGAGCAGGAAGTGAGTGATCACAGAACCACCAAAGACCCACCATCCTAGAAGGGCAAGAGTAGCTCTCCGCCCCTCTAGCTGCTGGAGGTCTACCTCTGAGCAAGTAAGGGGTCTACTGAGAAATATAGGATATTCTTGTCTCAGAACAGGACAATCAGGAGCTTAAAGGGCACACAGGCAGAAAGTAAGGAGAGAGAGAAAAAAAGAGGAAAGAGTAAGAATTGCAAACAGTTAAGGGGCCAGAAATAAGACATGATTGGAGTGGTGCAGTGCAGTGGCTGTGGAGCAGCAGTCTTCCGGGAGATGTTCTGGAGGATGTGGTGTTGTCCCATCTGCAGTCACCTCTCTGGGCTGAGGGAGGAGGTTGCTCATCTCCAGACAGAGTTGGCCAGGATTTGTGGGACCTCCTCTTCCATCCAGGGACCACCAGTGCCACTGCCGTTGCCTCAGAGGTTGCCAAGAAAGAGGAGGTTGAACCACAGTGGGCTCAAGGAGGGTGAGGTGGTGGAACAGAGGTGCATCCCTCCAGTTGTACCTCTCCACATTCCTATGCCATTCTGGCAAGTGTGGTTCCTCTATGGAGGCAGCCGAGTGAGACCAAGGAGGATGTTGGGAACCTCCACAAAGGAGACCCACAAGAGGGTGGCAGGGACCCTGCAGGGAAGGAAACAACTCTGGTGGGGACTCCATTGTTAGGAAGGAAGAACTTGGGAGGAAGGGAGAGGGAGGTAAGGTGCCTGCCTGGCGCCATAGCTTGGAGGGACAGGGAGCGAATTCTCAGGATTGCTGGAGCAGCTGCACAGGGGAGGGAGCTGGATGTTATTGTCCACCTAGAGACAAATGACCTAGCTAAGAAAGGGATTAGAGAAGTGCAGGAAGAGTTTGTGGAATTGGGGACGGGCCTTAGTCAAGTAGCACGCACGGTAACCTTCTCGAGGTGCTGCTCATCTATGGCATAGGAGAGAAGAGGTGTTCTGGCACCAATGGAATTCAATCAGTGGTTGAAAAATCGTGTGGAGATATGGGATTTGGCTCATTGGGGACTGGGGTCCACCTGGAGTGATGCAAGCCTATACTGGCATGATGGGCTGCATCTGTCTGGGAGGGAACCAGGATCCTAGGAGATAGGTTTAAATGCTTCATTGGCAACCTTTTAAACTAGCCAAGGAGGGAGGCACTGGAAAGGAGCAGGGAAATCCTAGCCCCCCCAAATAATCACGTAGTAAGTGCGGCAAACACCAACATAGAGGTGTTGATAGGGAGAAGGGCAGGGGTAAATGGAGAAAGTGACAAAGGCAAGAAGGACAGGGATGGGGAAAAAGGGAGTAAGGCCATCAGGAAATGGAGGGTAATGAGTACCAATGCCCATAGTCTGAGCAATAAGCTCCCTGAGCTGGTGGCCTTGATGAAAGAGGGATGCCTGGATATCGTAGCAGTCACAGAAACATGGTACATAGAGAACCATGTCTGGGATGTTAACGTACCAGGGTACATAACCTACAGGAGAGACAGGCAGGGGAGAAGAGGGGGAGGAGTAGCTCTCTATGTAAAGGAAGGGATAAAAGCAACTGAACAAAAGAGTAAACAGGGAAGAGAGGAGGCACTGTGGGTCACCTTGGAGACTGGAAAGGACACCACAATCTGCACAGGGGTTGTGTACAGACCCCCATGTTAGGGGAGGGAATGGACAAGGATATGATAGAAGGCATTCTTAGAATGGCAGAAAAAGGGGAGATACTGTTGCTGGGAGACCTGAATATGCCAGATGTTAACTGGAGCACATTTGCTGCAGCCACATCCAAGAGTAGGGCCATTCTTGATGCCCTACAGGTGGCAGGCATTAGACAGCTAGTTTCAGAACCCACTCATGAGGGAGCAATCTTAGACCTCGTACTCTCAAACTGGGGCAGTGAGAGGATCTCAGATCTAGCAGTGGGTTGCCATCTGGGGACAAGTGACCATCAAACAGTGTGGTTCACGTTAAACTCAGCTACAGAGTCAAGCCATACAAAAGTGAGGGCTACTGGACTTTAGGAGGCTTACTTTGGCAAGATGGGAGAGTGCCTCAGAAAAGCACTAGCAAACAGCCTAGAAGGAGGTAGGAGCAACAATGGGAATCATCAAACTGCCATCACAGAGGCAACAAGTCTTTGTGTGAAGCAAATAAACAAATCAAAATGAAAGAAAAAGCCACTATGGTTCTCAAAAGAGGTGGCTGTGAAAGTCAGGAAGAAAAGATAGCATTCGGAGTATAAGGAAACACAGAAGGAGCAGGACAGAGAGCTGTATCAGTTAAGGCAGAAGGAAGCAGGAGGGAAGTCAGAATACAAAGGCCCAACTGAGGAAAAGATAGCCAACTCAGTTAAGAAGGGGGATAAACCTTTTATAGGTACATCAGCGAGCGTAGAAACATAAAGGAAGGGATAGTGAGGCTGAATAGAATGAATGGTGGGTGGGCAGAGGGGGACAGTGAAAAAGCAGGATACTGAATGAATATTTCTGCTCAGTATTCACAAAAGAGGAGGGGGAAGTGCCTAATCCAATTAACAGAAGCACTCTTGATAGGGGGTTGATCCCAGTCCTTTCACAGAAGAAAGGGTTCTGCAAGAACTCCTAAAACTGAAGGTGGACAAAGCAATGGGTCCTGATGGAATTCACCCCAGAATTCTAAAATAATTAAGGGAGGAACTAGTGAAACCACTGGCTACTCTTTTTAATAAATCATGGGAGGATGGTGTGGTACTCGAGGACTGGAGGAAGGCGGATGTGATTCCCCTTCACAAAAGTGGGACCAAGACAGAGGCAGGAAACTACAAATCTGTCAGTCTGACCCCTGTGGTAGGGAAAGTGATGGAGTCACTTTGAAGGAAAGTATAGTTGAGTACCTAGAGGCCAGTGGAGCACAGGACCCAAGGCAGCATGGGTTCACAGCGGGAAGGTCATGTCAGATGAATCTAATAGATTTCTTTGACTGGGTGACCAAAGTAGTAGACCAGGGAGGGGCTGTGGACATGGCCTACCTAGACTTTTAGCAAGGCATTTGACACAGTCCCACACAAAAGATTAATAGTCAAATTAACCATCCTGGGAGTGGGTCCCAGGGTGGTAGCCTGGGTAAAACATTGGCTGCACAACAGGACACAGAAGGTAATTGTAAATGGAGTGAACTCTGAAGAAAGAGGGGTTACTAGTGGGTACCGTGAGGGTTCAGTATTGGGTCCAGTCCTTTTAATGTCTTCATCAGTGACATTGCAGAGGGACTGAAGGAAAAGTATGCCTTTTGCAGATGACACAAAGATCTGCAACAGGGTTGATACACAAGGAGGTGTGGAAAGGATGAAAAGGACTTGCATGGTTGGAGGAATGGTCAGAAGTATGGCAGCTAGGGATTCAATGCAAAGAAATGCAAATAATGCACCTGGGAAACAAGAACCCAGGGGAAGATACACAATGGGTGGGGAGGTAGTAACAACAACAAAAAAGGAAAGGGACCTGGGGGTAATCATATCAGATGACATTAAGGTTAGCAAGCAATGTGAGAAGGCAGTAGGGAGGGCTCGGGGTATACTGGGATGTATAGGGAGAGGTATCATCAGCAGCAGAAAACAGGAAGTTGTTATCCCTCTGTACAGACAGTTGGTGAGACCCCATCTGGAGTACTGTGTCCAGTTCTGGAGACCCCATCTCCGCAAGGACATAGACAGGATAGAGGTAGTCCAGAGAGGGCAACTAAATGGTGCAGGGTCTGCAAGAGAAGCCGTATGAGGAGAGACTAAAGGAGCTTAATATGTATACCCTTGAGGAAAGAAGGGAGGGGGGGACATGATAGAAACTTTTAAGTACCTCAGTGGAATCAACAAAGTCCAAGAGGGTAGCATCTTTCAGAAAAAGAGACTTGCAAGAACAGGGGACACAATTTAAAGATAGAAGGAGGGCGGTTCAGGGGCAATGTGAGGAAGTATTATTTCACAGAGAGGGTTGTGGATGCATGGAACAGCCTTCCTGAGGAGGTTGTGGGGTCTAAAACTGTGGGAGAATTCAAGAATGCATGGGACAGACATAAGGCAATTCTTGTGGGGGGGGTAGGAAGAAATAGGCTGTTGGTTAACTAGGATCTGCGGCCTATTCTGTAGGTAAGGAAATGGGCAGACTAGATGGGCCAAGCGGTCCTTATCTGTCGTCAAAGTCTATGTTTCTGTGCCACTCAGTGTCAGAGGCCTTGCTAAAGTCCCTATAGGCCATGTCCACTGCACTTTCCTGATCTATGTCCCTTTTTCCCCAGCGAAAGAAATACATCCGATTTGTTTGTCATGATCTCACCCCACCCATTACTTTGCAGTGTCTATGGTTTTGCAGACCACTGGATTCAAGATACTCTGCTAGTCTTCACTTAATCAGGGTTTCCATTAGTTTCTTCAACACCGAAGTAAGAGTAACCAGCCTATATTTGCCAGCCTCCACCCTGCTGCCACTGTTATGTAGTGGGACTACTTCATCTCTTCCCTAGTCGCTAGGAACCAGACCTGTTTCCAGTGAGCTGTTGAATAAGGCTATCAGTGGGGCAGCTAGCACGTCCCAGAGTTCTTCTAGAAATCCTGTGTTTATCCCCATCTGGTCCCATAGCTTTGTGTACCTTCAGAGTTGCAGACCTGTTCTGGACTCTTTCTTCTGAAAATGTACTTATGTCCACCTCCTCCCAAACCCTTTTCCTGCCACTCCCTGGTGGTCAGGATGCCAGCATTTTTTTGGTACTCTTCTGCCCAGTCTCCCCACTCTGTCTTTCCTATCCTCATTGCCTCTCCCCTTGACTTCCTTGTCTCTCTTATGCATTTGAAAAAAGTTGTATCCCTCTTAGTGACCCCTTTGGTGATCCTTTCTTCTGTCTGCATCTTTGCTGCCCTTACCACCACACCTGCTTCACTCTGCTTTACTAGGTATTCCTCCCTGTCTCCTTCCCTCCCTCCCTCGTTGTTTCTTTATATTGCCCGAAAGCCACTGTTTTTCCTGACACTACATTTACCACTTCCTAAGAGAATGATAGCAGTCTCTTTTCCTTCTGCTTTTACTCACTTACTTCAAGCAAAGGTTGGTTGCTTTAATTGTGCCCTGCTCTTTTTCCCACTGTGCTTGTACCTGGCAATCCCCCCTTCCAAGCTATTTCTGTGGCAGTCCTCAGTTTCTTTTAAATCTACTCTACTAAAGTCCAGGACCCTCATTCTTGTGCCTTTAGCCTCTAGTCTTGTTTTTTTATGTTAAACCACACTGTACAGTGATCACTGGTACCTAAAGGACTGAATATTATTACCTATTATTACCTACTTGGCAGGGTGTTTGGGTGGGGGTGACAGGGCACTAGACCACTAGTGAGGAAGCCCTGACAGGTGCCGGGGGGGGGTGAAAACTCTGTTTGTGCTTGGCCTGTAATACTGCCCTTATGAGATGCAAATGACCCCACAGCACCTTGCTAGTGCAATGGAGTCACTTGCATCTTAAGACATGCATATGAAACTTTGCTCCACAGGAACAATCACAATTAGTGGGCTCTAACAGCCCAACTGTGATCACCATCCTCATAGCATCCAAGTGCCAGCTTACTACCTGGGGCCAGTAGGGGCTGGGGTTTCTGACTGCAGTCTCAGATAGTGCCTGGTTGGTATACTGGAACATGAATTTGGCACTTGCAAAGTGCCTAAGCATGTTCCAGTATACCCTGATTTGCTCCAGGCACTAACTTGCTCCTGAAGCACACATTTAGTAAGCCCAAACCAGGACCTATGAATAACCTGGCCCAGTTATGTACACACTGAGAATTTATAGGAAGCAGTTTCAGTCCAAACCTTAATAGGAGGACAGGCATTTAAGAGAAGCTGGGAGAGTTTGTTGTGTAAGAAGTGTTCCTTTTGGTGAGTAAATTTTATCTGTTTGCAACTACTGATATCACCACCTGACTGAAGGGTTCTGCTGACCCACTATACAGTGCATCAGGAAAGAAGATGACATAAGAAGTGCTGCATCCCACGCACTGATAAAGGTGCAAGTGAAGGGTAATTTAGGTGTCTTGCTTTCAAGGAAGTGCACCAGGAACTGGAACCCTGCAAGAGAGGGAAGAGACATGGATCGAATAGAGATAGTAGCTTCATCTGAGGACAGTACTTAGTAATCCCTGTCTCTACTTTAGGAGACAAATCTGTAGTAAGCTGAAAATAAAAACTGTTAATAACCTTGGCATTTATTCATTTATTTATGTGTGTATTTGTTTTTTTAGGGCTGTGGGTGGAGCAGACAGCCATTTTGGGATCTGCTCATAGCTTACAAAAATGGCCGATCGTGAAACCTTCCATTGGACTTTTGGAAGTATCCTTCTGAAAGTCCAACGGAGCTTGAAACCCTCCACCATGATCAGCCACTATGGAATAACAAGCTACACTGTTTCGACTGTTACTTCCACATTCTGGGGCATGAACTGTGCATGCACAACTCGCGCACATGTGCAGGTCCATGACGCTGTCATGTTGTGAATGGCAATATGCCATTCACCACAACTACACATGCACGAGTGTTGCACATGTGCAGTTGTGTTGCCACCACCAGCAGAAAAACCCTCACATTGCTGCTGTCTTCTGCTTTGACATTGGGGTCCCTGTTCACCTTGTTGGCATTATGTAGCCCCTCCAACTCATGTGGCACACTAGGATCCCACCCCAGTGTACCCAAATGTAGTTTTTTGCCCCGTGCCAACATCCGGGTCCCCAATCCCCATGTTGGCATTATGTAGCCCCCCCAATTCATGTGACATACTGGGAGCCCACCCCAGTGTGCCCAAATGTAGGTCTTTGCCCCGCACTGACATTGGGATGCCCAATCCCCATGTCAGCAGTATGTACCCCCCCACTGATGTGGCACACTGGGAACCCACCCCAGTGTGCCCAAATGTATATATGGTTTTCTTGTAAATAAAGAAAACCTTCCACTGATGTGACTGTTTTGTTTATCATGTAAAAAAGAAAATGGTCCCTTGTCATCGCCCCAGACACCCATCCCCACTGTCCCACGAGCACCCACCTCCCAGAACCCCCCCTTAACCCATACTTACATCCAGAGGTTGGTGCTGTCATCTTCTGTTGACCTGGACACATCTACACTCTTCAAAGCTGAACTGCAAACCAAACAATCAAATGTAAGCATGCTATAATGGCATTCAATAGGGTTTTCAACTTAAGTTGATAACTCAGCCATTTTTTTTAATTGTGGCCCCAAATTTTCAACATGGGGTTCTTGGGACCCCACCTCATGACCAGTGTCACTGTAATTTTGTTACTCAGTCCTGAAAGGTGATTTAGAGGGCACTGTGCAGAATCACCTTTTGGGACCAATTAACAAAATGACAGTGCCACTGTTCATGAGGTGGGGTCCCAAAAAGCCCATGTTTGCAAATTTGGTGAAAAAACTCCAAAAAATGACTGCATTACAGTTTCTACACATGCTTCTAACTTCACCAATATTTTATATTTTCAATCCAGATTTTCAACATTGACATTTTTGCACACCTCCTTTTTAACAGTACAGCTGTCATTTTTCACATCCTGCCTGAAACATGCTTTCACATCTGTAGCACATGATGGTGCGGTTATTCTGTGAAATCACCTTCAGGACATGTGAACAGAATTACACTGGCACTTTTCATGAGGAGGAATCCCAAAAAGGCCATGTTGAAAATCTGCTGCAACACCTCCATAAAATGGTCGAGTTACACCCGGGCGTTCCATAATTTCTATGCACACGTGTAACTGTGGTCACTTTGCAGGTCATCACAGGCCTATCGGTTCTGGCCAGAGTTTGTTTTTTGAACCAGGTCAATGCACTAGACAATACAATGCCTATTTTGAGGCACAAACCAGGTGAGTACAACAAAAACAACCTTCCAGGTCATGATGTCTCACACTTAATAGCGAATGACATTATAGCTAACCCGGGATAGTGCCGCAGGCAAGAGCGAATGGTGCAATTCCATGTATACTGCTGTACGTGGTATTGCACCATTCACATTTGCTGTGTCTGGGACCCGGTTTGATTCCCAGACCCAGAAACTTTGATTTTTTATTTACTGTGTGCTCTCCTGAGTTAACCCCCCCCCCAGAGTTGATAATCTTTAGTGGGGGGGGTTGGGGGGTGCAGCCCCTTCATAAGGGGTTATAAGAGGGAAAAAGCCTCCCCAAAAGACTTATGCCTCATGGCAGAAATCATGCTGTTTTGGCAGCGCAATTTTGCCATGCAGCATAATGTTTTATGACATTATGACCCCATGCCCAAAAACAATAGTGGCACAGTAGCATAAGAGAACATGCCAATCTTACATGCATACATCATCAGCAGAAGTCAAACAATGCTGTAGTCCAGAAACTTGAGAGCAGAATACATTCAGAGTAGAACTGAAAATGAAATAAAAAGGCACATACTAGTAGTGCTACAAAGCATCAGGCACAAATGCACTTATCAGAGTTCTGTATGAACTTACAAAGCTCATTCTTGAAAACTAGATGTGTCTGAGAGAACCTGAGATTAGGTGGAAGTGAGTTCCAGAACTTAGCAGCAAAGATGGGAAAAGCCTGCTCACCCATATTTGTGGTGCATTTGGGCACTGATAGAAGTGACAGATAATTGGATCTCAGGGAGTAAGCTTGGTCACCTTTATTGAACATATCAGCTAAATCAGGAGGTTTATTTGTTCTAATAATCTTGTCTATGGTACACCCAAAGGTATATAGCTGACTTGACGTTGGGAAAAGCCATCATAGGCTTGCATAAAGAGAGCAGCGGTTAGCCAGCATGGTCATAGATAAGATAAAGAGGCAGATGTTGCATCTGGTGTTCCATTTATTTATGATATATGCACTTCCCTCAGAAAAAGGTATAAACCCTTAAGCGAGACTAATAAACAAAACACTGTGAACAACAGCAAGCCTGGTGGAAGGAGTTAAGGCATGTCTGACATTATAGGCAAGTCCAGTCTTTGAATGAAGAAATGTACAGGCATTAGATAATTAGGTCCTGCATCTGTGGGTTATAATCAGTGTTAGGGGACTGGACCTCAGAAGCCCTGGGCAGGACTGGGGTGGAATCAATGGGCTGAGGCCAAAATCTATCAGTACCTTCATTGGCATTTATGTTTCCATTTGGATTACAAATGGTTATCATTTAAATGTAACTGTTTCTGCAAACCTATTGCTCAGTTTTTACTGCTGCAATGCTGGGACTACAATGCCCATCTGGTGTGGTACCTATATAATGCCATGTGGGAGCTCCCTGAGAGGAAAACGTCTGCAGCACTAGCTGGGGGGGGGGGGTGTTGATCAAGACTACCAGTGGGTGGTGGGATTGTGTGAAATATTGTGCATGTGACTTATTATTACCCTATTGCTCCCATATTTCTTACTGACCTCTTTTATTGTCTTTTCTACCCCTCCCTCATAATAAACATTATTTTGTTTTACAGTATATGTCCTTGTTTGGAGTGTTATTGTATGTACAGTGCCATTGCTGTAGGGAGGCTATGTGTGGACCAGGGCAAATAGTGGTTTCTAGGTGATAATAACCCTAAGTACAGTGTTCAGGTATCCCATATTGTTACTCCAGGCAGAGCTACCTCAATATTAAAAAGACTTGCCTACCTAGTGTAACACGACACAAGTAACACAGATAGGTCCCCCTCAAAGAGTTGGGAGAGGATGACCTGAAGACCTTGGGTGGATGCTAGCCACAGAATAGGAATCCATGTTTACAATAAAAAATGGTGGTAAGAAACCAGAAGCCATGGAATGGCCAACCACTGGTTTACAACTGCATAACTGAGAATCCAAAAAACCACATGCAAAGTTAGAATCTGTAGTTTCAATAAAGAATCCCAAGAATGCTTACAGAAGTCCATTGAATTACCTAAAGCATTTAGGAAAGCATTTTCGAAGCAGAAGTGATATTTTTCATGAATTCTGCTGCTGAAATTATATACAATACACAGCACTCAATAACACCGTGGACTATATATGTGTAAAGCTACCAATGAAGCTTGAACTTTGGGGCAGGGTGCTAGTGCTCTGATATCTATTCTTCTGAAGGTAATATCAACCCTCTTCTAAGCTTTAATGGGCATGCACAAAACATATCTGTTTGGTCTCTCAGGACTATGGCTGCTCAAAGAGTCATTGATTTTTAGAGAAGCAAGGCCTTAATTAGGTTTATAACCAATGTTTTTAGCTGAATGAATTACTGCATTATGACATGTATCCGTAACTGTGTTGTCCTCACTAATAAAGTTAACATCTTTCTTATGGTTAACAAAAGGTAAAAAACATCCGAGCTTTGTTCATGGCTATCAGGAGTTATTTTTCCAATCAGCCTCTATGGCACTCTCATTTGTTGACAGAGTGTCACTTCTGTGGAGGTTGTAAATACTGTGTGGTTGTACAAAGAACAACACAACTTAGGCACCCCACTAGGGGTGAGAAGTTTGAAATTAAGTTCTTCATCAACTGCAAACCTACTGGGATAGTGTCTATGACCACATGCTGCTGTGAGACGTTCTACAGTATATAGGGAAGACACTAGGAAAACTGAAAGTATGGGTATGGAGACACATGTGTGAGATTTACTTGCATGTGAACTGCAGGCTCCTAGGTAGTAGTGACATATTGCGGTTGCATCAAATGGCTTGCTTGTATGCTGTCATCCTTTAATTGAACATTTCCTGGGGTTTAACCTCAGTATAGTTTGTATTTTTAAAAAAAACAGTTGCAGACCATATTGTATGTCTTTTGTACTCTGCATGAGTTTTATTATTCACTGAAGACCTAGAGTATGAATGGATACATGATTAAAACAAAGTTTGTGCGAGTAATGGATATCGGTTCCTGGATACCAGCAATAATTAGCTACTCACTGCCCTGGACCAAATACCATATATTTCAATACTCATGGTATTTTGTATGAGGAACTCAACTACACAAGTTCATAAAAAAACACTGTAGCACTCCCAATATGTCCAGAGCTAATCCCGTTTCCAGCTCTGTACTTTATTTTCCACTTTCGTAGGCCATGTAATTCTCTCAGGTTCCTAATAGAACAAACACACATACAGTATGTGTTATAACCACTAAATGAGCAGTTAATGTTAAAAAATAATGTATGTCATTATTTGGTCCTTGCAATCACAATGTTGATCCCTGCTGTTCATGTTTACTTTTCATTCCATTTGTATGGTGTCATATTCCATGTAATGATTACCACGGTTGTAGAATAGTTTTTGTGTCATGGATGATGTCCACAATATCTGCAGTGATCCACAAGGTAATGGCAAGTTGTCAGTTGCATGCTAGGTTGTCTTAATCATAAAGAAAGAGTTCTAAATCATCTGAGACTATTTATGAAACTGACAATACAGCCAATTTTTTTATCCTTGAATAAATAGTGCACTAAAGCTGACACACAGTGGTTGGCAGGTTCAGTTCCCCTCAGGACCCCAGGAACACAAACAGTATTGTCTAAAGAAATCTGAGTTACAGTAAACTTGAGTAAGGCTAGTGGTGTGGAAGCAGAGGCACTGTATGTATCATCTCCCATCACAGTGGCAACTTGGGTTTCAGAATGAGCCAGTTTCTTGCGGGATGTTGGGGGGAGGAGGATTTAGTGTCGATTGAAGGATCTCCTCCTTTGGGGTGGGGGTCGGTGTGCACTGCTGTTGGCTGCCACCTAGTGGAGGAAAGATGGCACAGCAGTGGTCATGAGACCTGAAAGGCAGAGGCAGGCTTTGAACGTATGTACCATCTTCACAGTCTACATGAGCTCCATTGCCTGCTGCCAGGTCTGACTCAAGAGGATTATTGTGCAGAAAATATTCCTGTCTGCAGGATCATGCTGTGATCCTGAAGGCACTGAACCACCACCATCCATGGTACCCACTCACACAACAAGGTAAGAAGTAGATGGGGTAAGTCTTGGAGGTGGGGTAAAGGGTTGGGTTCAACAGCAGAAGGGGATCAATAGGAAAGACAGGAGAAAAAAATCCATATGAAAAAAAGATTGCTATAATATATGAAAGTTAAATTGAGTTGTGTCTAACTTTTGCATTTTTCAAAGTTATCCAAATGGTATCAGGGGCTCTTTGAATGGAACATAAACAATCTATAACTTAAATCAGCTATTGCTGGTATTTTTCACTCATTATTGACATGCTGTTAATTTAAATGAAGCTATTATATTTGCATTATGCATGGTTTTCCTAACTCTGTTTAGCACTTTCTAATATTTTTTACTAGGGAGAAACACACACACACACACACACACACACACACACACTCTCTCTCTCTCTCTCTCTCTCTCTCTCTCTCTCTCAGCATGCAGCTTGATGCTTACCTTCAAAGTCTGATGATATCTGCTAGCTGGTAATGGGCAGAAAAGATGTGA
Organism: Neoceratodus forsteri; assembly: GCA_016271365.2. Classification (NCBI taxonomy): domain Eukaryota; kingdom Metazoa; phylum Chordata; order Ceratodontiformes; family Ceratodontidae; genus Neoceratodus; species Neoceratodus forsteri. The sequence goes on along the minus strand of CM028130.1, from coordinate 1,389,867,223 downwards.
TTCATGGGGCTTTTCTTTGTTGAACTACAAGAAGTTTACACCCATCAGTCACATGCACACTGTCATCATCAACATTCTAAGCATTGGCTTTTCAGAGGCAAGCCTCCTGCATTTCTACATCCATCTGCATATACAGTACACACCTACACAGCACCTACACTATAATAACAATGTTCACTTTGAGCATGCAATCAAGCATAAACCAGTGCTGTCTTTATAATGTAAATTGAAGCCTGTGATGAAATACAATGGTGCTATATTCTCTACAACAGTCTCTGCAATATATCATAACACAGATCAGTACTCAACCATTGTAACAGGCTATTGCACAGGCACAGAGAAAGGGGCAGAGGCTGGCATGCTAATGAACAGCTATACTACTATATACTAGGCACAGACACTTACAGGCCATCATACAATGACATGCAGCAGTGCCTGAAGCCCATAGGCAACTGTAAGGAGCCATTCCATGTAAGTGTGCAGGCATGGCTGCCCAGAAAGAAGATGACATGGGATCAAGCATGGTGTGGGACCGATGAAGACAATGGTATGCATAGAGGAATATGGCTAGGCGTGGTACCACTGGACAACAGTGTCTGCATAGGAAAAGTAGAATATTTGAGGATCACTAGATCACCAGGAAGAACCAACAAGAGTCTAGATAACTGATATACTACTCAGCCCACAAGCAGACTATAAGGTATAGGATTAGGTGGTGTTAGGAAGATTGAGTCAATATGGCCATATGCCATAGTCTCTAGGCATTGCAGTGCACCATGGGGCCTATGTATGAATGGGTGGAAAGAACACACTGGAGGTGCATATCCCATCCGCATAGTTCCACACTTGCAGACAGGTGCACACTGGCTGGTATTCACCAACTGCTGCCACCTGTCCACAGGCATGCCCAGCTGGCATGAAGGCCTGCACAAGGCACCCAGGGCAGAGTCATTGACCCAATCAGTTATCCAATGGGATGCCTGGCATGGGTCCCTTAGTGGATCCCTTGCGTGGCACAACATGGGTCCGGGTGCATGAATAGCTTCCGAAGGCACCCGGACCAAAGTGGCCATGCGTCTGTGTCAAGCTTTCCTCTGGCAATTACACCCACCTGCCACACATCTGTGACCTGGCCCCAGAACAGCATGAACCCCCCCACACACACACATATGCATCTGTGTCTCATCCTTGTATGGCATCATCAGCCCCTGCACACATCACATGGCTGGCCTGCCCCTGGCAGTACCATGTAACCCCCCACATGTATGCCTGGGACCCGTAAGCAGCTGACATACCCCCTCCACACACACACACATATAGAGTCACACTGGACAACTGTACCCAGATCCCCATTCCTGTAACCCTGAATATGGCATGGTGGACAGAGGTCCCCTGCACCACTGACAGTCCCCATCCCCATACCTTGCTGTCAGTGCTATGAACTGGGACAGTCAGCATCATAGCCCTCCTCACACCTCCTCGGCTGCCAGCCATCCAAGTGATGCTGGGAGTTCACCGCTAAATAGAGGCACTGCACTCCCAGCATCACTTGGATGGCCAGTGGCTGAGGAGGTGTTAGGAAGGCTGTGCCACTAGCCATCCAGGGCCACTGCACTGACCATGCAGGTACAAGGAAGGCTGTCAGAGCCACAGGCACTGACCTCTAATGGGAGTCAGGGGAGATGGAATCAGGGGTCAGGGGTATACTGGGATGGCCAGTATGTGCCCAGCCCAAGTGGCCTGCCATCAGTCGGACACCAGCAGGGGTGTCCATCCCTTCATGGCCCCCTGTGCATGTGGCCATTGTCTAGTATGAGTATGCCAAGGGCACCATTATAAGGGGCACCTATTACTGGTCGGAGGTGAGTGTGTGGTTATGTACAGGGATGGGGCATGGGTGCTGGGGGACTGCATTCATTGGGCTAATGTCTACTTGTGTGGGGGCCCGCACTAACGAGGACAGCCACAGGTGTGTGCTTGGGTGGGTGGGCACATTGGATGGGTGCTGGGCTGCTACTTGTGTTGGACTGGGTCTGCCCAACTGGTCCAGCATGGAAACTGTGTGCAAAGCCGCATGTAGAGCAGTTATGGCAAGGTTCCTCCAGTCATAACCTGCACACAGGTACGCCCCTTCCTGCAGAAGGCACTACCTCTGTGCATGGTACGTAGTGCTGACACAACCCCCACACCTGCACCCTGGTGTGTTTCGGTCCATGCTGCCAGGGTATTCAGTGCATAGGGGCTGCGCACCCCATGTTATATATCCTACAGGGTGCAAGTGTATGGGATGGCTACACACCACAGATCCATGGCTCATAGCTGCTCTGCACATTCACGCATAGGGCCCACTGAGACTAGCAAAATTTCACACCCTGCCATTTGTGGTGATTGCACTGAGGATGTTTGAAATTGAACACCTAATTTGTGATCACAAACATCAGGTAATCATCATTTGCTTTACACAGTAGCCACCAGGATAGGGGAGATTCTTTCACTGGTGGCTAAATTGGGCATTTGGGTATAACGTGTTTTGCAGGTGGCAGAACTGGGGGCTTCAGTGTGCCCCAGAAGTCCTCTACAATGAGCCATGGCTGTGTATCTGGCTATAGAAACTAAAAGTTCCATTAACAGACATGAAAAATAAAATAGGCCTAACATGAAAATGAATGTAAAAAATAAAAGCAAATGGTCATAAAAAACTATTAAGAACTAAAATTCTGATTATTGTTCACAACAAATATTTTACAGGTGGCATGATACCATTTAGAAAAAATGTATCATTCCCAGTATGGTTTCTCTGTAGTTCTCCTGCTTAACTTGTCAATTTTACAAACCCCCTGCATTTTAGAGTGTCCTCCAGGCAGTTTCAATTCTCCATGCTTCCCCATGCTGTTTCATTCCTGGCTAATCAGCTGCACAATGACCCCTACTGTTCTTTGCATCACCTTATGATTGACTCATTCACACATACGTGTGTGTTTCTCACATGCCTTGGCTACCCTCTTCCTCTGTGAACTCCTATTATGTGGTGTCTCATTGCAAGCAATTTTCTGTTTACTGTATACAGCATATCCTCCATCTCAAAAATAGAAGCGGTAATGCCTACGTCTTTGCTTCTTGTCAGTACCTCCTTTGCTCCAGTTTGCCTACTACAGTAATTTGCTGTGTTGCCTCTCTGCCTGGACAAGTGCTTGTTCCATACCATTCTGTTATTTAAGGCCTCTTTTTACACTTAACCATGGTGTTCTTTGTGCTTGGTGCACATGCACAATGGCTGCTCTGAACCACACAGACTGAAGAAGAAATGTTGGAATCTGTCCCACTTTAGCTTAATTTAATTGTTGTAACAGTAGGGAGATAAAATGCTACAAGCATTTTCTGTCCCTTTGTGGATGCTTACAATCACTTCCTAATGACTAGAGATACAGTGAATTTAAATTCCACCAGTGAAGTGAATGCAAAGTGGGCACTTCGTGTTGCCACTCTGCTATGCAGGTGGGCAATCCACTAAAGTGCTCACTCGACCTTGTCATTACCACTCGCCGTTAAAGGAATGATGGCAATGTAAATGAGCAAAGACATTGTTTTTAATGGACGTCACATTCCTCATTATGATTCTAAGTGATCCACCGGTGTTCAGATTTGGCAGCTCTCACACATCACATGGCTTACAGTACTGTAAGTCACATGATCTTTAGCTAGGCAGGAAGAAAGTGAGTCATACAGGCAGACACTTTTACTTTCCCTGTGCAGATGGAGAGAGGAGTGTGTTTGTGACTGCTGATACTTTGAGACCAGAACAAGGAGGAGATTTAAACTTTGATTTAGACCCAACAGCTTTTTTAAAAGCTACATTTTTTGGTTTTTTCTGGCTGTACTCTTTTTTACTTAATTTGTTCTTTCTGTAAATTGTATTTTTCTTACCTTTATAAGTAGTTAGTTGTTTGTCTGTGTGACTGTGTGTGTGTGTTGTGTGACAGTGTGAGTAGTGATTGCTCAGACTGAGGGAGCTCAGTAGGAGAGATGGACCAGGGTGAGGGAATGTCTGGTGTGAGGGCAGCTCTGGGAGAGCATGGTAGTGGTAAGCGTTGTACCATATGCATGTGTGGAGGGCATGGGCGCCATTCCTGTTGGACAACTTGAAACTTGTGAGTGCCCCCAAGGCAGTTGAACCACCACCACCACAACCATGACCAAGTCCAGCACCAGGTCGTCTGGAGCAGGATGTGCCTGTTCACCCTGGTCCAGGTGTGGATCCCATAGCTGTTCAGCACTGTGACCAGCCTGCTGCCAGTTCATCTGGCCATCCCATGCCTGTGCCTGGTCCTCCCCACACCTCCATTGTTTGGCAGTTTTTGACTATGTTGGGGGGAACAGCAGTTTGGTCAAGTGCCACCTATGTGAGGTGGAGGTGAGCCGTGGCCCTTGGGGGACTCACCTGGGGACTGGGAGCCAGCACACCCATATGCTCAATCACCAGCAGTTGGAGTGGCAGGTTGCCACAGAATGGACCATGCCTGAACCTGCTGGCCATTCTGTGGCAGATGGTGCAGCTGTGTATTGTAGCATCCCTAAGAAGAGGTGGGCCACAGCAGCACCTGCTGCTTTGCCAGCACCCTAACCCCCACCACCACCACCAGCAGGTCAGCCTGTAGAATGTGTGGACCCCACAGAACTGTGTGTAACACAGGCTGACTTGGCAGTTTTCTGGAGTGTTGTCGAGGAGAACAATGAGAGGGTAAGTGCAGTGGAGCGGTGGCTGGATTGCATAGAGAGACATCAGTTGCAAATTATGTCCATGCTGGAACTAATGCTGGATCACCATGGGATCCCACATTAGTTTTTTTCCCTCACACCATGTGCCCCCCCACACCTTCCTTGCTGTGTTATAAAATGTATTTCTTCACCATCCCCGACCCTTGTATGTAATTATGCCCTTTTTTGTTGTCTTCCATATGTGTGACACTTTGTATTCTGAGCAGTGCAAGTATACTGTGCTAAACTGCATGTGTGCAGTCAGTCTTCTTTCCAGTCTGTGTATGTACTGCAGACACTGTCCAACTCCCTGACTTAAAAACATTTATTAATGAGTACAATGGTGGGGTGGTGAAGCATGGAGAGATACTACAAAACAGGCTTACAATACATCCAAGTATCTATTAAAAAAAATTCATGTTGTGATTCGTGACGTGATCGTAAATCATGATTTGTGACTGTATTTGTGACCGTGATGATGAAGAAACATGAATGCCTATGGCTGTACTTCCCCAGGCCCCGATGAGGTGTGGCACAAAACTCCCTAACTTAAAAACACTCATTAATGAGTACAATGGTGGGGTGGTGAAGCATGGAGAGATACTACAAAACAGGCTTACAATACAGCCACGTAACTAGTAAAAAAAATTAATGTTGCGATTCGTGACGTGATCGTAAATCATGATTTGTGACTGTGATGATGAAGAATGTGATTTGTATCATGAGTGACTCATGATGATGGTTCTGACTTAAAAATGCATATTAATGAGCACAATGTTCATGCAGAATTATGCACCACACCTGTCCAGTACTCTGAAGGAAAGCCAAAGAAACAACTGTGATTTAAGTTAGAGATGGAGATTGGGCCCTAAAGAGATGCAAATGCACAGACAGATTAAGATTGTACTGCACACTGAAGAGATGCAGATGCAAAGGCACAACACCTAACCAGTGCTCACCATCAGAAATTCAAATCTGGAAAAGAATACCTTTGCCAGTTGGGGTGGGCCACAGGGAGGGCAGTGTACTGCACTGCTGCAGTAACAGTCACTAGTACTAGTACCAGTAAACATACCACAAAGAAGTACAAAAATTACACAGCTGCAGTGGATAGCAGGTTCACATTGCTGAAATTATGTGGCACAATAAAAGGTGTCTGATTTGATGAAACGCGTCACATACATACTCATACACACACACACTAACTAATGTATAGCAAATTGAAAACTTCAGTAATATAACCACATATTTAAAACAAACTAAAATTATGCACTGCTGCACCACAAGAATCAGCAAGAAAATGGCAAGAATTATTGAAAATATTACTATGTGTACATTAACACAGTTATACAAGAAAAATATCATCAAAACAGAAAGCACTGTCTTTTTCTCCAAGTTAATCTACCTACACCACAGATACACCCCTCCCCCAAAGCAAACTTCCACTGTCTCTCAGTACACAGACTGAATGTTGTACATTAACATTTAAAATCCACACACAAACAATAAGCGCTCGATGATATGAGCACAGGAGGGTTTATAATCAATGAACTAAAGTTTCAGCAAAAAAAAAAGACTCAAAACGGCTTTTTTAACAGCTTTTAGAAGGTTTGATTTGCAGAGAGCTCTCAGAGCAGATTGTCTCCTACAGTTTCCTACACACACTACCCAAACTGAGGCTGTGCAGAACAATCTAGAGCCCATGTGACCAGAAATTCCATAAATTACTGCAAAATTCGCCTTTGAAGCTTAAAAACAAGGTGAAGTGAGATGAAGTACATTATTTTCAATGTACTTCACCTTAAGAATTGGTGGAGTAGTGGTTTGGGGAGGCAGAGTAACGTGAAGTCATTGTTTTCAATGGACTTCACATTACCCATTATAATGCAAAGTACTCCACTTCTCGTTGTCGAGCACTCCGCAGATTTGCCTTCACTCTGCGAATCACTTCGAGGAGCGAATTGGGGCAACTTCACTCATCTCTACTAATGACAGATAGACATCTCATATCAATTGACAATCAAAGTTCTGCTATCCAATAAAGCTATACTATGTTTCTACTAGGAAATTTGTTTTCCCGGTAGAGGCTTTGATTAAAGCAATGAGAACTAAGGTTAACACACCAGCACTTTCTGAGGCTGAAATATAAATATCAACCAATGTAAATAAATTGGAAAATACCTACACTAAAACTTTTAATTAACCTTCAGGCTACCTAGGTCTAACCCTGATTCCTTGGTGAGAGCACAGGTCAGACTAATTAGACTTTCAGAGTATAGCAATGTGAAGAACTTTTTTTTACTAAGAATTTACTTGCTACATCCAGATCACATAATCTGCTTAAAATGGAATGCTAAATTTAACACATGTGTGTCACAACCAATGGACTATAACACTCAAAGAGTACTGAATAATATCAGATTCCCTTGACTTTAGTATTTATCCTCTCATGAATGGAATCATAATTATCAAAAATTACAAACTCCACTTTAGGAAACAAATATTTGATAGTACCAGACAGGGAGACATGGCTTAGAATAATACAATAAAATATTCTACTGCTGACTTGCTCTCCCTCTTCTCAGTACAGTCGGCAGCTTTTTTAAGAAAATAGTGGCAAAACTAGCTAACTCTAGGGACACAGGCTCCCTTTCCTAAAGCTCTAAAAGAATGTCTTGTTTCAACTTCATAGAGCTCTATCATGCTACATTTCAGGGCAGGATACCCTTGGTCATGCTACATTTTGGGGAAGTGAAAGAACTGGTAAGATAAAAAGAAGTGGCAGGATCAAACACATATGATTTTAAATACATGTTTCTTTAAAGATACACAGGATCAGCCAGATATATTTTATTAAATAACTGAAAAGTCACAAGATCAAGCAGACATTTTTTTTTAAATATCATATCTAATCTGTTGTGTTAGGTAGGGGTATGGATGCTTGTATTGCCAACTTGTTTTTTATTAAGTTTAAAGTGGCAGGAACAACCACATATTTAAAAAAAAAATAACATATGGCATCTATTCTATGGGAACAGATATGCAGACTTGTGTTAGGACAGCCATCACCTCTATCTGGGGATTGTATTGAGGGAACACATGGGGATTGTGTTAAGCGGGCCTAAATTATATGTTGTATAAACAGAACCTGACATGGCCTGACTGAACATATCATATTTATCTTCACTCAAGGCCAAATTACATCAAGCTATCTCACTCGTGGCTTCGCCACTCATGACATATCATGATATCATTGGCCTTTCATGAAGATAAATATGATATCTTCAGTCAGGCCATGTCATATCCCATATATATATATATATATTATGGTAGCACGTAGTTAGGGCTGAGGAGCCATTTCCATGTTAAACCTCAAATTTTGCACCTTAATAACTTTGCAACTGTTTAATGGATTTGCCTGAAATTTAGAATGTATGATAAAGACCCATAGGCCTTGGGATCTGCCAAGTTTTGTACTGATCGGAAATACAGTTGCGGAGTTATTAAGTGTGATCTGTCGCGCTCATTTACGGCTTTTCTGGAATTCTGTGGTCGCGCCTACAGGTCGTACAGTTTATGGACCGCCCAAAATCTTCAGGGAACGTGCAGCCAGGGTCCCTGATGTGCCTTTCAAAGATTTCGTGAAAAAATATTAAACGGTTCAAAAGTTATTCAAAAAACAGTTTCCCATTATAAGTCAATGGGAAAAGTTAACAAAAAGTTCAACACTTTCGCAAATGCATTTTTACTTTCGCAAATGGGCCTGTTACTTTCGCAAATCGGCCATTTTGTTTTCAGTTGGTGATCAGAAAAATGGTTGGCATTTAAATTTGGGACCCTCTAGCAACCTAATTTTTTTTGTATTCACCTAGTCGGGCCCTGAGGATGCTTGCCATGTCTTTATTTTGTGGTAAAACACCCCAGAAATATGTTTTTCAAATTTCTGGAAAAAGTACTTTAGCAAATTACTTTCGTGCTCACGAAAGTGTCGCAAATTTTTGCGAAAGCTTTAGAAATTCGACAATAATTTTCTAGTCTGTGGAAAATGACAGCAATTCTTTTTACACTGCGCTGCAAAAAGAACCGTTGGGAGTTTTGAATGAAATTTGAGGAACAGAGCCGACATCTCACAGATGTACCTTTCAGTGTTGTATTGAAAAATATTACAGCGGCAAAGTTACGGCACTCCAAAGTTGACAGTTTTCTAATAGGATAACATTACGGCCGACGACACAGAAATCCTTTGGCACCCTGCTGCAAAATAACGGTTTGGTCTTTTTCCTGAAATTTGGAGGGAAGACAGCCAACAGCCCACAGATGTGCCTTTCAGTGGTTTGGTGAAAAACATTACAGGGAGGCAAAGTTATGGCGCTCGGAACTTTTCTTTTTTTCCCATAGGATAACATTACGGCGTTCACGACCTTCAGGGCCCGTATCTCAGAAACGGTGCGAGATACGGACTTTTCGTCGGAAAATTTCTTAGCCCCAAATTAGCCAGGACAGTTGTAAATAATATGACTTTTAAATTTTTTTTCTACGTCGTACAGTTCCTGAGATATAATGTATTTAGTATTCCAAGATCTCATTTTCTGCGCCAATACTCATTATTTTGCATACATTATTTGTACTCACTGTCTTTCTCAATGCAGGTTTTGGGGAAAACCAGCCTGTGCGCTTACATTACTGTTACTGTTGCCCTTTCTGCTTGCAGTTCCGTACCCGTTTCACTTACCGTTGACGTCTGCGCCACCATGTGCGTTATCCTTTGCGTTTTCATTTGCGCTTGCGTTTCTGTTATTTTTTGCCATTTTCTGTCTACAGTACTGTTTATCTTTCTGTTTCACTTTACATCACCATGCCCATTGACATTTCTGTTTGCAAGCACCATGTTACTATGTGACAACACATCACGTGGCAGACCATTCCCATCTACGCCACCATGTGCTGAACCCTTTCTGTTCTCATTCGTGCTTGTGTGTACCATGTGCACCACTGTTAGCATTTCTGTTTATGCTTGTTGTCCCTGTTAGTATGCACCGCGCTCCTGCTGCTGCATTACATTCACTATTTCTTGTTATCATTCTCAAAAGAATAGAAATTAGAGGCAAAAACTCAGTTTAATGCATTAGTTAGAGTTGTTCCACAGCAACAAAGTGAGGAAATTCGCTGTTAGGGTTGAAAAACCCTTGCAGCCCCACCCACCCCAACTGGCATTGGGTGTGCATTGGGATCATGAGTCCCAACTCTCACCCCATTCTCCTATACTTCTGCTGCTTTACACAGGTCATGGGGTGAGAGTTAGGGCTGATGATCCCAATGCACACCCCAATGCCACCACGTGGCCATCCTTTATGCTTATTTGCGCTATGCTTGTTACTTTTTGCCATTTGTGTGTACCGCACTGTTTCTCTTCTGTTTCACTTTTCGGCCACCATGCCCATTGACATTACCATTTACAGGCACCATGTTACTATGTGACCAGACATCACGTGGCACACCGCCTCTCCCTCACGCCACCGCAAAGTACTCCTTTCTGTTATCATTCGCACTTGTGTTACCATGTGTGCCACTGTTAGCATTTCTGTTTGCATTGCTGCTCCTGTTACTATGCCACAAGATATCATGTGGAGTGCGTCCAAAGGGCCCTGCGGTCTCGCCACCACATTACATCTACTATTTCTCAATATCATTCTCAAAAAAGGGAAATTAGAGGCAAAACTCCATTTAATTCATTAGTTAGGGTTGTTCCAGCGACAAAAGTGAGGAATTCACTGTTAGGTTGAAAACCCTAACTCCGGACCACCTCCCCAGCACCACACACACACAGACACACACACATTCAAGTATGGGGAGGACCAAGTCAACACAACCAATGACAGACATCCAGCAGTAGGTGACAGAAATAACAAACAATTGTCTAAATGTACTACGAGACATCCCCACCCACCTGACCAGGTACTGCATGCTCAGTGGAGATCAACAGCAAAACTGAGGCCATGTACACCAAACGTATACATCCCTGATTGCAGCTGCACACAACGTACACACTTAGTAGTTGCATGGCCTTACCTACGATGCCCAACACCACACCACAACTGGTACTGTGCGTTATTCAATATAAATGCTAAAGGTGCATGATGACAGTTGTAGAAAGGTTTTAACACTACTGAGTATACATTAATTAAGAGAAGCACATAAATTAACTACAAGACACTAGCATGCTCAAGACAAAAGTAGTGATACATTTAGTAGGTGATTTACATAGTAGTACATTTACTGCAATGGTTTACTCAACATAGAGAGGTTGATGTAAACGTGATGGAAAAGCATTGCCTGTTCAACGCTAGAAATTGGTACTGCCAGTATCACATGCATTCTTACTGATGAAGGTGTACTGCTGATGTACATACATAGACCTTCAGTGTGTTTCAATATTAAAGATGCAGTAAGTGTTCTTTGTAAGAAAGATTGTAATTGCATGGATCAAGCCAAGCAACTTCTAAATATCATAGCACTACTGAGCCAACAATGATGTACCTGTATCGGACGTGTATATAGGACAGATTTTCCTTTAGGCACTTACTGAGTATGTTGTACCTGATAAAGACAATCTCATTGCATCTGTGATGACTAACTTCTTCAAATAGTAATACATTTGCTATTGTTGCAATGAGTGATCTATGCCACTTATGGACACAGTGTGATTTTTTAACAGTTGTTTCATACTCAGGCTGTATGCCTCACTGTTTGGTTTGCCACACTTCTGTCACTGATGCTATCGAAGTGATAACTATGTTAATTCTGCTACAACAGGAATCAAGTAGGTATGGTGTAGATATAAACAGAATGTCTTTTAGTACTGATTTAACTCATAATGGGGTAAATGTACTAGGACAGCAGGGTTATCCTATCACTGAGTCTGTCAGTTATAATCACACTAGGGTTTCGATGACTGTAATGATCAAGTTACACTGTTCATCTTCATGAGTTCATATTCACAGCCATTCTCCAGCAACTAGACAGTGTATGGTGTAACTGGGTGGGACACTGTGTTAAAGCTGCTGCAGTGCCTAGCAGAGGAGAGTATCTACTCAAAAGACAATTAGCTTATAAGGCATGACCAACAGTTATGTTAAATGGTCTGTTAATCACCCTGTAGGGGTTTAATGTTGAATGAGGCATATCCGAGTGCCACATGTCGCTAGACAGTGATAAACTGACCATTAACATAATACCTGGGAGTAGCTTATTGCTATCATAATAAAGCTGTTTTTAAACAACATTAAACCATGTTGATCATATGGTTAGGCTCTACATGTATGTTAATAAAAACTAAACATAAGGCTGTTACAATGTTTACAGTCAATTAGAAAGCTGCATTTTCAAACCCTTGTTAAATCAGAGATATTATACCTGTACAACTCCTTGGTTTTGCTTTACTCTATTGCTCAGGTGGTCCACCACAAGTGGTGTGGTGTGTGTGGGACATCGGTAGTAAGGCCATGCAACTACTAAGTGTAGTACGCTGTGCAGCTGCAATCAGGATGTGTACGTTTGGTGTACATGGCCTCAGTTTTGCTGTTGATCTTCACTGAGCATGCAGTACCTGGTCAGGTGGGTGGGGATGTCTGGTAGTACATTTAGACAATTGTTTGTTATTTCTGTCACCTGCTGCTGGATGTCTGTCATTGGTAGTGTTGACTTGGTCCTCCCCCATACTTGAATGTGTGCGTGTGTCTGTGTGTGTGTGGTGCTGGGGGGGTGAATTCGGAGTTAGGGTTTCCAACCCTAACAGCGAATTTCCTCACTTTTGTCACTATGGAACAACCCTAACTAATGCATTAAATGGAGTTTTTTGCCTCTAATATATATATATATTATGGTAGCATGGTAGTGCTACCATAGTTAGGGTTGAGGAGCCATTTCCATGTTAAACCCAAAATTTTGCACCTTAATAACTTTGCAACCATTTGATGGATTTGCCTGAAATTTGGAATGTATAATCAAGACCTATAGGCCTTGGGATCTGCCAAGTTTTGTACTGATCAGAAATACAGTTGCGGAGTTATTAAGTGTGATCTGTGCGCGCGTTTACGCTTTTCTGGAATTCTGTGGTCGCACCTACAGGTCATACGGTTTGCATGACTGGCCCAAAATCTTCAGGGAACGTGCAGCCAGGGTCCCCGATGTGCCTTTCGAAGATTTCGTGAAAAAATATTAAACGGTTCAAAAGTTATTCAAAAAACAGTTTCCCATTATAAGTCAATGGGAAAAGTTAACAAAAAGTTCAACACTTTCGCAAATGCATTTTTACTTTCGCAAATGGGCCTGTTTCTTTTGCAAATCGCATTTGTTTTCAGTTGGTGATCAGAAAATGGTTGGCATTTAAATTTGGGACCCTCAGCAACCTAATTTTTTTGTATTCACCTAGTCGGGCCCTGAGGATACTTGCCATGTCTTTATTTTGTGGTAAAACACCCCAGAAATATGTTTTTCAAATTTCTGGAAAAAGTACTTTCGCAAATTATTTTCCTGCTCACGAAAGTGTAGCAAATTTTTGCGAAAGCTTTTGCAAATTGCGACAGTAGTTTTCTAGTCTGTGGGAAAATGACAGCAATTCTTTGGCACTGTGCTGCAAAAGAACCGTTATGAGTTTTGAGCTGAAATTTGAAGGGAACGGAGCCGACATCTCTCAGATGTGCCTTTCAGTGTTGTATTGAAAAAATATTACACGGCGGCAAAGTTACAGCACTCCAAAGTTGACAGTTTTTACCATAGGATAACATTACGGCGCCTGGCGCATTACAGAAACCCTTTGGCACCCTGCTGCAAAATAACGGTTTGGTCTTTTTCCTGAAATTTGGATGGAGGACAGCCAACAGCCCACAGATGTGCCTTTCAGTAGTTTGGTGAAAAAATATCACACGGCGGCAAAGTTACGGCTCTCCAAAGTTGACATTTTTCCCATAGGATAACATTACGGCGCCTAATGCATAACAGAAACCTGGATCCCTGCTGCAAAATAACGGTTTAGTCTTTTTCCTGAAATTTGGGGAAGACAATCAACAGCCCACAGATGTGCCTTTCAGTGGTTTGGTGAAAAACATTACAGGAGGCAAAGTTATGGCACTCTGAACTTTTCTTTTTTTCCCATAGGATAACATTCACGGCGTCAGCATGATTTTTCAGGGCCCAGATCTCGAACGCAAAGTAGATACGGACTTTTCGTCAGAAAAATCTTAGCCCCAGTTAGCCAGGACAGTTGTAAATAATATGACTTTTAAATTTTTTTCTCACGTCAGTCGGTTCCTGATATAATGTATTTAGTATTCCAAGATCTCATTTTCTGCGCGATACTCATTATTTTGCATACATTATTTGTACTCACTGTCTTTCTCAATGCAGATTTTGGGAAAACCAGCCTGTGCGCTCACATTACTGTCACTGTTGCCGTTTCCGCTGTGTTCCAGCTCGTTTCACTTACGCGTTGGCGTCTGCGCCACCATAGTGCGTTATCCTTTGTGCTTTCATTTGCACTATGCGTTTCTTATTTTTGCCATTTTCTGTCTACAGTACTGTTTATCTTTCTGTTTCACTTTACATCACCGTGCCCATTGACATTTCTGTTTGCAAGCACCATGTTACTATGTGACCAGACATCACGTGGCACACTGTTCCGTCTTCACGTCACCGTAATGCGTTACCCTTTCTGTTATCATTCGCACTTGTGTTACCATGTGTGCCACTATTAGCATTTCTGTTTGCATTGCTGCTCTGTTACTATGCCACAAGACATCATTGGTGGAGCGCGGGCCCTTGGGCCCTGCGGCTACCGCCAACACATTACATTCTCAATATCATTCTCAAAAAAGGGAAATTAGAGGCAAAACTCCGTTTAATGCATTAGTTAGGGTTGTTCCACAGCGATAAAGAGTGAGGAATTCGCTGTTAGGGTTGAAAACCTAACTCCGATTCACCCCCCAGTACCACACACACACACAGACACACACACACATTCAAGTATGGGGAGGACCAAGTCAACACAACCAATGACAGACATCCAGCGGCAGGTGACAGAAATAACAAACAATTGTCTAAATGTACTACGAGACATCCCCACCCACCTGACCAGGTACTGCATGCTTAGTGGAGATCAACAGCAAAAGTGAGGCCATGTACACCAAACGTACACATCCCTGATTGCAGCTGCACACAACGTACCACACTTAGTAGTTGCATGGCCTTACCTACCGATGCCCCACACCACACCATAACTGGTACTGTGCCGTTATTCAATATAAATGCTGAAGGTGCATGATGACAGTTGTAGAAAGGTTTTAACACTACTGAGTATACATTAATTAAGAGAAGCACATAAATTAACTACAAGACACTAGCATGCTCAAGATAATAGTAGTGATACATTTAGTAGGTGATTTACATAGTAGTACATTTACTGCAATGGTTTACACAACATAGAGAGGCTGATGTAAACGTATGGAAAAGCATTGCCTGTTCAACGTTGTGAAATTGGTACTGTCAGTATCACATGCATTCTTACTGATGAAGGTGTACTGCTGATGTACATACATAGACCTTCAGTGTGTTTCAATATTAAAGAAGCAGTAAGTATTCTTTGTAAGAAAGATTGTAATTGCATGGATCAGGCCAAGCAACTTCTAAATATCGTAGCACTACTGAGCCAATAATGATGTACCTGTATCGGATGTGTATATAGGATAGATTTTCCTGTAGGCACTTACTGAGTATGTTGTACCTGATAAAGACAATCTCATTGCATCTGTGATGACTAACTTCTTCAAATAGTAATACATTTGCTATTGTTGCAATGAGTGATCTATGCCACTTATGGACACAGTGTGATTTTTTTTAACAGTTGTTTCATACTCAGGCTGTATGCCTACTGTTTGGGCTTCACACTTCTGTCACTGATGCTATCAAAGTGATAACTATGTTAATTCTGCTACAACAGGAATCAAGTAGGTATGGTGTAGATATAAACAGAATGTCTTTTAGTATTGATTTAACTCATAATGGGGTAAATGTACTAGGACAGCAGGGGTTATCCTCTATCACTGAGTCTGTCAGTTATAATCACACTAGGGTTTTGATGACTGTAATGATCAAGTTACACTGTTCATCTTCATGAGTTTATATTCACAGCCATTCTCCAGCAACTAGACAGTGTATGGTGTAACTGGGTGGACACTGTGGTGCAAAGCTGCTGCAGTGCCTAGCAGAGGAGAGAGTATCTACTCAAAAAGACAATTAGTTATAAGGCATGACCAACAGTTATGTTAAGTGTCTGTTAATCACCCTGTAGGGGTTTAATGTTGAATGAGGCATATCCGAGTGCACATGTCGCTAGTCAGTGATAAACTGACCATTAACATAATACCTGGGAGTAGCTTATTGCTATCATATTAAAACTGTTTTTAAACAACATTAAACCATGTTCATCATATGGTTAGGCTTCATATGTATGTTAATAAAAACTAAACATAAGGCTGTTACAATGTTTACAGTCAATTAGAAAGCTGCATTTCTCAAACCCTTGTTAAATCAGAGATATTATACCTGTACAACTCCTTGGTTTTGCTTAACTCTATTGCTCAGGTGGCCCACCAAGTGGTGTGGTGTGGTGTGGGGCATCGGTAGGTAAGGCCATGCAACTACTAAGAGTGGTACGTTCTGTGCAGTTGCAATCAGGGATGTGTACGTTTGGTGTACGTGGCCTCAGTTTTGCTGTTGATCTCCACTGAGCATGCAGTACCTGGTCAGGTGGGTGGGGATGTCTCGTAGTACATTTAGACAATTGTTATTTCTGTCACCTGCTGCTGGATGTCTGTCATTGGTTGTGTTGACTTGGTCCTCCCCATACTTGAATGTGTGTGTGTGTCTGTGTGTGTGTGGTGCTGGGGTGAATTGAGTTAGGGTTTTCAACCCTAACAGCGCACTTCTCACTTTGTCGCTGTGGAACAACCTAACTAATGCATTAAACTGAGTTTTGCCTCTAATATATATATATATATATAATAGAGGCAAAACTCCATTTATGCATTAGTTAGGTTATTATGCACCCACAAAGTGAGGAAATTCAGTGTTAGGGTTGAAAGCCCCACTTGCCCCTCGACACACCCCCAACCGGCATAAGGGTGTGTGTTAAGGTTGTCGGCCATAATTCTCACCCCATCACATGTGTAAAGAAGCAGAGGTGTAGGAGAATTGGGTGAGAGTTAGGACCGACAACCCTACTGCGCACCTCAATGCCGGTTGGGGGTGTGTGCAGTGGGGGCCAGGGGGAGCTTTCAACCCTAACACCGAATTTCCTCACTTTTGTCGGTGTGGAACAACCCTAACTAATGCATTAAACGGCATTTTTTGCCTCTAATTTCCCTTCTTTTTGAGAATGATAATGAGAAATAGTGAATGTAATGCGGCGGCGGGAGCGCGGGACCCAAAGGGACCCGCTCTCCCACCACATGATGTCTTTTCACATAGTAACATTGTGCCGCAAACGTAAATAATAATGCGCATGGTGACGCAAAGTGAAACAGAAAGAGAAACAGTAGTTGTAGACAGGAATGTTAAAAACAACGCAAAAGCAAGTGCAAATGAAAATGCAAAGGTAACGCACATGGTGGCGATGTGAACGTAAGTGAAACGGGAACGGAACTGCAAGCAAAAACGGTAACAGTAACAGTAATGTAAGCACACAGGCTGATTTTCCCCAAAACCTGCTTAAAGAAGAGCAGTGAATACAAAGAATGTATGCATAATAATGGTTCTCGGAGCAGAAAATGAGGACTTGGAATACTAAATTGCTTTATATCTCAGGAACTGTAGGCGAGAAAAAAATTTAAAAGTCAATGATTTATGACCTTTCCTGGTTAGTTTTGTACTTAGCTCCCAATGCAGGCTAAGTGTTTTCCAACGAAAGTCTGTATCTCACACCGCTTCCAGATACGGGCCCTGAAAGGCATGGCGAATGCCATAATGTTATCCATGGGAAAAATGAGAAGTTCGGAGTGCCATAACTTTGGCTCCCTGTATTATTTTTTCACCAAACCACAAAAAGGCACATCTGTAGGATGTTGGCTGTGTTCTCTCCAAATTTCAGCCCAAAAGACCAAACCGTTATTTTGCAGTAGCGCACCAAAGGATTCCTGTAATGCGTCGGATGCCGTAATGTTATCCTATGGGAAAAAGCATCAACTTTGGAGTGCTGTAACTTTGCTGCCTTGTAATATTTTTTCCACGAAACACTGAAAGTCACATCTGTGAGATGTCGGCATGCTCCTCCAATTTCAGGCCAAACACCAAACCGTTCTTTTAGCAGGGTGCCAAAGCATTGCTGTCATCTTCCCACAGCCTAGAAAAGCATTGTTGCAGTTTTAAAGCTGCAAATTATCTCACAGTGTCGCAGTGCGACAGTACTTTGTGAAAGTACTTTTCCATAGAAATTTGAAAACATATTTCTGGGGTGTTTCGATCTTAATACAAAGACATGGCTAGCATCCTCAGGGTCCGACTAGGTGAATACAAAAAGAATTAGGTTGCTAGAGGGTCCTAAATCTAAATGCCAAGCATTTTTGTGATCACTAACTGAAAACAAAATGGTGGATTTGTGACAATAAAAGGGCCAATTGCGAAAGTAAAAACTGCATTTGCAACACTGTCGAACTTTTTGTTAACTTTTCCCATTGACTCATAATGGGAACTTGTTTTTTGAATAACTTTTGAACCGTTTGATATATTTTCACGAAATCTTCAAAAGGCACATCGGGGACCCTGGCCCCACGTTCCCTGAAGATTTTGGACCGGTCACACAAACCATGCAACCTGTATACGCAATAGTAAAA
Organism: Neoceratodus forsteri; assembly: GCA_016271365.2. Classification (NCBI taxonomy): domain Eukaryota; kingdom Metazoa; phylum Chordata; order Ceratodontiformes; family Ceratodontidae; genus Neoceratodus; species Neoceratodus forsteri. Next base: position 1,389,848,585 of record CM028130.1, on the reverse strand, counting down.
TTCCAGAAAAGCGTAAACATGCACGCAAATCATGCTTAATAACTCCACAGCCGTATTTGCAACCAGCATGAAACTTGGCAAATCCCAAGGCTTACAGGTCTTGATTGTGTATTCCAAATTTCAGGCAAATCCGTCTAACAGTTGAAAAGTTATTAAGGTGAAAAATTTGGGTTTAACATGTAAATGGCTCCTCAACTTAATTATAGTGGCACTACCGTGCTACTATATATATATATATATATATATATATATATATATATATATATATATACACATATATATACATATCTATAAATTAGAGGCAAAAACTCAGTTTAATGCATCAGTTAGGTTGTTCCACACGCACAAAGCGAGGGAAATTTGGTGTTAGGTTGAAATCCCCTTGCCCCCAGCCCACCCCCAACTGGCATCAGGGTGTGCAATGGGATCATTGGCCCTAGCAAATGTTAAGTGTTACAGCAAAAAGAACACCAAAGGGAACAGAAATGGAAATGCAATGGAAGCACGACGAATGCAAATTGTAATGTCGCGTGCATGGTACCACAAATTGTAAATGTGCAAATGGTAAAGTTAACATAAAGAATGATGCCAAAGGAAACAGAAACAGAAGCGGAACAGAAGCATCTAGGAAACGCAAACTGTAACGAGCATCGGCAAGTTATCGGATTGCAAATGCAAATGGTAAAGTTAATATGAAGAATAATGCCAAAGGAAACAGAAACGGAAATGGGAACAGAAGCATGTATGGAATCGCAAACCGTAATGCGCACTGTGACATTACCGCAATTGTAAATAGTAATGTTAATGGTAACAGCAACAATACCACCAAAGGAAACAGAAACGGAAATGTGAATGCAAGCGCACATGGAATTTCAAACTGTAACACGCACAGGCATGGTACCGCAATTGTAAATGCAACTGGTAAAGTTAACCTGAAAAATAATGCCAAAGGAAACAGAAACGGAACGCAAGCACATATGGAAATGCAAACCGTAATGTGCCGGTCACGTTACCGCAAATGTAAATGGTAATGGTAACTGCAACAATAGCGACAAAGGAAACAGAAATGCAAAAGGAAATGCAAGCGCGTATGGAAACGCAAACCATGACGTGCGCGGTCACAGTACAGCAATTTGAAGCACAAATGGTAATGTTAACAGCAGAAATAATGGCAAAGTAAAGAGAAATGGAAATGCGACGATTGAAGGATCTCCTCCTTTGGGGTGGGGTCGGTGTGCACTGCTGTTGGCTGCCACCTAGTGGAGGAAAGATGGCACAGCAGTGGTCATGAGACCTGAAAGGCAGAGGCAGGCTTTGAACGTATGTACCATCTTCACAGTCTACATGAGCTCCATTGCCTGCTGCCAGGTCTGACTCAAGAGGATTATTGTGCAGAAAATATTCCTGTCTGCAGGATCATGCTGTGATCCTGAAGGCACTGAACCACCACCATCCATGGTACCCACTCACACAACAAGGTAAGAAGTAGATGGGGTAAGTCTTGGAGGTGGGGTAAAGGGGTTGGGGTTCAACAGCAGAAGGGGATCAATAGGGAAAGACAGGAGAAAAAAATCCATATGAAAAAAAGATTGCTATAATATATGAAAGTTAAATTGAGTTGTGTCTAACTTTTGCATTTTTCAAAGTTATCCAAATGGTATCAGGGGCTCTTTGAATGGAACATAAACAATCTATAACTTAAATCAGCTATTGCTGGTATTTTTCACTCATTATTGACATGCTGTTAATTTAAATGAAGCTATTATATTTGCATTATGCATGGTTTTCCTAACTCTGTTTAGCACTTTTCTAATATTTTTACTAGGGAGAAACACACACACACACACACACACACACACACACCTCTCTCTCTCTCTCTCTCTCTCTCTCTCTCTCAGCATGCAGCTGATGCTTACCTTCAAAGTCGATGATATCTGCTAGCTGGTAATGGGCAGAAAAGATGTGATTCATGGGCTTTTCTTTGTTGAACTACAAGAAGTTTACACCCATCAGTCACATGCACACTGTCATCATCAACATTCTAAGCATTGGCTTTTCAGAGGCAAGCCTCCTGCATTTCTACATCCATCTGCATATACAGTACACACCTACACAGCACCTACACTATAATAACAATGTTCACTTTGAGCATGCAATCAAGCATAAACCAGTGCTGTCTTTATAATGTGTAAATTGAAGCCTGTGATGAAATACAATGGTGCTATATTCCTCTACAACAGTCTCTGCAATATATCATAACACAGATCAGTACTCAACCATTGTAACAGGCTATTGCACAGGCACAGAGAAAGGGGCAGAGGCTGGCATGCTAATGAACAGCTATACTACTATATACTAGGCACAGACACTTACAGGCCATCATACAATGACACACATGCAGCAGTGCCTGAAGCCCATAGGCAACTGTAAGGAGCCATTCCATGTAAGTGGTGCAGGCATGCGGCTGCCCAGAAAGAAGATGACATGGGATCAAGCATGGTGTGGGACCGATGAAGACAATGGTATGCATAGAGGAATATGGCTAGGCGTGGTACCACTGGACAACAGTGTCTGCATAGGAAAAGTAGAATATTTGAGGATCACTAGATCACCAGGAAGAACCAACAAGAGTCTAGATAACTGATATACTACTCAGCCCACAAGCAGACTATAAGGTATAGGATTAGGTGGTGTTAGGAAGATTGAGTCAATATGGCCATATGCCATAGTCTCTAGGCATTGCAGTGCACCATGGGGCCTATGTATGAATGGGTGGAAAGAACACACTGGAGGTGCATATCCCATCCGCATAGTTCCACACTTGCAGACAGGTGCACACTGGCTGGTATTCACCAACTGCTGCCACCTGTCCACAGGCATGCCCAGCTGGCATGAAGGCCTGCACAAGGCACCCAGGGCAGAGTCATTGACCCAATCAGTTATCCAATGGGATGCCTGGCATGGGTCCTTAGTGGATCCCTTGCATTGGCACAACATGGTCGAGTGCATGAATAGCTTCGAAGGCACCGGACCAAAAGTGGCCATCGTCTGTGTCAAAAGCTTTCCTCTGGCAATTACACCCACCTGCCACACATCTGTGACCTGGCCCCAGAACAGCATGAACCCCCCCACACACACACATATGCATCTGTGTCTCATCCTTGTATGGCATCATCAGCCCCTGCACACATCACATGGCTGGCCTGCCCCTGGCAGTACCATGTAACCCCCCACATGTATGCCTGGGACCCGTAAGCAGCTGACATACCCCCTCCACACACACACACATATAGAGTCACACTGGACAACTGTACCCAGATCCCCATTCCTGTAACCCCTGAATATGGCATGGTGGACAGAGGTCCCCCTGCACCACTGACAGTCCCCATCCCCATACCTTGCTGTCAGTGCTATGAACTGGGACAGTCAGCATCATAGCCCTCCTCACACCTCCTCGGCTGCCAGCCATCCAAGTGATGCTGGGAGTTCACCGCTAAATAGAGGCACTGCACTCCCAGCATCACTTGGATGGCCAGTGGCTGAGGAGGTGTTAGGAAGGCTGTGCCACTAGCCATCAGGGCCACTGCACTGACCATGCAGGTACAAGGAAGGCTGTCAGAGCCACAGGCACTGACCTCTAATGGAGTCAGGGAGATGGAATCGGGGGTCAGGGGTATACTGGGATGGCCAGTATGTGCCCAGCCCAAGTGGCCTGCCATCAGTCGGACACCAGCAGGGGTGTCCATCCCTTCATGGCCCCCTGTGCATGTGGCCATTGTCTAGTATGAGTATGCCAAGGGCACCATTATAAGGGGCACCTATTACTGGTCGGAGGTGAGTGTGTGGTTATGTACAGGGATGGGGCATGGGTGCTGGGGGGACCTGCATTCATTGGGCTAATGTCTACTTGTATGTGGGGGGGCCCGCACTAACGAGGACAGCCACAGGTGTGTGCTTGGGTGGGTGGGCACATTGGATGGGTGCTGGGCTGCTACTTGTGTTGGACTGGGTCTGCCCAACTGGTCCAGCATGGAAACTGTGTGCAAAGCCGCATGTAGAGCAGTTATGGCAAGGTTCCTCCAGTCATAACCTGCACACAGGTACGCCCCCTCCTGCAGAAGGCACTACCTCTGTGCATGGTACGTAGTGCTGACACAACCCCCACACCTGCACCCTGGTGTGTTTCGGTCCATGCTGCCAGGGTATTCAGTGCATAGGGGCTGCGCACCCCATGTTATATATCCCATACGGGGGTGCAATGGGTATGGGATGGCTACACACCACAGATCCATGGCTCATAGCTGCTCTGCACATTCACGCATAGGGCCCACTGAGACTAGCAAAATTTCACACCCTGCCATTTGTGGTGATTGCACTGAGGATGTTTGAAATTGAACACCTAATTTGTGATCACAAACATCAGGTAATCATCATTTGCTTTACACAGTAGCCACCAGGATAGGGGAGATTCTTTCACTGGTGGCTAAATTGGGCATTTGGGTATAACGTGTTTTGCAGGTGGCAGAACTGGGGGCTTCAGTGTGCCCCAGAAGTCCTCTACAATGAGCCATGGCTGTGTATCTGGCTATAGAAACTAAAAGTTCCATTAACAGACATGAAAAAAAAATAGGCCTAACATGAAAATGAATGTAAAAATAAAAGCAAATGGTCATAAAAACTATTAAGAACTAAAATTCTGATTATTGTTCACAACAAATATTTTACAGGTGGCATGATACCATTTAGAAAAATGTATCATTCCCAGTATGGTTTCTCTGTAGTTCTCCTGCTTAACTTGTCAATTTTACAAACCCCTGCATTTTAGAGTGTCCTCCAGGCAGTTTCAATTCTCCATGCTTCCCCATGCTGTTTCATTCCTGGCTAATCAGCTGCACAATGACCCTACTGTTCTTTGCATCACCTTATGATTGACTCATTCACACATACGTGTGTGTTTCTCACATGCCTTGGCTACCCTCTTCCTCTGTGAACTCCTATTATGTGGTGTCTCATTGCAAGCAATTTTCTGTTTACTGTATACAGCATATCCTCCATCTCAAAAATAGAAGCGGTAATGCCTACGTCTTTGCTTCTTGTCAGTACCTCCTTTGCTCCAGTTTGCCTACTACAGTAATTTGCTGTGTTGCCTCTCTGCCTGGACAAGTGCTGTTCCATACCATTCTGTTATTTAAGGCCTCTTTACACTTAACCATGGTGTTCTTTGTGCTTGGTGCACATGCACAATGGCTGCTCTGAACCACACAGACTGAAGAAGAAATGTTGGAATCTGTCCCACTTTAGCTTAATTTAATTGTTGTAACAGTAGGGAGATAAAATGCTACAAGCATTTTCTGTCCCTTTGTGGATGCTTACAATCACTTCCTAATGACTAGAGATACAGTGAATTTAAATTCCACCAGTGAAGTGAATGCAAAGTGGGCACTTCGTGTTGCCACTCTGCTATGCAGAGTGGGCAATGCAAAGTGCTCACTCGACCTTGTCATTACCACTTCGCGTTAAGGCGGAATGGCAATGCGAAGTAAGGCAAAGACATTGTTTTTAATGGACGTCACATTCCTCATTATGATTCTAAGTGATCCACTCGGTGTTTCAGATTTGGCAGCCCCCCACACATCACATGGCTTACAGTACTGTAAGTCACATGATCTTTAGCTAGGCAGGAAGAAAGTGAGTCATACAGGCAGACACTTTTACTTTCCCCTGTGCAGATGGAGAGAGAGAGGAGTGTGTTTTGTGACTGCTGATACTTTGAGACCAGAACAAGGAGGAGATTTAAACTTTGATTTAGACCCAACAGCTTTTTTAAAAGCTACATTTTTTTGGTTTTTCTGGCTGTACTCTTTTTTACTTAATTTGTTCTTTCTGTAAATTGTATTTTTCTTACCTTTATAAGTAGTTAGTTGTTTGTCTGTGTGACTGTGTGTGTGTGTTGTGTGACAGTGTGAGTAGTGATTGCTCAGACTGAGGGAGCTCAGTAGGAGAGATGGACCAGGGTGAGGGAATGTCTGGTGTGAGGGCAGCTCTGGGAGAGCATGGTAGTGGTAAGCGTTGTACCATATGCATGTGTGGAGGGCATGGGCGCCCATTCCTGTTGGACAACTTGAAACTTGTGAGTGCCCCCCCAAGGCAGTTGAACCACCACCACCACAACCATGACCAAGTCCAGCACCAGGTCGTCTGGAGCAGGATGTGCCTGTTCACCCTGGTCCAGGTGTGGATCCCATAGCTGTTCAGCACTGTGACCAGCCTGCTGCCAGTTCATCTGGCCATCCCATGCCTGTGCCTGGTCCTCCCCACACCTCCATTGTTTGGCAGTTTTTGACTATGTTGGGGGGAACAGCAGTTTGGTCAAGTGCCACCTATGTGAGGTGGAGGTGAGCCGTGGCCCCTGGGGGACTCACCTGGGGACTGGGAGCCAGCACACCCATATGCTCAATCACCAGCAGTTGGAGTGGCAGGTTGCCACAGAATGGACCATGCCTGAACCTGCTGGCCATTCTGTGGCAGATGGTGCAGCTGTGTGTGTAGCATCCCTAAGAAGAGGTGGGCCACAGCAGCACCTGCTGCTTTGCCAGCACCCTAACCCCACCACCACCACCAGCAGGTCAGCCTGTAGAATGTGTGGACCCCACAGAACTGTGTGTAACACAGGCTGACTTGGCAGTTTTCTGGAGTGTTGTCGAGGAGAACAATGAGAGGGTAAGTGCAGTGGAGCGGTGGCTGGATTGCATAGAGAGCATCAGTTGCAAATTATGTCCATGCTGGAACTAATGCTGGATCACCATGGGATCCCACATTAGTTTTTTTCCCTCACACCATGTGCCCCCCCACACCTTCCTTGCTGTGTTATAAAATGTATTTCTTCACCATCCCCGACCCTTGTATGTAATTATGCCCTTTTTTGTTGTCTTCCATATGTGTGACACTTTGTATTCTGAGCAGTGCAAGTATACTGTGCTAAACTGCATGTGTGCAGTCAGTCTTCTTTCCAGTCTGTGTATGTACTGCAGACACTGTCCAACTCCTGACTTAAAAACATTTATTAATGAGTACAATGGTGGGGGTGGTGAAGCATGGAGAGATACTACAAAACAGGCTTACAATACATCCAAGTATCTATTAAAAAAATTCATGTTGTGATTCGTGGCGTGATAGTAAATCATGATTTGTGACTGTATTTGTGACCGTGATGATGAAGAAACATGAATGCCTATGGCTGTACTTCCCAGGCCCCGATGAGGTGTGGCACAAAACTCCTAACTAAAACACTCATTAATGAGTACAATGGTGGGGTGGTGAAGCATGGAGAGATACTACAAAACAGGCTTACAATACAGCCACGTAACTAGTAAAAAAAATTAATGTTGCGATTCGTGACGTGATCGTAAATCATGATTTGTGACTGTGATGATGAAGAATGTGATTTGTATCATGAGTGACTCATGATGATGGTTCTGACTTAAAAATGCATATTAATGAGCACAATGTTCATGCAGAATTATGCACCACACCTGTCCAGTACTCTGAAGGAAAGCCAAAGAAACAACTGTGATTTAAGTTAGAGATGGAGATTGGGCCCTAAAGAGATGCAAATGCACAGACAGATTAAGATTGTACTGCACACTGAAGAGATGCAGATGCAAAGGCACAACACCTAACCAGTGCTCACCATCAGAAATTCAAATCTGGAAAAGAATACCTTTGCCAGTTGGGGCGGGCCGGGGGGGCAGTGTACTGCACTGCTGCAGTAACAGTCACTAGTACTAGTACCAGTAAACATACCACAAAGAAGTACAAAAATTACACAGCTGCAGTGGATAGCAGGTTCACATTGCTGAAATTATGTGGCACAATAAAAGGTGTCTGATTTGATGAAAGCAGCGTCACATACATACTCATACACACACACACTAACTAATGTATAGCAAATTGAAAACTTCAGTAATATAACCACATATTTAAAACAAACTAAAATTATGCACTGCTGCACACAAGAATCAGCAAGAAAATGGCAAGAATTATTGAAAATATTACTATGTGTACATTAACACAGTTATACAAGAAAAATATCATCAAAACAGAAAGCACTGTCTTTTCTCCAAGTTAATCTACCTACACCACAGATACACCCTCCCCAAAGCAAACTTCCACTGTCTCAGTACACAGACTGAATGTTGTACATTAACATTTAAAATCCACACACAAACAATAAGCTCGATGATATGAGCACAGGAGGTTTATAATCAATGAACTAAAGTTTCAGCAAAAAAAAAAGACTCAAAACGGCTTTTTTAACAGCTTTTAGAAGGTTTGATTTGCAGAGAGCTCTCAGAGCAGATTGTCTCCTACAGTTTCCTACACACACTACCCAAACTGAGGCTGTGCAGAACAATCTAGAGCCCATGTGACCAGAAATTCCATAAATTACTGCAAAATTCGCCTTTGAAGCTTAAAAACAAGGTGAAGTGAGATGAAGTACATTATTTTCAATGTACTTCACCTTAAGAATTGGTGGAGTAGTGGTTTGGGAGGCAGAGTAACGTGAAGTCATTGTTTCAATGGACTTCGTACCGATATAATGCAAAGTACTCCTTCGTTGCCGAGCACTCCAGAATTTGCCTTCACTCTGCGAATCACTTCGAGGAGCGAATTGGGGCAACTTCACTCATCTCTACTAATGACAGATAGACATCTCATATCAATTGACAATCAAAGTTCTGCTATCCAATAAAGCTATACTATGTTTCTACTAGGAAATTTGTTTTCCCGGTAGAGGCTTTGATTAAAGCAATGAGAACTAAGGTTAACACACCAGCACTTTCTGAGGCTGAAATATAAATATCAACCAATGTAAATAAATTGGAAAATACCTACACTAAAAACTTTTTAATTAACCTTCAGGCTACCTAGGTCTAACCCTGATTCCTTGGTGAGAGCACAGGTCAGACTAATTAGACTTTCAGAGTATAGCAATGTGAAGAACTTTTTTTTACTAAGAATTTACTTGCTACATCCAGATCACATAATCTGCTTAAAATGGAATGCTAAATTTAACACATGTGTGTCACAACCAATGGACTATAACACTCAAAGAGTACTGAATAATATCAGATTCCCTTGACTTTAGTATTTATCCTCTCATGAATGGAATCATAATTATCAAAAATTACAAACTCCACTTTAGGAAACAAATATTTGATAGTACCAGACAGGGAGACATGGCTTAGAATAATACAATAAAATATTCTACTGCTGACTTGCTCTCCCTCTTCTCAGTACAGTCGGCAGCTTTTTTTAAGAAAATAGTGGCAAAAACTAGCTAACTCTAGGGACACAGGCTCCCTTACTCTAAAGCTCTAAAAGAATGTCTTGTTTCAACTTCATAGAGCTCTATCATGCTACATTTCAGGGCAGGATACCCTTGGTCATGCTACATTTTGGGGAAGTGAAAGAACTGGTAAGATAAAAAAGAAGTGGCAGGATCAAACACATATGATTTTTAAATACATGTTTCTTTAAAGATACACACAGGATCAGCCAGATATATTTTATTAAATAACTGAAAAGTCACAAGATCAAGCAGACATTTTTTTTTAAATATCATATCTAATCTGTTGTGTTAGGTAGGGGTATGGATGCTTGTATTGCCAACTTGTTTTTTATTAAGTTTAAAGTGGCAGGAACAACCACATATTTAAAAAAAAAATAACATATGGCATCTATTCTATGGGAACAGATATGCAGACTTGTGTTAGGACAGCCATCACCTCTATCTGGGGATTGTATTGAGGGAACACATGGGGATTGTGTTAAGTGGGCCTAAATTATATGTTGTATAAACAGAACCTGACATGGCCTGACTGAACATATCATATTTATCTTCACTCAAGGCCAATTACATCAAGCTATCTCACTCGTGGCTTCGCCACTCATGACATATCATGATATCATTGGCCTTTCATGAAGATAAATATGATATCTTCAGTCAGGCCATGTCATATCCCATATATATATATATATATTATGGTAGCACGGTAGTTAGGGCTGAGGAGCCATTTCCATGTTAAACCCCAAATTTTGCACCTTAATAACTTTGCAACTGTTTAATGGATTTGCCTGAAATTTAGAATGTATGATAAAGACCCATAGGCCTTGGGATCTGCCAAGTTTTGTACTGATCGGAAATACAGTTGCGGAGTTATTAAGTGTGATCTGTGCGCTCATTTACGCTTTTCTGGAATTCTGTGGTCGCGCCTACAGGTCGTACAGTTTGCGTGACCGGCCCAAAATCTTCAGGAAACGTGCAGCCGGGGTCTCTGATGTGCTTTTCAAAGATTTTGTGAAAAAATATTAAACGGTTCAAAAGTTATTCAAAAAACAGTTTCCCATTATAAGTCAATGGGAAAAGTTAACAAAAAGTTCAACACTTTCGCAAATGCATTTTTACTTTCGCAAATGGGCCTGTTACTTTCGCAAATCGGCCATTTTGTTTTCAGTTGGTGATCAGAAAAATGGTTGGCATTTAAATTTGGGACCCTCTAGCAACCTAATTTTTTTGTATTCACCTAGTCGGGCCCTGAGGATGCTTGCCATGTCTTTATTTTGTGGTAAAACACCCCAGAAATATGTTTTTCAAATTTCTGGAAAAAGTACTTTCGCAAATTACTTTTGTGCTCACGAAAGTGTCGCAAATTTTGCGGCTTTATAAGTGCGACAATAATTTTCTAGTCTGTGGGAAAATGACAGCAATTCTTTGGCACTGCGCTGCAAAAGAACCGTTGGGAGTTTTGGGCTGAAATTTGGAGGGAACAGAGCCGACATCTCACAGATGTACCTTTCAGTGTTGTATTGAAAAAATATTACACGGGGCAAAGTTTGGCACTCCAAAGTTGACAGTTTTCTAATAGGATAACATTACGGCCCGGACATTACAGAAATCCTTTGGCACCCTGCTGCAAAATAACGGTTTGGTCTTTTTCCTGAAATTTGAGGGAAGACAGCCAACAGCCTACAGATGTGCCTTTCAGTGGTTTGTGAAAACATTACAGGGAGGCAAAGTTATGGCGCTCGGAACTTTTCTTTTTCCCATAGGATAACATTACGTTCACGCACCTTTTCAGGGCCCGTATCTCAGAAACGGTGCGAGATAATGGACTTTTCGTCGGAAAACTTCTTAGCCCCAAATTAGCCAGGACAGTTGTAAATAATATGACTTTTAAATTTTTTTTCCACGTCATACAGTTCCTGAGATATAATGTATTTAGTATTCCAAGATCTCATTTTCTGCGCCAATACTCATTATTTTGCATACATTATTTGTACTCACTGTCTTTCTCAATGCAGGTTTTGAGGAAAACCAGCCTGTGCGCTTACATTACTGTTACTGTTGCCCTTTCTGCTTGCAGTTCCGTACCCGTTTCACTTACCGTTGACGTCTGCGCCACCATGTGCGTTATCCTTTGCGTTTTCATTTGCGCTTGCGTTTCTGTTATTTTTTGCCATTTTCTGTCTACAGTACTGTTTATCTTTCTGTTTCACTTTACATCACCATGCCCATTGACATTTCTGTTTGCAAGCACCATGTTACTATGTGACAACACATCACGTGGCAGACCATTCCCATCTACGCCACCATGTGCGTAACCCTTTCTGTTCTCATTCGTGCTTGTGTTACCATGTGCACCACTGTTAGCATTTCTGTTTGCGTTGCTGTCCCTGTTAGTATGCACCGCGCTCCTGCTGCTGCATTACATTCACTATTTCTTGTTATCATTCTCAAAAAGAATAGAAATTAGAGGCAAAAACTCAGTTTAATGCATTAGTTAGAGTTGTTCCACAGCAACAAAAGTGAGGAAATTCGCTGTTAGGGTGAAAAACCCTTGCAGCCCCACCCACCCTAACTGGCATTGGGTGTGCATTGGGATCATGAGTCCCAACTCTCACCCCATTCTCCTATACTTCTGCTGCTTTACACAGGTCATGGGGTGAGAGTTAGGGCTGATGATCCCAATGCACACCCCAATGCCACCACGCTAGCCATCCTTTTATGCTTATTTGCGCTATGCTTCTGTTACTTTTTGCCATTTGTGTGTACCGCACTGTTTCTCTTCTGTTTCACTTGCGCTCACCATGCCCATTGACATTACCATTTACAGGCACCATGTTACTATGTGACCAGACATCACGTGGCACACCGCTCCGCTCACGCCACCGGCAAAGTACTCCTTTCTGTTATCATTCGCACTTGTGTTACCATGTGTGCCACTGTTAGCATTTCTGTTTGCATTGCTGCTCCTGTTACTATGCCACAAGATATCATGTGGGGGAGTGCGTGGCCAAAGGGCCCTGCGTATCGCCACCACATTACATCTACTATTTCTCAATATCATTCTCAAAAAAGGGAAATTAGAGGCAAAACCCATTTAATTCATTAGTTAGGGTTGTTCCATAGCGACAAAAGTGAGGAATTCACTGTTAGGGTTGAAAACCCTAACTCCGAATCACCTCCCCAGCACCACACACACACAGACACACACACAATTCAAGTATGGGGAGGACCAAGTCAACACAACCAATGACAGACATCCAGCAGTAGGTGACAGAAATAACAAACAATTGTCTAAATGTACTCACGAGACATCCCCACCCACCTGACCAGGTACTGCATGCTCAGTGAGATCAACAGCAAAACTGAGGCCATGTACACCAAACGTATACATCCTGATTGCAGCTGCACACAGTGCACACACTTAGTAGTTGCTATGGCCTTACCTACCGATGCCCAACACCACACCACAACTGGTACTGTGCGTTATTCAATATAAATGCTAAAGGTGCATGATGACAGTTGTAGAAAGGTTTTAACACTACTGAGTATACATTAATTAAGAGAAGCACATAAATTAACTACAAGACACTAGCATGCTCAAGACAAAAGTAGTGATACATTGTAGGTGATTTACATAGTAGTACATTTACTGCAATGGTTTACTCAACATAGAGAGGCTGATGTAAACGTATGGAAAAGCATTGCCTGTTCAACGCTGTGAAATTGGTACTGCCAGTATCACATGCATTCTTACTGATGAAGGTGTACTGCTGATGTACATACATAGACCTTCAGTGTGTTTCAATATTAAAGATGCAGTAAGTGTTCTTTGTAAGAAAGATTGTAATTGCATGGATCAAGCCAAGCAACTTCTAAATATCATAGCACTACTGAGCCAACAATGATGTACCTGTATCGGACGTGTATATAGGACAGATTTTCCTTTAGGCACTTACTGAGTATGTTGTACCTGATAAAGACAATCTCATTGCATCTGTGATGACTAACTTCTTCAAATAGTAATACATTTGCTATTGTTGCAATGAGTGATCTATGCCACTTATGGACACAGTGTGATTTTTTTAACAGTTGTTTCATACTCAGGCTGTATGCCTACTGTTTGGGTTTGCCACACTTCTGTCACTGATGCTATCGAAGTGATAACTATGTTAATTCTGCTACAACAGGAATCAAGTAGGTATGGTGTAGATATAAACAGAATGTCTTTTAGTACTGATTTAACTCATAATGGGGTAAATGTACTAGGACAGCAGGGTTATCCTCTATCACTGAGTCTGTCAGTTATAATCACACTAGGGTTTCGATGACTGTAATGATCAAGTTACACTGTTCATCTTCATGAGTTCATATTCACAGCCATTCTCCAGCAACTAGACAGTGTATGGTGTAACTGGGTGGGACACTGTGTTGCAAAGCTGCTGCAGTGCCTAGCAGAGGAGAGTATCTACTAAAAAGACAATTAAGCTATAAGGCATGACCAACAGTTATGTTAAATGGTCTGTTAATCACCCTGTAGGGGTTTAATGTTGAATGAGGCATATCCGAGTGCCACATGTCGCTAGACAGTGATAAACTGACCATTAACATAATACCTGGGAGTAGCTTATTGCTATCATAATAAAGCTGTTTTTTAAACAACATTAAACCATGTTGATCATATGGTTAGGCTCTACATGTATGTTAATAAAAACTAAACATAAGGCTGTTACAATGTTTACAGTCAATTAGAAAGCTGCATTTCTCAAACCCTTGTTAAATCAGAGATATTATACCTGTACAACTCCTTGGTTTTGCTTTACTCTATTGCTCAGGTGGTCCACCACAAGTGGTGTGGTGTGGTGTGGGACATCGGTGGTAAGCCATGCAACTACTAAGTGTAATACGCTGTGCAGCTGCAATCAGATGTGTACGTTTGGTGTACATGGCCTCAGTTTTGCTGTTGATCTTCACTGAGCATGCAGTACCTGGTCAGGTGGGTGGGGATGTCTGGTAGTACATTTAGACAATTGTTTGTTATTTCTGTCACCTGCTGCTGGATGTCTGTCATTGGTAGTGTTGACTTGGTCCTCCCCATACTTGAATGTGGCATGTGTCTGTGTGTGTGTGGTGCTGGGGGTGAATTCGGAGTTAGGGTTTCCAACCCTAACAGCGAATTTCCTCACTTTTGTCACTATGGAACAACCCTAACTAATGCATTAAATGGAGTTTTTTGCCTCTAATATATATATATATTATGGTAGCATGGTAGTGCTACCATAGTTAGGGTTGAGGAGCCATTTCCATGTTAAACCCAAAATTTTGCACCTTAATAACTTTGCAACCATTTGATGGATTTGCCTGAAATTTGGAATGTATAATCAAGACCTATAGGCCTTGGGATCTGCCAAGTTTTGTACTGATCAGAAATACAGTTGCGGAGTTATTAAGTGTGATCTGTGCGCGCGTTTACGCTTTTCTGGAATTCTGTGGTCGCACCTACAGGTCATACGGTTTGCATGACTGGCCCAAAATCTTCAGGGAACGTGCAGCCAGGGTCCCCGATGTGCCTTTCGAAGATTTCGTGAAAAAATATTAAACGGTTCAAAAGTTATTCAAAAAACAGTTTCCCATTATAAGTCAATGGGAAAAGTTAACAAAAAGTTCAACACTTTCGCAAATGCATTTTTACTTTCGCAAATGGGCCTGTTTCTTTTGCAAATCGGCCATTTTGTTTTCAGTTGGTGATCAGAAAAATGGTTGGCATTTAAATTTGGGACCCTCTAGCAACCTAATTTTTTTGTATTCACCTAGTCGGCCCTGAGGATACTTGCCATGTCTTTATTTTGTGGTAAAACACCCCAGAAATATGTTTTCAAATTTCTGGAAAAGTACTTCATAAATTATTTTCCTGCTCACGAAAGTGTAGCAAATTTTGAAAGCTTTATAAATACGACAGTAGTTTTCTAGTCTGTGGGAAAATGACAGCAATTCTTTGGCACTGTGCTGCAAAAGAACCGTTATGAGTTTTGAGCTGAAATTTGAGGAACGGAGCCGACATCTCAGATGTGCCTTTCAGTGTTGTATTGAAAAATATTACACGGGCGGCAAGTTACAGCACTCCAAAGTTGACAGTTTTACCATAGGATAACATTACGCGCCTGACGCATAGAAACTTGGCACCCTGCTGCAAAATAACGGTTTGGTCTTTTTCCTGAAATTTGGATGGAGGACAGCCAACAGCCCACAGATGCCTTTCAGTAGTTTGGTGAAAAATATCACACGCGCAAAGTTACGGCTCTCCAAAGTTGACATTTTTCCCATAGGATAACATTACGGCGCCTAATGCATAACAGAAACTTTGATCCCTGCTGCAAAATAACGGTTTAGTCTTTTTTCCTGAAATTTGGAAGGAAGACAGCCAACAGCCCACAGATGTGCCTTTCAGTGGTTTGGTGAAAAAACATTACAGGGAGGCAAAGTTATGGCACTCTGAACTTTTCTTTTTTTCCCATAGGATAACATTACGGCGTTCGCCGCACCTTTCAGGGCCCGTATCTCGGAAACGGTGCGAGATACGGACTTTTCGTCAGAAAAAATCTTAGCCCCAGTTAGCCAGGACAGTTGTAAATAATATGACTTTTAAATTTTTTTTCTACGTCGTACGGTTCCTGAGATATAATGTATTTAGTATTCCAAGATCTCATTTTCTGCGCCGATACTCATTATTTTGCATACATTATTTGTACTCACTGTCTTTCTCAATGCAGATTTTGGGGAAAACCAGCCTGTGCGCTCACATTACTGTCACTGTTGCCGTTTCCGCTTGCGGTTCCGTACCGTTTCACTTACCGTTGGCGTCTGCGCCACCATGTGCGTTATCCTTTGCGTTTTCATTTGCACTTGCGTTTCTGTTATTTTTTGCCATTTTCTGTCTACAGTACTGTTTATCTTTCTGTTTCACTTTACATCACCGTGCCCATTGACATTTCTGTTTGCAAGCACCATGTTACTATGTGACCAGACATCACGTGGCACACTGTTCCCGTCTACGCCACCGTGTGCGTTACCCTTTCTGTTATCATTCGCGCTTGTGTTACCATGTGTGCCACTATTAGCATTTCTGTTTGCATTGCTGCTCCTGTTACTATGCCACAAGACATCATGTGGTGGGAGCGCGGGGCCCTTGGGCCCAGCTACTCCATCACATTCACTATTTCTCAATATCATTCTCAAAAAAAGGAAATTAGAGGCAAAAACTCCGCTTAATGCATTAGTTAGGGTTGTTCCACAGCGACAAAAGTGAGGAAATTCGCTGTTAGGGTTGAAAACCCTAACTCCGAATTCACCCCCCCCAGTACCACACACACACACAGACACACACACACATTCAAGTATGGGGGAGGACCAAGTCAACACAACCAATGACAGACATCCAGCGGCAGGTGACAGAAATAACAAACAATTGTCTAAATGTACTACGAGACATCCCCACCCACCTGACCAGGTACTGCATGCTTAGTGGAGATCAACAGCAAAAGTGAGGCCATGTACACCAAACGTACACATCCCTGATTGCAGCTGCACACGCATACCACACTTAGTAGTTGCATGGCCTTACCTACCGATGCCCACACCACACCATAACTGGTACTGTGCCGTTATTCAATATAAATGCTGAAGGTGCATGATGACAGTTGTAGAAAGGTTTTAACACTACTGAGTATACATTAATTAAGAGAAGCACATAAATTAACTACAAGACACTAGCATGCTCAAGATAATAGTAGTGATACATTTAGTAGGTGATTTACATAGTAGTACATTTACTGCAATGGTTTACACAACATAGAGAGGCTGATGTAAACGTATGGAAAAGCATTGCCTGTTCAACGTTGTGAAATTGGTACTGTCAGTATCACATGCATTCTTACTGATGAAGGTGTACTGCTGATGTACATACATAGACCTTCAGTGTGTTTCAATATTAAAGAAGTAAGTATTCTTTGTAAGAAAGATTGTAATTGCATGGATCAGGCCAAGCAACTTCTAAATATCGTAGCACTACTGAGCCAATAATGATGTACCTGTATCGGATGTGTATATAGGATAGATTTTCCTGTAGGCACTTACTGAGTATGTTGTACCTGATAAAGACAATCTCATTGCATCTGTGATGACTAACTTCTTCAAATAGTAATACATTTGCTATTGTTGCAATGAGTGATCTATGCCACTTATGGACACAGTGTGATTTTTTTAACAGTTGTTTCATACTCAGGCTGTATGCCTACTGTTTGGGTTTGCCACACTTCTGTCACTGATGCTATCAAAGTGATAACTATGTTAATTCTGCTACAACAGGAATCAAGTAGGTATGGTGTAGATATAAACAGAATGTCTTTTAGTATTGATTTAACTCATAATGGGGTAAATGTACTAGGACAGCAGGGGTTATCCTCTATCACTGAGTCTGTCAGTTATAATCACACTAGGGTTTTGATGACTGTAATGATCAAGTTACACTGTTCATCTTCATGAGTTTATATTCACAGCCATTCTCCAGCAACTAGACAGTGTATGGTGTAACTGGGTGGACACTGTGGTGCAAAGCTGCTGCAGTGCCTAGCAGAGGGAGAGTATCTACTCAAAAAGACAATTAAGCTATAAGGCATGACCAACAGTTATGTTAAGTGGTCTGTTAATCACCCTGTAGGGGTTTAATGTTGAATGAGGCATATCCGAGTGCCACATGTCGCTAGTCAGTGATAAACTGACCATTAACATAATACCTGGGAGTAGCTTATTGCTATCATATTAAAACTGTTTTTTAAACAACATTAAACCATGTTCATCATATGGTTAGGCTCTACATGTATGTTAATAAAAACTAAACATAAGGCTGTTACAATGTTTACAGTCAATTAGAAAGCTGCATTTCTCAAACCCTTGTTAAATCAGAGATATTATACCTGTACAACTCCTTGGTTTTGCTTAACTCTATTGCTCAGGTGGCCCACCACAAGTGGTGTGGTGTGTGTGGGGCATCGGTAGGTAAGGCCATGCAACTACTAAGAGTGGTACGCTCTGTGCAGTTGCAATCAGGATTGTACGCTTGGTGTACGTGGCCTCAGTTTTGCTGTTGATCTCCACTGAGCATGCAGTACCTGGTCAGGTGGGTGGGGATGTCTCGTAGTACATTTAGACAATTGTTATTTCTGTCACCTGCTGCTGGATGTCTGTCATTGGTTGTGTTGACTTGGTCCTCCCCATACTTGAATGTGTGTGTGTCTGTGTGTGTGTGGTGCTGGGGTGGGTGAGTTAGGGTTTTCAACCCTAACAGCGGAGCCTCTCACTTTGTCGCTGTGGAACAACCTAACTAATGCATTAAACTGGGTTTTTGCCTCTAATATATATATATATATATATATATATGATAGAGGCAAAAACTTTCATTTAATACATTAGTTAGGTTATTATGCACCCACAAAGTGAGGAATCAGTATTAGGGTTGAAAGACACTGGCCCCCCACCACACCTAACCGCATAAGGGTGTGTATGTTAAGGTTGTCGGCCATAATTCTCACCCCATCACATGTGTAAAGAAGCAGAGGTGTAGGAGAATTGGGTGAGAGTTAGGACCGACAACCTAATGCGCACCTCAATGCCGGTTGAGGTGTGTGGGCAGTGGGGGCCAGGGGAGCTTTCAACCTAACACAGATTTCCTCACTTTTGTCGGTGTGGAACAACCCTAACTAATGCATTAAACGGCATTTTTTGCCTCTAATTTCCCTTCTTTTTGAGAATGATAATGAGAAATAGTGAATGACAGTGGCGGCGGGAGCGCGGGACCCAAAGGGACCCGCTCTCCCACCACATGATGTCTTTTCACATAGTAACATTGTGCCGCAAACGTAAATAATAATGCGCATGGTGACGCAAAGTGAAACAGAAAGAGAAACAGTAGTGTAGACAGGAATGTTAAAAACAACGCAAAAGCAAGTGCAAATGAAAATGCAAAGGGTAACGCACATGGTGGCGTAGATGTGAACGGTAAGTGAAACGGGAACGGAACTGCAAGCAAAAACGGTAACAGTAACAGTAATGTAAGCACACAGGCTGATTTTCCCCAAAACCTGCTTAAAGAAAGACAGTGAATACAAAGAATGTATGCATAATAATGGTTCTCGGAGCAGAAAATGAGGACTTGGAATACTAAATTGCTTATATCTCAGGAACCGTGCGACGTAGAAAAAAAATTTAAAAGTCATATGATTTATGACTTTCCTGGCTAGTTTTGTACTTAGCTCCCAATGCAGGCTAAGTGTTTTTCCAACGAAAAGTCTGTATCTCACACCGTTTCCGAGATACGGGCCCTGAAAGGCATGGCGAATGCCATAATGTTATCCTATGGGAAAAAATGAGAAGTTCGGAATGCCATAACTTTGGCTCCCTGTATTATTTTTTCACCAAACCACAAAAAGGCACATCTGTAGGATGTTGGCTGTGTTCTCTCCAAATTTCAGCCCAAAAGACCAAACCGTTATTTTGCAGTAGCGCACCAAAGGATTCCTGTAATGCGTCGGATGCCGTAATGTTATCCTATGGGAAAAAGTATCAACTTTGGAGTGCTGTAACTTTGCTGCCTTGTAATATTTTTTCCACGAAACACTGAAAGTCACATCTGTGAGATGTCGGCTGCGTTCCCTCCAATTTCAGGCCAAAACACCAAACCGTTCTTTTTTAGCAGGGTGCCAAAGCATTGCTGTCATCTTCCCACAGCCTAGAAAAGTACTGTTGCAGTTTGCTAAAGCTTTCGCAAATTCATTCGACAGTGTCGCAGTGCGACAGTACTTTGTGAAAGTACTTTTCCATAGAAATTTGAAAACATATTTCTGGGGTGTTTACGCTACAACAAAGACATGGCTAGCATCCTCAGGGTCCGACTAGGTGAATACAAAAAGAATTAGGTTGCTAGAGGGTCCTAAATCTAAATGCCAAGCATTTTTGTGATCACTAACTGAAAACAAAATGGTGGATTTGTGACAATAAAAGGGCCAATTGCGAAAGTAAAAACTGCATTTGCAACACTGTCGAACTTTTTGTTAACTTTTCCCATTGACTCATAATGGGAACTTGTTTTTTGAATAACTTTTGAACCGTTTGATATATTTTCACGAAATCTTCAAAAGGCACATCGGGGACCCTGGCCCCACGTTCCCTGAAGATTTTGGACCGGTCACACAAACCATGCAACCTGTATACGCAATAGTAAAATTCCAGAAAAGCGTAAACATGCACGCAAATCATGCTTAATAACTCCACAGCCGTATTTGCAACCAGCATGAAACTTGGCAAATCCAAGGCTTACAGGTCTTGATTGTGTATTCAAATTTCAGGCAAATCCGTCTAACAGTTGAAAAGTTATTAAGGTGAAAAATTTTGGGTTTAACATGTAAATGGCTCCTCAACTCTAACTATAGTGGCACTACCGTTACCACTATATATATATATATATATATATATATATATATATATATATATATATACACATATATATACATATCTATAAATTAGAGGCAAAAACTCAGTTTAATGCATCAGTTAGGGTTGTTCCACACGACAAAAGCGAGGAAATTTGGTGTTAGGGTTGAAATCCCCTTGACCCCCAGCCCACCCCCAACTGGCATCAGGGTGTGCAATGGGATCATTGGCCCTAGCAAATGTTAAGTGTTACAGCAAAAAGAACACCAAAGGGAACAGAAATAGAAATGCGAATGGAAGCACGCACGTAAATGCAAACTGTAATGCTCATGTGCATGGTACCACAATTGTAAATGCAAATGGTAAAGTTAACATAAAGAATGATGCCAAAGGAAACAGAAACAGAAGCGGGAACAGAAGCATCTATGGAAACGCAAACTGTAACGAGCACGGGCAAGTTATCGCAATTGCAAATGCAAATGGTAAAGTTAACATGAAGAATAATGCCAAAGGAAACAGAAACGGAAATGGGAACAGAAGCATGTATGGAATCGCAAACCGTAATGCGCACTGTGACATTACCGCAATTGTAAATAGTAATGTTAATGGTAACAGCAACAATACCACCAAAGGAAACAGAAACGAAATGTGAATGCAAGCCACATGGAATTTCAACTGTAACACGCACAGGCATGGTACCCAATTGTAAATGCAACTGGTAAAGTTAACCTGAAAAATAATGCCAAAGGAAACAGAAACGGAACGCAAGCACATATGGAAATGCAAACCTAATGTGCCGGCACGTACGCACAAGAAATGTAAATGGTAATGGTAACTGCAACAATAGCGACAAAGGAAACAGAAATGCAAAAGGAAATGCAAGCGCGTATGGAAACGCAAACCATGACGTGCGCGGTCACAGTACAGCAATTGGAAGCACAAATGGTAATGTTAACAGCAGAAATAATGGCAAAGTAAAGAGAAATGGAAATGCGAGTGCAAGTGCATACGCAAAGAGGAACACAAAGGATAACGCACACAGTGGCGTACACAAGAATGGTGATGCAAATGCGTATGGAAACACAAGTGGTAATGGTATTTGTAGCAGTAATGGAAGCACACACCCTGGTTTTGCCCAACAGCTGCATAGAGAAACACAGTGTGTACAAAGAATGTATGCATAATAATGGGCCTCAGAGCAGAAAATGAGCTGTTGAGATACTAAATTGCTTATATCTCAGTGACTGTACGACATAGAAAAAAAAAAAATCACATGATTCATGATTTTCCTGGCTATGTTTTCACTGAATGCATAGCTCATATGGCTATGCATTTTCATGAGGAAAATTCCATATCTTGCAATATATCTTGCACTGTTTTCGAGATACGAGCCCCGAAAGGCGTGGTGTACACCACCATGTAAGTCTATGGGAAAAAATGCCAATTTTGGAGTAAGTAACTTGGCATCCGTGCAATATTTTGTCATTAAGCCATGAAAAGGCACATCTGCAAGATGTTGGCTACTTTCCCTCCAAATTTCAGCCCAAAAGACCAAACCGTTCTTTCACAGCAGGGTGGCAAAGAAGTCATTTTACCATAGTGTGGAAAAGTACTTTCACAATTTGCAACACTTTTTGCAAAAATTTGTGAAAGTGTCGCAAATGCGACACTACTTTGTGACACTACTGTTTCCAGAAATTTGAAAAACTTTTTTCTGGGGTGTTTAACCCAAAAATAAAGACATGGATAGCATCCTCAGGGTCTGACTAGGTGAACACAGAAAGAATTGTGTCCCTAGAGGGTCCCAATTTTAAATGGCAAGCATTTTTCTGATCAGTAACTGAAAACAAAATGGCAGATTTTTGACACTACTAGGGCCATTTGTGACAGCTAAAAAGTGCATTTGCAACACTTTCAAACTTTTTAACTTTTCCCACTGACTTATAATGGGAACTTGTTTTTTGAATACCTTTTGAACCGTTCAATAGTTTTTCATGAAATCTTCAAAAGGCATGTCGGGGACCCTGGCCTCATGTTCTCTGAAGTTTTTGGACCAGTTGCTCAAACTATGCGACCTGTAGGTGAGAGCAAAGAATTCACAAAAAAGCGTAATTGTGCATTTGGTTGTCACTTAATAACTCCACAGCCGTATATCCGACCAGTACAAAAGTTGGCAGATCCCAAGATCTACCATGCCCAACCATGCCTGCTACATTTCAGGCAAATCTGTTGAATGGTGGCAAAGTTATTAAGGTGCAAAGTTTCACCCTTTAACCTTAAAAGTGCTACTCAACCCTAACTATGGTAGCACTACTGTGCTACCAAAATATATACAGTATATATATAGAGATAGACATACATATACAGTATATATATATATATATATATATATATATATATATATATATATATATATATATATATATATATGTATGTATGTATGTATGTATATATCTATCTATATATATATATATATATATATATATATATATATATATATATATATATATATATATATATATATATATATATATTATATATATTACAGTGGCACAGTAGTGCCACTATAGTTAGGGTTGAGTATCCCATTTAAGGTAAAATCTGAAATTTGTCAGCTTAATAACTTTACCACCCTATGATGGATTTACCTGAAATATGGAATGCATGGTCTGGTACCATAGGTCTCTGGATCTGCCAAGTTTCATTATGGTCGGATTTACGGTTGCAGAGCTACAGAGTGCCAAAAAATGCATAAATTATGTTTTCTTGTGTGTTTCTTTGCTTGTGCCTACAGGTCGCATGGTTTGCGTGATCGATCCAAAACCTTCAGAGAACATGCAGCCCTGTTCCACGATCTGTCTTTCAAAGATTTTGTGAAAAAATATTGAACGGTTCAAAAGTTATTCAAAAAGAAACTGTTCCCCATTATAGTCTATGGGAAAAGTTAACAAAATATTCAAAAGTGTAGCAAATGCCATTTTTACTGTTGCAAATTACCCTTTTTCTGTCACAAATCATCCATTTTGTTTTCAGTTGGTGGTCAGAGAAATGCTTCGTGTTTAAATTTGGGATCCTCTAGGGACACAATTCTTGCTGTGGTCACCTAGTCGAGCCCTGGGGAGGCTAGCCATGTCTTTTTTTGGGGGTAAAACACCCCATAAATATTTTTTTAACATTTTTATAAACAGTAGTGTGGCAAAGTATTTTCAAATATGCAATACTTTTGTGATTTTATTTGCAAAAGTGTCATGACTTATGAAAATACTTTGCGACACTATGGCCAAAACAGTAGGGAATCTTTGTCACCCTGCTGCAAAAGAACGGTTTGATCTTTTGGGCTCAAATTTGCAGAGAAGAAAATCAAAATTCCACAGATGTGCCTTTCGGTAGTTTGGTGACAAAATATTAGAGGGCTGCAAAGTTAAGACACTCCAAATTTGACAATTTTCCCCATAGGATAACATTACGGCATCCGACGCACCTTTTGGAGCCCGTAGCTTGAAAACGGATCGAGATATGGAATTTTCATCAGAAAAATGCTTAGTCCCCCTCTAAGCACAAAACTAGCCTGGAAAGTCATAAATACTGTGATATTTCATTTTTTTTCTACGTCGTACAGTTCCTGAGATATAAGTAATTTAGTATTCCAAGTGCTCATTTTTTGGTATGAGGGCCATTATTGTGGCTACAGTCTTTCTATTCACTGTGCTTCTGAATGTACCTTTTTGGGAGAAAAAACATGTGCTTTTCTGTTACTGTTACTGTTAGCATTTGTGTTTATGTTTATGCTTGTGCTTCCATTACCATTTGCGTTACCGTTAACATTTGCATCAAAGTGTGTGTTACCATTTGCGTTTGTGCTTGCATTTGCGTTACTGTTTGCATTACTGTTTCCTTTTGCTGCACCATTTTCATTACCATTTGCTTTTTCATTACCGTTACCATTTGCATTTGTGCTTGCATTTGCATGACTGTAACCGTTTGTGTTTGCATTACCATTTGCGTTTGAGTTTCTGTTACTGTTAGCATTTGTGTTTGCGCTTAAGTTTCCACTTCCATTACTGTTTCCTTTTGCATCACCGTTACCGCTAGTGTTACCATTACTCTTTGTGTTTGTACTTGAGTTTCCATTGCCATTTGCATTTATGTTTGCGTCACCATTACCATTATCATTAGCGTTTCTGTTTACATTACTGTTACCATTTCCATTTGCGCTTGTGTTAATGTAACCGTTTGTGTTTGCATTTCCAT
Source organism: Neoceratodus forsteri (assembly GCA_016271365.2). Lineage (NCBI taxonomy): Eukaryota > Metazoa > Chordata > Ceratodontiformes > Ceratodontidae > Neoceratodus > Neoceratodus forsteri. Next base: position 1,389,823,504 of record CM028130.1, on the reverse strand, counting down.
CATTGTTACTGTTACCATTAGCATTTGTGTTTACGATACTATTACCCCTTTGTGTTTGTGTTTCCGTCACTGTTACCCTTAGCGTTTGTGTTTGTGCTTGAGTTTTCATTTGTGTTACCGTTTCCTTTTGCGTCACCATTACCATTAGCGTTACCATTATTGTTTGCTTTTGTACTTTTGTTTCCATTGCCATTTCCATTTGTGTTTCCATTTGCATCACCGTTACTGTTATCGTTAGCATTTCTGTTTAAGTTACCGTTACCATTTACGTTCACATTCATGCTTGCGTTTATGTAACCGTTTGTGTTTGCATTTTTGTTTGCATTACTGTTAGCGTTACCATTAGCATTTGCATTAACAGTACTTAGTGCCCTAGTGGAGGGGGCTAAGAAATTTTCTGATGAAAGGTTTGTATCTCAAACTGTTTTTGAGACATGGGCCCCGAAAGGCGTCACAGCTGCAACAATGTTATACTATGGGGAAGATTTGGAACTTTGGAATGTTGTAGCTCTGGCCCTGCTGAATGTTTTCACAGCAAATCAGCAAAAGACACACCTGTGAGATTAAGGATTTTCACCCTGAAACATTCAGGGTAATACCGCAATGCACACTGCGGCAACAAGGCATCAAATAGAAACCAGTGAACCAATGTTACCCTATGGGGAAATTTCCAAACTTCACAATGCTGTACATATGGCCATGTTCAATGGTTTGGTACCAAACCACTAAAAGAAACACCTGTAGGGGTAGGGATTTGCACCCTGAAACTTTTAGGTCAATACCGCAATGCAGGTAGCCACAATGAAGTGACAAATAAAATGACTCCCACAATGTTATCCTATGGGAAGATTCATACCTTTGGAATGTGATAACTAGGGTCATGGTGAACATTTTGGAACCAAACCACTGAAAGGCACATCTGCGGAACTGGAGCTTGCCACCCTGAAAATTTCAGGCCAATATCACAATCCAGCTTGCCACAATCAAATGACAAAGAAAACATCATTTCAGAAAATGTGGTTGTGCAGCGTTGCTGCGGTCATGAAAAATATGATCGCAACACTCCTATTTTTATAATGGGAATACAACCACAAATGTAAAAAATAGTGACGCAGTTGTATTTTTTATGTTCGTGCATATTGCCGAGGCACTTTGAGATAGTGTCTTGATACAAAAGTGCCAAAACAGTGCAAAAAAATCTGAAAACCATATTTCCAGACCAGTTGGTGAAAACCTAATGTAAGATTCCTTTTCCTCAGGCCCCGAAATGGTAAACCCAATGGCTGGTGTGTCCAAAAGTGCAGTATTTTTTGAGTCATATTGTTTTTCTCTCTCTCGCTAACTTAAAACAAGATGGCAGCAGTACAACACTGTTTTTAGCAAGCTCGGCACTAAAAAATAGTATTGCGACAATTTTCGAGCTGCACATACAAATTTTCCCATAGGATATAATGGGGCAGTAAAAATGCTATAACTTTTGAACAGAGCAAGATTTTTACACCAAATCTTCAAAGGGCACATCTGCAACCCAGGACCAATGTAGCCCATCCAATTTGAACCCACTCAGATGCAGTCTTCAGTATGAAGTGAACATCTAAAAAAAACAGAATGTTGGAATTTTTCACGTTTTTCAGTGCACCATGATTCTGCAACCGTACATCCGATTGACATGTACATTTCCAGCTCCAGAGACCTACCAAACATCATCCTCCATTCCAAATTTTAGGCAAATTGGGCACAAGGTTGCAAAGTTATTAAAGTGCAAAATTTGAGGTTTAACATAGAAATGGCTATGCAACCCTAACTATAGTGGCACTACCGTATCACTATATATATATATATATATATATATATACACACACACACACACACACACACACACATATATACATATATATATGTATATATATATATATATATGTATATGTGTGTGTGTATATATATATTTTTATATATTCTTTGTAAAAAACTGCATTAATGCATCAGTTAAGGTTTTTTACAGCAACAAAGTGAGGACATTCGCTGTTAGGGTTCACTCACTCAACAACAGGCATTAAGGTACATTAAACAGCCCAACTCTCACCCCATTCCATGTATAAATAAGCTCAGATGCTGCAGTATAGGTGAATGAGGTGAGAGGACTGATGACCCCAATGCACACCCAGATGCCTGTTGTTGGGGGCAGGGGTGGGCATGGGGTGCAAGGGTTGGTAACCCTAACGGTGAATTTCCTCACTTTTCTTGCTGTAAAAAAAATCTAATTGTTGCATTAATGCAGTTTTTTGCAAAGAATTTCCTTACTTTTTGAGAAAGCATAGTAAAGTACAATGTCACACAATTTGGTGGGAGCGCGGGACTAACTTGCAAATTTCTGCCTAACATAACAGTACAAGTACTGAATATCATATGTATTGGTGGGAGTGTGTATTAAGGCCCCACGCTCCCACTAACTTTAAACAAACCACATTTTCATTCATTGGAGTGGCATAATTCCACACCTGTTTACATTTTACACACCTAACCACTGAAAATTACCTCTGTGGCAGTAAGGCTAGCTACCCTATACTGTCATGCCACTATCACAATGCAGAACGCTATCCGCAAAATGTAAACTGTGTCATGCAATATCTCCACAACAAATTAATTTTCCAACACCTAAATATGATAATTAATATCTACAGGACATCCCATCAACACTCTCTAAATTTCAGGTTAAAAGACCAATCTGTTTCCCAGATATTTAATTTTAAAGTTTCAGATTTTCTTTCATTGGAGTGGCATAATTCCACACTTGTTTACATTTTACACACTTAACCACTGAAAAGTACATCAATGGCAGTAAGGCTAGCTACCCCATACATTTCAAGCCACTACCACAATGCAGAAAGCTCTCAACAAAACATAAACTGTGCCACACAATATCTCCACAACAAATTTATTTTCCGACACCTAAACACCACACTTCACATCTATAGGACATCTCCTCAGCACCCTCCAAATTTCAAGTTAAAACACCAAACCATTTCAGAGATATTCAATTTCAAAGTCTGTGCACCTTTAAGAATTCTTTGATCGTGACAATCTGCCATGACACACACAATGGTGAACCTCGCTGCTGAAAATGCGCTAAAATGGTGGAACCCGTGACAGCATTTTTTTTTATCGTGGGAGGGCAACTTCAAACCCTTATAACTCTGGAATGGAAAAACATTTTTTCACCAAATAAAAACGTGCATGTTCCTTAGATTATGAGCTTTGTGTGCCATGTTTCAGATAAATTAGCTACACAGAGGCTATGCTAAGTGTCATGGAAGATAGTGAGCAAAAAAAGCAGAAACTGCATTTTTGGCACTTCTCTGCACAAAATCTGTATACACCAGTGAAATAGAAATTGGTAAATGAGGAGATGTACCACATCAGTGCATGTATACCAAGTATTATCCAAATATCCTAAACAGTTCCATAGCGGCACAAACGGAAAAGTGCACACAAGTGGCAAAAAATTACTTGTCAACAGAGCAACATTTTCTTGTGAAATCTTTAAACAACACCACAGCCCAGCAACCATGTATACAAAACAACCTGAATTTAGTCAAATACATCCTTGCTTCATGCCAAAAGATGACAAAATCACTGTTTCCACAATACAAACAGATATATTTTCCAATTATTAACTATAGTAACAGACCCCCTTTTGGCCCCATGCTCCCACCAACTTGTCTACTTCTGCCTAACATCACACTGCAACTACTGAATATCATATGTATTGGTGGGAGCACATGGTGGAAGTGTGGGGCCCTTCAGGCCCCACATGCCCACCAATTTGGACATTTCTGCCTAACATCACAGTAGAAGTACTAAATATCGTATGTATTGGGGAAGCACATATTGCTGATAGTGCGGGGCCCTTCAGGCCCTGCACTCCCACCAACTTGTCCACTTCTCCCTAACATCACACTGCAACTACTGAATATCATACTTATTGGTGGAAGCATGTATTGGTGGGACCACGGGCCCCGTGTTGCCAGCAAAGTGTCCACTTCTGCCTAACATCACACTGTAATTACTGAATATCATATGTGTTGGTAGAAACATTTATTGGTGGCAGCATGGGGTCAGAATCCATTTCTGCCTAACATCACAGTACAAGTACTAAATATCATATGTATTGGTGGGAACACATTTTGGTCGGAGCATGGTGCCCTTCGGGCCTCACGCTCCCACCAACTTGTCCACTTCTGCCTTCAGGCCCCACGCTTCCTCCCACATTGCCCAGCACTCCATAACCACATACATCTGCCATACATTTTTAGCTCTCCTATACCTTATCATGAAATCTTCCTACACACCCAAATATATGCTCACCATGCCTTTCACAATGCACATAAATGTTTTTCCACTAACTATAATGAACAAGCACCACAACTCAGCAACTGTAACTGGCACAAACACAGCAAGTGACGCAGTCCAAGACCTACAATGACTCTTTCTATATACCAAATTTCACTCAAATCATGCAAACGGTTCAAAAGTTACTGAAGTGAAACAAACCAAATTTTCATTCATAGGAGTGGAATAATTCTGCACCTGTTTACATTTCACACACCTAACCACTGAAAAGTTCATCCATGGCAGTAAGGCTAGCTACCCTATAAATTTCAAGTCACTAGCACAATGCAGAATGCTATCCACAAAATGTAAACTGTGTCATGCAATATCTCAGCAGAAAATTTATTTTCTGACACCTAAACACTATAATTTACATCTGCTGGACATTCTCTCAACACCCTCCAAATTTCAAGTTAAAAGACCAAACTGTTTCTGAGATATTTAATTTAACGTTTTTGCACAGTTAAAAATTCTTTGATTATCAGGGGACATCTGGTCATGACATTTGGGCTATGTGGTCCCTCCCAGAGACATCTGGTCTGGCAAAAATCTGGCTATCTCATCCCACCCTCGCGATCGAAGCTTGCAATCAAAGCATTCTCACGATCAAAGAATTTGCAGGCTCACGATCAAAGAATTTAAAAGTTTAAAACTCTATTTTTTGACATAAGTACATTAAACCACAGGCATGGCCTGATAGAGAGAAGCCCCCTAAGCAAAACCCATCCAGGTTTTACTTCAGAAGTCACCCCTGGGCTGAGATATCTGTTTTTTTCCAACCGCAAACTGAAAACAAATTGGCACCCGTCACGATCAATAAATTTCTCGTGATCAAAGATTCTTTGATCATGAGCCTGCAAATTCTTTAATCATGAGGAGTGACCAGATGGCTAAAACCCCATTCTTCTTTCACAAAATAACTGTATGCACTACAGGAAGCAGAAATCATATAGGGGAAGAGGAAAGTAATGTAACAGAAATTGTGGATACTGAACTACAAGGTGAAGGAGAAATGTTGATAGATCCACTCAAACAGATTAATGCTTATGTTTTAGGAGATTCAATATTAAAATATACAGATAGGTATACATCATGGGGAAACAAGGAACAGGTAACAACTTGTTACTTCTCAGGAGCAAAAATTAGAGATGTGCAGGAAATGTTACTTAATATTGTAAAAGATGAAACAGGAGAAAATGTATTAAGCCTACATTTGGGAGTAAATAATATTAAAAACCAAAACATAAGTAGTATTAGGCAAGAATTTATGAATATAAGAGAGGAAGCAAATAGATTGGGGTGCAAAATATACTTTTCAGAGATATTCCCAGTGCCAAGAGAAAATTCCGATTTTCAGAGTAAAATTAGAGAATTGAATAATTGGATGAGATTATGGACATTGAAGGAGGGGATAGGTTACTTGACTCACTGGAAACAATTTGTAAATGAGCTGAGTTATTTTTGTAGGGATGGGCTGCATCTATCTAAAAAGGGAAGTAGAAAATTGGGACTAGAAATAAAAAAAAGTGTTGGATACTCATTTAAACTGATACATTGGGGGAGAGGGGTACACAAATCGAGGCTTGTTCCTGTGGTTAAACCTATAAGAAATAAAGACCAGCAGACAAATATAGGAAATGGAGAGCTAAATAGTAGGACATATAATGGCCTGAAGGTATGGTCCCTGAATGCTAGAAGTCTAAATTTAATAAAGAAAGCTGAAATGGAAATAAGACTCAAGACAGAGTCAATTGATATATGTAGTATAACAGAAACATGGTGGGAGAAGGATTCCAAGTGGAATAGAGAAATAGAAGGATATGAAATGTTTTCAAAGGAAAGAGGAAGGGAGGAGGGAGGAGGCATTGCTATTTATATAAGGCAGGGAATTAGGAGTACTCTGTATAATAAATACTGTCAACAGGATGAAATAGAATCATTATGGGTAGCAATACAGCAAACACAAACACAAAAGAAACTATTGATGAGTTTATTCTATAGGCCACCTAATTCTAATAGAATACATGATGACTACATAGAAAAAGAGATTAGACAGGTAGCAATGCAGGGTGATATAGTTGTTTTGGATGACTTCAACTTACCGGACATAAATTGGGAAAGCAGAACTGCATAAAATGCTGTGCACAGAAGATATTTAGAAATGATGGAAGAAGTAGGACTAACACAATTAGTTTACAAACCAACAAGAGGAGGTAGTATTTTGTATTGAATTCTAACTAACTGTGAGGAATTAATAACTAGAATAAATATTATAGAAAATATAAGCAACAATGATCATGGGATAGTTCAATTTCACATAAAAAAATGTTAAGGCAAAAAGGTATTACGACAATAAGAAATTATAATAAGGCAAATTTTCATATAAGATTGAAGTTGGAGGAGTGGGATTGGAAGAGTTCATTTAATGATAAAACAGTAGAAGAACTGCTGGAAATATTTAAAAGTAAAATACAAAAGTTGGAAGACAAATATGTCCCTAAAAAGAAATGATATACTAAAAAGGGAAAAAACCTATGTGGTGTGTAAAGGGAATAAAGAAATTATGTAAAGAAAAAAAAAGGCCTATGACGACATGAACAAAAAACTAGGAACAGAGGAGGCCAGCATGGAATATAAAAAATATTGAAGGTGTTAAAATCCAAAATAAAAGCAGAAATGAAAAGACTGGAAATAAATTTAGTATATAGGAAGGATAATGGAAAGGGATTATATTCTTATTTAAATAATAAGAAATTGTCAGGTCAACTAGGATCCTTGCACATAAATGGCAGTGAAGTTACTGAAGTAACAAAAGCGGTAGAACATCTAAACCAATACTTCTGTTCAGTATATGATGACAAGGATAATGAAGAGATCTAAGTTAATGCTAATGTAAAGAAGGAAATACAGATGGATGTTACAAAAGAAAATATTGAAAACATGTTGAAAGGGTTAAAATCTTATAAATTGTCAGACCCAGATCTACTGCATCCTAGGCTGTTAAAAGAAGTTAGTTCACAGATAGCATCCCCATTAGCAAGTTTAATAGGTAGGTCATATTACAGGGGAGATACTGGCAGATTGGAAAAGTGCAATAGTAATACCGATTTATAAAAAAAAGGGGTTAAATACCTCTATGCAAATTATAGACCAGTAAGCCTGACAGCAGTTTTGTGCAAGGTGGCAGAATGCATTCTGAAAGACAAGTTAGATGAAGATCTAAAGGGGTTAAAAGTGAATGATGACAGACAACATGGGTTTAAAAAAAAATAGGTCATGTTTATCCAATCAACTTACATTTTATCAACAAATCAATAAAACAATATACAAAAATAATCCAGTAGATACTTTCTTCATTGACTTTCAGAAGGCATTCGATAAGGTATCACATAACCAACTCATTGCAAAAATGGTAAAAATAGGCACGGATAGTAGATTGATTAGTTGGGTGCAGAGCTGGCTGAGAGATAGAAAACAGGCAGTGAGGATAAGAGATGTTTTGTCAGGTCAAGCGGGGGTCACGAGTGGCATTCCCCAAGGGTCGGTGCTGGGCCCCACACTATTTTCATTATATATAGGAGATATTCATCACAGTATCCAGAACTTTATAGTAAAATTTGCAGATGATGTAAAACTGGGAGGGCAGGTGGGCTCAACGGAAGAAATCAAACAATTGGAGGCCGACTTAAAACAAATAGAGAAATGGGCAAGAGATAATAGAATGACATTGAGTACAGAGAAGTGTAGAGTGATGCATGTGGGGAACAAGAATCCCAAACATGTGTATTACTTAAATGACTATAAGATGGAGGTGACACATAAAGAAAAGGACTGTGGAATAATGGTAGATGAGGGTATGACATTTAAGGAACAAAGGTCAGAGGTTATTAGGAGAATGAATTATATGGCAAAAAATATAAGAAGAAGCTTTATAAATAGATCCAAACAATGTCTTGTACCATTATACAGGGCATATGTAAGGCCCTATTTGGACTACGGATCACCAGTGTGGAGTCCATATATGAAAGGTTAAATAAATAGATTGGAAAGAGTCCAAAGAACATGCACTAGGATGATAGAGTCAGAAAAAGGTAGCAGGTATGAGGAAAGACTGAAAAGGTTGAAAATGTTTAAGTTGGAGGACAGAAGAAAAAAAGGGGACTTACTACAATTATTTAAGATCATGAAGGACCAGAATTAATAGAAGGTTTAGGGATAGAAATAGCGAATAAACCAGAAGGGTTAAGAAGACATAGGCTACAAATAAAAATGGAGATGGTTAAAAATAATTCTAGATATTTCTCTTTTGTACAGAGAACAGCCAGAGTGTGGAATGCTGTTCCAGATTATATTGTCTCTAGTAAAAACTTAGAACAATATAAAAGAGAAATAGATAAGTTAATATGTTTTAGGAATTGAACTGTGCCCACCTTATGGGGAATGGTATAATGGGCCATGGTGCCTTCTTCCATTTCATCACCCAGTATATACATTTTTCCATAGACTTATAATGGGAACTAAAAAGTTTAATAACTTTTGAATGGATTAATATTTTTTCACCAAACAAAACGTGGCATGTTCCTTTCCCCAATCTTTTTCTACATGCCAGGTTTCAGATCAGCATGCCACACAGCGGGCAGGCAGCGCCATGGATAAAAAACAAAAAACTGCCCACAACACAGGCAAAAAGTGCATTTTTCAGTGATTCACTTGGCAAAAACTATACGTCCAACCAAAATGCAATTTGGTAGATCAAGAGATCTATCATACCCCACCGTGCATACCAAATTTCATGCAAATCTATTTAATAGGTCCAACGTTATTAACATGGAAAATGTCAAGTTTAACATTAAAGTGTCTTCATAACCCTAACTATAGGGGTGCGACCACGTCCCAATAATATATATATATATATATATATATATATTTTTGCAAAAAATTTTGTTAATGCATCAGTTAGAGTGTTTACTACAGCAACAAAAGCAGGGAAATGAGGTGTTAGGGTTTCCATCCCTAACATCCCACCCCCACCCTTCAGACACTGACAGGCATCAGGGGTGTGCCTTGGGATCATGGACCCTAATGCTCACCCCATTCCATAACTAAGTAAGCTCAAATGGGTACAGTATACAAGAATGGGGTGAGCGTTAGTGTCCTTGACACCAAGTCCCCCACTGCCTGTCAGTGTCTGCAGGGTGGAGGTGGAGCATTAGAGTTAGAAATCCTAACACCTCTTTTCCCTGCTTTTGTCACTGTAGTAAACACCCTAACTGATGCATTAACAATGCTTCTTTGCATTGAATTTCCTTACTTTTTCAGATTGTTTACTTCTATCCTTATTTCCCTGTGGGACTGCAGAGCCCACCCTTCATAACTGTCCTTATGTCACAGTGTGAGCACAGGCCCCTTCAGATCCTGCACTCCCATTCTCAGGGATTTTCCTTATTTTACTGTGGAAGCTCAGGGTCCTTCAGACCCTGCACAACCATCCCTCCATAGATTCATGAGGAAATTATCAGCTGCATTATTACAGGGTGTGCCTACAGATTACTGCTGTAATCTTCTGATTCAAATTGTCTTTTGCAAAGTATATCTTCTGTTCCTGATTCATTTTTCTCTGCAGCAAAGTGTTTCTTACATGGTAAATCTTCTGAGAAATTATTACAGGTGGTGCTTTACAGGTTTCACAGTTTTATCTGTCATTAGGATAAGCTTTCACTGCTACTGCATTTGTTGCTGGCTGATTGTTTCTGCTCTTACCTCCTTGTTTCTTTCATCCATGGTTCTTCTTTTTCAGCAGGGGAAGGGCCCAGCCACCCATCCCCAACCATCTCACACTACATTCCTTTTACAGGGTAGCAGAGTCATGACATTTCCTGTAGCAAAGCAGGAAAGGGTGGATCAGAGGGATATCCACACAGTGATCTCATTTACAGGGGCACTTGTAATTTAACTTGTTATAACAAGTTATACAAAAACAAACAAACAAAACACAAAATCAAACTATTGCTTTCATTTTCTTCCTTTCAATTACTCTGACCAGGTTATAAACCCAGCAACTTACCTGGAATGGATATCATTAACTGCAGGCACTGTGAAACACTTTTCAGAGGGGCAGTTTTACAGAATTTAGGACACTGTCATACATGTTGGGCCATTGGAGATCTAAGGGCTCAGCTCCAGGCAGCATGGGTAAAGATTGCACACCTCAAATTGCATATTCAAGAGGAAATATATTATAAGAACTACCCACCAATTTGCCAACATCCAAGAGAAGCACCTCGACCGCAGAGGGTAGTTAGTCTGGGAGGTTGGCAGATAGTTAGGAGGGGCAAATCGGGTGCCCCATCACTCGGTGCTCTCTAACAAATCCCTTTTAAAAAACATATAAAAACTACAAACAGGTGTCTGCCTTTATCTCTGAAATCAAGCAAAGGGGCAGAGGACACTGCAGAGCAGGACACTACAACACAGGAGCTAGCATAACAAATCACGCCCAAAACAGGAACAAAAACAAAAATAGCAAAAATGAAATCCAAAAAACTTCTGATCATAGGAGACTCCATGATTCAGGGAGTGGATATGTATCTCCAGCCAGGGGTAATGGTCAGATGTCTCCAAGGTACATCAACATGGAGAGACACTGACTGCATTGCTAAAATTGTTCAGGAAGCAGAAGTAAACACTGATGTCCTGGACTAACGATCTCACCAGCCAGTCAGTTGTGGAGACCAAGGAACACCTAACCAGGCTGGGTGACAAACTATCATCCATTTAATCCGGCATCTCCTTCTCTGAGATCCTGCCAGTCTGGGAGATGGGGACAGATGGATGGAAGGTCAGAGATGGGGAGACAGGGGTGCTAAACATGAGGCTCAAGGGCAGGTGCCAGGAAAAAGGACACAAATTTGTAGGAAACTGGCAACAGTTTTGGGAGCGAAAGTTCTTTAAATTTGATGGACTGCATCTGACTAACGAGGGAGTCAGTGCATTAGGGCAGAAGTTTGATGTCTTTGCAGAATATTTAAACTAGTAAATGAGAAGAGGGGTGCAGCAACCAAAACGTTGTATGGGAAGAACACCCCTCCTCCCTCAGCTAGTGGTCTAACAGGAGTTCAGCATGTTTGTAGTTAATTTGCATCACCAGCTAAGAAAAAGGTCCAGCTCCCAATACAATGCACAGGGGAAATGCTGGACCTTGCCCAACAACTAACCTACTGAAATCTGACCAATGGAAAATCACGTACACAAATGCTCGCAGTCTTGGAAACAAGATCCCAGACCTGAAGGCAATAATGACAGAGGCTAAACTGGACATAGTAGCCATTAGCGAGACATGGTTTACCAGTAACCACACATGGGAGACTTCAGTACCTGGCTATGTATTGTTCAGAAGAGGCCGAGGTGCAAAAGGGGGGGGTGGAGTGGTCCTTTATGTCAATGAAAATATCAAAGCTACAGAAATTCATAATACACATAAGGAGCCACAAGAACTGTGGGTCACCCTGGAAACAGGAAATGGGACAGCCATATGAACTGGGGTTGTGTACAGGCCTCTAGACCAGGGGAGGACATAGACAAATTACTATTAGAAGATATATAAAATATGACAGCTAAAAGGGAGGTTCTGATAATGGGAGACTTCAACATGCCAGATACAGATTGGTCAATACCAGCAGGGACATCTGCCAGAACTAGACACATGGTGGATTCCTTACAGGGGGAAGGCCTCAAACAACTGGTACAACAACCCACAAGAGACAGAGCTATCCTAGATCTAGTACTGACTAACAGGGAAAGGATCACAGATCTCCACGTAGAAGGTCACCTGGGGGCCAGTGACCATCACATGGTATGGTTCAATTTGGCCACTAGAACAAAATCATCCCATTCCAAGGCAAAAATATGAGACTTCAGAGTAGCTGACTTTGATAAGATGGCCACAGAGTTAAGCTAGCCCTGGCAAAAAGAAATACAGGTGAGGGGGTACAGGCAAAGTGGACAAGCATTAAAGATGCAATACTTGAAGCAACATCAAACTGTGTTAGTGAGAAAAGGAAGTGCAAAAGAAGAAGGAAACCACTTTGATTCTCAAACACAGTAGCAGAAAAGGTCAGAGCCAAAAGGCTTGCCTTCAGGAAATAAGGGAACACATCAGGATGAAGATAGGGAGGCATATCAAACTTCCCTAAGGAAGCAGGGAAGGCAGTAAGGCAGGCAAAGGCTCAAACAGAGGAAACACTAGCACAGACAGTAAAAGAAGGTGACAAGACTTTCTATAGATACATTAATGAAAGGATAAAGTCTAGAGGGGGTATTGCTAAGATCAAAGGGGATACGGGGGCATGTGAGGAGGAGGAGGACCATGTAAAAGCATCTATCCTAAATAGATACTTCTGCTCAGTGTTTACTGAAGAGAAGGTAGGGCAGGTACCACAGCTCTGCACCATGGACATGGGGGAGGGAGGTGTACACTAGTCTCTTCACAAAAGAAAGGGTTCTACACGAACTCGATAAGCTGGTGGAACTAGCAGAGCCATTATCAGAACTGTTTAATGAGTTGCTGAGCACAGGAGAGGTCCCAGAAGACTGGAGAAGGGCTCATGTTATCCAGCTCCACAAGAGTGGTAGCAGGGAGGAGGCAGGGAACTACAGACCAGTCAGTCTTACCTCACTAGTGGGCAAGATTATGGAGACACTCCTGAAGGAAAGGATAGTGCAACACCTAGAATCCATAGGAGCACAGGATCCAAGATAGCATGGGTTCACAAAAGGAAGGTCCTGTCAAACTAATCTCATAGATTTCTTTGACTGGGTAACCAGAGTGGTGGACCAAGGGGGAGCAGTTGATGTTGCCTACCTTGACTTCAGCAAAGCTTTCAATACTGTTCCATATAGAAGATAGATTAATAAGCTGGATAGGCTTGGGGTGGGTCAGACATTGGTCAACTGGGTGGCAAACTGGTTGATGGGCAGAAAACTGAGAGTGGTGGTAAATGGTATACAGTCAGAAGAGATGCAAGTCACAAGTGGGGTACCTCAGGGATCAGTCCTAGGGCTAGTCCTCTTCAATATCTTCATCAGTGACATTGCAGATGGACTTGAGGGTAAGGCTTGTCTGTTTGCAGATGACACCAAGATCTGCAACAGAGCAGATGATCCAGATGGGGTGGGTAGAATGAGAAGAGATCTGGATAAACTAGCAAAATGGTCAAAAGAGTGGCAACTGGGATTTAATGCAAAGAAGTGCAAGATCAGCTGGCCCATCGGCACAGCGGTTGGATTTCCGCTTGCAATGCCGGCGATCCGGGTTCGGGAACGGACCCAGGTTGCTGGAGGGCCAGCCGGGAGGGGAAGGATTGAGCGTCCCTAGGACAGCTCTCCTTCCCTGGGGGGAAGGCAGGGTAGCACTCGGCGTATGAGCGGCACCTAGCGGAGGCTGGGTGGCCACAATACGTTGGCGCATAACAGTACGTCAGGATGGGATGGATGCTGGTCGTCATTGCACATTCCCATCCTGCTTAAGAGGTGGGGATAAAAATCCCAAGCCTCGCCGTCTTAATGGCGCTCTGCCCCTGGGAGCCCTAATCAGACTCCGGAGCCGATCCCCCGACTAGTCATAGTTCCGCGGCCCGATATCGGGGGTCGGAGCCACGGCCCCACTCTCTGGGGGTAAGCCAGGGATGACCGAGGGGATGCGGTGATATCCGGAGGTGGGGGCAATAGGGGTCCGTGACCGGAGCAGAGAGTTGACGGGAGCAGTAGGGGCAAAAATAGATAATAGAAAAAAAAAAAGAAGTGCAAGATCATGGACATAGGAAGAGAAACCCTGAAGCCACCTATAGGCTGGGAGGGGAGTTGCTGGCAGTCACAAGGAAAGAAAGAGACTTGGGTGCCATCATCACTGATGACCTGAAATCATCCAAGCAGACCTCTAAAGAAGTAGGTAAGGCTAGAGGGATGTTGGGGTGTATTAGTAGGGGTATCACAAGTCAGAAGAGGGAGGTAATAATCCCTCTTTACAAGACACTGGTTAGGCCCCACCTGGTGTACTGCGTGCAGTACTGGAGGCCACACCTTCACAAAGACATTAACCAAATTGAGGCAGTCCATAGAAGGGCAACCAAAATGGTGCAGGGACTGCATCAGAAAACATATGAGGACAGATTAACTGAACTCAATATGTATACCCTAGTGCAAAGGAGGGAGAGAGAGAGAGGTGATATGATTGAAACATTCAAACATCTTAAGGGCATTAACAAGGTGAAAGGGTCTAACATGTTTCAATATAAGAAAAATAGCAGGACAAGAGGACACAGCATGAGATTAGAGGAAGGCCAATTAAGGGGTAATGTGAGGAAGTTCTTTTTCATAGAAAGGGTGGTGAATGCATAAAACGACCTACCTCAGAAAGTGGTGAATATGAATACAGTGCAGGGCTTCAAACTGGCATGGGATAGGCATAAGGGAGCAATACAGATGAGTATGAATAGTTAGGCCATTGACAGAGCAATGGCCTATGGCACATTCAAAAGGCAGAAAAAGAAATGGGCAGACTGGATGGGCCTTGTGGTCGTTATCTGCCATCAACTTCTATGTTTCTATGTTTTTATTGCCATCTTATTCACCCAGCACATGTACCTGGTAGAGAAAATGTTAAAATCACTTCCAAAACATAATTCTGCACAACTGCAATGCCAATCCATGCCAGAGATGCAGGAATATATTTTGGACAGGATTTGGGAAATGTCAGTTGTATTATTCATGAGATACTGTGAAAAAATGACTATACTGAAAATGTGGAGTCAAAATATTAAAAATGACCAAGGTTATGGTTATGCGTACAAACATTTCAATGAACGCATGTAAGTTAGCCATTTTTAGGATATTTTTCTCCAACTTTTCAACATGGGCTTTTTGGGACCCCACCTCATGAACAGTGGCACTGTTATTTTGTTGTTTCTTCCTGAAAGCTGATTTTGCTTATGATAGTCTAATTCCATGCCACAGGTGTGAAAACATGTTTCTGGCAGGATGTGAGAAATGACAGCCGTACTGTTCATGAGGTACTTGGAAAAATGTCTATGTTGAAAATTTGGATGGAAAATATTAAAAATTGTCAAAGTTAAGCACATGCATAGGAAAACTTCAATGATCGTGCATAACTCGGGCATTGTTTGGTATTTTTGCACCAAATTTTCAATATCGGCTTTTTGGGATCCCACCTCATGAACACTGGCACTGTCATTTCATTAATCTGTCCCAAAAGGTGATTCCACACAGCAACCGCAAAATCACATTATGGGCCTGAATAACAAAACAACAGTAACAGTCTTCATGAAGTGGGGTTCCCAAAAAGCCCATGTTGAAAATTTGGTACAAAAATACCATAAAGAGGGTGCCGTGGAGCATCCAACAGGGCAGAAGTAATATCTTTAGCTCTGTGCAAAGACTGAGAAAAATTCCATATTTTTGTACCATTTTGCCTTCCAGTTAAGTTCTAAAGAGCTGTGTTGGGTGGCGGAACTTTATTGGATTACAATGACCCAAAAAAGCAACAACATGCCAGTACACAGGGGCTAGAATCTTACTTAATTCAGCCTGGATCCAGTGTGTCAGCCTGTCCAGGAGGCCCATCAACATCTTTGGATCTTGCCCAGATTGTTCCTCTACTTACAGAGTTAAAAGAAACCAGTAATGAGATGAAGAAACGTTTAGCAACAATGGATCAGAAGCTTTCAGATCCTGATGGTAAAATCACAGCAAACCAGTTGGTGATCACAGAGTTCACCAGTTCCTCCGAACACCAATCAGAGATTAGTGAGAGCCTGATTGGGATGCAAATTTTCTCCAGACCAAGGTGGAGACTCTGGAGAATGGTTTATGACAGTGGAATATTAGAATTGTGGGTCCCCCCCCTCGGCTGGCTAGCCGCACGGAGCTGATAGCAGCAGTGGAGACACTGATCTTTGATGATTTGGGCTTGCTGCTGAGGGATATGGGGGTTTGGGTGATGCAAGCTTTTGCCATCCCTCCATCCAAGGGCTTGTGGGGGCTCTACTGAATGTCCATTGATGGTCATCGAACTCTTTCATCCTGTGGCCAGGATACCACTGTTACAAGCAGCCCAAAGTAGGGGAGACATAGTTTTGGAGGGCAGCCATTTGGGGTTGTTTCTTGATTTATCCTGTCAAACTTAGGATCAAAAAAAGAAACTGTATTTGGTAAAGAAGACTTTTCTTGCTAAAGGGGTAAAGGCTCAACTGTTATTTCCAGCCAGGCTGCAAATGACTTATAATCAGAAACTGCATATTTTCACAGATCCTGAGGTGGCTAATATTTTTGTGGAAAAGATCTTAGCACAGAAGGAAACTGAGGCCTCTGTACAGGATTCTGATGGGGAACCAGAGTGAAACAGTGGGACTTTGGCTGCTTCCCTATGTTTACAAGGTGGACTTAGTAGTTCTCAAGGATTATGGTTTTCCCTGGGTCACCTTGGTGGATGATCCATGATTAGTGAAATAGGCTGGCAGGACTATTCACTATGTGTGTTCTGTATCCTTTTTGTTTCTATCCTAAGTTCCTGTTATAGCTTGGTAAACTCCTATATGTATATAATGGGACAGGTTAATACTGGTGCCTTAAGCACTGCTCAGTTTGTGAACTTTATGATTACTTGCAGTGTTTCTTCTTCCCCCTGTGTGACCATTATGGGTCCACTATATGCCCAAGGTTAAAAGCTAACTTGACCGAGCCGTGACACTCTTTAATTTAATTTTCCTCTATATATGGACCCCCCCATGACATTTAGATAAACCTGCAAGTAGAAGAGAAGTTTGGCATATAGACTGCTTTAATTATTCTTTGGTGAGAGCACGAACTCCTACTGACTTACTCTCTGATCATATTATTCCTTTTCTTTCTTTGGGTGGTGGTGGTTTCTCATCTGAGGGCAATTTAGCTAGTATTTGATCTATTTTTAAATTGTGTTGAACAGACATTGTTACTTGCTGCTCATTATTAGCATATGTACTATTGTTATAACTGGATGTTGCTGTGGTATGGTAAACACTTCTAAATAAAAAGTAAAAAAAATTATCATAAAATGGCTGATATCTCAACATATGTTCAAAATGCCATTGACAGCCATTATACTGTGCTTACCTTGATTCCTCAGTTTACGGTTCAGCTTTGAGGAGTGCAGATGTGTCCCAGTCCACAGAAGATGACAGCGCACAACCCCTGAGATAAGTATAAGGTAAGGGGGTGTGTTGGGTGGTGGGTCCTCAGTGGGAGATTTGGAGATGGGGGAGGGAGAAAGCAGGGAACAATGAGGGACTGTTTTCTTATTTTCAGGTGAAGTCAAAAAACTTGTCGGGGGACAGTTTTCTTCTTTACAAAAAAAAAACATCTAGGGACACTGGGAATGGGCTCCCCAGTGTCCCATAAGTTGGGGGTCAATACATGTGGACACTGGGAGAGGGCTCCCAAATGTCCCATAAGTCGGGAGGGGATAGATACATGGGGACACTGGAAGTAGGCTCCCCAGTGTACAATAAGTGGGGGGTACAATACATGGGGACACTGGGAGTGGGCTCCCCAGTGTCGCACAACACTGAAGTGGAAGACAGATTTTCAGGACACTGGGAGCCCCACACTGCTGGGGGGGCTAAATAAAAAATCAATAATGAGAGGATGCGGGGGTGCCAATAGACACCAGGGTAATTAAAATGGGAAGTGCCAAAAACGAATGGCTCAAACATGAGTCTGCAGCTGGAAGAACGACTTCCAGCTGTGGCTGCAGAAGTCATGAAAATACCACTGTTCTCATGTAGAGAATGGGAGACAAGTGGTCCTCTCGCTAAGCTAGCACCCAAAATTATGGGAGCTCAATAAACTTGTATTGGGATACAAAAAAAAATTAGAATATAGCTAAACAGGTCCCCATTAATTAAGTTCTGATGGTATTTATGTTGTATTATATTATTGTTTGGCATATTTTCAACACTTGTTTGTCCTCGCTAAGAGGAAAAGAAAATGATTGACACTATAGACCCCTACGATCAATCTAGATACTTTGCGCAAAATACCTCCCTTCTTTTTGAACAAATCGACCGTAGTTTTCGTAAAGTATCATTTGTGCAAAAAAAAAAACTTTCTTGCCTCACATATTAATGTTCTCATATGGAATAATAGGAAAATTTAATAACTTTTGAATGGATTAATATTTTTTTCACCAAACCTTCAAAAGGCACATCTGTGAGCCAAAGGCGTTCTACCCTAAAAATTTCAGACCAAAACCTGAAGCTGTTTGGGAGATCCAGCTGGACAAAGAAATGGCAAAAAACAGAGATTTTTCAGTTTTTTTCAACACTCAGTGTCTCACAAACCACACAGGAGATTCACACAAAATCTGTTTTTTCAAGCAATCTGCCCCTAAAGATTATGTGTGCCAAATGCCATGCAAATCTTTTGAACGGTTCCAGACTTATTAAGTTTCACAAATTCAGGTTTAACATACATGTTACCTTTCACCCTGACTATACTGGCACTACCGTACCAATATAATATATAGGGGATACATGATGGGCATGAGTGTGATATGGCAAATATTGTCACTCCTGCAGAGTGAGCTCTGGATATCTCACTCATGCCAAAGGCACGAGTGAGATAACCAGAGCTCATGATTCAGGAGTGACAATATTTGCCATAGCACATGATCTGCACATCATGTATTTGATTTCTACAATAGAGCTAGGAGTTTCAGAAGTATTGTTATGTTGTCTTGTGTTCTGTTCCTGTTCATGTGTTTGCTCATTCTGTGTGTGAGTTTTTCTGAATGGGCTGGCAGTGTTACAAACTCTGGGAAACAGATGAGTGTGTTTTCCAATGTTAAATGAGTTAGTTTTAGGTAGGAGTGAGAAACAGACTATTTTGTGAAGCTGTATTCTTAGGAAGTCTGGCTGCAGTCAAGTTAAAAGTATCACAGTAATGGTAATGGGCTGAGAGTCAGAGTGTGTGGAACAGCTGGGACTTTTTAGTGGTAATTGAGTTAGCTGCAGGCAGCAGTGAGGAACAGATTGTTCTGTGAAGCTGTGCTCTTTAGAATTCTGGCTGCAGTCAAGATGAGAGTATCACAGTAATGAGCTGGAAGTTAGAGTGTGGGGAATAGGTGAGTGTTTTGTAATATTAACTGAGTTAGCTACAGGCAGCAGTGAGACGTCTCATGTAGTTCTGCATTTGTGTCTGTGGTAACAGCACAGGTGTTTCTTGTATGCTGAGGGGAAAGCTGCCTAGAGTGATGATATCAGTGACCTTTGTGTGACCTGTGTGTGTAAATAGCTGATGTCATCACAGTAGAGCAGAGGGTAAAAATATCATACTGCAGTGGATGATACACTGTTTTATCTCACTCATTTATCAATCACCCCTATTGTGTGTGCGTGTGTGTATATAGATACATATATACAGCATATATTGTACACACACATACTGTACATACATATATGAAATCTCTTACAGTTTTCAAATCTACCAAAATGCTTGTCTGAAATTAAGACACAGATTCAAAGTCGACAAACATTTGAAAATCTCCTTTGAGAGAAATAGAAGGTCTTATTCATGCCATCAAAAGATGCATATGGTTTAATTATTTATGAGAGAAATGGGTTGCTACCCTTCTGGGAAACCATTGCTTCAAAAAGATGGTTAACATATTCAACATGGCAAATTATCATGAAATAAAATAAATGTCAACATTTTAATGCTAATTAGACAAAATTGAAATTTACATGGACTGGTCAGTAAGCACAGGGTTGGTTGAAAGCTGACATATGTATCATTCTATCTATCTATTTCTAATCCCTTGGGAATATTTAAGAAATGGTGATAAACCAGATGTATATTATATATTTCTTAGCTTGCTGTCTTGATAGAATTTTATTTTATACCTCTGTTTCTTTTTAACCTAATTCTGTTTCAACAATTTTCTGTATCAATTGTAATTTTTTCCTTTCGTGAGTTGAACAATAAACTTTTTTTGACAAACTGACCTACGTTGTTAACTTATTTGGGGCCAGAGGCAAGTAGGAACCAACAAAATAAGTACGGAGATATAAACAAAATGGCAAATACTGACATAAGGATCAATGGTGGGAGCCAACAGAGTAGGAGTGTGAGGGAGGTTGAAAGGAATCTGTATGTTTGTGCAATGTTTTACACTGCCTGCATAGAAACATAGACTTTGACGGCAGATAAGGACTGCTTGGCCCACCCAGTCTGCCCATTTCTCTACCTGTTGGATAAGCTGCCGACTCTAGTTAACCAATAGCCTACTTCCTCCTACCCCCCCACTATAATTGCCTTATGTCTGTCTCATGCATTCTTGAATTCCCTCACAGTTTCTGACCCCACAGCCACCTCAGGAAGGCAGTTACAACTGTCCACCACTCTAGATGAAAAATATTTCCTCACGTTGCCCCTGAGCCATCCCCCCTCTATCTTCAAATTGTGTCCCCTTATTCTTGCACATCTCTTTTTCTGAAAGATGCTACCCTCTTGAACTTTGTTGATTCCCTTGAGGTACTTGAAAGTTTCTATCATGTCTCCTCTCTCCCTCCTTTCCTCAAGGGTATATATATTAAGCTCTTTTAGTCTCTCTTCGTATGGCTTCTGTTGCAGACTAGA
Organism: Neoceratodus forsteri; assembly: GCA_016271365.2. NCBI lineage: Eukaryota > Metazoa > Chordata > Ceratodontiformes > Ceratodontidae > Neoceratodus > Neoceratodus forsteri. Next base: position 1,389,802,429 of record CM028130.1, on the reverse strand, counting down.
GATGCAGTGAAATTAAATTCTGCTGGCAAAGTGAACATGAAGTGGTCACTTTGCATTGTCACTCCACCACGCAGAGTGGCCAAAGCAAAAGGCTCACTTCGCCTTGTAATTATTACTTTGTGTTGCTATTCAGTGTTAATGCAAAATAAGGAAGAGTGACAACAATATTGGCAGCACCTCACACACACAGTCACCATTATTAATGTGCATCCCCAAAATGCTACTGTCTTGTGTCCAGAAATTTCCCCAGTGCTGATGAAGTGAAATGAGAGCATAACAAGAAATGCAGTCTGCCAGAATTAATGGCGCACTCAGTCATGTGTGCAGTGGTCACACACAGCCAACAGAATTAATGTGCATCCCCAAAATGCTACTGTCTTGTGTCCAGAAAATTCCCCAGTGCTGATGAAGTGAAATGAGAGCTTAACAAGAAATGCAAAGTCTCCCAGAATTAATGGTGTACTGCAAAGTGTAAATGCACAGACAGATTAAGATTGTGCTATGCAATCAAAAGATGTAGATACAAAGGCACAACAACACCTAACCAGTGCTCACAAGTCACAAATCCAAATCCGGAAAAGAATACCTTTTGCCGGTCGGGGGTGTAGTGCATGGAAGTAACAGTCCACTGCCAGTAAAGATACCACAAAGCAGTATAAAAAATTCATGTAGGTGCGGTGGATAGCATGTTCACACTGCTGCAATTACTCTGTGGCACAATAAAAGGTGTCTGATTTGATGGCATGCATCACACACATACACTCACACACACACACACACACACACACACACACACACACTACAAGTAATGCATAGTAAATTGAAAACCTTTAGTAATATAAGCAAATGTTTTAAACAAACTGAAATTATACACTGATGCACCACAACAATCAGCAAAAAAAAGTAAAGAATTACTGAAAATATTACTGTGTGTACATTAACACAGTTATACAGAAAAATATAACCAAAACAGAAAAATTGCCTTTTTCTCCTAGTTAATCTACCTACATCACAGATGCCCCTCCCCAAAGCACACTTCACAGGTGTCAGCGTGGCTCAGTTGGTAGCACATCTGCCTCTGGACCAGAAGGTCATGGGTTCTTGTCCCACACCAGGATTGGACTTGCACCTCAAAATCGCTGGCATCCGAGTGCAGTATTGGGGGTGCTGTACTGCTGGGGTGTACCGTCCTTAGGATGAGACATTAAACCGAGGTCCCTTCTACCCATCCTGGTGTTGTCCTGGAGGGTGTCCAGGTGGAAGTAAAAGAACCCAGGGCACTCTTCGCAAAGAGTAGGGAACATTCCCGGTGTCCTGGCCAACATTCCCCTTCCCGTAAACTGGTTCATGCAATTATCCAGGCTGTGTGTGGGTGATGATGTGTGATATGGCCGCCACCACACATTCAGTCACTTTACTACCAGTCTAGCATTGCTTGTAAAGCGCTTTGGATGTATGAAAAGCACTATATAAATGCTGATTCTTCTTCTTCTTCTTCACAGTACACAGACTGACTGTTCTAAATTAACATTCAAAACCTACACACAAACAATAAACACTCGATGATATGAGGACTGGAGTGTTTCGTACAACTGATGTACTAAATGTTGAGCAAAAAAAATGGCTCAAAAAGGCTTTTTTAACAGCTTTTAGAGGATTTGAATCGCAGAGCTCTGAGAGGAAACTGTCTCCATCTTCCACTACACACACTACATAGAACTGAGGTTGTGCAGAACAATCTAGAGCCCATGTGACCTGCAATCCCTTGAAGCACTGCACTATTCTCCTTGGAGCTCAATTACAAGGCAAAGTGATGCGAAGTACAATGATTTCAATGTACTTCGCCTTAAAATTGATGGAGAAGTGGTTCGGGGAAGGTGGAATAACATGAAGTCATTGATTTCAATGGACTTCGCGTTCCTCATTATAACACGAAGTACTCCGCTTCGCTGGCACTTCGTGGATTCCACATTACTCAGCTAATCACTCCACAGAGCGAATTTCGGCCACTTCACCCACCACTATTGCAGACTCTGCACCATTTTAGTTACCCTCCTCTGGACTGCCTCCATCCTATCTATGTCCTTGTGAAGATGGGGTCTCCAGAACTGCAAACAGCACTCCAGATGTGGTCTCACCAACTGTCTGTACAGAGGGATAACAACTTCCTGTTTTCTACTGGTGATGCCTCTCCCTATGCATCCCAGTATCCCCCCCAGTTCTCCTTACTGCCTTCTCACATTGCTTGCCTACCTTAAGGTCATCTGATATGACTACCCCCAGGTTCCATTCCATTCCATTTTTATGACTGTGGGCAGAGCCAACAGGAGTATTGCATATACAAAAGGAGTGATGTCATGTTTTCTGTCCGTGGAACTGACTGAAGGTGTAAATAGTCTCCTCTGCCTTACCCTCCTCCAAGAAATGTTTTCTGCCCTCAAATAAATACACTTTCATGTTAGTCAATGGTTGCAGGGTACTTTTTTCTTTCTTAAATGGGTGGTACAAGAACTGGAACCTGAGTAGTGGGAGGCAGCATTGTTTTTTTGGGGGAAGTCAGATCCAACCCATCTCCACCAAGAAGCTCTTAAAAATCCAGCCCACCTTTTTTTTATTCATATGGGAGGGGCATGAGGTGGCTCCTGTCATGCTGAAAGAAGAGTCACTAGTTTGGTATCTGGCCAAGGAACAAAACAAATCTGTGGAGTCCCTGTATTTTGTTAAGGACTAGGAGAACAGATAATACTTAATGCATTCAAACTGACTTAAAAACCCTTGGACAAATGATTATCAGAGTCACCTGGTGTCTCAAAAGGAAAGACTCAGCTTTCAGGTATTTCTTAAATATTTATATACTAAAAACAAAGTTCAGCTTTTGGGATTAACTGTATTTGTTTACCATATTCTATCTATCTATCTATAGTTTGTCTTTTTAGTAGTTGGTGTTACTAATGCATTTAGAAATACATTTTTAATTATCTTTACAGATAAATCATGCAGGTTCATGTACTTGGTGTAAACAGTCTGAGATGAAATGTATTTTGCTTTTTTCCTGACTCAGTTTCTATCAGTGAAAAGAAAGACTACAACAACTATCAGAGCTGCCATCCACCTAACATTCCTGCTAAGTTTATACTCCTTGGAACCTGTTTTTCCAGTTTCTGTGCCTGTGTGTAGTATATAGGAAGCTTTAGAGCACTGTTTTTCTTCTGGCTTTAGGAGTTAATTGAGGCCACAGAAAGTTAAAGGAGAAGTCCAACCAGAATGTGCAAAAAACATATGTTATGTAGAGTGTTTTGATATGTATGTTAAATCATAGAGTGTCCATCCCTCTGTCTGCTATTAGGAGTTTTTCCTAAATTAGCTTGCTAGCTGTATGGTAGTTTTACGACCCCTTGGGATCTCCATAACAAATAGTTTTATTGGCTTTCTTTCTTCTATGATGCCCCCTGTCTCATGTGACAGTGATGTAGCCACGCCCTTAGAATTAGCATATGTACTGCTTTAAAATTAGTTTAGCAACAGCAGAGCCTTGTAACTGTTCTTATCCAGGGAGCACAAATGTCAACAGTTAGTTTAGCAGATACCTGAGAGCAAGCTAACTGGGGTTTCTGACAGACAACAGCTACTAAATAGCTTTAATTCACTACTTTTGTTTTCTCTGTGCATCAGGTCTAGCTAGCAGGAGTGTTTTAACACCAAAAACACAAATAATGAATTAGAGCTATTTAGCAGCATCTTGTATATTTATTATCTATGATTGCCTGTTTTGGATGGTCCTTTATTTGCTTTTGAATATCCTTATCTTGTAGCAGGGAGATGTTTAGCCTCCAAAATGAGGTTTCCCTGAGTGTCTACGGCCACCTCTTCTGCTTAAAGGAAAAGTCCACCTAAAACTTGAAAAAATATATGTTGTGCAGAGTGTTTTAATTTGAATGTGAATTTCTAGTGTTTCCTTCCCTTTGACTGGTTTTAGGAGTGTTTCCTAAATTAGCCTGCTAGCTTTATGCTAGTTTTATGACCCCTGTGGATCTTCATCCCTGATAGCTTAATTGTATTTATTGTTCCCACAGTGCATCTTGTCTCATGTGACTGTGATGTAAGAGAGACCCAACATTCAGCACACAAATGCCAAACAAACTGAATATCTTGGAAGCTTTACAAGCTTCACAAAAATTACCAGCAGCAAAGTTTTTCAGGACGGTAAGACCTTTACGATGAGGGTGGTCACCAAGCTGAATTCTACAGATTTTAAAATCTAGCCATCTCTACTGTTGTGAACTGATTGTAAAGCAATGCTTTCTGCTGGATTTATGGTCTCTGCTACATCACCGTCACATGAAACAAGGTGCATTGTAGGACAAAGAAATACAATTAAGCTATTTCATATGGAGATCTCCAGGGGTTGTAAAACTACCCTAAACCAAGCATGCTAATTTAGGAAAAACTCTTCTTAGCAGACAACAACTTAACATACAAATCAAAACACTCTGCACAACATATGTTTTTGCAAGTTTTGGGTGGACTTTTCCAATAACCTTATAAGGATTGCAAATTACTGCCCTAACCAGCACTTTGTCCTCTCATGATTTAAAAACAGATAAAACCCACCCCACCCATTTCATCCCACTACATTCCTAACTAGGAATACCATAGGTGGGGTAGATACCTGGATGCCCAGTCAAGTACTCTAATGGATAATAATAGGTTAGGGGGAAGAGTCTGCCTTTATCCTAGATCCACAGAAAGTTTATGGTGTAAGAGCTGCTCCCTGGAAAGTTATCTGGTTTTGGGGGTGGGGGTTGCCACAAGTGGAATTGTACTTCACGGATGGGGGAGCTCATAACAACAGAAGTGGCATGTTTGCGTTAAAAGCTTAGTGGTATGGATGTAGAAACACCAGTATTTAAGCATGACTTTGGTAGAGGATTAATTGTGACAGGGGGGAGTGAGTCTTGATATTTTAAACATAATGATTTTCTAAAACTTCAGCCTTCAATGAGTTAGACTTTGTAGCCATCTGTACAGTATATCACTAAGCCACATGCAGTAGGGTATGGGTAAAACCCAAAGCACCAGACCCAGGCCAGAGCTGTAAAATCTGGGCTGGGCACGGCTTATGCAAATATTGCTGATCTGATGGAGCAGCAACAAAAGATAAACTATACAATACCCTCAATAACACACCTACCCCAGTTTACATTTACCTGATGCCTATTTTTAGGCCTTATATAGTAATATCTTCCTTCAAGAGAACAGCTTGTAATGAAATGTGGCATTTGGGCATATGCACTTTTATATTATATGAATTTTGTGTGTGAACTGTATATCAGTCTCTAAAAAAAAAACTTTCGTTTATCGTCCATGTTGTCACAACATATAGTTGTCTCAGCAATGTTTTCAATTAGGGTACAGTACCTTCATGTATATTATGGCCTGGTTCTGTTGAGTTCATTGCTATAACAGTGCATAGAATAAATTGCAAAACATATAGGTAACTATAATACAGATGGTGGCATTATTTTTAATTATACAAAGGCAAGGAAAAATGTAAGAAGCTGGTTGACTGCTGACCCATTGAAACAGTGATGTTATTACACAATAACATCACCGTAGCTTTGGATTTGGATCATTCATTGCATTTTCTCTTAAGAAATATTTTTCCACACTAACAAAAACATCCTTTAAATTCTGTATATAACAACAAGCCATTGTATAGTTGCAATAAGGCACTCCTGGGTGTGTGTTATCGTGTAATAACGTCACTCCTGGGGTGATGGAAGCACTCAGCTTCACCTCTGCCTAAATATGCCCTTTCTCAATGTACTGTACTTTGATTCAGTTAGTGTATGCAACAGCCTTCATGTAAACACTCTGGGCTTCTCTTTGACTCCTGATGTCTATTTGCTTTAGCTATTGTATATTGTTTGAACTGCTTTGGTCTTCTCGATGTGGTGCCTGTGTAAATGAGTATCTGACTCAAAGGTTTGTAAATCTGATATTTTTTAAATAAATAAATGTTTATGTTTAAGCCCATGAAACACCCTCATCTAGTTAATGCATTCACAGTCATAGTGGCTCTGCCAAAGTTTGTTATTGTTGCTAGTACCTCCCCCCAATATGTACATTTCACCTGGGTTTTTGTTTCCCAGGTGCATTACTTTGAACTTCTTTGCATTGAATCTAAGCTGCCATACTTTTGACCATTCCTCCAACCTTACCAAGTCCCTTATTATCCTTTCCACACACCCCCTTGTGTATCAACCTTATTGTAGATCTTTGTGTCATCTGCAAAGAGGCATACTTTTCCTTCCAGGCCCTCACCAATGTGTCCTACAAAGACATTAAAGAGGACTGGTTCCGGTACTGAACCCTGCGGTACCCTACTAGTAACCACCCTTTCTTCAGAGTGTACTCCATTTATTATTACCCTCAGTGTCCTGTTGTGCAGCCAATTTGTTACCCAGGTTACCACCATAGGACCCACTCCCAGACTGGTTAACTTGTTTATTAATCTTTTGTGTGGGTCATTGTCAAATGGCTTGCTAAAGTCTAGGTAGGCCATATCCACAGCCCCTCCCTGGTCTACTTCTTTGGTCACCCAGTCAAAGAACTAAATTAGATTGACCTAGTCACTCATCCAAGTCTCTGTCATTGTGTGCCTTGTTTCCAATTGCCAGATAAGTTGAAACAGCATATTTCTATATTTGTAATCCCCGTGTTCGTTTTCCAACCCTCACGCCATTTTCAGTGATGCTCAGTGATGCACAGGCACTTTCAGTGATGTATGTGCCTCACCAGTAATCAATTGGCTGGTTGGTTCAGTGACATTCTGGAAGCAGCAGGACGAAATTGTGGTCTGAGCTTTCACTCCTATCATTGTGGTTTCTGGTTAGTTTTATGTTGTGCTTTCTTTCACTAACTCAAAATTATTAGTGCAGTCCACGTTATTTGTTGTTGTAACACTGGCTATGTAGTGGACCAATTTCAAGCAAGGAAGTCATGTTTGTTTGCACCTCTTCAATACATGTTTTTCAGCTTATTTATAGCAGTTATGTTGTTTTTTTGGTGAAATTTTCCAATCAACTCAAAAACATTTATGCACAGCTCAGTGCTGCCACTTATTTCCCATTCTTTCAATTGCGATAGCCATCCCCCAACCCTGCAACTGGACCTGACGAATGACAGTAGTTTTGAGTTTGTAGACTTAGTTGAAAAAATGTCACAGAGTAACACTGCGTACTATGGGGCAACAAGTGCTGTAAAACGGTAGTTATGTATCTGCTGTACCATCCTTGTATGGCAAATGAGTGAGGGTGTAATGATGAATTCCCCCATGCATGAACACAAAATCACAAGTAGACAGCATCACTGCAGTATACATGTTTTGTCCATTGAATGTTATGGAGTACACAGCAATTTTGATGCCAGCAGTCTGCTGAAGAGGCTGAGGATATTTTGAAGCAATTGTAGAAAATAAATTGTTGTGTTGGTGGTAGTGGGAGCATTAGTGAACAATTGTACTACTTCACATATTGCCCCAACACCCACCAGTATACGGAATTATTAAATAACTGCAAGTGCCTAAGCATGTCATGCATCTCATGCCCCTCCAACATTCTTCAAATCCTCTGTTTCAGCATTGAAGTGTAACTGTATGAAATCTGCATCATAGTCACATAGATTTTGATGGAGAATGAATGGATAGGTGCAAATGCCTTATAAACTTTCATGCCATCAGACCACTCAGTGTAATGCAGAACCACAACCAGCAAACCTGCCCTTGCTTGACATGTCTCCACTAATAAAACTTATTGAAAAGCAAGAGGGGTTTCTGCATTCTGCAGCAATTGTGTAGTGAGGATGTAAGCTATTGCTGAAACTAAAGTTCTGCATTGCACAGCGGACTCTGACGTCATGAAAGTATCAAATTTAGTAATGATTATGCATTATTTCACTGCATTCTCCTGACACCTTCCTGTGTGACCATGACTCTGCTGTCTTGTGGTGGTCATGCATGGCCACTCAGGTTGCCAAAAGATCCTACACATGCTGTGACACTATTTCTCTTTTGTAGTCTTATCCTGTAGTATGGCTTGCCCTTCTTTTCAAAACATTTCTGTGTGCATTGCTGAGGTTACCTTCAGATGCTTCTTTGCTTATCACCAAGATGCTGGCTACAGAAGTACTTGCTCCTATGCAGTTCTCCATGACCCTCACACTTTGAAGTGAATACTGAAGTAGAGTGTTTTTTTTCAATATTCATGCCTTTTCCAGGTCTCCCTCCTTTTGGTCCACTGTGTCTCTTATGAGACTTGCAATTACACCCCACCCATTGATAGTGGTTTCCTTATATTCTGAAAGAATTACTTTTCCCATTGTGTAACTGTCTGTGCAAATACTATCATATGAAATTGCCAGCAGAAGCCAGTAACATTCTTCAAAGAGACAACTTCCTCTTGCATTTCTTTCCACCTTGCCACCACCCATTAGTTGAAATAGTGACTTCTGAAGTCCCTGCTGAACCAGCCCCCTTCTGGTGCCTTGAACCTGGCCAAGTGGGACTTCTTCAAAGCACCACTGTGTTTGTCACTGTGCCATGTTCCCCATCACACACAGGTGCATTGAACTTGTCCGAGTGGGCCTACTTCAACGCACTGCTGTGCTCACTACTGTCCCATGGTCCTGAACACACACACCACTGCCTTGATCCTAATGGAGTGGGCTCTTCTTTAATGCAGCACTGTGTTTGTCACTGTCACATGGTTCCCTCTACACACCGGTGCCTTGAACCTGGCTGATTGGCTCTTCTTCAACACACTGCTGTGTTTTTCACTGTCCCACAGTACCCAACACTCACACTGGTGCCTTGAACCTGGCCGAGTGGGAGTACTTCAATGCACCACTGTGCTTTTCAATTTCTCATGGCCCCAACACCCCAGACTGATGCCTTGAACCTGGCCAAGTGGGACTTCTTCAAAGCACCACTGTGTTTTCACTGTGCCATGTCCCCCATCACACACAGGTGCATTGAAACTAGCAGAGTGGGCATACTTCAACGCACCGCTGTGCTTGTCACTGTCCCATGGGCCACATCACATACACTGGTGCCTTAAACCTGGCCAAGTGAGCCTTCTTCAATGCATTGCTATGCTTCTCACTGTTCCATGGTCCCCACCACACATACCGGTGCCTTGAACCTGGCCGAGCGGGCCTACTTCAATGCACCGCACTGCTTTTCACTGTCTTATGGTCCCAACACTCCACACCGGTACTTTGAGCATGGCTAAGTGTGCCTAGTTTAATGTGCAGCTGCGATTGTAAGTGTTCCACAGTCTCCCACCACACACACTGGTGCCGTGAACCTTTCTGAGCGGGCCTTCTTCAATGCACTGTGATGTTTTTCACTGTCTCAAGGTGCCCACCACAATCACAAGTGCCTTGAACCTGGCCGAGTAGGTCTTCTTTAACACACCGCTGTGCTTTTCACTGTCCTACGGTGCACACCACACACACTGGTGCCTTGAACATGGCCAGTTGGGCATTCTTCAACACACTGCTTTGCCCACCACACACAGCAGTGCATTAATCCTGACCAAGAGGGCATACTTCAATGCATCGCTGTGCATTTCACTGTCTCATGGCCTCAACACCCCACACTGGTGCCTTGAACTTGGCCGATTAGACCTTCTTCAATGCATTGCTATATTTGTCACTTCCCATGGTCCCCACCACAAACACCAGTACCTTGAACCTGGCCAATTGCGCTTTCTTCAAAATACCGCCGTGCCTTTCACTGTCCCGTGGTGCCCAGCACACACATCGGTGCCTTGAATCTGGCAGAGTGGGCCTTCTTCTACTCACCGCTGTGCTTTTCACTGTCCCATGGTGCCCACCACACACACCAGTGCCTTGAACCTGGCTGAGTGGGCCTACTTTAACACATCGCTGTGCTTATCACTGTCTCATGGCACCAACACCTCACACCGGTGCCTTGAACCTGGCTAAGTGGGCCAACTTCAATGCAGCGCTGTGCTTTTCACTGATTCATGGCCCCAACACCCCACATCGGTGACTTGAACCTGGCTGATTGGACATTCTTCAATGCACCGCTGTGCTTCTCACTGTCCCACGGTGCCCACCACACCAACAGGTGCCTTGAACCTGGACTAGTGGTCCTACTTCAATGCACCACTGTGCTTTTCACTGTGTCATGGCCCCAACACCCCACACCAGTGCCCTGAACCTGACTGAGTATGCCTACTTCAATGCACCGCTGTGCTTGTGGCTTTCTCATGGCCCAACCACACACACTAGTGCCTTGAACCTAGCATAGTGGGCATTCTTCAATGCACCACTGTTTTTGTCACTGTTCCACGGTCATCACCACACACACCGGTGCCTTGAACCTGGTCTAGTGAGCCTACTTCAACCGACCAGTGTGCTTGTCTGTGTCCCACAGTCCCCACCACAGACACCAGTGCCCTGAACCTGGCAAAGTGGGCCTACTTCAACACACCACTGTGCTTTTCACTGTCCCACGGTGCCCACCACACACACACCCGGTGCCTTTAACCTGGCCCATTGGGCATTCTTTAATGCACTGCTGTGCTTTTCACTGTCTCATGGCCCTAACATCCCACACGACTGTCTTGAACCAGGCTGAGTGGGCCTACTTCAATGGACCGCTGTGCTAGTCACCGTCCCATGGTCCCCACCACACACACTGGTGCACTGAACCTGGCCAATTGGGCCTTCTTCAATGCATTGCTGTGCTGTTCACAGTCCCATGATCCCCAATAAACACCCGGTGCCTTATACCTGGCCAAGTGGACCTATTTCAATGTACCACTGTGCTTTTTACTGTCTAATGACCCCAACACCCCACACCAGTGCCTTGAAGCTGGCTGAGGGTGCCTACATCATCGCAACCCTGTGCTTGTGGCTGTCTCATGGCCCCACCACACACACACCAGTGTCTTGATCCTGGCCGAGTGGGCATTCTTCAATGCACCTGTGTGTTTGTCCCAGTTCTGTGGTCCCCACCACACACACCAGTGCCTTGAACCTGGCAGAGAATGCCTAGCTCAATGCACCACCGTGCTTGTCACTATCCCATGCTCCCAACCAGACACACCGGTGCCTTGAACCTGGCCAAGTGGGCCTTCTTCAATGCATCACTGGTTTGTCAGAGTCCCATGGTCTCCAATATACACATCGATGCCTTGAACCTCGCTGAGTGTGCATCCTTGATTCCACCGCTGTGCTTTTCACTGTCACACGATCCCCACCACTCACACTGGTGCCTTGAACCTGACCGAGTGGGTCTATTTCAACACACCGCTGTGCTTTTCACAGTCTCATGGATCCAAAACACCCCACACTGGTGCCTTGTATCTGGGCAGGTTGACTTACTTCAACGCACTGATGTGTTTATCACTGTCCCACGGTCCCCACCACACACATTGGTGCCTTAAACCTAGCCGAGTGGACCTTCATCAAAACACCGCTGTGTTTGTCACTGTCAAATGGTCCCTACCACATACACATCGGTGCCTTGAACCTGGCCAAGTGGGTCTACTTCAACGCATCATGGTACTTGTCACTGTCCCATGGTCCTCCCCACCACATAAACCAGTGTCTTAAACCTAGCCGAGTAGGCATTCTTCAATGCACCACTGTGTTTCTCACTGTCCAGTGGTCCATGCCACACATACTGGTGCCTTGAACCTGCCTGAGTGGGCATACTTCAACACACTGCTGTGCTTTTCACCATCTCATGGCCCCAAAACCCCACACCAGTGCCTTGAACCTGGCCGATTGGGCCTACTTCAATGCATCACTGTACTTACCACTGTCCCACTGTCCCCATCACACACACCAGTGCCTTGAACCTGGCCGAGTGCACCTTCTTCTATGTACCACTGTGCTTTTCATTGTCCCACGATGCCCCCATACACACTGGTGCCTTAAGCCTGGCTGAGTGGGCCTACTTCAATGCATCACTGTGCTTTTCACTGTTTCATGGCACTAACACCCCACACCGGTGCCTTTAACCTGCCTGAGTGGGCCACCTTCAAAACACCGCTGTGATTTTCTCTGTCTCATGGACCCAACGCCCCACACCAGTGCCTTGAACCAGGCCAAGTGGGCCTACTCCAACGCACTGCTGTGCTAGTCACTGTCCCATGTTACCCACCACACACCGGTGCCTTGAACCTGGCTGGTTGGGAATTCTTCAATGCAACGCTGGGCTTTTCACTGTCCCACGGTGCCCAACACACACACACACCAGTGCCTTGAACCTGGTCAAGTGGGCCTACTTCAATGTACCAATGTGCTTTTCACTATCTCATGGCCCCAACACCCCACACCAGTGCCTTTAACCTGGCCGAGTGGGCCACCTTCAAAAACACTGCTGTGCTTTTTACTGTCATATTGCCCCAACAGCCCACACCGGTGCCTTCAACCAGGCCAAGAGGTCCTACTCCAATGCATTGCTGTGCTGGTCACTGTCCCATGGTCCCTACAACACACCGGTGCCTTGAACCTGGCCAATTGGGAATTCTTCAATGCAACGCTGGGCTTTTCACTGTCCCATGTTGCCCACCACATACACCGGTGCCTCGAACCTGGCTGAGTGGGCCTGCTTCAAACACCACTGTGCTTTTTATTGTCTCATGGCCTCAACACCCTACACCAGTGCCTTAAACCTGGCCGACTATGCCTACTTCAATGCATCGCTGTCCTTGAGGCTGTCTCTGAGTCCCAACACAAACACCAGTGCCTTGAACCTGGCCAAGTGGGCATTCTTCAATGCACCGCTGTGTTTGTCACTGTCCCATGGTCCCCTGCACAGACACTGGTGCCTTGAACCTGGCCAAGTGTGACTACTGCAACCCACCACTGTGTTTGTCAGTGTCCCATGGTCCCCACCACACACACCAGTGCCTTGAATCTGGCCGAGTGTGCCTACTTCAATGCACAGCTGTGCTTGTCACTGTCCCATGGTCTCCATCAGACACACAGGTGCCTTGAACCTGGCCAGGTGGGCCTTCTTCAATGCATTGCTGTGTTTGTTACTGTCTCCTGGTCTCCACCACACACACCAGTGCCTTGAACCAGACAGAGTGGGCCTGTTTCAATACACCTCTGGGCTTTTCACTGTTTCATTGTCCCAGAACACCCCACACCAGTGCCTTGAATCTGGCCAAGTGGGCCTAGTTCAAGGCACTGATGTAATTGTCACTGTCCCATGGTCCCCACCACACACACACCGGTGCCTTAAACCTAGCTAAGTGGGCCTTCATCAATGCACCACTGTGCTTGTCAGTGTCCAGTGGTCCCCACCAAACACACCGGTACCTTGAACCTGGCTGAGTGGGCCTACTTCAACACATAGCTATGCTTTTCACTGTCTGAGGGCCGCAACACTCCACACCAGTGCCTTATACCTGGGCGGGTGGGCCTACTTCAGTGCACCACTGTACTTGCCACTGTCCCACGGTCCGCACCACACACACCAGTGCCTTAAACCTGGCCGAGTGGGCCTTCTTCAATGCACTGCTGTGCTTTTCACTGTACCATGGTGCCCACCACATACATCAGTGCCTTGAACCTGGCCGAATGGGGCTTCATCTATGCTCTGCTGTGCTTTTAAATGTCCCACGGTGCCAACCAGACACACCAGTTTAATGAATCTGGCTGAGTGGGCCTACTTCAACACACCACTGTTCTTTTCACTATCTAATGGCAGCAAAACATCTGACACTGGTGCATTGAACCTTGCCGAGTGGGCAAACTTCACTGCACCGCTGTGCTTTTCACTGTCTCATGATCCCAACACCTAACACTGGTGCCTTGAACCTGGACGATTGGGCCTTCTTCAATGCACAGTTGTGCTTTTCACTCTCCCACGGTGCCCATCACACACACCTGTGCCTTGCATTTGGCCGAGTGTGCCTTCTTCAATTCATCACTGTGCTTTTCACTGTATCATGGCCCCAAACTCTACACAACAGTGCCTTGAACCTGCCGAGTGTGCCTACATCAACGCAGCCCTCTGCTTGTGGCTGTCTCATGGTCCAACCACACACACCAGTGCCTTGAACCTGGCAGAGTGGGCATTCTTCATTGCACTGCTGTGTTTTTCACTGTCTCATGGTCCCCACCACACACCGGTGCCTTGAACCTGGCCGAGTAAGCCTACTTCAACCCACCACTGTGCTTGTCAGTGTCCCACGCTACCCAAAACACACACACCAGTGCTTCAAACTTGTCCAAGTGGGCCTTCTTTAATGCACCGCTGTACTATTCACTGTCCCACAGTGCACACCGCATACACCAGTGCCTTCAACTTGGCAGAGCTGGCTTACTTCAATGCACCACTGTGCTTATCACTGTCCCATGGTTCTTACCACACACACCAGTGCCTTGAACCAGGCCAAGTCAGCCTTCTTCAATGAACCGCTGTGCTTTTCACTGTCCCACGGTGCAAACCCCACACACTGGTGCCTTGAACCTGGCCGACTGGGCATTCTTCAACACACTGCTGCACATTCCACTGTCCCATGGTGCTCACCACACACAGCAGTGCCTTGAACCTGGCTGAGAGGGCATAGTTCAATGCACCACTGTGCATTTCACAGTATCATGGCCCCAACAACCAACACCGGTGCCTTGAACCATGCCATGTTGTCCTACTTCAATGCACAGATGTGCTCATCACTGTCCCATGGACCTAACCACACATACAGGTGCCATGAACCTGACCAACTAGGAATTCTTCAATGCACCGTTGTGCTTTTCACTGTTCCACTGTGCCCACCACACACACTTGTGCCTTAAACGTAGCTGAGTGGGCCTACTTCAATGCACCACTGTGCTTTTCACTGCCTCATGGCTCCAACAACCCACACCAGTGCCATGAACCTGGTTGAGTGTGCCTACTTCAACTAACTGCTGTGCTAATGTCTTTCAACACTGTGTCGGTGACTGTCTCATGGCCCCACCACATATACTGGTGCCTTGAACCTGGATAAGTGGGCATTCTACTATGCACCGCTGTGTTTGTCACTGTCCTATGGTCTCCACCACACACATCGGTGCCTTGAACCTGTCTGAGTGGGCCTACTTCAACACACCGCTGTGCTTATCACTGTCCCATGGTCCCGACTACACACACCGTTGCTTTGATCCTGATGGAGTATGCTCTTCTTCAATACACCGCTGTGCTTTTCACTGTCCCATGGTGCCCACCACACGCAGCAGTGCCTTGAACCTGGCTGAGAGGGCATAGTTCAATGCACCACTGTGCATTTCACAGTATCATGGCCCCAACGACCAACACCGGTGCCTTGAACCATGCCATGTTGTCCTACTTCAATGCACAGATGTGCTTGTCACTGTCCCATGGACCCAACCACACATACAGGTGCCATGGACCTGACCAATTGGGCATTCTTCAATGCACGTTGTGCTTTTCACTGTTCCACTGTGCCCACCACACACACTTGTGCCTTAAACATAGCTGAGTGGGCCTACTTCAATGCACCACTGTGCTTTTCACTGACTCATGGCTCCCACAACCCACACTGGTGCCATGAACCTGGTTGAGTGTGCCTACTTCAACTAACTGCTGTGCTAATGTCTTTCAACACTGTGTCGGTGACTGTCTCATGGCCCCACCACATACACTGGTACCTTGAACCTGGATAAGTGGGCATTCTACTATGCACCGCTCTATTTGTCACTGTCCTATGGTCTCCACCACACACATCAGTGCCTTGAACCTGTCTGAGAGGGCCTACTTCAACACACCGCTGTGCTTTTCACTGTCCCATGGTGCCCACCTCACACAGCAGTGCATTGAACATGGCCCAAGGGGCATACTTCAATACATCATTGTGCATTTCACTATCTCATGGTGCCAACACCCCACACCAGTGCCTAAAACCTGGCCGAGTGGGCCAACTTCAGTGCACCACTGGGCTTTTCACTGACTCATGGCCCCAACACCCCACACCAGTGCCTTGAACCTGGCTGATTGGACATTCTTCAATGCACTGCTGTTCTTTTCATTGTCCCACGGTGCCCACCACACCAACAGGTGCCTTGAACCTGGCCGAGTGGTCCTACTTCAATGCACCACTGTGCTTTTCACTGTGTCATGGCCCTAACACCCCACGCCAGTGCCTTGAACCTGACCAAGTCTGCTTAACTCAATGCACCGCTGTGCTTGTCACTGTCCCATGCTCCCCACCAGACACACCAGTGTCTTGAACCTGGCCGAGTGAGTGGGTCTTCTTCAATGCACCACTGTGTTTATCAGTGTCCCACGGTCCCCAATACACACACCGATGCCTTGAAGATGGCCGAGTGTGCCTTCTTGATTGCACCACTGTGCTTTTCACTGCCACACGATCCCACCGCACACACCTGTGCCTTGAACCTGACCGAGTGGATATATTTCAAAACACCGCTGTGCTTTTCACTGTCTCATGGCCCCAAAACATCCCACACCAGTGCCTTGAATCTGGCCATGTAGGCCTGCTTCAATTCACTGCTGTGCTTATCACTGTCTCACAGTCCCCACCACACACACCGGTCCCGTAAACCTAGCCGAGTGGGCCTTCATCAATGCACTGCTGTGTTTGTCACTGTGAAATGGTCAGTACCTCACAAACCAGTGCCTTGAACCTGGCCGCGAGTGGACATTCTTCAACACACCAGATGGTTTGTCACAGTCCCTTGGTCCCCACCACAGATGCTAGTGCCTTGAACCTGCCCAAGTGTGCCTTGCTTAATGCACCGCTGTGCTTGTCACTGTCCCTTGCTCCCCACCAGACACACAGTGCCTTGAACCTGGCCTAGTGGGCCTTCTTCAATGCACAGCTGTGTTTGTCACTGTCCCATGGTCCCCAATACACACACTGATGCCTTGAACCCGGCTGAGTGTGCCTCCTTGATTGCATCGCTGTGCTTTTCACCTTCACACGATCCCCACCACACACACTGGTGCCTTGAACCTGACCGAGTGGGTCTATTTCAACACACCGGTGTGTTTTTCACTGTCCCACGGTGCCCATCACACACATCTGTGCCTTGAATCTAGCTGAGTGGGCCTTCTTCTACTCCCTGCCATGCTTTTCACTGTCCCATGGTGCCCACCACACACAGCAGTGCATTAAACCTGGCCAAGATGGCAAATTTCAATGCACCACTGTGCATTTCACTGTCTCATGGCCCCAACACCCCAATCTGGTGCCTTGAACCTGACAGAGTGGGTCTTCTTCAATGCACCGCTATGTTTGTTACTGTTCCATCTTCCCTACCACACACACCTGTAGCTTGAACATGGCCTAGTGTGCCTACTTTAATGTATCGCTGTGCTTATCACTGTCCCACGGTCCTCACCACATAAACCAGTGCCTTGAACCTGACCGAGTGGGCTCTTCTTCAACGCACCACTGTACTTGTTACTGTCCCATGGTCCCCCATCCCCCACACATTGGTGCCTTGTATCTAGCTGACTAGGCCTACTTTAAGGCACTGCAGAACATATCACTGTCTCATGGTCTCCAGCACACACACCGGTGAACTGAACATGACCGAGTGGGCCATCTTCAACGCATCACTGTGCTTTTCACTGTCCCACAGTGCCCACCACACACACTGGTGCCTTTAACCTGACCGAGAGGGCCTACTTCAATGCACCACTGTGTTTTTCACTGTTTCATGGCCCCAGCACCCCACACCAGTGCCTTGAACCTGTCCGAGTGGGCCTACTTCATCACATCACAGTGCTTGTCACTGTCCCGCGGTTCCCAAGACACACACTGGTGCCTTAAGCCTGGAAGAGTGGGCCTTCTTCAATGCACTGCTGTGTTTGTCACTGTCCCATGATCCCTACCCCTCACACACACCTTGCCTTGAATCTGGCCGGCTGGTCGTTCTTTAATGCACTGCTGCGGTTTTCACTGTCTCACAGTGTCCACCACACGCGCCGGTGCCTTGAACCTCTCCAACTTGTCCTTCTTCAGCACACCGCTGTGCTTTTCACGGTCTCATGGCCACAACACCCCACAGCAGTTAATTGAACCTGGCCAAGTGGGCCTTCTTCAATTCACTGCTATGCTTTTCACTGTCTCCTGACCCCAACACCCCATAATTGAGCCTTGAACCTGCAAAGTGGTCCTACTTCAATGCACAGCTGTGCTTCTCACTGTCCCATGGACTCCAGTACACATACTGGTGCCTTGAACTTGACCAGTTGGGCATTATTCAATGCACCACTGGGATTTTCACTGCCTAGAGTGCCCATCACACACACTTGTGCCTTGAATCTGGCCTAGTTGGCAGACTTCAATGCACCACTGTGCTTTTCACTGTATCATGACTCCACAACATACACCAGTGCCATAAACCTGGTCGAGTGTGCATTCTTCAGTGCACCACTGTATTAGTCACTGATCTATGGTCCCCCCCACAAACATCGGTGTCTTGAACCTGGCTGAGTATGCCTTCTTCAATACACCGCTGTGCTTTATACTGTCACATGGTGTGCACCCAACACACCGGTGCCTTGAACTTGGCCGAGTGGGCCTACTTCAATGCACTCCTGTCATTATCACTGTGCCATGGTCCCCACCACACACACTGGTCCTTTGAACCTGACAGATGGGCTTTTCTGCAATGCACCATTGTGTTTGTCACTGTCACATGGTTCCCACCACACACACTGGTGCCTTGAACCTCCCCGAGTGGGCCTAACTCAATGCACCTCTGTGGTTTTCACTGTCCCACAGTGTCCACCACATGTACCAGTGCCTTGAACCTGTCTGACTGGTCCTTCTTCAGCACACCGCTGTGCTTTTCAATGTCTCATGGCCATAACACCCCACACCGGTTAATTGAACCTGGCTCAGTGGGCCTTCTTCAATGCACCGCTATGCTTTTCACTGACTCATGACCCCAACAGCCCACATCAGAGCCTAGAACCTGCCAAGTGGTCCTACTTCAATGCACAGATGTGCTTATCACTGTCCCATGGACTCCAACACACATACCAATGTCTTGAACTTGCCCAATTGTGCATTCTTCAATGCACCCCTGGGATTTTCAATGTCCCACAGTGCCCAACACACACACTTGTGCCTTGAACCTGGCCTAGTGGCAGACTTCAATGCACCACTGAGCTCTTCTCTCTCTCATGTCCTCAACAACCCACACCGGTGCCATGAACCTGGGTGGGTTTGCCTACTTCAACGCACCGCTGTTCTTGTGTCTTTCAGCACTGTGACTGTGACTGTCTCATGGCCCCACCACATACACCGGTGCCTTTAACCTGACTGATTGGACATTCTTCAATGCACCACTGTGTTAGTCACTGTTCCACAGTGCCCACCCCACACACTGGTGCCTTGAAACTGGCTGACTGGGCATTCTTCAACACACCACTGCTCATTCTGCTGTAATATGGTGCCCAGCACACACAGCAGTCTCTTGAATCTGGCCGAGAGAGCATAGTTCAATGCACCACTGTGCATTTCACAATCTCAGTCACACATAACAGTGCCATGAACCTGACCAATTCGGCATTCTTCAATGCACCACTGTGCTTTTCACTGTTCCACTGTGCCCACCACACACACTTGTACCTTGAACCTTGCTGGGTGGGCCTACTTCAATGCACCACTGTGCTTTTCACTGTTTCAAGGCCCCAACAACCCACACTGGTGACATGAACCTGGCCGAGTGTGCCTACTTCCACGAACCGCTGTTCAAATGTCTTTCAACCCTGTGGCTGTGATTGTCTCATGGCCCAAACACATACACCAGTGCCTTAAACCTGGCAGAGTGGGCATTATACAATGCATAGCTGTGTTTGTCACTGTCCTATGGTCACCACACACAACGGTGCCTTGAACCTGTCCGAGTGGGCCTATTTCAACACACCGCTGAGCTTATCACTGTCCCATTTTCATGACCACACACACCGTTGTCTTAATCCTGATGGAGTGGGCTCTTCTTCAGTGCAGCACTGTGTTTGTCACTGTCCCATGGTCCCCACTACACACATCGGTGAGTTGAATCAGGCCAACTGGTTCTTCTTCAACACACTGCTGTGTTTCTCACTGTCCTACGAAGCCCAGCACACACACTGGTGCCTTGAACCAGGCCAAGTGGGGGTTCTTCAATGCACCGCTGTGCTTTTTCAATTTCTCAAGGCCCCAACACCCCACACTGGTGCCTTGACCCTGACCAAGTGGACCTTCTTCAAAGCACCGCTATGTTTGTCACTGTGCCATGGTTCCATCACACACAGGTGCTTTGAAACTGGCTGAGTGGGCCAACTTCAATGCACCGCTGTGCTTGTCACTGTCCCATGGTCCCCATCACACACACTGGTGCCTAGAACTAGCCAAGTGGTCCTACTTCAATGCATAGCTGTGCTTCTCACTGTCCCATGGACTCCAACACACATACCGGTGCCTTGAAATTGACCAATTGGGAATTATTCAATGCACCGCTGGGATTTTCACTGTCACACAGTTCCCATCATACACTCTTGTGCCTTGAACCTGGCCTAGTTAGTAGACTTCAACTCACCACTGTGCTTTTCACTGTTTCATGACCCCAACAACCCATACCGGTGCCATGAACCTGGCTGTGTGCCTACTTAAATGCACCAGTGTGCTTGTGTCTTTCAGCACTGTGTCTGTGACTGTCTAAAGGCCCCACCACATACACCGGTGCCTTTAACCTGGCCGAGTGGGCATTATTCAATGCACCGCTGTGTTAGTCACTGTCCTATGGTCCCCACCACACACATTGGTGTCTTGAACCTGGCTGAGTAGTCCTTCTTCAATGCACTGCTGTGCTTTTCACTGTGTCCCGGTGCCACATCACACACCGGTGCCTTGAACCTGGCTGAGTGAGCCTACTTCAACGCACCTCTGTGTTTATCGCTGTCCCATGGTTGCCACAAGACTCACCGGTGGCTTGAACCTGACTGATGGGCTCTTCTTCAACACACCACTCTGTTTGTCACTCTCCCATCATCCCCACCACACACACCGTTGTCTTGAACCTGGCCAATTGGCTCTTCTTCAACACACTGCTGTGTTTTACACCGTGCCACAGTGCCCATCCCACACACACTGGTGCCTTGAACCTGCCCGGGTGGGCCTACTTCAATGCACCACTTTGCTTATTACTGTCCCATGGTCCCCAACACACATACCGATGCCTTGAACTTGACCAGTTGGGCATTCTTCAATGCACCGCTGGGATTTTCACTGTCCCACAGTGCCCATCACACACACTTGTGCCTTGAACCTGGCCTAGTTAGCCGACTTCAAGACACCGCTGTGCTTTTCACTGTCTCATGGCCCCAGCAACCCACACTGGTGCCATGAACCTGGCTTTGTGCCTACCTGAATACACCGCTGTGTTTGTGTCTTTCAGCGCTGTGTCTGTGACTGTCTAAGGACCCCACCACATACACCAGTGCCTTGTACCTGACTGAATGGGTCTACTTCAATGCACTGCTGTGCTTATCACTGTCCCATGGTCCCAACCACACACACCGGACCCTTGAAATTGACGGATGGACTTTTCTTCAATGCACCACTGTGTTTGTCACTCTCCCACAGTGCCCAACACACACTTGAACCTGGACGAGTGGGACTTCTTCAACACACTGCTGTCCTTTTCACTGTCCCATGGTGCCCACCACACACACCGGTGCCTTGAACCTGGCAGAGTGGGCCTACTTCAATGCACCGCTGTACTTATCACTATCCCATGGTACCTACCAAACACAATGGTGAGTTGAACCTGGCCGAGTCAGCCTTCTTCAATGCACCGCTGTGCTTTTCACAGTCCCACAGTGCCCACCACACTCACCAGTGCCTTGAACCTTGCCAAATGGGCATTCTTCAGCACTCTGCTGCATGTTTCTCTGTCTCACAGTGCCCACCACACACAGCATAGCCTTGAACCTGGCCAAGAGGGCATACTTCAAAACACAGCTATGCGTTTCACTGCCTTATGGGCCCAACACCACACACTGGTGCACTGAGCTATTCCAAGTGTTCTGACCAGGCAAAGTGGGACTTCTTCAACACATCGATGTCCTTTTCACCGTCCCACAGTGGCTACCACACACACCAGTGCCTTGAACCTGGCCGACTGGGCATTCTTCAACACACTTCTGTGCTTTTCACTGTCCCATGGTGCCAACCACACACAGCAGTGCATTAAACCTAGCTGAGATGGCATACTGTACATCAATGCACCGCTGTGTATTTTAATTTCTCATGGCCCCAACATCCCACACTGGTGCATTCAACCAGGCAAAGTGGGACTTCTTCAACAGACTGCTGTCCTTTTCACTTTTCCACTGTGACCACCACACACACTGGTGCCTTGAACCTGGCCGGTTGGGCATTCTCCAACACACCACTGTGCTTTTCACTGTCCCACAGAGCCCACCACACACACTGGTGCCTTTAACCAGACTGAGAGAGCCTACTTCAACACACCGCTGTGTTTTTCACTGTCTCATGGCCCCAACACCCCATTCCGGTGCCTTGAACCTGTCCAAGTGGGTCTACTTCATCACACCACTGTGCTTGTCACTGTCTTATGGTCCCCACCACACACACTAGTGCCTTAATCCTGGAAGAGTGGGCCTTCTTCAATGCACTGCTGTGTTTGTCACTGTCCCATGATCCCCTACAACACACACCTTGCTTTGAACCTGGCCGACTGGTCCTTCTTCAATGCACCTCTGCGGTTTTCACTCTCCCACAGTATCCACCACACATACTGGTGAATTGAACCTGTCTGACTGATGCTTCTTCAGCACACCTCTGTGCTTTTCACTGTCTCGTGACACCAACACCCCACATTGGAGCCTTGAACCAACTAAGTGGTCCTACTTCAACTCACGGCTGTGCTTCTCACTGTCCCATGGACTCCAACACAGATAGCGGTGCCTTGAAGTAAACCAACTGGGCATTCCTTCAATGCTACCATGGGATTTTCACCATCCCACAGCGCCCATCACACACACTGAAACCTGGCCTAGTGGCAGACTTCAATGCACCACTGTGCTTTTCACTGTCTCGTGGCCTCAACAACCCACACCGGTGCCATGAACTTCGCCGAGTGTGCCTACTTCAACGAACTGCTGTGCTTGTGTCTTTCAACACTGTGTCTGTGACTGTTTCATGGCCCCACCACATACACCGGTGCCTCTGACCTGGCCAAGTGGGCATTCCTTAAAGCACTGCTATGCTTTTCACTGTGTAGTGACCCCAACACCCCACATCACAGCCTTGAACCAACTTAGTGGTCCTACTTCAATGCACAGCTTTGCTTCTCACTGTCCCATGGACTCCAACACACATAGCGGTGCCTTGAAGTAGACCACTTGGACATTCTTCAGTGCTACCATGGGATTTTCACCATCCCACAGTGCCCATCATACACATTGAAACCTGGCCTAGTGGCAGACTTCAACGCACCACTGTGCTTTTCACTGTCTCATGGCCTCAACAACCCACACTGGAGCCATGAACCTGGCCGAGTGTGCCTATTTCAATGCATCACCGTACTTGTGTCTTTCAGCACTGTGTCTGTGACTGTCTCATGGCCTCACCACATAGACCGGTGCCTTTGACTTGGCCGGGTGGGCATTCTTCAATGCACTGCTGTGTTAGTCACTGTCCTATGGTCCCCACCACACAAATCAGTGTCTTGAACCTGGCCGAGTAGTCTTTCTTCAATGCACCGCTGTGCCTTTCACTGTCACACAGTGCCCACCACACACATCAGTGCCTTGAACCTGGCTGAGTGGGCCTACTTCAACTCACCGCTGTGCTCATCACTGTCCCATAGTCCCCACCACACACACCGGTGCCTTGAACATGATGGATGGGCACTTCTTCAATGCACCACTGTGTTTGTCACTCTCCCATGGTCCCCTCTACACACACCGGTGCCTTGAACCTGCCCTAGTGGGCCTACTTCAATGCACCACTGTGCTTATTACTGTCCCATTGTCCCCACCACACACACCAGTGCCTTGAACCTGGACAAGTGGGAGTACTTCAACGCACCATTGTGCTATTCAATTTCTCATGGCCCCAACACCCCACTTTGGTGCATTGTACCAGGCAAAGTGGGACTTCTTCAATGCACCACTGTTTGTCACTGTCCCATGATCCCCACCACACACTCCAGTTTCTTGAACCTGGCCGAGTGGGCCTACTTCAATGCACCACTGTGCTTTTCACTGTATTGTGGCCCCAACACCCCACGCCAGTGCCTTCAGCCTGGCCGAGTGAGCCTACTTCAACCCACCACTGTGCTTGTCAGTGTCCCATGGTCTCCACCACACACACACACACACACACACACCAGTGCCTTGAACCTGGCAGAGTGGGCCTACTTCAATGCACCGCTGTTCTTATCACTGTCCCATGGTACTTACCACACACAATGGTGAGTTGAACCTGGCCGAGTTGGCCTTTTTCAACGCACCGCTGTGCTTTTCACTGTCCCATGGTGCCCACCACCCTCATCGTTGCCTTGAACCTGTCCGAATAGTCATTCTTCAACACCCTGCTGCGTGTTTCTCTGTCCCATAGTGCCCACCACACACAGCATTGCCTTGGACCTGGCAAAAAAGACATACTTCAAAGCACAGCTGTGCATTTCACTGTCTCATGGCCCCAACACCCCACACTGGTGCATTGAACCAGGCAAAGTGGGACTTCTTCAACACACCGCTGCCCTTTTCACTGTCCCACAGTGTCCACCACACACAATGGTGCCTTGAACCTAGCCGGCTGGGCATTCCTTAATGCACTGCTGTGCTTTTCACTGTCCCACGGTGGCCACCACACACACTGGAGCCTTGAACTTGTCCAACTGGGCATTCTTCAACACACCACTGTGCTTTTCACTGTCCCATGGTGCAAACCACACACAGAGTGCATTGAATCTGGCCAAGATGGCATACATTAATGCACCACTGTACATTTCACTGTCTCATGGCTCCAGCACACCACACTGGTGCCATGAACCTGGCAGAGTGGGCCTCTTTAACGCACCACTGTGTTTTTCACTGTCCCACCCTCCCCACCACACACACCAGTAGCTTGAACCTGGCTGAGTGGGCATACTTCAACGAACTGCTGTGCTTATCACTGTACCATGGTCCCTATCACACAAATCAGTGCCTTGAACCTGATCAAGTGGGCTGTTTTTCAACACACCACTGTGCTTGTCACTGTCCTATGGTCCCCCATGCCTCACACACTGGTGCCTTGAACCTGGCCGACTGAGCCTACTTTAATGCACCGCTGCACTTGTCACTGTCCCATGGTCTCCACCACACACACCCGGTGAATTGAACCTGGCCAAGTGGGCCATCTTCAATGCACCACTGTGCTGTTCACTGTCCCAAAGCGTCCACCACATACTCTGGTGCCTTTAACCTAACCGAGAGGGCCTACTTCAATGCACCGCTGTGTTTTTCACTGTCTCATGGCCCCAACACCCCACACTTTTGCCTTGAACCTGTTCGAGTGGGCCTACTTCATCACACCACTGTGCTTGTCAGTGTCCTATGGTTCCCACCACACATAATGGTGCCTTAAGCCTGGAAGAGTGGGCCTTCTTCAATGCACTGCTGTGTTTGTCACTGTTCTGTGATCCCTGCAACACACACCTTGCCTTGAACCTGGCCCGAATGGTCCTTCTTCAATGCTCCTCTTTGGTTTTCACTGTCCCACAGTGTCCACCACACGTACCAGTGCCTTGAACCTGTCTGACTGGTTCTTCTTCAGCACACCGCTGTGCTTTTTACTGTCTCTTGGCCACTACACCCCACACCAGTTAATTGAACCGTGGGCCTTTTTCAAAGAACTACTGTGCTTTTCACTGTCTCGTGACCCCAACACCTGACATTGGAGCCTTGAACCACCAAATGGTCCTACTTCAATGCACAGCTGTGCTTTTCACTGTCACATGGACTCCAACACACATACCGGTGCCTTGAACTTGACCAATTGGGCATTCCTCAATGCACCACAGGGATTTTCACTGTCCCACAGTGCCCATCACACACAGTTGTGCCTTGAACCTGGCTTAGTTGGCAGACTTCAACGCACCACTGTGCTTTTCACTGTCTCATGGCCCCAACAACCCACACTGGTGACATGAACCTGGCCGACTGCGCCTACTTCAACACAGCGCTGTGCTTGTGTCTTTCAATATTGTGTCTGTGTCTGTCTCATGGCCCCAGCACATACACCTGTGCCTTTAACCTGTTTGAGTGGGAATTCTTCAATGCACTGCTGTGTTAGTTACTGTCCTATGGTCCCCACCACACACATCAGTGTCTTGAACCTGGCCGAGTAGGCCTTCTTCAATGCACCACTGTGCTTTTCACTATCCCATGGTCCCCACCACACACACCTGTGCCTTGAACCTGACAGATGGGCTCTTCTTCAATGCACCACTGTGTTTGTTACTGTCCCATGGTACCCACCACACACACTGCTGCCTTGAACCTGGCCGATTGGCTCTTCTTCAACACACTGCTGTGTTTTACACTGTCCCATGGTGCCCATCACACATAAACTGGTGCCTTGAACCTGCCTGACTGGGCCTACTTCAATGCACCACTGTGCTCATCACTGTCCTATGGTGCCTAGCACACACAATGGTGCCTTGAACCTGGCCGAGTCGGCCTGCTTCAATGCACTGCTGTGCTTTTTACTCTCCCATGGTGCCCACTACACTCACCGGTGCCTTGAACCTGGCTGAATGGACCTTCTTCAACACACTGCTGCATGTTTCTCTGTCCTATGGTACCCACCACACACAGCATTGCCTTTAACCTGGCAAAGAGAAGAAAAAGAAGAATCAGCATTTATATAGCGCTTTTCATACACAGCATCCCAAAGTGCTTTACAAGCAATGCTAGACTGGTAGTGAAGTGACTGAATGTGTGGTGGCGGCTATATCGCCCATCATTACCCACACCTAGCCTGGATAATTGCATGAACTAGTTTTATGGGAAGGGAAATGTTGGCCAGCACACCGGGAATGCTTTCTGCTCTTTGCGAAGAGTGCCCTGGGTTCTTTTACTTCCACCTGGACACCCACCAGGACAACAACAGGATGGGCTGAAGGGACCTCGGTTTAACATCTCATCTGAAGGACGGCACACCCCAGCAGTACAGTACCCCCCAATACTGCACTCGGATGCCAGCGATTTTTAGGTGCAAGTCCAATCCTGGTGTGGGATGAGAACCCACAACCTTCTGATCCAGAGGTGGATGTGCTACCAACTGAGCCCACTTGGTCAGGTTCAACTTTGTGCTTCAGTCATGGCGGAGTCATGTAAATAACAAGTGAAGTCCGGGTGAACAGAAAGAAATGGAAGACATGGGACCAGCGATACAGCAACCTTGTAAAATTGTAATTGCTGTATCACTACATGACTCGGAATACAACCGAAGAACTGATCACTGCAACTATGGTTTTACTCACAAGACAGGATGAAGCAGGCAGACCATGACAATCAAGTAATGCATATTTCAAAGTTCAGCTGTGCATTTCACTGTCTCTTGGCCCCAACACCCCACACTGGTGTCTTGAGCCATGTGCTTATCACTGTCCCATGGCCCCACCACACACCGGTGCCTTGAACCTGGCCGATTGGTTCCTCTTCAACACACTGTTGTGTTATTCCCTGTGCCATAGTGCCCAACACACACACCAGGGCCTTGAACCTGGACGAGTGGGAGTACTTCAACGCATCGCTGTGCTTTTCAGTTTCTCATGGCCCCAACACTCCACACTGGTGCACTGAACCAGGCAAAGTGGGACTTCTTCAAAGCACCGCTGTGCTTGTCACTGTCCCATGGTCCCCACTACACACACCAGTTTCTTGAACCTGGCTGAGTGGACCTACTTCAACGCACCACTGTGCTTTCCACTGAGTCATGGCCCCAACACCCCACACCAGCGCCTTGAGCCTGGCCAAGTGTGCAAACTTCAATGCACCGCTGTGCTTGTGGCTGTCTTATGGCTCGGATGCAGTCAGTGTAAGTGATCCATCTACCCAGCACACACCAAGATAAAGAAAACAGAGTGAATCACAAATGCTTAAAAGTACTGTTGCATACAGGATAGACCATGTTGTCTCCCCATGATGCCTACTTATATTCCTGTGACATCGCTGTTTGAGAACTCAGGCATCATCCTGCCTAATCCTGCAGATGCACTATGAAACTGGTCTGCAGTACATCAATGCCTAAGAACTGTGGTACACATGATGTGATCAGCCTTCTGTGCCACTAAGAGGAATGACATGCAAATGTTGAACTGTGTCCAAAACTTGACCTGATACACATGACAACTTTGTGCTTCAGTCATGGTGGAGTCACGTAAATAACAAGTCAAGTCCTGGTGAACAGAGAGAAATGGAAGACATGGGACCAGCGATACAGCAATCTTGTAAAATTGTAATTGCTCTATCACTACATGACTCAGAATACAACCGAAGAACTGATCACTGCAACTATGGTTTTATTCACAAGACAGGATGAAGCAGGCAGACCATGACAATCAAGTAATGCACATTCTTTGGGGGATTCAGTGTTTTGACACGTAATAAGTCATTACAAGTCCTGCCACTTGCCCACGATCGATGGTGTCATTGTAATAAACAGGAAGAACAACTTCTGTCAATGGTTGTGTTTCGATAACGCTGTTTACAGTACTCCCACTAAGTGATTCCCTGTACTGTGACAACAGTCTCTAAATGTTTTTATTTCAACAGATGTCACTTCCTGGTGATACAGTGTTCTGTGCACACAGTAAGGCAACATGTGCTTTATTTTCTGCAACATACTCATTCAACGGCACTGAAAATGAACATTTCTGTTCTCTGCGATCTTGACGTTTTCATGTCAACAAGACATGGAACTGGTTGAGGTTGCATGGAAGCAGTGGTGGCAAATAGAAGGCTTGGATGTCCAGGTGGAAGAGGTACACTTCTCACCAGTGGCTCTATGTCACACATTCTTCTACCAATTATGTCTTTCTGGTTATTGGGGATGTACTCATAATGCTTTCTCTCCTTCACTGGCACAGCACTCCACTGTTTTGTCCATTTGGAAAAGTGCCTTGTGTGTCTGGAGAAGTACAACACGTAATTAGTGACACTAATGATACTCACACTATGCCTTTCTTTTTAAAGTTTCTGTGTTTCCCACAACAACCCTTGCTGTACCTAACTCTCCTGCCCTTCCCCATGTCCAACCAAGGAGTCCACCCTACCATGAAGTGAAGGTTTGCTGTTAAGGGATGTGGCTGGGGGCACCCCTATCCACCCACCACCTACTCCAAGGATTCAAGACTTTGTCGGGGACATGTGCGTTGGTGTTGCCATCTGAGGGAATAACAAGTATCAGGCACTTGTGTGGCTCTTGCTATGGATGATGTTCTTTGAATGTCCACCCACCGAGTGCAAAGTTGTATGTGACAGAACAACTTACATCTATACTGCCATTGATGGAGCTCATGGACCATGCCACATGTTTGATGATGTCCGCTGTCATCCAACACACGGGACATAGAAACTGCCATCCACCAGCATGACCATCGTAGTCGAACATTCCTTTCATGGTTGCATTACTGCCACACAGTCACATCATGTGAACTACTGACATCACATCCTGTTTGTACTTTGTCCAGTGGTCATTCACCTCTTATCAATATTTACAAACAGACTTGTCTGTAAATGATGTGACTGTGACCTGGAGGGATACAGACACTGTCATGTGACACAGTCATGCTGACCAAGGTGAATGTTACATTCATGCATGTTATGTTTTAACATGAGTATTGAACATGGTACTGGCATGGAACTTCAACATGAAAGAGGATAACAGTGTACTAAAAGGCACTTTCAATATTCAGTGTTTTCTATCAGTTTTCCAATGACAACATAAAGAACATGCACAACCAGGGGTATCCACAGCCACCACATAAGTCAATGTGTGGAATGAGGAAAAAATCATCAGTGATTATTGCAGCATACTGCAGTACTTATTGGTATGGTACATGTACTGCAACCATACTGTAACATTCCCCGACCACCGCCAACCATTCATACCCAGAAAAGTGCATTGAATGAACTGCATTCATGCAAGTGGACCTTTGCATCTCAAGTTGTTTCCCTGGTAATTATGATATTTGACACTGTGGTTCAGAAAGGAAACTGTACATAGACACGTGTTTGTGTCACCACTGTTGTGGAAAGCGAGGATATAATATGTATGATGACCATTCATAATTCGAGCACACAGGGTTCAGAGATTGGGCATTGCTTGCATTGATGAACATCTGGCATTATCAACAGAGCTTCACACTTGTTACTTGCTGAATCTCACCGGCATCATTTCGGACATATGGCCGATGCACATGATGGTTATAGTCAATGGCTGCCAGGAGATTGTGAGCCAGTTAAACCTCATTCCTGCACTAAATAAAGTGACAAAGGTAGTAAATAAAGTGAAGTATGAAATATAGATCACCTCCCTCCCATCAATGAACCAGTGTAACAGCAAAATATGCTCAATGTCTGTCTCACATTTAAACTTAAAACTGACAGGGACAACAGTCTATCTGTGCTTCCATTACATAAATAGAATGCCGTCAAAATACGGCAGCACTGATATCAGTAATTACGAATGCACTCTTCATACATACTGCAAGTAGTGCATTTAACAGATTTCATTTGACACATGTTACATCAGTAAGCAGATTACAAGCTAAGTATACTTTGTTGCTTACTGGCAGACTTACTTGTATGCAAATCGTTTACCGGCGTACATAAGTATATGATTATTTAACGTTTCAAGATCACTGGTAGACCTAGTGGGATACAAAAACATGACAGGGTGACAGCACTGGGAATCATTTCAACAGTCATTCATTCCACTGCATCATGTACCACAGTCTGAAATTAACATGCTGGATATACTTTCTAACACTGCATAACATATTTTATTTTCTTTCAATAGTGTAAAGGAGAACTACCACCAAAGTGGAAGCACTGACCGCTGCAGAGACTGGTGCTTCAATGTTCTGGTCCCCCCCTGCAGTCACCGTGACAAACCAGTACTTTTATTACCTCATCACTCGTGAAATGCAGCGAATTCCACGGTGGACCCAGCATTTTGAAATATGGCACCATGGAACCACCATGATATTGCTGGAAATGTCTCAAGAACATGACATTTCATTGCCCCAGACTTAATACAGTCTCTATGTACAGAAAACTAACCGTGTCTGTATCTTCAGTACCCGGTGCTATTTTGACATCATTTAACTGAATCCCATGGGTATGCCTGACATATACATGGGATTCACTAAAAGTATGCGAAAATAGCAGCGGGTACTGAACATACAGACATGGTTATTGTTCTGTACATAGACACTGTATTAAGGCTGGGGTAATGAAATGTCATGATCTTGCAATGTTTGCAGCGATATCGTGTTGGTTCCGTGGCACCATATTTTAAAATGTTGGTTCCATTGAGGACTTTGCAGCATTTCACGAGTGATGAGGTAATAAAAGTACAGATTTTTTATGGCGACTGCCAGGGGTACGAGAACGGTGAAGTTACACTCTGTGCAGTGGTCGGTGTCACAAACCCACTCAGCAGGTCAGGCCCTCTACTCCCAAAGTGCCAACCTCTGAGCGCAGTCTTGTGAACAGTTTAACAGAACAAGGTAACCCTCTTGTCTGTTTTGTGAGTTCGGATCAACCTTTGGTCTCAAGTCTTGGAGGGATTCAAACTGTTAACCTCTTGCTAGAATACCCAATGTACAGGCTCAGATATTTCTGTCTTTGGGGAGTCAGATATCTTTGTCTATGGGCACCTAACCAGGCATACAGAGATGAACCCTTAAAAACTTTAATAAAGATCTCAGATTTAAAAAGCTTCTCTTTCCAGTTTGGTGTCACCATTCAAGCTTATGCCTATTGTCTGTTATAACCATATATACTTTCTTACAAATAAAAAAAGAAGTCAAAGACAGGCCAAGTATGCTCTAAAAAGAGTTTTACTAAAAATAGATAAAAAATATGTGAAACACAAAATACAGAACTCTTATATCACAAGACATACAAATCTTTTAATAGAACATGTTTTAAACAGTGCAACTTCCTACTTACAGTACTTAGATTTGACTCTCTTTCTAAATACCTGTTTACAAGTGCTCCAAAGATGTTTTCTTTGTCAGAGTCTAGTTAAAATTGCATGTAAGTAAAACAGAGTATTCCTTAAACAACTGTATTGGCCAACCCCTTTTGTGCAAGGTCAGCTAGCTCCTCCTCTGTCAGATTATATATAAAAAAATATATATCTGATACAAAAACAGGATGTCTTTTCAAAGTATTACATTCTGCAACTTCAGCATATTTCATGTCCTTCAAATGGCACTTCTTTTGATCTCATAATAAGCTTCCTCCTTCCAGGACATGAAAGCATCTTTATGATTTTCACACTTCTATGTAATAACCTGGGTTTTCCCTCCAACGTTATAAAATGGATATGATTTAGCAACTACGGCTGTAATAAACTCAGACAAACAGGATCTTTGATTAAAGCCTTACATGTAACACATTGTCTCTAACAACTGAGTGTGATCTCACATGCTGTTTTCAGCATTTTTCTCATGACTTGCATCTTTCAGCTGAAACCTGGGGAGGGAGGGATGAGTGAGGTCATTCTAAGAGCATCAGATTTTCAGCAGAGACATTCAGTAATACATTTTATATTAAAAACAAATGATACAGCACTCAGAACTGGCTGTCTATGTCACAGTCGGTGCTTGTCCATTGGCAGTAGAAGTCCTTTAATCATGAATAACACAGTAAGCAGAAAGCTTGTTCACAGGTGCGATCTGGGAGCACTGTGAAGTTAAGTGACTTCATCACGGTCATGCAGTACTGAAGTTGGGGCTGTGGGACTATAATCAAGATATCCAGATTTGAAGCTATGAGCCTCACTGCATTGTGCTATACTGATTGCAATAGTCCAGTGACATTGCAGATATTGAGACACACAGTACATCACCACACATTGGGAATGGAGTATATCTTTATCTATTGAATACCACTTTCCATAAGCACTGTATGACCTCCACAGTATGGTCAATATGATTGTTAGTGATGCATGAAGTTGGAATGACCCATTTTCTGTACAACACTGTGTACCTGGCATTAGTAAAGTATGCCAATTTTCCAGTAATCCAATGGTCATAGACAACAGCCCTCAATGCCTTGTGTGTGGGCAAGTCTGTTTTGAGCCATGGCTTTGTGTCATCATGTTCTTCTGGTTCATGTAAGCATCTGTCAATTTCACCTGGGCACTCAATCTGCCACTGACGTTCATTGACTGTATGGTGTAGCACACCACGCTACATAGACTGCAATGCAGATGACAAATATTTGTAATACACATCATTGTCAAGTAATATCACTGTTACTGCAAAGCAAGAAACAAGTCCTTACCATCAATAGCTGTTCACTACCATTGCAGTTAGCAAATGAAAACCAAAAATGGTTGATGATATCACGTGCCCAAGGATGCAAATCCTTGCTCTCCTTGTAAGCAGAAAACTAAGAAAGAGAATGACATAACAGAGCGTATTAGTATGCATTGTCATGTTCCATCCTGACATAAAATACACATCATTTTATAAATGATGGTACTGTAAAGATTAATGAGTTACTGAGGCAGAAAGGTACATAGTGTATAATGCTGTATCGCTCAGTCACCATTATAATAAAAGAGTAAGAAGCTATCATGCTAGTAAGGGATGTACTAATTTTTTTTACTGTTTTGCTTTTCTGTTCTGCATGGCATTTCTAAAGGCATACTTGGTTATCATAGATATAGGTATCTATACATAACTAAATAACCAAAACATTGACAGAAAATGAGGTAGCTGACAACTTATGAAACGCATTTTGAAGGTGGTGTCGTATTACAACACGTGGTAACATGCCGATGTGCTGTTGTAGTGAACAGTGCACCGCAATCGTAATTGTGTTCATTTCATAGTAGTAGCGCATATGTGGTGCACCATTGTTGACCGCATAGATGTAAAGCTGGGGCATCACTGTGTGTCATTTCGTCATTTCATGTTGTGTAACATGACACACACACGACACTACATTACAGATGATGATGTTGCAGACAGAGAACTTCTCAATGTCTTATGAGAACGATATTGCATGAGGAAACACTGCTGTTCATTAATAGTATATGTGTTAAAAGTTAATCATGTGTACAGGTAGTATTGCATCACCTTGCACAGATGTTTATTTATGGCCTTGCTGCCATACCAGATGTCCAGCTGGTGTTTTAGTTGTGGATACTTCTTTCTTGTGGAAACAGAACAGACATACACCTTAACAGGACAGCGATGATATGTGATAAGCATGTAGTACCACATATTTAACAAAAAGTGAGGTACGTACGCATGACTGACAGGATTTGAGAGTGTGCGTCTGTCACAACCACAATGATAACAACTCTGGAACTAATGAGCATCTGTAGGTTACGTTCAAATGCCCTGACCTCCATATTAGTGGATTTTCCTCCAGTCTCTTGAATGCCCAGTACCTGGAGATCAACTATCAGTTTGGAATCACAGTCCATCATCATGTAAGTCTGGTATTTGGCACAGTGATCGGGGCTGTCATTGTGCCTGTCACCCATCAATACCACAGGCTTTTGAAGCGATTGGAAGATCTTGTTCTGATACACTGTCCAGTACTCCCTAATGGATGGACAAACATTAAGTCTCTGCATGGCATGGAAAGTCATCTTCAAGGCAGTGACATGTTCAGGAATTTCATTAATGAAGCTTTCTTTGCATAGTTGTTACCAGGCAACACAATGTTTGCACACATAAGGAAATTTCCAGCTGGAATCCTCCGTAACAGTGGCTGTGAACACCATGTTTGCTTGTGTCCCTCCGTGCAAGATGCTGCGATGTGAACTGATGTTCCATTTAGTTTCTTCTGAATAGTGACATCACCAGAGCATTTTCAAGTACTGCACCTTGAAAAGGTTAGCTTGGTGAATGACATCAAGCAGTAATCATAACAAATGTATGACTCCATATCCTGTGGTTCAAAGTCATGAGCCACAGCAGAGTCACAGTCCACGTCTTGCAGTTCAGTGTCATTGTCATTGTCATCAAGATGTATGTCATCCTCCAAAATTTCTACAGTGGTGTCTGTGTCTTCACTCTTGCAGAAGCTGCAATGGACCAAGCGATAAACACCTTTCATTTAGGAGGATCATCTTCAAAACAGCAAGTCGTTGCAAGACTTACTGTGCCCTATTGTGCTTAGGTGAACTAAACTACATTGTGTAACCTTGATAATTTGAGAAATACGGGCACTGTACTAGTGATAAATCTAAACCATTGTGATACAGTACTGGATCACATGGCATCATCAAAAAATGCAGAGTGATAACAAACAAAAAGGGCAGTGTACCTGACCTTGTTGAGTGAGGTGTGTATGTCAAGTCCACGGTCTTGCAACTTGGAGTGGGGACATCACTTGCTGATTCCAGATAACAGTTACTGTCCACCTGTCTATTTTGTGAAGAAAAGGACCGCATCAATAGGGGCTGTGTAAGTGTTAAGAATTCACATAACTGCACTGTTACTGGAGACAGTCACTGTTGTCCCGGAGGCACAGATTTAGGAAGTGGAGTGGAAGACACAAGCAGTTGCCTTGAAATGACGGTGGATTCCATTGAGACTAGTAGATCACCACTGTGGGCTGTTAAAGAGTTTGATCCTGTGAAAAAAAGCAGACTCATGCTGTAGGTGGTGCTTCCATGACATTAACATGTGAAGTGCCATATTATGACCAGCCAAAGCCAGTATCATACCAATAAGTGAGGAACACAGCAGCAGGGCAATGGTGATGTAAAGTGGAAGTGATTACTTCTGTGCAGCTAGTTGCATTGTCTGTATGTTCACATTCATATCTGAAAGTGATCCCCATGTAACTGTGGCTGAATAAAAAAATGAGTGTGTCCGTTGTGTTTTTTATTACTATCTTTCTATGCACAACATTCATTACGGTTGCCTCAAAGGGAAAAAATAATTCGGATTTTTCATTTTCTTACATGATGGTTTCTTAACTGCGGTCAGTGTACTCACAAGTTTATGTTCACAGTTATGAAACAAAGGAGTGACAATGTTAAAATTGCACAGTCTTTGAATGTTGTCCATGGAAAGAAAGCAATGGAAAGCATAACTGACAGCTTCATCTGTAATAGAGGCATACTTACAGAGGGATCCTTTACAGGTGTGAATATTGTGTATGCAACCACAGACATTTCTACAAGATGCACACACTTTACCAACTGACGTGCCCTCACAACATGCTGACAGCTGATAAAAATAGTAAGCATACACACAAATCATTCACAGTGATGCTGATGAAGATGTTTGAAAATCTTCCCTGTGAATGGATACTTACCTTCCTCTGTCACAATTTCGCCATGGGTGTTGACACATACATGTTGAGTATGTGTGCTGTGAAATGAATGAAAGTGTCTTATATTATTGAATGCCCTGTCAGTGGAATGTCAATATTTCTGTCATGTCATTGCAGTTAAATAAAATGTTCTTACCTGTGCATGTCTCTCAAGTACTGGGCAAGTTGCTCATCCTTCTCAAAACCTTTGTCCATGCGAAGTACAGTCCAATGTTCGTAACAACTTCCAAGGTTCACTAATTTTCTCCTGTACTATCTGAATTGGGCCAGGAGTCAATGTTTAGTGCTCATCAGTAATTTTGGTGGCCTACCACGACGCTGAGGAGCAGACATGTCTGGTTCGTCACACCTACACCTGAAAAATGACAACAACCTTGGTTAACAATCCATGAAACAAAGTTAGCAGGGAATTCCCAGCCTCCATCCACAAATCAGAGTACTTAGGGAGGGAGACAGCAAGGTGGATAGCTCAGTATGGAGCAGGACAGGGGTAAATGGAGAAGGCAAATTCAGTAAGGGCAGGGATGGGGATAAAAGAAGAACACACATCCACAGATGCCGAGTACTGAGTACCACTGCATGTATTGTAGGGGAAACAAGTTTACTGAACTAGTGGCCTTGATGGAAGAGGAACATCTGCATATTTTTGCAGTCATTGAAACATAAGACACAAAGAAACATTATTGTGATGTACACATACTAGGGCACACCATCTACAGTAGGGACAGTAAGGGTAAAAGAGGAGGATGAGTTGCTGTCTACATACGGAAAGAGATCAAAGCAACAGAAGTACAGGGTAAACAGGGAGTAGCGGCGGTACTGTGTGTCAACTTGGAGACAGGCACTGGCACCACAATCCAAAGAACGGTTGTATACAGACCAGCATCTCATGGTGAGGAAATGATAGCAGGTATCCTTGGAATTGCAGAAAATGGGTAGATATTATTGATTTGGGACCTGATTATGTCAGATGAGAACTGAATCACATGTCTTGCAGCCAATTCCAAGAGCGTGTTCATTGTCGATGCACTACAAGGTCATGCCGCAGACAAGTAGTATTGGAACACACTCTGAAGGGTGCCATCTTAGACCTGGTACTGTGACATGTAGAGAGGCTAACAGATTTTTAAGTGGGTAGCCATCCATTGACTAGTGACCACAAAACAGAAAGGTTCACAATAAATAGAGCAGTACAGTCAAGTCATAGAAAGTCAAAGGTACTGGACTGTAGAAGGCCTGACTTTGCAAAAATGGGTGACTGCCTAAGGAATACAGTAGCAAATGGGCAGGAATGAGGAGGTGGAATAACAGTGAGGAAAAATGAAAAGTGCCATCACCAGGGCAACAAGCCTTTGTGTGAAGGTAACACACAAAGCAAAAGAAAGTCAAAAACAACTATGTTTCTCAAAGGAGTTGTCAGTGAATGTTAGGGACAAACATATAGGATTCAGGAAGAACAAGGAATCTAACAAAAAGAAGGACAGACAACTGTATTACTTAAAGCAGAAGGAAGCACAGGAGGCAGTAAGCATATTGAAGGCAAAAAATGATGACAAGATAACAAAAGCAGTTAAAAAGAGGGATAAAACCATCTATTGGTACATCAGGAAACGGAGGAAGAGAAAGGTAGTGACAGTGAGGCTTAATAAAGGGAAAGGGGTGGACAGAGGGCAACTGATAAAGTAGAGATGTTGAATGAGTATTTTTAATCAGTATGCAGAAAAGAAGAGGTAGAGGTAGAGGTACCAAAACAAAACATTAACAGCGCTCTGGACAGGAAGGGCAATACCAGTCCATTCACATAAGAAAGGGTCATACACTAAGTCTTAAAACTGAAGGTGAAGAAAGAAAGGGGGCCCAATGCCATTAAACACAGAATTGTTTAAAAAAAATCTCCACAGGGTTTCTTCTTCCCAGGTGCATTTCATTGCACTTCGTTGACTTGAACATTACTTGCCATGTCTTAGAGCAATTTTCAAGCTTTCCATGTCCCTCCTCAGTGCCTCTACCCTGTCAGGTATATCCACAATATTGCCAATGTTGGTGTTATCCATAAACAGGCTGATGTTTCCCTCCAGCCATTCCACAGTGTTACTACTGAACACATTGTATTTGAATGTGCACAGGAGTGGTCTGTGAATTACCCCGGTGGTTACTCCACTCGCACCACATTGAATCGTGTGTACCACTACCCTCTACCTCCTGTCTGTCATCCACTTTACACCAACTTTAACACCATGTACCACATGGACAAATACATACTTTGGCAAGTAGTCTTCTATGTGGGATGGTACAGAATGAATGGCGTAAGTCAATGTAGGCAACATCCAAAAGAAAACATCCACCACTCCACAACCACCCCCACAATTTCACCTCCTTTGTCAACAAGTTAAAGAAATGTACCAGATTTGTCCAGCACGATATTCTCGCAGTGAATACAGGCAGGTTTAGAGCCTGCAAATTCATTGCTTTTAAGTCTGTCAGTCTTAGTGCTTTAACAAGTTTATCCCTCATCTTCACCACTACTGACATGAGGCTGACAGGTCCATTGTTAACTGCATCAGCCCTTCTACCAGAATAGGGCAAAGGGACCATGTGTGCCCTCTTGCAATATTACAGAATCACCCCTGTGTTGAGGTGCTCATTAAACATTTTTGAAACAGGCAACAAAATTTCATGTATCACATGACAATGTGAGTAGTGGTTCCAGCACACAAGCCATAACATTATTACTATATTGCTAGATAATTGCAAAGCAGAACAGGTGCTGGCTGGTCAGGACATGAAGACTGCATTTTAGCAATGAGGTAGTGATGAAGTTCATCACTATGGTAATAAACAGTTAAGAAATGTTTTGGCTCTGAGTAACCGATCCTTAGTCGTCTCAGCAAAGTTGACCATTAACAGTGCTGTAGTAGATAAATGCACAGAGCACCAATAGGGGCTACGTAAATTGCAGTGCCCCCTGTCCAAGGCAAGTATGATTACTTCATTGTGTAAGTACAAAAATAGAATGCATTTAATTGTAATGAATAGAGGGGCAACTGAAAAGTGAGCTACAGCCATGGCCTGGCAAGTAAAAAAACTTTTAATTTCAACACCCCTGGCACCAAGACATTCACAGTTCTGTGACAGTCATGCTGTTGATGCACTTTGAGCACACAGACAAAATAACCTCACAGGGACACCACAACTGTCTGAAAGCTGTAAACCTGCATGTGGTCACTGCCACACTACAGTTACACAGTTGATGGTGATTGTTGAATGTCACCAGTACTCAGGGGTGTTGCAATGAAAAATTAAAATACTTTACCAGAAATGAATGTAGCTACATTTTCAGTTGCTCACATTCAGTTAAATGAAAGTAACTGTATTTTTCCAGTAGCCCTTACAGGAAATTTAATTGCCCCAGACATGAGTCAATATGATTTGCACACACCTGCCATTAATACTATCTTAGTGCAATGGAAAC
The DNA here is from genome assembly GCA_016271365.2 of Neoceratodus forsteri. Classification (NCBI taxonomy): domain Eukaryota; kingdom Metazoa; phylum Chordata; order Ceratodontiformes; family Ceratodontidae; genus Neoceratodus; species Neoceratodus forsteri. The sequence continues at coordinate 1,389,762,326 of CM028130.1, read as the reverse complement.
CTGTTCATTTATTGTGCCGCAACATTTCTTGTGTCATCTAACTGTCTATGGGGTGGTTACTCAGAACACTATGAAATGTAGTTGACTGCATGCTCCATCTGTGCAGTGCTCCAGAGGTGCTGCACGTCACCACTGCACTTGATTACAACAGTGCAGCAACTTGGTACTGTACCACACACAATAAGAGAGGACACCAGTAAGAGGTTACTGCTGTCAGTCAGTGATGCTCAAAAAACACAGGCTTGATACGAACTGACAAGAATTACACTGCTGTGTTACAAAAGTTGCACACACCAGCAACACATTCTTAATCAAATAAAAGTCAGGCTTGCTAACACGTGGCACAGTCAGTGCTGCAACAAGATTCTAGCGTGCTCCGTGACAACTAACTGTTCAATGTATGTAACTGTCATGGCACATCTTACACACACTCAAAATTACGAAAATATGTCACAACACTTTTAAAAGGTTTATGATCAACACCAGGAGTGTAGCCTACTGATGTTAAGACACAGAAATACACAGAACAACATGTCGCATTTTGCCAAATCTTGTGGTTTTATGAAGATGATATTCAAAAGAGCAACAGATTTGGTGAAGTGTGATGATCTTTACTGTTTATATCAGTGTCTTAGCCTGAATGGGGTACACTCGTGGTGGTGAACATAAATAAACATTTGAAAATGTAAATAAGGTCTTTGTCTAACTTTCATTCTCAGTTAGGTGTGCCATGATTGCTCTGTAAAGACAGCTTGAAGGCAGTCAGCTTGTCATAAAGCGAGGGGTTACATGGTGGTTGGTAAAGGGCATAGAGCATGTTACAGTGATGAGAGGGAGAGTAGGTCACAAGCATAAAGTGCTTTACTTGTGGAGGGACGTGAGGAACACCATGATGCCCTGAGAAGAGGGAACAGCATGGAGCCATGAAGGGGGTTGGGAGGGTGTCAGACAATATTTAACTGATATGTAGCATGCCTGTGTGGAAGACAAAGTGCTGTGCATTACATTGTTGCTTGACAAACATGGTACTGTGGTATGGTGGGTTTTGGGGGGGGTTGAGCACTTATATAGGGTGGGGGGATGTCCACATCATGGTGCCCCAAAAGGGTTAGTGTGATACTGATCATGGTGCAGAGATAGGTGACTCACAGCATGGCGCACTACTGTGGTGGTTGGGTTACTGAGCTTGGTAACCAGAAAAAGAGGGGGATGGGGCATATACAATTGATATATGTGGAGGAGCTCCACAGCATGGAGCACCAGAAAAAAAAAAGGTGGTGTTGAACAGAGCATGATTTGTTGTGGGGGGGAGGGAGCAAGTGGTGCAGCAGTACTGCAATTCGATTGAGAACCTCTTGATGGTCACAAAAACACAACGGCAGTGAAACAAATGCCAGGACAAGCACTGTGATCAAGAAATCAAATCATCAACCTCTACAAACTCTGCATATTGAATTTCAGGTGGCATTGTGAAAAAAGCAGGGCCACATATGTGTAACACCTGATGGCAGTGCCTCTTGAAATGCGGTCTGTGAATATTGGTAAATGCAAGGCATGAATGTGTGACTGCAGGCATAAATTCAGAAATTCAGTTCACATTCTATGGTAATAGCAGGATATTATGACTACAGGAACAAAGGCATAACATGGCTCAAGCATCAAAAAACAGGAGCTGAACTTAAACTTACGGACGCGCTAATTAAATTGCAATACTCAAGTGCAAGAAATCCACAACATAAACTAGAATTAGGAGGAGCGGCAATCAGGGAAAAGGGCAGAAGCAAACACTGCATGTACAGCACGCCGTACACAGGGTAAACAGAACAGAATACTGCGCCGCCATCTTTCCAGTAGCGCTAACAGAAATATTAACTTTATTATATTACTCGGAATAGAGAAATGCTGGATAAAAAATATTTATAGATTAGTGAACTGGAATTCAAGCTTGAACACAAAACAGAAAAAGTACAATTTCCTTTACCACCTCCTGGTTATACAGCACTGCTACTTTAAGGAGGTGTGTAAAAATGGCAATGTTGAAAATCTGTAGTTAAAATATTAATTCTCGAACTTATGAGTGTGCGTGGAAACTGCAGAATGCACGCTCATGAAATAGTCATTTTGTGGAATTTTGTCACCAGATTTGCAACATATGCATTTTGGGACCTCCGCTCATAGACAGTGTCGCTGTGATTTTCTTAATCTGTCCAGAACATTGATTTCGCACACTGACCGCACCATTGTGCGCCACAAGTGTGAAAATGCATTTCGGGTGAGATATGATAAATGACAGCTGTACTGTTCGTAAAAAGGTATGGTGAAATGGCAATGTTGAAAATCTGGAGTGAAAATATTAAAAATTATCAGAATTATAAGTGTGCATAGGAACTGCATAACACATGCTCGTAACACAGTCATTTTTGGGAATTTTTTCACCAAATTTGCAACATAGGGTTTTTGGGAGCCTACCTCATGAGCTGTGACACTGCCATTTCATTAATCGGTCCCAAAAGGTGGTTTCGTACAGTGACCGCAAATCACCATTTCATGACCGAATAACAAAATGACAGTGACTGAGTTCATGAGGTGGGGTCCCAAGAACCCCATGTTGAAAATTTTGTGAAAAAATTCCCCAAAATGGCTGAGATATCCACCAAACTTGAAAAACCCTATTTATGTCATTATACAGCTTACTGGCATTTCTTCTGTTCGTGGTCAGCTTTGAAAAGTGCAGACGTGTCCCCGGTCTACCGAAGATTGTTGTGCTGGCCTCTGGAAGTAAGTACAGGGTGAGGGGGTGGGGAGGTGGGTGCGCAGATGGTGGATGTGGGTTGGAGGGCATGAGAGACTGCGAGGGACCATTTTCTGTTTTTACAGAGGAAAACAGCAACATGGGATGCTTTGGGCATGCTGGAGTGGGCTCCCAGCATGTCAGCATACCTAGGTGTTTCTTTGGGGGGGCTGGAGCCAATGGGGATTGGTCACCCCATTGTCTGTACAGTGTCCTGGGGGGACATGAGCATGCTGGGGTGGGCTCCCGGTGTGCTACCTGGCTTTTTGGTTGGGGGATCAGGAGCCAATGGGGATTGGGCACCCCTGTTGGCCGCATGGTGTCCTTTTGGGGGGGCAGCATCAGCCGAGGGGGATTGGGCACCACCTTGACACAAAACACATTTTTGGGGGACATTATGCCAACGGGGATTGGGCTACCCCATCATCAAATGAACTGGCGAGGGAAAATGCCGACAGGGGATTGGGCACCCCTGATGTCGGCTGTTATGGGGACTGTGAGAGGCAGACGGCTCCTCCATGTTTATTGAAATGTAACACCAGAGAAGGCACACCCTGCAATAAGGGGACACTCCCCCATTGCAGCGGCTAAATCCTTTCAAGGTGATGGCACATTTTTGCACTGCTGTCATAGACAGCATGCAATCTAATTCAAGCTACAGATCACTGCCCAAAAAAGCAGTGGTGCCACTGGCCACTACAGGACCGCACCTCCAAAACCTGCTATTCCAAGTTACCGCAATATGTTTCTTGTGCATGCGCAAGGCAACATAAAAAAAAATGAGTGAATAATGACACAGGAATAGCAGTAAGCTGTCAATAAAGTGCATACGCCACCACACCAACGGACCAAACACAGATAAGAAGTTATCTCACCTTCTTCAACTTACCCATGTAATTTGATACCTACCCTGCATGACCAAAGAGAACCATAATACTGTACATTCAACCATGGCCCACTTTCAGCATTCACCCCCAAAATAACAACCTGAACAAACAATACGGACTTATAAAATGGGGAAAGGATTTCAAGCAATGTTATTATTTGTTAGCCATGAGTTAGAAGAGTGCAACACATGGGTTCAATCTAGAAACAACATTTACAATACACACACCCATTGTATAAGCATAATAAGACATGCACGCTATAATCCACTCCATCCCATAGGTGTATCGGGGCATTAATGCATGACCAGGTGCATTGTGAAGGACAAGGGCTTGGCCAAGTGACTTCAACCAGCCAGGAAGTGAATCAATGCCCTGATGCACCCATGGGCTGGAGTGGGTTATTGTACTTATAAAATGGGCAAACTAACTGTAAAAAGCAAAAAAGCAAAAGCTTTTTACACTCGACATGCCAACTGTTTGTCTACCAGGGCTTTAGTGAATGGTAAGGTGATATATTCTGCCTAATGGCAAGTCGTCATTTTACCTTTCATTAATGGCAGTTTAATAGTATGGGGATGTGCTTTAGATTTTTGTAGTGGACGCACTATGCCTGTTGCATCCTGCCTCATGTTGCACACTCAGTGTAGGCTATAACTGTTTATTAATATGCGGTAACAAAGGAAAACTGGCTTACAGATTAGAAATAAGAATCTAAATGAATGTACACTGCACAGCTTGCAAGCGCACAGATTCAGAAGTTGAACTTATGAAACAGCAGTGTAAAACAATCACATTTTTTATTCATTGCCATATTTAGCACATTTCAAATCACAGATTCAGAGACATTAACTACCATTTAATTACCTTTCTATTTACCTTTCACCATAGCCATGTTACAAGCACATTACAGCACTCCATAACAAGATTCTACTGTGGAATGACTCCATGGTTTGGTGGTTAGAGGTACTCAGCCTGCGGCCGCAAGCACCAATGACCACAACAACCATGGATTAGTAACACAGTAGAACCGGGCTCTGTAGTGGTGCAATGATCCCTTAATGCACACCATGTCGTGTCTGATTGCTTACTCAATGCACACCAAACAACCAATCAGATTATTTGAAATTTGTTGACCATTTAAACAATCTGCTTCACATAAGCAGCCATGACAAAGTCTGATGCAATCAAACAGAGTGACATGATAATGAGTCTACTAATACTTTTGAATTCAGGGGTTAAAAATAGACATGCTAACTATGCTGGTTGGTAAATAAAACGAAATTGCAGTAGTCTGCAGATACTGCTCCAAATGGCAAATAATGTAGAAAGATCTGAGGAAACATACAAATAACACTACTTGTCACGTATCACATTCACATATACTTAATAAACTTGCATTTGTCCAAATTCAAGGGCCATAACTCACTGTCCAAGTGTCACAGATGTCTTGCCCTCCACACTCAGCAAATGATAAATAGTAACTTGTCATCCACCCATGTCACAGGCTCTGCAAACACTTTACATCACTAAGCAGCTGTTGCAGCTGTTATCCATGTTACCTACCTTTTGTCTCATCCCTGTGAAACCACTCACATGCATGCTATACTACACTTTTAGTTTCATGGAAAAACATCCAGTTACACAATACACACAGTTTCATACTTCTTTGACCATCACCACTCTCATATCTACACCATCGCCTTCTAACACTATTTAATAACAGTAGCAGGCCCTGTACAGTGCATACATATTGCATGCTTACAGATCAAAAGACCAAAATGCAAGGCACGGTGTCAACAATGAATGCCACATAATTCAATCTGTCATTAGTCAGAAGTCCAACACCAAATGTCCTTGATCAACATTAACCTGCACCTCCTGAACAGTAACATACAAGAATTCACCATCAGTACATACCATGAACAAACAGTAAACTAAATTAAGTCCCTTGCTCAATGGCACGAGCACAGTGACAGATGTCAACACATGAGTAGTCACCAGTCATAATAAGTCAGCTTGCATTGTGTGAACAGAAACACAATGGATGATTCAATGATGGCAAGAGGTCAGATTGTGACAGTCAAGAAACAGTAAGGCGAGTATGTGCTCTTCATATGTGATGTCCTATTGGTGGACAACTAATCTGCAGAGGGAGTGGGTCCAGCAAGTGTTATCACATGCTGCTTATGTAGTGGTATGAACAACAGAAAAAGACAGTTGTCATAGAATCATAGAATCATAGAACTAGATGGCAGAGAAAGACCCCTTGGTCCATCCAGTCTGCCCTCCCCCCCACCACCTAGCCTACCTCTTCTATCCCTGGGAATCCTCCCCTCCACCCATAGCCCTTTATGCCTATCCCAAGCCCTCTTGAATCCCATCACTGTCTTCACCCTCACAACCTCCTCCAGCAGCCTGTTCCAGGCATCCATCACCTGCTCCCTAAAGAATTTCCCCCCTCACATTCCCCCTGTAGTGTGCCCCTTGTAGTCTTACACTATTCCCTCTAGTAGTGAATACTAGATTTTGAATATGCCCCCCCAGGGCCCCCTTTGTTGAGTTCCTTGATGTATTTGATGGTCTCTAGCATGTCCCCCCTTTCCCTTATGGTCTCCAGGGTGTATAACTCAAGCTCACTGCATCTCTACTCATATGGCTTGCCTTTCATCCCTAGCACCATCTTGGTCGCTTGTCATTGAACCGGTTCAATCAGATCTATGTCCTTATACAAGTGAGGCCTCCAGAACTGGACTCCATACTCCAGGTGCGGTCTATTCATAACCTGGTACAGGAGTACCAGGACCTCCTCCCTCCTCCTGCTGGTAATTCCACTACCAATACTAGTTAGCATCCCATAGGCCTTCCCTACCACCTTAATATACTGTCTCCCCACCTTCAGGTCACTAGAGACTACTATACCCAGATCCTTCTCCTGCTCTATTGCCCTGATTTCCTCTCCTATCATTTTGTACTCTGTTCTCAGGTTACCATGTCCTAGGTGCATGATCACACACTTCCTGATGTTAAACTTCAGTTGCCAGGTCTCCGTCCACCATATTAGTGCCCTCATGTCCTACTGCAAGTTCTCTCCCCTCCCTCAGTGTCCACCCTATTGCAGATTTTCATGTCATCTGCAAAGAGCGCCACCTTTCCTTTCAGTCCATCTGTATCCTCTGCCTCCCATGTGTGGAACTCCATCCACCAGGTCTCCGTAACCACTATTATGTCCAGTATGTCATGTTCAATGGTGGCTATGAGCGCCTCCTTCTTTTTTGCTAGGCTTCTAGCACTGACTTCCAGACCCCTCCACCATTGCCCCCCTTCTTTAGATTCCCTCTTTGGCCTGCCAAAGCCTCGGTCTTCAATAATTTCCCAGGGGGGACCATGGGTCCCCCGACTCATCAGTAGAACTGCGAGCCTCCACCTCCAGCCCTCCTTCCTCAGTTTAAATTTTACTCTTTCTCAAAGAACTCCCCCCGCCTGCACCTCATTATTGCTGACCCCTCTCTGTTGAGGTGCAGCCAGTCCTGGGCATAGAGGCTCTTATCCTCCCAAGTTCCCCTCCACCCCCCTATCACTCCATACCCCATCTGCCTGCCCTATCTCTCCAGCCAGTCATTGAAATCTTTCACCTTTTGATTCCTCTCCATGCTGTCCCTTGGTACCTGCAGTACTTCTGAGAAGGCTAGAGACTTAAAGCCTAGCCTCCTGCAGAATCTGGCCAGAGCCTTAAATCACACCTATACCTCAATGAGACTGTTGCCATCCAGGTTGTCTGTACCCAGATAGAACACTAGGTGTACATTTCTATCCTGGTTCCTGCCCCATGATGGGATGTGGTGGATTACCTCCAGCGCTGTCATCCCTGGCATACTCTACACCCACACCTTGCCTCCTCCCCCCCACTCAATCCTCTTTAATATAGAATCCCCTATCAGGAATACCCTTCCCCGCTTCTTTCTCTGTTTTAGCTGTGTTCCAGTTCTCCTACCCTGTGTTGCAGGTGTCTGACCTGACTCCCTGACTCTTGCATCTCCCCTACTCATCCCCATACCCTGGTTCCCATCATCCTTGTTGCATTCTCCCTCACTTCCCCTTTTCCCATTTTCCTCTCCTTCCTCCCGCTCTCCACCCTTGCCCCTCACCTTCTGCCTGGCCTCTGCCTACGATACCCACCATGGTCTGGAGCTCCTGGCATCCTCTTCTAGCTCCTTCTTGCTGTTCCCATTTCTCCTTCATCACCCTGCTCCTCCATTTGTCTGGCCAGTGCCTTCTGTCCAACCCCCCCTTCCCCCGCATCCAGGTTAATGTCCTTCCCCCTTCAACTGCCTGCTGCTCCCTGTTATCCTGAGAACTCACCTTTCTTGTTTTCCCCACTTCATCTGCCTTCTGGCCCTTTTTACTCTGAGAACTCTCCTTTCTTGCTGACCACACAGCTACTCTAACCTGATTTTTCTGTCCTTCAGCCTCCCCTCCCTTACTTCCCCTGGCCCCTCCTTTCATCATAATGTCCCCCCACCCCTCTTTCCTGCTGCTGCCTCCTCACCCTTGTCCCCAGTCCCCCCTGCTCCCTCTGAGTCCTTGTCCCCTCCCGCCATGACCTCTGCTAGTGGCAGGTACCTATTTGATAGCATGATCCCACCTTTACTGTGTACCATACACCCATACCATCTCCTTTCTACCAATGAGTCAAGGTACTAATTCCTACAGACCTGGTGCACTTCATGTGCTGCTGTTTTCTTCATGCATGTTACATGGCAGGTGTACAGCTGTATTGCCACAGCTTAGACTGAACAAAGGTTCAAAGTGCTAGCCAATTCCTAGTGACCTGGTCACAACAGAGTATAGAGGTGCACTACTGAGGGTGTTGCAGTTTCAAATCATGAATGCAGCTGTGTGGGTATGCACATGCAAGTGTGACAAATGCCTGACTTTGATTATTTGTGACATTTTGAATGCATAACACTATGTACTGCACTGCACAGTAATGTAACTGTGCAGCCCCCAACCCCCTCCCCCCCGGCATACAATGCAGGACTGCCTCTTGGTCTGTGTATCCCTCTGTCTGCATCTCTGTCCCTGTGTCTCATTCTGTGACCAGGAATACAGTTATACAGCACACAAAGTGCAACAATCACCACAGCAGAGTGCAACCAATCAACAAGCCATAGAACAGTAAATGATGCTGGATACCATGTTTCACAGTAGCCATAGCATACATTTATAAGATATGGGTGCATAACAGTAACTGACTATCAGATAGCACTGACATAAAGCAATAGCTTTTCAGTAGCATGTTTTGTCCATAGTAATGTGGTACTTTGTGGACCTGTATTGCATCTCATGGAACATGAATGAAGAGGGAAGGACAACATGGAGGGCACAAAGTTAATTGGAAGTTGGTAGTACTTTGGCTAACTGATATAAAGAAGAGTTTACATGTGTGGGCCCTCTATTTAGATTGAAGTACTGTTATGAGTGGAAAGCCACAGAAGTTTTTTCTGTTGCCATTGCTCATTAGCATATTTGTATAATATTCCAAAGAGCAATATCCATAGCCAAAAATAGGTGGCATTACACTCAGAACATTCCTTGGGTCTAAATGGGGACCATACACTGGTTTCAGCTCATTTCTACCAGTGAATCAATGTACTAGCCAATTCCTACTGATCTGGTGCACTCCATGTGGTGCTGTTTTCTTCATGCATGTTACATGGCAGGTGTACAGCTGTATAGCCTGAGCTCAGACTGAACAAAGGTTCAAAGTGCAATGCCACGGAACTCAGTGTGGGTGCCATTGCTCCTTGGCATATTTGTTATGGGCCAGAAGTAGAGGAGCAGCATGTAACTGGATGCCACACTTGGCTGCAAACAGTGACTTGGCAAGAATAATGGACACAGCAGGGTAGGGGAATGCACTACTGAGTGCATTTCAGTCACACATCATGAATGCATCAGTGTGGTTATACAACAATAAGTGTCACAAATGCCATACTGAGATTACAGTATATGTGACAGTTTTGCATTATGACAATGTTCTGAGTGGAATGCCACGGAAATTAATGTAACACTCCCACCCCCACCCCCATCACCAAGACAATTCAGGAATGCGTCTATCTCTGTGTGTCACTCTCTCCCCATCTCTGTTCCTCTGCATCATTCTGTGACCAGGAAAATAATAATACAGCACTGATAGTTGAAATATAGGATTGAAAGCTCTAGTTTGCCAATGCTTTAGGTGCATGCTACATTCATTTCTGTGTATGGTACAGGGATACAGTGACAGCGGACACTTTTGAATTGTCAGGCTGTTTGCAGTGTCACAATTGCATCCCACACAGACAGACAGCGAGTATAGCAGACTGTGGGAATGAAGATTGGGATGAGAATAAGTATGCAGACTGAGACCATTCAATTGACACTAAGATTACACAGTTTGGGGAAGGTTGAGAGGGAAGGTTGACTCGGACAGAAAAAAATGTATGATCTAATCAGTGACAGTTACAGAAATTAGTTCAACAACAGGATGAATGGAAAACAACGGCATTTACAGAGGTAATTACCGATACAAAAAGCTGTTGATTTGGTCTTTGTGTTAACAGCAGGTGCAGGGATAATGGAGAAGTCATCACCCTGCTGGCACCAGTTGTCTTACATATGTACTAAGGAATGTGTAATAGTTCATCAGAATAAACTGCACAAATAGCAAGTAGCTTGCCACTGGGACTCAGTGAACAGGGCCAGTATTCAATCCCTGACCTCCTGCTTGTGCAAATGTATTGTATATGATTGCCTGCAGCAGGTCTGTGGCAGGCAGAACAAGCATGCGTATGGCACTGGCTGTGTGTCCCTCCGGTGCAGTGCCCCATGACTTAGGTAGTGAGGATATTAGAGTACATGATACAACTCCTCAACCCACCAACAATATCGGGTGGCTCTCTGGGTACCTCTCCATCCTATAACTAAGGGATGTTAGCTCTCTCACGGCATGCATACACTTGAGCTCTGTCAAAAAATGAGACAGGTCTCATACAGAGTATGTGTTTTGTTGCAGCAGACCAGCAGAAGAAGACACAATGAATGGATATAGGGAAATAAAATAATCTCATGAGCAAAAATCATATTGCACAAGGATTGCTCCAAGAAACCAAGCAATAAAAACAGTGCTAGCTGCACACTGTTTGACATTCACACTTTCAGACTACAGAAATCGTGAACACACAAAGTGGAGCCAGCTAACAGAGCTATAACTTCTATTTGCAGCCTTGCAACAGAAAAAACTATTAAATAGTCACGTTTCACAAATGTTCTTTATTTGAATAACCCCAGCTTTAGACAACTTACTTGTAGTCCTTAAAATTATCTGCATAAATGATTTACACTGAAATAACCATGCATTACCATGCCACTGTACAAAACATGGAAGCCAGGAACTTGGTGAGGCACAGATGTCACAGCTTGCGTCTGTGCAACTTCTGTTACGATCTGACTTCTGTGAAAATGGAACCCACAATCCCTATCTTTTTAAAAGTTTTTTTTGGTACTTTAGGGCTACATCTGGGATGGTAAACAGCAATCGGAAGATGGCAGTCCTGGTAAGCTATCACATTTGTGAATTTTTGAAGAAAAAATACTGATTCCCTTTAAAAAGATATAAAAAGATAAAAGGGCCAGGATCAAAAGTGCTGTCAGAGAAAGCTGCAAGTAAAATGAAGGTGTGAGATGGTGGTTCAAAAAACATACTATGTACAGTGGTAGTTATTCAAAAGTTTCCCAGTACTGAGGTATACCTCAGTAGGTCCGATTTACTGAGCAATACCTGGTTAATGCAGTAATGCAGTGGTACGGTAATGTGGTATGAGGTAATGCAGTAAGCTTAATTAATTAAATACCCCATATCATCTCTTGAAAAAGCACCGGGCAATGCTGCTCTCAGTTACATTTTATTACTTACTTTCAATTTTTTGGTAGGTGTCCCCACAGCCCATGTCTTTTTTCTGTGTTTTAATCACTGACTAAACTGGTATTTGAATCATATCCTGCCAGCTCATAGTGCTTTAATCTAACCATTGGGTCTTTCCTCTCTAACTACTTGAACAGTATACTAATGTGATCTGTGAGGGTTTCACAGGCATCAGTTTTACTCCTGCAGGCAAATGTATAAAAAAGAGAATGCCTAAAAACGTGATAACCTTAAATGAAAGAAACTTAGTCAGCGACACTCTTGTTCCCTGAACTCCTTCTGAATAACGATCTAGTCTGAGTCATATACTGCACCCATGTTTGTGCCTTTGTGATTAAGTTAGTCTACAGACATTTTCATCCGCAACAGAGACTCCCCTAATCTCTGCAGAAAAGCAGCTACATGTCTTATTCCGAATTAACTGGATCCAAAGGATTACATGATCACTGCTTTATGCCTTTCATAAAATAGAAAGAGAGAGGGATAGAAAGAAAATGCCCATTGTCATGGCATAATGTAATAGTGAAGGGTAACAGATTGATCTTCAATCCTTTTTCATAACCCATGCACCCAGTGTCAAAATAACAGATGCATTCCCTGGGGGAAAAAAGCCCATTGTCATGACATAATGTAATAGTGAGGGGATACAGATTGATCTTCAACCCTTTTGCATAACCCCTGTACCCAACATCAGAATAACAGATGCATTCCCTAGAAAAAAAGAAATTCCCATTGTCATGACATAATGTAACAGTGAGGGGATACAGATTGATCTTCTACCCTTTTGCATAACCCCTGCACCCAACATCAGAATAACAGATGCATTCCCTATATGTGGAATTCAGCTACACTAGTGACATTGTAGCTCAAAAATGCACTTCTACAATGTGTACTAATGTAGCTGAATTTATATACATTTATATTCTGAATGGCAAGTAGCCAGTCAGAGAATCAATTGTGTTCACAGCTCAGTCAGAATGTTTATGTTCATGACTCTTGTCTTTTGAAACTTTAAACATTACTTCATGCTCCTATAAGGACTAATGAGTAAAAGCATACAGCAGGTAAACAACCATGGTAAGTGTTTTCTAAACTGGAAACAATGAGCTCTAGGAAGTATTCTGCCTGGTAAGTGTCACAACTGGTGCACACAGGGCCACGCATGGATGCACCATGCACCTGGCCCTAATCCAACATATTTTGCTGGTATGCACAACCTCTAGCTGTTCTGATGTGTGGGCATGTTGCGTTATACAAGTGGAGGAGCCAGCCATGGGGGTAGACTCACTGGGTTGAGACATTGGGCATCCTATTAGAGACCCAGTCTGGTCACCCAGTGGTTCCCCAGATACGCACATGCAGGGGAGCCTAACATACAACATGGCACAGAACAAACTAGGATTTTCAATACAGAAAGGAGATGTTTGTATGTCACAGGCCACAGACAGTCACCTGCACTGCATCTCCAGGGGAAGGGACAGTTGAGCACTGACCAGTACTGTCCATTCAGGGTAGTCTGGCACCATAAATAGTGGCAGGGCAGTAGGTACTTAGGGCTGGTGTCTCCTGACATAACTACATCTCCCTCCAAAGGTGGCTTTGTGAACGTCGTGTTGTGTAGCCCCTTGCCTCATCCCAGATATGTATAGTTCTAAGCATGACTACTAAAATCAGGTAGGGTGTGTGCATTCGTCCAGCGGAGGCAGCAGTGTGAATGCTGCATAGGTCTCTGAACTCTATTGTGTGGTAAATGCACTTTTCATTTAGCTTACATGCTGCACATAGCACACAGAGCAGTTATGCACAGGGACTGATACAAAACCCATGGAGTTTTGCATTTTCAGTGAAAAGAAAACAATACATTTTATATCAGGCTACATGCAGTGTTAGCAATTCTGAGGATTTCAGATTAGTAGTCCAACACTAGCAGAGGGTTCAGGATACTACAGTATTTCTTCCTATATATAATAGAGGAAAACAGTGAACCTAGCAGTGAGGAAACCATGCCCTTTCTTTAAATTTATTTCATTATTTTAATTTCTTTTTGTTTAACCATGACAACAGAAATACAATTACATCTTATATAAAAATACTACCATGGCTTAGTTTTGAGAGCAGACCATGAACCACAGAAACTGGAGAATAACTGTGATTCAGTACATCTTCACATAAATACAAGAACATTGCAAATTATGAAAAAAAGAAGGCATGTAAAACAAACAAAAAAGAGAACAGGAATACTGCCTCAAAGTACTGAATAAGTACGTTCTTAATCGGCATGTTCACCATTAAAATCAAAATAAGAATAAAATAAAGTGACAGGTTGCATTATAATATAGCCATATGATTAAACAAAATGTACAAAATAATCAATTCATATCAGGCATTTCCTGTTGATTTGGTACACTACCACTCTCAATACAGGCTAGCTAAGGGTCACATCAGGCAGAGAACGTGTGACTCATGACATAACACAATGATACAAAAAATCATAGAAATAGATAAATAATCAAAGCCATAACAAACTGTTCCATACGTCACATAAGACTGAAAAATCTATTGATTTTCATTCATTACCTTTCAGTCCATAGAAAGCAACTATTGCCAAATTTCAGAGACAGCCTTCCATGAGAAAATCCTAAAGGGTAAAACACAGACTCCAGGAGTGGGATATTCAGAACTGCACCAGACCGGGGCGCATGCCAGGTGCAGCGCAACTGGGATGTGCCAGGGAGTGGTCTGGGCGATATTCAACGGTGCTACTCCATGGCTCTGCACCATTGAATATGGCACCATGGCCACCCAGTGCACATGGTGCAGTGGCACTGCGCCTGTGCAAGTGGCCAGAGAGGAGCAGGGAGATGTGCTAGCGCAAGTGCCATTGCGCTAGGCACAGCAACTGCGACATTCAGTGGTGGATATGCAAATGGGGCCATAATGTATGCAAGGCACAAATGGGGCCATTTGCATGTCATCATGGCCCCATTTGCATGCAGGTACGCTGAACCCCTTCGACTTGCACCTGGTGCCCTGCCAGGCTGCAGCCATCGGGGACCGACGCCCTTCACCAGCAATGTGCCCCATTGCCCGATTGCTGGCTGTAACATTTAATATACTCCCTGGTGGTCCAGTCAACCATATTCCTTGGCCTGATCACAGGCTGTAAGAATATTGTATTCTGTTGGACAGGTCCAGAATCTACCATGCTCGATCACAGGCTGCACATAGTTCACGTTGGTCCAGTGGTCATATTCCTCCCTCCCAACCTGCCCTTGTCACGCCACCACCCCTCTCCACCCCAGTCAGTGGCGGGAGACCCCACCCGCAACTGCCTGGCCACCGCTGATCGACAGATCGTATTGCTGCTGGTTGCATCTGTTGTTCACAGTGTGGTCAGGGCGGCCAGACTCATATGTAACAGTCCCCGAAAATGTGGAATGGATCCGCCTGGCTATCGACCGTAGTACAGTATGAAAGTTCGGATGCCCATTGGCCCACACTGTGGACCAATGGGCGTACAGCCATACTGTACGCTGTCAGTCAGCGGGCAGTCGGGCGACTATGGTGGGTGCTGCTGCCCGCTGCTGACTGGGGGAGCAGGGTGGTGGTGTGAGGTGGGTGGGTGGGGGGTACAGGTACCACTGGACCACCAGGGAGTAACTTAAATATTGCAGCCCACTATCGGGCATGGGGGTTCAGTCCACTGGACCACCAGGGGGCACATTAAATATTATAGCCCACAATTGGGCACAGAGTGCAGTCCACTGGAACACCAGGGGATAGATTAATGTTTATAGCCTGTGATCAGGGATGGTGTTCGGTCCACTGGACCACCAGGGAGTAAAATATTTAATACAACCCATGATTGGTCAAGGAGTTCAGTCCACTGGACCACCAGGGAGTTAAATAAGTATTACAGCCCATGATCAGGCATTGGGGGGGTGCTACGTCACCTGACGGTGCCGCCAGGGCTTGGGTGGCCACCCACAGCTGGCAGCTGCCGTGTTACGCCCATCAATATGGCAGCCAGCCTGTGGGTGGCCAGTCCTTGCTCCTGTTATATTCGGAAACATCTTTGCACCCCCCTGTGTGGCGCAAGGTGGGTGTGTGCCTGCATATGAGCCGCACATCCCGGGTTGAATATCGGGATGTGCCACATATGCATGGGCATGCCCCCCGTACTTGTGCCGCATACATTACTGGTGTGCTCCGGTGCATCAGGATTTGCATGGAGCGATTTCCCCTCTTGAATATCGTGCCGGGGTGCATCTGTGGGTTGCGCATGGCACAACACTGTTGCGCCATGCGCAACCCCTTTGAATATCCCACCCCAGAAGTACACATGATTATTAAGAAGTGATTAATTCAACTACATTCAGGTGCCATTTACTAATACCCTGGGTTCATTACATTTTATACATAGTTATAAATAGTTAATTTAGACAATTTATCTTGCTGAAACATAATGCATGTAGTTCCTTGAAACAGGTATTAACAAAAATAAAAAAAAGCAAGGCGGTAATTACAGTCCACAGCCAAAGACATGGTCAGATATTTCCTGAAATTTCTGTGATATTTCTAGAGAAACCTCCTGCTTTCTGCAGTTCCACAGTAGTGGCAACAGTGAAAGTCTCTTTAGAAATTTCAGGAAATATCTGGAAATATCTATGTCTTTGGCTACATCTGTATATTTCTGTGCATTTTTCCCTAACAAATTCTGTGCAGTCCATTTTCT
Organism: Neoceratodus forsteri; assembly: GCA_016271365.2. Classification (NCBI taxonomy): domain Eukaryota; kingdom Metazoa; phylum Chordata; order Ceratodontiformes; family Ceratodontidae; genus Neoceratodus; species Neoceratodus forsteri. Next base: position 1,389,745,950 of record CM028130.1, on the reverse strand, counting down.
AAAAGCTATAAATAGTTAATTTATATAATTTCTTTTGTTAAAACATAATGCATGTAGTCCCTTGAGGCAGATATTAACAAAAGTAAAAACAGCAAGGCAGTAATTATATCTCAGAGCATTTTTCCCTAACAAATTATATGCAACCTGCCAAAAATTAATCCCCTATGGAGTTTAATGAGTAAAACACCATAGTGGGGAATTCTGTAGTATTTGATACTTAATTTATTAGGGAAAATTCCACCAAAATGAATTATGTATAGAAGATAACACAAGTTTACAGAATTTTGAAAATATGTGTGTAGTAATAGGTAGCTTTCTATAGTGTGTCAGGATTTATTTACTGAAAAAAAGAGAAGGCAATTACTCATGGACATTAGGCGGATATACTATGTAATCCCGAAGCTCGGTCTCGGCATACTGAGTTTTCTTCCCCCAAATGCTATTCCTCAAATGAATGACATACCCGATATATGATTTTTGGGCATGTCATTCATTTAAGTGTTAAATGCGGTGGGCTTTGTCCCTTGCACCCCCCCCACACCCTCCGTAACTAAAATATCCAACTCTGAGGAGGAGCGACCCCAAAACTAAAATGTTAGTTGGCTGGGTAATTTGCGAAAAGCCCTGACCAGAGTCAGTCGCAGTATGCTGGCCAAGCTACTGGTGGTATTCCCCTCTACATCATTGGGGCAGCTCAGTCAGCAATCCCATCCAGCTGTCCTTCCTAGTGCATGTCTCGGGGTAAGGTAGCATTCCGTCACATCCGCTACCTTACCCCGTCGGCAGTACTGGTGTCAGGTGTAGCAGTGTCAGGTTAATGTTCCTGTCAGGTGAAAATGACCAGGATACTACATCTCAGTGTAGTGCAGTTCCAGATAAGGTAAGTATACCCATTAGGCAGTATGTGTTTTTTTACAGCATACTGCTGCTGACCTTTGTTTTCTATGTGTGTTGTCCTGTTGTGTGAATCTGAGTTTGTTCACCATAAATAAGTCTTGTTATTGGTTATTTTAAACTCCTTTACACATAGTATCATCGTGCAGAACCATTAGTAATTATGGTGACATGCTTTTCAGTGTATATTACTTTATTGTAATACAAGAATAAAGTTATATAAACAAGAAAGCATGTCATCCTTATCAATAATGTTTCTGATCAACAACACTACATGTAAAGGAGTTTAAGCCAACCGGTACAATACTACAAAAAAGAGATACACTACTACAAAGAAAGGGAAATGGTTTAATCAGCAGATGGTGAATGTATGGAAAGCATTCTCCTTAGAGGAAGTGGTGAGTGCTGGTAGTTTGACTACTTTTAAAAGTTTGCCTGATGCACATATGGGAGAAAGGAAATGGGAATCTTGACCACTAATCAGTGGCAGGCCCTTACATGGCTCTAGTAGCTAACTGGACCTGTAAACCTTACCTATGTACCTACCTATGTAACCAGTAACATGATTTATTTATGGTGAAGAGAGTCAGATTCACAAAAAAGGACAACAAACATACTGTAGAAAAAGTGCCTTATCCATTGTAGATTAAATTATGCACAACTGCCCATGTCCCTTTGAGAATACACTTGCAAATGGCAGCTCTCCAAAGCTGTACTCATATGAGGGTTATGGAGAAGTCAAAATCGTTCTGTTAAAGTTATTGAATGTGCATGAGAATGTGAAAAGAACTGAACTGAAAAGAACTGAACAATACCATATTAGTCCTTTCAGTGCTCCTCTGTACTATATTGTATTAGTCCATTCAGTGCTCTTCTGTATTATATTGTTAGTCCCTTCAATGTTTTTCTGTACAATATTGTATTAGTCCACGCCCCCATTTAAAAGGACCTATCAACATGCACATTGCAGCAGTACCATTTTTGCTCATAACACTTTTCTGAAAGTGCTGTCATAATTAAGGTATAAGTAATGTTTCACATTCTTACAGCTGAAAAACCTTGCAAAGTGAAGATTTCTTTCTAATTCCTTTAAATGCAGCTAGAGCCCAGATCAACTTTAAAACATGTCCATGATCCTTGATGTTGTGACCAGCTGTATCTTTGTAGAGAGAGCAAAGTCTAAGATCCCATAATGAGTTGGGGTGCAACTAGTGGTGCAAGTGTCTGGAATTCTGAAGAGCAAAAAGGATGGAAGTCTACAGGAAAGTGATTAGCGCAGAATGAGCCTGTGTGTGTGTGTGTGTGTGTGTGTGCATGCTTGCATGTGTGTGCACATGCTGGTGTGTGTGTGTGTGGCAATGCATGTCAGTTTGTGTGTGTTCATTAGTATATCTGTGCATGCATATTACTGTGTGCATTAGTGTGCTGAATTAGTGTTTCATTTTATGTGCCAGTTTATGTGCATTAGTGTTCTGTGTGTGTGTTGCTCTTTGTGTGTATTAGTGTACCTATGTGTGCATGTCAGACTGTGTTGTTCAGAAGCCTGTGTGTATGTCACTGTGTGTGCATTTGTTTGTGCCTTTGTGCATGTTTCTCTGTGCCCACTTCGACATTGGCATGGCCACAAACTATCTCACATATCTGCTAGGAACAGTTATAAATGATGCCTGCCAACTCTTGTTAGTCTTGTAAATAAATACAGCATGTAGCAAAAAAAGTGGGATAGAAAGCAATTGTCACATACTTTATTCAGTGGAAGTGAGTTCATTTTTCATACTCCAGCTAACACATTAATGATCTTTTGCTCTAGGTATTATTCCTCAACTGCTCTCTTTTATGACTTTCAGCATATTACATGTTAAGATGGGTGGAGGTAGTGTGTGGTTCTCTTCTTGGACCAATTACTTCAGGTAATATTTTGGCCATTTCTTAGACAGATGTAACTGCAGCATTCTTTTGCTATAGTAATGCCTGATTCAAAAGTTATTACTTTTGAGACAGTTACATGGTAGATTATTTTCTGGGATTTATATCATCTCTATATTTTTAGGAGGCGCAGTAGTGCCACTACATTTAGAGCTGAGTAAGGTGTTTAATGTTAAACTCCTAATTTTGCACTACAATAGCTTCAACCCTTTTCAAAAGAATTGAACAAAATTTTATATGCACAGTCTGGGGGCAAGGTATCTTGATTACATACGTTTTGTGATGGTCCAATGTCCAGATTCTGAGATCTGGGTAGTGCATAAAGCAGAAAATCATGGGGTTTGGCTGTTTTTAATTTTTTTTTCCTCTCACCTACAGCTCAGATGGTTTGGCAAGTTGCTCTGAAATTGTTAGGGTAGAAAGGGTTTGCCATAGAAAGGTGCATTTATTTTGGTTTGGTGAAAAATATTTATCTGTTTCTGAGTTATAAGGATTTGATGTTTTGGTTTTGAGCATGCTCAGTAGAGTGTTTCATTTTTATATTTGATATAAAAGAAAAAAATTTGGCTCACAAAAGAAGAATCTTGTTTCATGAGATGAAATTTGTCTTTTGTGAGGAAAATGTCTTTTGCGTGGCAGCCATTTTGTTTTCATTTAAAAAAGGAATTGAGAACCCATAAAAATGAATCCCTGTAGAAAAACAAACACATGAATCTGGGTAAGCAGGGTCAGTTTAGCTCAAGTCTGGAGTTCATATTTTGAAAAATGACCACAAAATATAGGTTTGCAATGTCCCTAAAATGCTAGGTAGAGGGATTCATGAGTCTTCTATCGTGAGCCAAACGTCTTCTTTCATGAGTCTCAGAAAAGAAGACTGGCAGCTCATGAAAGGGGAATCTTAGATCCTAAAGAAGAGGGTGAGACATAGCATTTTTTTTGCTTTGTTGTTTCATGAGCCGAAATTCTTGTTTCATGACTCTCATGAAAGAAGACTGTCAACTCATGAAAGAAGTATAACAAAATGAAGTCCAACCCTCTTCTTTCATGAGTCTTGGTTCCTGCTTCATGAGCTGATGTTCTTCATTTATGAGACTCACAAAACAAGGACTTCAACTCACAAAAGAACTATGAAAAAATATGTTTCAGCATCTTCTTTCATGTGCCAACATTTCTCTTTTGTGAGCCTTATGAAAGAAGACTGTTGACTCACAAAAGAGGAATCTTGTCACACTGAAGAAGAGTTTTGTATTTTTTCCCATTACTCTGTTTGTCTCGTTAGCACTCTGATGGCTACCATCAAATTGACTTGGGCCAAGCTCCAATCACCCTAAAATCTCCTAGAACTTTCACAGAGCTCTCCCACGTGACCCCAGAGCTTTACCCCTGTTGTGGGGGCAGCAGAGCCCACCTTAACTCTTCTGCACATGGATCCACTAAGGGAGATCACACCAAGGTTGCCAGGTGCTGGGCCTGTGAGCTGGTCATCATCATCCTTCCACTAGGGGTATTTTTCTGCTTTTTTCTTCCCCTTGGTTTCCAGGATACCAGCATCAAGGCCATGCCAAGCATGGACCCATGCAAGCACGCATTGTGCTGTACCTGCTGATGTCCTCCCTCACACAAGCTACTCCAGCTGCACTGCCACCCATGGTCACCCAGATGGCAGTATAACAGTGGAGCTGGCTGTGCTTCCCTCCCTGGAGCAGAAGAGTGTCTGCCAGGATGCTCAACCCTCCTCCACTCAGCCAGCTCCCTGTGGCCCAAGCTCTTTCCTGAATTAGGGTCACCAGTATGAGCAATATAAGGTGGTAGGCATCTCAGCCATCTGTGCCACCAGGCTTGCTAAAGACTTTTGTATTTTAAAAGAATACCTACTTTAGTTCATAACTCAGCCATTTTTTAGAGATTTTAAAAGCACATTTTTTAACATGTGCTTTTATGACCCTACCTCATAAACCATACTGGTGATATTGTTCAAACCTGAGCCATAAGTTGATATCCCAACTGTTGTGTAAAATTGCATTTTGAGTATGATTTGAAAAATGTGTTCTGATTCCATGTCAAAACTGCGATCATGGAAAGGTGATCGCCATTACGGTGAGTGTACATCGCCAAAAATCAATTTTGGCAAAGCACACTCGCTGTGTAGACAAAAATGGTGCCTGAGACCTATGGGTCACATTTTAATGCTTCACCCCCTTCCCGCTCCTCCATACTTATGGATTCTCAACTCCAGCGGGTGCATGTCTGGGGTGTGTGTAAAACATAAAAAAATATAAAGCTGCCTGCTGACAAAAATAAAATGCACCAAACTGGATCCAAACCCTGTACCTCCCAGCTGACCACCCTCCCCACCATGCTAGCAGACCAGTTTGGCAGCTGCCTGCCACACTCCCTCCCACATAGAAATGCAGCGAAATAAAATTTCACCAGGCAAAATGGTATGCCAAATTGTAAAGAAATTTCACAATTTCGTCCATTGCTACTGGTCAGCACAAGTCCATTTGAACCCCCCAGCCCCTACACACAAGTTACCCTGCACCCCCAATTTATTTTATAAAAAAAAAATACCCTCCACTCCCTGGTGTGTAGTGGCCCCTCCCCCAGCTGTCACTGGCCATTATAATATTAAATAAGAACTTCTCCCCCAAGTTACCCTATGCCTCTGTCTGTTTTATAAAAAAAAATTACCCTCCACTCCCTGGTGTCTAGTGGACCCCCAACCCCACCTCATCAACAGATATAAGCACCCACCCAGCTCCCCCCCAGCAACCCAATTGGGCCACCGGCACAGCCCTCCACTCACCTCCTTGGCCAGCAGCCCGACTGAGTGCTTGAATGAATGAGAATGAATGAGTGCACATATGCACTCACTCATTTTCATTCATTCAAGTACTCAGTGGAGCTCAGTTGGGCTGCCAGCCATGAAGATGAGTGGAGGGATGTGCTGGTGGCATGATTGAGTTACTGGGGAGGGATGCTGGGGGGTGCTGACATCTATTGATGGGGTGGGGGGGTCCACTGGACACCAGGGAGTGGAGGGCGATTTTTAATTTTTTTTTCTAAAACAGATGGAGGTGGCAGGGTAACTTGGGGGGATACTTATTTAATATTATAATGGCCAGTGATGGATGGGGGTGGCCACTAGACACCAGGGAGTGGAGGGTATTTTTTTTTAATGAAACAAATTGGGAGGGTGCATGGTAAATTTTTTGGGGGGAGTTATTATTTAATATTATTATGGCCAGTGATGGCTGGGGGGACCACTGGACACCAGGGAGAATTTGGTCAGTGAGCAGTGGCCACAACATTTTGCCACTGGAGGTAAAATTACTCTCACAAATTGTGAATTTTAGCCGTGGGTGGCAAAATTTCACCCACGGGTGTGAAATTTTGCCCATGAGCAATATTTTGCCAGCCTAGGGGCAAACTTTCACATCCAACTGTGGACAAAATTTTGCATTTTGCCCAGTGAAATATTTCACAGAATGCACTAATTACACAAAATATTTTGCCTGGTGAAATTTTCCAATTGCGCACATCTCTACTCCCACATACCATCCCTCTCCTCCCTCTTCCCCCCATGCATGTGTGCGCTTATACCCACTACTTCCTGTTGTGGTATTTCACCCACCCCATTATCAGGTCACCCCCCTGCTTGGTAGCTGTGAACACAGGCACCGTAATTAAGTCGCTGTTTTTCTAGGCACTCAATTTCAGTCTCCTTGTCCACTATATACACCATTCTGACTGGTTCATGAGGTGTGGATATAAAAAAGATATGTTGAGAATTTTTGGTGAAAATAATGATGAACAACTAAGTTATGAAGTAAGGAGACTGTGTACTGGTAGGCACATGTTAGTATAGTGTCCAGAGGGCCCTGCTGTTTCACATACAGATAGAGGTTCCATGTCATAATGGGGTTTGCAAAACAGCGATCACAATTAGAGTGAGTGTAGATCGCCGAAAAGCACAATGGTGATGTACACTTTTGGGCAACAACACATCCAGCAACTGGAAATAGGATGTATGTGGGGGGGGTTCTTCCCCCTGCACCTCCCTGATTTAATATAACCAACTCCAGGATGGTGCATGTCAGGGAGGGGAGACAGTCTGCAACATTTTTTTTCCCACCGCAAAAAAATGTATCCCGATCCTCTGTCCCTAACCCAGCACCTGCTGCACCGAAGCTAGCCACCCTCACCACCATACCACACCACACCGCACAGGTAGCTCAGATGCAGCAGGCCACACTACCCCACACAAATCCTCCTTCCTATACCTCCCCTGCCAGTCACTCTGATAACTCTTCCTCAGTTTTCCCTTCCCCGCCTTCACATTCTGTTGCTACCCTTACATGGTAGTTCAGCAAGGTAGTACTGCAAAATCACTGGATACCACAGATAGACACCTCAGATAGTGTAGGGCCCATAGGGCCCTGCTTGCTTGCAGCTGTACTGTAGTTGCATTTCTGCAGCCAGATGGACTCCTGACATGGCACATGGCTCAGAAGACCCTGCATGTCTGCATCTGTAGCTAGATGGAGTCACTCATATGTCTGCATCTGTAGTGACCCTCTCACCTAGTACAGGGCCTGGATGGTGATGTGCATGTTTACTGACAGAAGTGCATGGCCCGCTTACATGGTGCATGGCCCAGAGGACATGGTGCATCTCCATCTGTAGCTGCACATAATCTCTGGGATTGTAGTATCTTGTGCTTATGAAGCTAGATGATTCCACTCATTTATTACAGTACCCAGATGGCTCTGTATGTCTGAAACTGCAGCTAGATGTACCCACTTACCTGACACAGGGCACAGGAATTGGAGGGCCTTGCACTTCTACAGCTAGATGGATTCCTCACTTACTATGTAATGTATTTTAGAAATAAAACCACAGAAAACGTAAAAGTCAAAAAATAAAATTTGATATAAAGTAATACAAAATGTTAAATATACAATGTTATATTTATAAAATTCTTCAAAATAAATGATCTCAGTTTTAAAATGAAAAAGACTCCTTATGAAATAAAATCAATTTGCTTTAAATGTCCATTTTTGGAGTTTTGAGGAGGACTAGCCTTGGTGTGTGGTGATGAGGGGGACCATCTCTTAGTAGCTTCTTGCAGGGGCCATCAAAAGTGGAAATTGCTAACCAGGCCGGTGGCACAGAGGGTTGAGGCATTGGATGCCTTACCTCACAGCATGCTGGCGATCAGGGTTTGGGAGCGGACTCAGTCATTGGGGGAGACAACTGGGGGGCAGGGTGGGAGCAGAATCAAACTGCCAAGTGGTGGCTGTCCTCTCCCATGAGGGGGGTTGCCCTCCCACAGATCTGCCACCTCTGGGTGGAGATCTGGTGCTGGTACAGGTGGGTAATAGGTGAACAGTAGGGTGGGGCATCCCGCAGTGTGTGACGCATGCATGCCTCCACATGCACAATCTCATGCCAAGGACGTGAGGGTAGGAAAAAATTGAGAAAAACAGCTGAACAAATAATTGAAAAAAAAAAGAAAGTGGAAATTGCTGGACTGGCAATGTCTTGGGTAAGGAACTAGTGGTTCAGAGCTCCTCAGCTTCAATGGAGAAAGTCAGAAGGCCTTCTGGGGGATTGGGTTGTAATAATATATGTGGCCTGTGTAGGGAGACTCAGATACAGCAGGTCTGTTCAGTAGCCATATTTATTTCTTCTCAGAGATAGTGGTCACACACCACTTAACATAGACAAAGAAGAACCCACTGGGCATGCCAGGAACTTACACACATAGGACTACATTTATCTATATGCATAAACTACAGCCCTAATGGGGTTCCTTACACTTCCAACTATATATATATACACACACACACACATATATATATATATATATATATATGTATATATACTGTGTATATATACTTATACAATGGGAGTGAGAGCTATTCCAGTGCAATAAATTGAGATACTGTATTCTCATTGTGGTGAGATAAATGATCACTGCAATGAGATAAATGCTGATGACATCAGTTTTCCACACTCTGCTTATGTAATCACTCACTCACTCACTCACTCAAGCTAGCATTCTAAATGGAAGTGCTTCAAAAATCAGTTTCTGTCTCACTGAAGCCTGCAAATCACTGTTAGCATTGCAAAACACTTACCTGTGTCCCAAAGTTTCCAATACTCCTAGCCCATTTCTGTGCTAATCTCAGCATAAAAGCAACCTGAATTCAAATGAAACTCATTTACAAAGCAGTTTCTCTTTCTCACTGCAACCTACAACTAACACAATTAACACAGCCAAACACGATCATCTGTTCCACAGTGCTTCTAACACTCCCAGCCCATTCAGAAACACTCCCACACTCTCGGACCACAGACAAACAGTGCTTTCAACATAGCTTAGAGCTTGGTACAGCCAGCAAAACAGACCTGGGTTTGATTCTCACAACCTCCACTTGCATACTGTGTAAATCTAACAAATCACTTAACTGCCCAGTACTCCTTAAAAAAAAAAAAAAAAAAAATCACCTGTATACCAAAAATTAGTCATTAAAGACTAAAACTCAAACAAAAAAAAAAAGCACAGACACAGCAAAACATGACACTTCATATGCTTTCACCCCCATTTGTATATATATATAGCGTGCATGTTGTGAAATATTCTCACTCAGGAGGGAAGAATATTTCCCATATCTCACTCCTGCCCATCTTGTATCCCATATATATGTGTATATTAAAGTGGCACGGTAGTACCACTATAGTTAGGATTGAGTGCCCCATTTGAGATTAAAGTGTGAAATTTGTCAGGTTAATAACTTTGCCACTGAAAGGTGGATTTGCCTGAAATTTCTCAGGCATAGAGCAGTACCATAGGTCTCTGGATCTGCCAAGTTTTGTACCAGTCGTCTATACGGTTACAGAGTTATAATGCACTGTTCCTTGCCACATTTACCCTTTTTTCCACATTCTTTGCTCACACCTATAGGTTGCATGGTTTGCACGACCAGTCCAAAACCTTCAGGGAACATGCAGCTGGAGTCCCTGATGTGCCTTTCGAAGATTTCGTGAAACAATATTGAATGGTTCAAAAGTTATTAAAAAAACAAGTTTCCCATTATAGTCAATGGGAAAAGTTAACAAAATATTCAACAGTGTCACAAATGCAGTTTTTAGTGTCGTAACTGACCACTGTAGTGTTGTGAGTCAGCCATTTGTTTTTCACTTACTGGTCACAGAAATGCTTGGCATTTACATTTGGGACCCTCCAGGGACACAATTATTTTTGTGTTCACCTAGTCTAGCCTGAGGATGCTAGCCATGTCTTTTTTGGGGGGTTAAACACTCCAGAAATATGTTTTTAAATTTTTTGTAAGCTGTAGTTTCACAAAGTAGTGTCAAACTTGTGACACTTTTGTGATTTTTTTTGCAAAATTGTCACAAATCACGATACTACTTTGCGACACTATGGCCAAAATAACAGGAATTCTTTGCCACCCTTCTGCAAAAGAACAGTTTGGTCTTTTGGGCTGAAATTTGGAAGGAAGAATGCCAACATCCCACAGATGTGCATTTTTGTAGTTTGGTGACAAAATATTGCAGGGATGCAAAGTTAAGGTACTCAGAATTTGACAATTTTCCCCATAGACTAAAACTGCGGCATCCACGGCACCTTTTGGGGCCCGTATCTCAGAAATGTTTCAAGATACAGACTTTACGTTGGAAAAATGCTTAGCCCTCACTAGGGGCTAACTGCAAAACTAGCCAGGAAAGTTATAAATCATATGAAATTTTATTTTTTTTCTGTGTTGTACGGTTCCTGAGATATTAGCAATTTAGTATTCTAAGTGCTCATTTTCTGCTCCGAGGCCCATTATTATGCATACATTCTTTGTACTCACTGTGTTTCTCTATTCAGCTGTTGGGGGGAAAAAAGGATGCGGGCTTCTGTTACTATTACAGTTAGCATTTCCACTTGCATTTCCGTACCCGTTTGCATTAGCATTCCTGTATACGCCACCGTGTGTGTTGCCCTTTGCATTTTCATTTGCGCTTGCATTTGTGTTACTGTTACCATTTGTGTTTCCACTACTGTTTCTGTTTGCATTTCATTTTGCGTCACCATGTGCATTACCATTTGTGTTTGCATACTCACTTCCATTTGCGTTTGCATTTGTCTTTCCTTTGGTGTCATCGTTGCTGTTACCGTTACCATTTGAATTTCCAATTGCGTTACCATGACCGTGCGCGTTACGGTTTGCGTTTCCATACCTGCTTGCATTTGCATTTCTGTTTCCATTACCATTTGTGCTTGTGTTTCTAGTACCATTTGCTTTATCATTAATGTTTGCATCACCATGTGCATTAGCATTTCCGCTTGCATTTGCGTGGCCGTTACTTTACTATTTGTAGTGCACATTCTCAAAAAGAAGGAAAATTCATGGCAAAAAGATCCATTTAATGCATCAGTTAGGGTTGTTCCACAGTGACAAAAGTGAGGAAATTCGATGGTGAGTTCCCCTTGCATCCCACCCACCTCCCCACCAACAGGCATTGGGTGTGTGTTGGGGTAGTCGGTCCTAACTCTCTCCATTCTTCTATACTGCACCACCTCAGCTTGTTTACACATGGGATGGGGTGAAAGTTAGAACCAGTGAAACCAATGCACACCTCGATGCCTGTTGGTGGGGCGGGGTGGGTGCAAGCGGAGTGGGAACCCTAACATCCAATTTCCTCACTTTTGTCACTATGAACAACCTAACTGATGCATTAAACAGAGTGTTTTGCCATGAATATATATATATATATCTATATATATAGATATATATATATATATATATCTATATCTATATATATATATATATATATTCTATGCAAAAAACTGCATTAATGCATCATTTAGAGTTAAAACACAAAAAGTCAGGAAATGAGACCTTTAGGGTTGCCTCCTCCTCCCCCCCATGTACCCCCCATCCTCCTGAGATTGACAGATGTCGGGGTGTGTCATTAGGGTTGTGAGGCCTAAATGTCACCCCTGTTCCATGTGTAATCATATTCACAAGCCTTGCAGTCAAAGAATCTCGTAATCAAAGAATTGCCAGGCTCGTGATCAAAGATCGTTAGCGAGCCGCGACCAAAGAATTTAAAACTTTGAAACTCTATTTTTTGACAGAATTACAAGAAACCACAGGCATGGCTCAATAGAGGGAGGATCCCTGAGCAAAACCCATCATAGTTTTACTTCAGAAGTCACCCCTGGGGCTGGCCTGGTGGCGCTGAGTGTTGAGGCAGTGGACGCCATACCTCACGCCAAGTCGGTGACCCGGGTTCGGGAATGAGCCAGTGTTGCTGGGGGTCAGCAGGGGAAGGAGAGGATTGAGCATCTGGAGGATAGATCTCCTCTCCTGGGAAGGACACGGGTCTCGAGTTGGTGCTCGGCTGCCCTCTGGCGGAGGCCAGAGATGCAGCAAGCACTGACGATGTAGAAAAGGGGCGGGGGAGTGGCAGAAATTGGTTTCATATCTTGAAGTCAGGGCACCAGCCACTCTCCAAGAAACAGGGAAAATACCCTTCAGCTCCAGCAGAGACGGAGCACCGGAGCTTGCCCTCGATCTGCGGCTGCCCACCTGCACCATCCCTCCCGACGCTACTGACTGCTCGAGGTGTTAGGGGCCCACCTCGTCCCCGCCGGGGGGGTAAACCGAGGCTACATGGGTGATGGAGGACTGTCTAGGTAGGGCAGACGACAGAGGGATGACTCCTTGGTGCTCCTGAGGAGACCAGAGCTGAGGGGCAGAGAAGAGGAATAAACACACACACACAAAAAAAAAAAAGTCACCCCTGAGCCGAGATATTTTTTTTTCCGACCACTAAATGAAAAGAAGATGGCAGCCGTCGCGATCAAAGAATTCCTCGTGATCAGAGATTCTTTGATTGTGTGCCTGCAAATTCTTTGTTCGTGAGAAGGGATCAGATGGCCAAAACCCCATTCTTTTTTCGCAAAATATCCATATAAATTTTCCCATAGACTTATAATGGGAAATTAAAAGTTTAATAACTTTTGAATGGATTAATAATTTTTCACCAAACAAAAAGTGGCATGTTCCTTGACGCAAGCTCTTTCAACATGTCAAGTTGCAGAGTGGCACATCAAACAACGGCCATGCTGCACCATGGACAAGATAAAAAAAACTGCCCACAAACTGGCGAAAAGTGCAGTTGTCAGCATTTTGGTGCGCAAAAACAGTAAGTCTGACTGAAACAAACTTGGCAGAACAAAAGATCTACCATACTCCACTGCATGTACCAGATTTCATGCAAATCTGTTAAATGGGTCCAAAGTTATTAACGTGCAAAATTTCGAGTTTAACATGGAAGTGCCTTCATAACCATAAATATAGGGGCACGACCACACCCCTATAATATATATATATATATATATATATATATATATATATATATCCATGTATACACTACACAGGTCTTATGGAGGATGCTGCATGTTGATGCAGATGATAAACATAGAAACATAGAATTTGATGGCAGAGAAGAACCACTTGGCCAACCAAGTCTGCTCATTTCCCTACCTGATGGATAAGCTGCAGATCCTAGTTAACCAACAGCCTATTGCCTACTACCCCCCACTACAATTGCCTTATATCTGTCCCATGCATTATTGAATTCCCCCACTGTTCTTGACTTCACAACCTCCTCAGGAAGGCTGTTCCATGCATCCACAACCCTCTCCATGAAAAAATACTTCCTAACATTACCTCTGAGCCATCCCCCCCATCTTCAAATTGTGTCCTCCATTTCTTACACATCTCTTTCTCTGAAAGATGCTACCCTCTTGGACTTTGTTAATTCCCTTGAGGTACTTGAAAGTTTCTATCATGTCCCAGCTCTCCCTCCATTCCTCGAGGGTATACATATTAAGCTCCTTTAGTCTCTTTTCATATGTTTTCTGCTGCAGACCCTGCACCATTTTGGCTGCCCTCCTCTGGACAGCCTCCACTCTGTCTATTTCTTTGAGGACATGGGGTCTCCAAAACTGCATGTATTACTCCAGATGGGGTCTCACCAATTGTCTGTACAGAGGGATAACAACTTCCTTTTTTTTTTAATCTTTCATTCTTTCTTCACTCCACACTATCTGAACTCTTTCAGGAGTGATCACTCGGGGTCCCAGTCCTGATCCCACCTGACTGAAGCCCCCTCTTGCTCCTTCCAGCTGTCCTCTCTACCACCCGACTCCCCGGCTCTGAGTCCCCCAAGGCAGGACCGCTGGACATACTCCTCTTGGTGCTCTATCTTAAATCTAATCTGGTGCAATGAGGTGGTGGAGAGCACACAGGAGCGAGAGGACGGTCTGACACTGGGCATGGTGGACTGACCCCCTCGACCCTCCGTCACCTATTAGGAGGTGTTTTTTTCTGTTTTCTTGTTCTGCCCTCACCCCCACCCCCCAGATGGAGCCCCGATGTGTAATGATGCCAGGGCACATCCTGTCGTGGCTCTACAGCCCTCTAGAGAAGCCCTGAAGCAGTGCACTACCTTCAGTCTCCACTGGAGGTCACTGCTGTGCCAGGCATAGTCCCTGGAACCCCCCCCAAGGAAGGAAAGCTGCTCTCCAGATGCTCAATCCTTCCTCTCCCCTGCTGACCCCCGGCGGTCTAGTCTCGTTCCCGAACCAGGGTCGCCGGCGTGGCACAAGATGTGGTGTCCTGCGCCTCAACCATCAGTGCCACCAGACTGGACAGTTAACAACTTCCTGTTTTCTACTGTTGATACCTCTCCCTATGCATCCCAGTATCCCCCAGCCCTCCTTACTGCCTTCTCACATTGCTTGTCCACCTTTAGGTCATCTGATATAATTACTCCAAGATCCCTTTCCATTTTTGTTGTTGTTAGTTTCTCACCCCTCATTGTGTACTCTTCCCCTGTGTTTTTGTTTCCCAGGTGAATTACCTTGCACTTCTTTGTGTTGAATCTGAGCTGCCATACATTTGACCATTCCTCCAGCATAGGCAAGTTCCTTCTCATCCTTTCCACCCCACTCTGTGTATCAACCCTGTTGCAGATCTTTGTGTCATCTGCAAAGAGACATACTTTTCCTTCCAGGTGCTCTGCAATGTCACTTTTAAAGACATTAAAGAGGACTGGTCCAAGTACTGAACCCTGCGGTACGCACTAGTTACCCTCGTTTCTTCATTGTGGACTCCGTTTACTATTACCCTTTGCATCCTGTTATCCAGCCAATTTTTTATCCAGGCTACCACCTTGGGGCCCACTCCAAAGCTGGCTAGCTTGTATATTAATCTATTGTGTAGGACTGTGTCAAATGCTTTGCTAAAATCTATGTAGGCCATGTCCACAGCCCCTCCCTGGTCTACTACTTTGGTCACCCAGTAAAAGAAGTCTATTAGAGTTGTCTGACATGACCTTCCCGCTGT
The DNA here is from genome assembly GCA_016271365.2 of Neoceratodus forsteri. NCBI lineage: Eukaryota > Metazoa > Chordata > Ceratodontiformes > Ceratodontidae > Neoceratodus > Neoceratodus forsteri. The sequence goes on along the minus strand of CM028130.1, from coordinate 1,389,730,696 downwards.
GAATCCATGCTGCCTTGGGTCCTGTGCCCTGCTGGCCTCTAGGTACTCAATAATTCTTTCTTTCAGAAGTGATTCCATTGTTTTCCCTACCACAGAGGTCAAACTAACTGGTCTGCAGTTTCCTGCCTCTGCCCTGCTCCCACGTTTGTGAAGTGGAATGACATCCACCCTCCTCCAGTCTCAGGTACCACCGCATCCTCCAATGATTTGTTAAAGAGAGTAGTCTGTGGTGTCAGTAGTTCAACCCTTAGTTCTTTTAGAATTCTGGGGTGAATCCCAACAGGCCCCATTGCTTTGTCCACCCTGAGTTTCAAGAGTTCTTTCAGAACCCTTTCTTCTATGAATGGACTGGTATTGACTCCCTATCCAGGGTATTTCTCTTGTTTGGATTAGGTACCTCCCCTTCCTCATCCGTTGTGAATACTGAGCAGAAATATTCATTCAGTATCCCTGCTTTTTCACTTTCACCCTCTGCCCACATTCCCTCCCCTTTATTAAGCCTCAGTATTCCTCCCTTGGTCTTTCTTCACTCCCTAATGTACCTATAAAAGGTTTCATCCCCCTTCTTAACAGAGCTGGCTATCTTTTCCTCAGTTTGGGCCTTTGCTATTCTGGCTGCCTTCCCTGCCTCCTTTTGATTTAATTGATAAAGTTCTATGTCCTGCCTCTTCTGAGTTTCCTTATAGTTCCTGAATACTATACTTTTCTCCTTAACCTTCCCTGTCACCTCTTTTGAGAACCATAGTAGTGTTTTCCTTCATTTTGTTTTGTTGATTTGCTTCACTCAAAGGCTTGTTGCCTCTGTGATGGCTGTTTTGATTATTCCCGATTGTTATTTCACCCCTCCTTCTTGCCCATTTGCTTGTGCTTTTCTGAGGCACTCTAATTTTCTCAAAGTCAGCCCTTCTAAAGTCCAATGCTCTTGCTTTTGTATGGCTTGACTCTATGGCTGTGTTTATCATGAACCACATGGTTTGCTGGTCGCTTGTTCCCAGATGGCTACCCACTTCTAAATCTGAGACCCTTTCTCCGTCCCCATTTGAGAGTACTAGGTCTCAGATTGCTCCCTCCTGAGTGGGTTCCAACACTAGCTGTCTGAGGCATGCCTCTTGCAGGGCATCAAGAATGACCCTGCTCTTGGATGTGCCTGCAGCAAAGGTGCTCCAGTTAACATCTGGCATATTCAGGTCCCCCATCAACAATATCTTCCCTTTATCTGTCATTCTCAGGATGCCTTCTATCATTTTCTTGTCCAGTCCCTCTTCCTGAGATTGGGGTCTGTACACCACCACCATGCAGATTGTGGTGCCATTTTCTGTCTCCAGGGTGACCTATAGTGCCTCATCTTCTCCCTGTTTACTCTTTAGTTCTGTTGATTTAATCCCTTCCTTTGCATAGAAAGCTCCTCCTCTTTTACCCTCCTTGTCCCTTCTGTAGATTGTGTATCATGGTATGTTGACATCCCAGTCATTGTTCTCTGTGTAGCATGTTTCAGTGACTGCCACAATATCCTTCCATCCCTCTCCCATCAAGGCCACTAGTTCAGGAAGCTTGTTACACATACTATGGGCATTTGTACTCATCACCCTCCATTTTTTTATGGCCTTACCCCTTTTAGCTTCATCCCTGTCCTTACTGCCTTTACATTGTTTTTGCATTTACCCCTGTTCTGCTCCCTAATGACTTCTCCACCTTGGTGTTTACTTCACTAACTACTGTGTTTTATGGGATGAGGTTGGGATTACCCTGCTCCTTTTCAGTGCCTCCCCACTTGGCTAGATAAATGCTTGCCAGTAAAGCATTTAAACCTATCATCTAGGATTCTGGTACCCCTCCAGACAGATGCAGACCATCGCACCAGTATAGGCCTGTGTCCCTCCAGGTGGCTCCCCAGTCCCCAATGAAGCCAAAACCCTGAGCTCCACACCAGTCTTTCAACCATTCATTGAATCCCATGGTGCAGAGTACCCTAGCATTATCCTTGCCATAGACATGCAGCACCTCCAAGAAGGTTACCATATGTGCCACTTGTCTCAGGCCCCTCCCCAACTATACAAACCCCTTTTCCACTGTTCTGATCCCATTCCTAGCCAGGTCCTTTGTCCCTAGGTGGACAATGACATCCAGCTCCCTCCCTCATGCAGCTGCTTCTGCAATCCTGAGGATTCACTTCCCGTCTCTTCAAGTCATGGTGTCAGATGGGCACCTTACCTCTCTCTCTCCCCTTCCTCCCCACTTCTACCCCCCTAATGATTGAGTCCCCCACCAGAAGTTGTTTCCTTCCCCTGTGGGGTCTCATGCCACCCTCCTGCTAGTCTCCTTTGTGGAGGTTCCCAGCATCCTCCTTGGTCTCCACTGTAGGTACCTCTATAAAGGAACCACTCTTCACCGGAACAGCATATGAATTGTGGAGAGGTACAGCTGGAGGGATGCACCTCTGGTCCACTACCCTCTCCTTCCCTGAGTCCACCTTGGTCCAACCACTCCTCATTCTTGGCAACCTCTGAGATAGCAGCGGTGGCCCTCATGGTCCCTGGGTAGGGGGAGAGGTTTCATAAATCCAAGCCAGGTCAGTCTGGAAATGGGCAAACTCCTCCCTCAGACCAGAGAGGTGCCTGCAAATAGGGCAGCATCGCAACCTTTAGAATGTCTTCCAGAACACTGCCACCCACAGTCATTGCACTGCACCACTCCCATCATGTCTTATATTGTGCCTCCTCTCCTGTTGCTTTGTATGCTTGCTAAATGCCTGGTCTGCCCTCTACTGTAGGAGCCAATTGGTTTAACACATCTCTTCCAGCATCTGACAGAGCAAGGTCTGTGTGTCTTAGCAGCAGCAAGGTGTTTTTGTAAGTTTTCATTAAGTTGCTGGGGCAAAGTTTTATGAATCCTGGGCCTGGAATAGTATGTAGTAAAAAAAGCAGAAGAAAAAAGCAATAATCAGTGTGCAGCTAGCATCCATCAAAGTCGTGCTAGCTAGTTTAAGATGTTGTCCACCAATGCAAAACTAGAACAGATACTATCTGCAATAATGAGGCAAAAGTAAGAAAGTTAAAAGAAAAATGCAGATTATGAAATTGCATCTCAAAGTTAAACAATTTGTAAATATGGCTTTAAATTTCTGATCATGTTTGTGGTCACTGATGATGGCTCAAATTAATGAATTAATGAAAAAAGATTCTTAAGACTAAGATGAAATTTCAGGAGTTCCCAAATGTGAACAGAGATCACTTCTGCTTCATCTTTGTTGGGTATTGGCTGCACACTGAAATGAGAGTGGCATATTTTTGAGAAGAAACATATCATCCACACAGTAAGCAAGTACAGTAGCTGTTTAAGTGGATGAAGCTGGGAAACAAACTGAATGCTTTGTGTTTGGTTGAACATCATTATTGGCATGAAATGGAGGAAGACAATGACTCTTCAGCAGAACAAAACAAGACACAGTGTCTGACATGGACATGTAATGACAAGTGTTGCCTTAGACAAGTCTTTTGATGAGGTTAAGGACTTCTTCAATCTTTTCATCAGCACAAGACTAACCAAAAGTACAAACTGATACAAAACATAGACAAATGCCCAGCTAGCTGTCGCTCTGGTTTGATGTGTCATTCTTTGGTTAATTTGCACACAGAAGCTTGTGACACATGTATTCCATCACTTTTGCATGATTGCCATGCATAATACAGGAATGCACATATTTGTTTCTAAAATGTACCAGGTCAGGAGTGCTGTTAGTAAATTTGCACATCTAAAACTTTTATTGACAGAAAGAAACATGGGCAGGGTCACAGCTATTATTCGTCAACTCTCCAGAAATGATGGACCTTCTGATGAATTCTCAGTTTCAGGTTTAAGTTTATTGTTCAACTTTTAGAAGTCATTACAAATAATAATGCACCATAATAAATACAAATACAAATTACGTATTGCATTTTCACAGTTTGTGCACATATTGTACTCTTAATTCATTCATATAAATCAAGGTATAACATAACAAAATTAGTAATGCACATTTCTATTATTCTGGGATTCTAATATCTCAATTATTTGACAGACTTAAGCCCCATCATAGGTCCAATATGAACAGCATATAATGTTATAACAAACCAAATATAGTGTTTCAGTATTAAATATTAGGCTATGATCTCAATTTACTTAGAGAGCCATTGTCTGAATATATCAAATTTGAATTTGACATTTCAATGAAGGTCCTTGTTTTCTGTAGTAGTATGGGATGTCTTCCCCTCAATTATCTTAAGGAGGGAGGCCTGACTGGATAACACTTGTTCATCTCTTGTTTTTAGGAGATATGTAGCCAGATGATATGGTTCATATTCCAAATACTTAAGATGTTCTCCAAGTAACTTTTTTCTGTTTTTTTATATAAGGGCCATACAATGAATAAAGGTACTAAATCATCCTTTCCCATCTCATATTAATATTGCCCTTCCCTTCCTTCCATTTTTTCCCTTATTATATATTTCACTTCCCCAGTTACTATGATTACATTCAAACCTAAATCTAGTTATTGTCCTGAGACAGGGATTTTTAAGTACTGTTAAATATGGCTCCAACCTATGGTCCCTTTTGTTTTTAACCATACACTTACAAATTTTGTATTGCTGGCAAGATTCCATATCTTTTTGATAATAAATATATTTAATCCTTACTGTAACCTCATTAACAATTTGGGCAATTGGAATTCTAAATGTATAGCTGATACAATGTAGACGTCCATAAGGCTTAATAGTGCTCTCCACCATTGAAATGCTAGGCAAAGATTTATTTGGTTTCATATAAATTATTGCTTCATCAATACACATCTTAGGTAACCTGGATTCACTCATTGAGTAAGCCTTGAGCCAATATCTCACCAGTCTCTGTTTTATTTTACTTTCTACCGGTAATTGACCTAATTGGGCTCTTACAAGTGCTGAAGGTGTTCCCTTGGGCAGTCCTAGCAAATGCTTGTAATACTTATTTAGATGGGGTTCTATGTTTATTTTGGCATGAGTCCCCCATACTTCTGCTCCAAATAGTAGTTGGCTCTTTATTTTAGCATTAATGACCATTAAGTTATCTTTCAAAGATTTTCCTCCATATTTATGTGAAAATGATTTTATTTCTGGGACAAAAGTTTTGACCTTTTTTTCCATTTCAGATATATGTTTTCTCCAACATCCTTCTCATGTAACTGTTATTCATAATGCGCCAGGAAGGAGTCACCGTTATGGACGGCGCCCTTCCTCATTAGCCCAACCCACGGAATACCAAAAATTTCTCTTCAAGGAGTCAGTGGGAACATCTTTGGTATTAGGGGACAGGTGCATAATTTTTGTTTTTTTAGCATTAAGGAGTAGTTTGAGATTTATTAAGTTGTGTTGAAGTACGTCAAAATCACATTGTAACTCAAGGTGGATGAGTTGGAGACTAGGCCTGGCAACATATAACACAGTATAATCCACAAATAGGTGTACATTTGCTGTGCTGACATTGTTAATATTATTAATGTAAATGGTAAATAGTAATGGACCTAAGCTAGAGTCCTGCGGAACTCCTGTCAGGATAGGTTTTAAAGAGGAGAGGGCACCATTGGCTTTAATCTGTTGCCACCTGTTGGTAAGATAACAGGAGAACTAATTTAATGAGGTGTCATCTAGACCAAAATTATTTAATGTGTCCAATAGTAATTGGTGGTCAATGGTGTTGAATGCCTTGCTTAAATATAAGAAAAGGGCACAAACATGGTGCTTAGTGTTAAAGGAGGTTAACCAGTCATCTGTAACTTTTGCTAGAGCAGATACCATATTATTTTGGGGGTGAAACCCAGATTGCAGGGTGTTCAGTAGATTTTCTGCTTCTAGGTGGTCTCTGAGTTGGGCGTTGACCAGCTTTTCAAGAAGCTTAGATAGAATGGGCAGAAGTGAGATAGATTGGTAATTATTGAGATTGCACTGGTCACCAGATTTTAACAATGGGATGACATGAGCAGTTTTCCAAATTGGAGAGATACTACCTTGGGAAAGTGACAGAATGAACAAGTGGGTGATAGGCGAGGCCAGGGTGTAGTATCCTATCTTTCAAAAGTAAGGTTCAAGCAAATTAGCTCCTGCACTTTTTTTAGGGTCAAGAGTGATCAAGAGATCCTCAGCTTGCTTAAGTGAGATAGGGCTGAAACTAAATTGTGAAGAGCCAGGTTTAGTTTTGGGGGAAGTTGGTGAAAGGGTGCAAGCAAGTGACTGGGATGATAGCTTGCTGAAGGGAGAGGAGTCAACAGCTAGGCCTGCTGTGGCAAAATGATTATTTAACTGGTCCAGAATATAATCACTATTTTGTGTAGGTAAATGTCCCCTGAGATTATTTTAGTTGGGAGGGATGAATGTGAACTATGTCCTTCGATTTCCCTACTAATATTCCAGAATTTAGCAACATTGTGTTTGAATGACTCCAAAGCAGACTGGTAGTACTTGACCTTTTCTGCCTGACTGAGTCTAGTGCACTGCTTTCTTGCTGCTCTGAAGGAAGCCCAGTTAGCTTCAGATTTTATCTTGTGGGCTTTTTTTCCATAGGTGATCTCTGTGATGTAAGATGGATTTCAACAAGTTTTAGAACCAAGGACAGGCTTTTATCATAGACCTTAGTTTCGTCATTGGGCATGTTTGTTAATAACCTCTAATACAAGGTTGAGGAAGTGGGTATATGCCTCATCAACTGTTTGAGTCAGGTAAAAATCTTGCCATCTTATCCCATTCAGATCGGACAGGAACTCAGAGATATTACATTTGCAGAAATTCCTTTTTCAGGTAAAATTAGGTGGACTGGTTGTTTTGGGAGAATGCCTCACGCTGGCAATGGCGCTGTGGTCATTAATGCCCTTATGAAATACTCCAGTGTAAGCAATTTTATGGGGCCTGTTGGTAAAGATTAACTCAAAGAAAGTGCTGTGCACAGGATTTTTAGTATTACGGTTGGTGGCATCACAAATTAGTTGCATAAGTCCATGCCATCACAGAAATTTTTTAGAGGTTCAGAGCAATGAGAATTCCAATCCAAGTTGAAGTCCCTTATGCAAATAAATTCAGAGTCAATGGTTCCTAGTATCCTGTGAAGGTGGGAATTTATCCCCAGCCCACCAGAAGGGGGTCTGTTGCAGCCTGAAATATAGATTGACTCGTTAGCTGATAGAAACATTTTTAAGGTGAGACTTTCAAATTCCTTGGACAGGGTTATACAGTCAAAGACAGAGACTGTGTATTTGTCTAGAACATAAATTGCTACATCTCCACCCCTAGATATACTACAGTATCTGTTCTGTAAACATTTTAGGATGGGATATTGATAGCTTGATTAGGTGTGAAGGCTTTTAGCCAGTACTCCAAAACTGCAAGTACACCTGGGGTGGTGTGGAGTACCCAAGTTTGAATTAAATCCATTTTATTTAGCAGGCTGCAGGCATTAATATGTATAAAGCTGAAACCTTTTAGTTGAGGTAGATCCAAGGGAGCAGGAATATGTAGAGGTGGTCCAGGATTTAGTTCAATGTTTTCTGAACAGAGTAGCAAGAGTAGGAGAAGCTTTTTAAGCCCTATATACAGGAATTTGAGGAGTGAGTGGTGCTCACATTTGGGGAAGGGGGTCCTGGAGGAGTATAACCACAGTAGGGAAAGGAAGTGAGGGGATACTAGGCTGAACACTGCAATATGAGCAGGAACAGTTAGTGGTAAGGGTGAGCCCAGGAGATTCATAAGGCTGTGATATGATTCTGAGTAGCTCCTGGATTTGGTATCACTAGAGAGGTACAAGGGCACTGGCATATGTAATATTGGGTATATGAGAAGGCAGACTTTCTGAAGGGGTAGGTGGCTGCATGGGTTGTCCTCTTGAGATACCCCAGACCAGAAATAATCCAGGTAGGTAAGGTCCACGCAGTAAAGTATTAAGAGAGGGGAGAGAAGGACATGACTTAGCAAGGAGAGAGACATACTACAGCTTGCTATGTGGTATTGCCATGGGGTATCATGGTTGGCAGGCTCAGGACAAAATATTATTGCAAAAAAGGCCAGAATAGTCAGCGAGGCACACAATAGAGAAGGTGTTGCTAATAACAGTAACAGATGTCCAAGTTTACAAGAAAGGAGAGATCGGAAGAGTCTAACACTCAGCACTCAGTTTCCTCAGTCTGCTTACTGACAACTAAGAATTCCTTCCACTTTTAAAATTATAAAACTACAAAACTATAAACTATGGTTATACCATTAATTTCCATGTAAGAATATATTTAATATGTATACATAGTCCCAGGATCTTAACTAATCTTTAAGATGGTTGTCAACCCAGTGACCCGATTATATATTAAATATTAGTTCACTAATATCTAAGCAATCAGCAATTGTTCAGTAATTATTCAAAGCATATACCTATAATCATCGCCTACTGACTCTTAATTTATAGCTTTATTGCTTTATAGTGCGTGTGAATGGCCCTCTGTGGGACTGGCTACCTTGTTGAGGTAGAGGCTTGTCACAGTGCAATATTGTAACCAAAAGCCAGTCTGTTAGTCTGACACCTGTTGGTGGTGGTGTGGTGTGGTGTGTGGTGTTGTGGTGTGCAGGAGAATGGACCTCTTTGGGACCGGTTACCTTGATGAGGTACAGAGGCTTGTCACAATGCAATGTTGTAACCAAAAGCCAGTCTGTTAGTCTGACACCTGTTGGTGGTGGTGGGTGTGTGTGTGTGTGTGTGTAAATGGACCTCTGTGGGACTGGCCTGGCTACCTTGATGAGGTACAGAGGCTTGTCACAATGCAATATTGTAACCAAAAGCCAGTCTGTTAGTCTGACACCTGTTGGTGGTGTGTGTGTGTGTGTGTGTGTGTGTGTGTATGTGTGAATGGACCTCTGTGGAACTGGCTACTTTGATGAGGTACAGAGGCTTGTCACAATGTAGTATTGTAACCAAAACCAGTCTGTTAGTCTGACATCTGGTTGTAGTGGTAGTGTGTGTGTGTGTGTGTGTGTGTGTGTGTGTGTGTGTGTGTGTGTGTGTACCTCTGTGGAACTGGCTACCTTGATGAGGTACAGAGGCTTGTTACAATGCAATATTGTAAACAAAAGCCAGTCTGTTATTCTGACACCTGTTGGTGGTGGTGGCGTGTGTGTGTGTGTGTGAATGGACCTCTGTGGGACTGGCTACCTTGATGAGGTACAGAGGCATGTTACAATGCAATAGTGTAAACAAAAGCCAGTCTGTTAGTCTGACACCTGTTGGTGGTGGTGGCATGTGTGTGTGTGTGTGTGAATGGACCTCTGTGGGACTGACTACCTTGATGAGGTACAGAGGCTTGTCACAATGCAATGTTGTAACCAAAAGCCAGTCTGTTAGTCTGACACGTGGTGGTGTGTGTGTGTGTGTGTGTGTGTATGTATGAATGGACCTCTGTGGGACTGACTACCTTGATGAGGTACAGAGGCTTGTCACAATGCAATATTGTAACCAAAAGCCAGTCTGGTAGTCTGACACCTGTTGGTGGTTGTGGTGGCATATCTACTGTGGAGAGAGAGAGAGTGTGTGTGTGTGTGTGTGTGTACCTCTATGTTGGTGGTGGGGTGGTGGGGTGCTGGCAAACAACATAGAAAATGACGCTAGCATCTGAGAGGGCATGGACGATGGGCGAAGGGTAACTCACCCTAATGGGGGGGGGTAGCAGTGAATCCACTTGGTGTGCAGCTCAGAAATTTCTGGCTTTAGCCCTGGCTCCTTTGATCCATAATAATACTTTAAATCTGTCACCCTGTTTTTTTAAGGGAATATATTATATAAACATTTACCTCAAACTCTGTATCTATGTTTGAGAAGCAGGATACCAAGTAAACCATGTCTCTCTAGTGAAAGGGGTCAGAGTGTTTGGAGACACTTCACTTTGCTGAGAACTTGAGGAAGTGCCTGTCATGAACTAGGTTAAGTTCTTTGCAAAGTAAAGTGGAACTTTTTGTGGTGAAGACTGCAAAGTGGAATTTCACTGGCAAAATGTCCACTGTGTGTTGCACTTTGGTCCAAAAAAGCATGCCCTAAATGTAGTCATTTTTTTAAGAAAAAGAAAGCCATTTCCACACTGTCATAGCAGTCTACCCTCATGCCCAACCCTGACAATTTAAAACACGACCCCCATCCTACCACTATTCTAGTATCAAGTCCACCCTCCCATCCCACCAGCCCTGGTGAAGTGCAATGAAAATGATGTCTTTTTCAGTCTTTACTCTTTATGTGATGTCTAAATTAAGTTGTTACTTTAAGTACCTACAGACTTCGCATTACACTCAACCCTTCCCTCCACCCATATATCAGTCTGCAAAACACCCCTACACCTCAGCCCTGACTAATTTAGACAGCTACCCAATCACTCTTATTTGTAGACACCTTGTCCAATCCAACTCCCCCATGCCACAACTGAGAAAGAATACAAATTGTCACTGGAGATGGCAACTGGCATCAATCCTCTCTCCACTTGGCTGGCAGACATATAAATGTGTGAAAATCATGCAAATTAGTTTGCATGCTGTCATTTATTTAGATGGTGTCAGGTCAAGGTGGTGAAAGAAGAATCAAGGCCAGTCATACTTTCCCACCACAGCCTATATCCTTTCTCAGTGGTGACATGGGGGGAAGGGGAAATTGTGTGCCTATAGGGTAGGAGGTGGGAATGGGTGGTTAACTGTTTAAAGTGGTAAAGGCTGGGGAGAGGGAGTGAGATGCAGACTGATATGAGGGTGCAGAGAACTTCTGACTGTTTAGTCTGCCAGGTGATAAAATAAATAAAAACTATGATTAGACATCACATGAAGAGTAAGGACATTTTCTTCACACTTTAGTTGTACTGGAATAACAGAAGAGTGGCATGGGTGCTACAAGGGTGAGATGAAAGTGGTTATTTTAAAATTTTCAGGGCCTGGGAGAAGAGTGGGATAGGGTTTTATGAGGGTGGGTAGGGGTTTACTCCTTTTTTAAAAAAAAACTCACACAAATGAAGAAGTGGGTATCTATGAACATTTGCCAGCACAATTTATTTTTGTAGATTCTATTTTGGCACCGGGGACCAGGGCATCTCTCAGGAGTACCCTCACAGCCATATCCTCCACTCCTTGCCCAAAACCACCCTCCTCTGGAAATACAATTACTGAGCACCCACTCCCTGACCCATGGATCCTTCCAGCCCCCCCAGATCACTCCCCGGGAGGACCCACCTCACCTACCTGGCAGCCTTTCTGAAATTAGAGAGTCAGTCCTGGGTTAGGTTGAGGAGCTCGGGAGAGCCAGTGGAAAGACAGTCCAGTGTTGGGATATGAGCTTTGGCTCCTGGGGCCTCCTTCACCTTCCTAAGTCCTCCAGAGTTTTTCTGCTGGTGTTTCCCCTGGACTGCAGACATGCAATGATGTCAGTGCACTAATGTTCTGTCATCCACCACTGATCCACCCCCTTGTTGCAGCACTGCTCCTTACAGGGCCCTCGATCTTCATCCGGGGTCACTGAGGAGCGATGCAAGCCCCACTACTCACCCCAGGGAGTGGAGAGCAGTCCACATGATGCTCAATCCCCTCCCTCCCCTGCTGACCCCCGACGGCCCGAGTCCATTCCTGAATCCAGATCGCCAGTTTGGTGTGAGGTGTGGCGTGTAGCACCTCAACCCTCAGCACCACAGGGCAGGTTTGCCAGCAATCCATGCTAAGGTATGAGAACAGGGGATAGGCAAGGCCTCACCTAATAATACATCAGGGGATGAATGACCTGGCTGATGGGACAGTAGGGGAGGGAAAGAGGAAATCTGAGGAACTGGGACCTCTCTTTGAGGGAGTGGGCAGATCTCTCACCTTCTCGGAAGTGCTTCCCATTCCCAGGACAAGAATGACAAGAAAAGGGAGAATTCAAGAATTTAATGAATGGCTGGGGGCCTGCTGTTGGAAAAAGGGATACGGTCTGGTAGGAGGGTGGGTGGGGACCTGGGAGAACAGCAGTCTGTATGCAAAAGATAGACTGCACCTAAATGAGGAAGGAAAAAATGTACTGAAGGCAAGGATAGGGAAGCACATTGAGGAGCATTTAAACTGGGGTGTGGTAGCAGGATGGATAGAGGAATTCAGAGGCCTAGTGATGTGAAACCAAATGTGCTTACCCCCAGTGATAGCAAGCTCAGGAGGAAGGCAAATAATAAGGGAGCAGACATCAGGGGAGAGAGGCAGGAGGGAGGGTAGAGACAAGGGTTGGAGGATGGTAACACTAAATGCTAGGAGTCTGAGAAATAAGGAGATGGAACTCCAGGCTCTCCAGGATGAGGGGGAAATGGGCTTGGCAGCTATAACCAAGACATGGGCCACACAAATCCATGACTGGGACATGACATTTCCAGGGTACAGATTACACCGGAAGGATGGGGAAAGGGCTAGGCGGGGGGGTGGCACTGTACATAAAGGAGGAATTGAAATGTGTAAGGGAGCAGGGAGATGAGGGAGGCACAGAAGCACTGTGGGTGCAAGTACAGGATCCCAAAAAAAGATCACTAAGGCTGGGGGTTGTGTACAGGCCACCCTCTCAATCTGAAGGGATGGACAGGATACTGGCAGAACAGATCAGGAGGAACTGTAGTGTAATTGGAGTGATAAATCACTGTCTCAGGTTTTTGTTGGAACTGCACAGAAGGAAGAGACAACAGACAAGTGGTACTCATGTAATAAATGAAATTTATTACAGGTTAGTAATACAGGCTTACTACCATTACAGTGTGATCACTGGGAGAACACCAATCTTCCTTACCTAGGTAAATTCAGTCTCTCATCTATTCTCAGAGAAGCTAGATGCTATAAAGCGTCTTACACCCTATAATATGAGGATAACTAATATTCATATTAGAAGTATATATATTAATGCATCATCTGCATATAAACTGTTCTTATGAGTATTTTACCCAATAATAATACCTTTAATGAGAGGATCCACTCTAATTAAAATAGCAAGGGGTTCTATGGCCAAAGCAAAAATAAGTGATGATAAGAGACATCTCTGTCACACCCTGCGCGAGAGTTGAAATTGAACAGAGATATTATTGTTAGTTTTTACCCTCGACACGAGATCAGAATAGAGTACCTCCACCCAAGATTTAAATTAGGGTTGAAGCCAAATTGTGCCATTATTAAGTTTACATAACTCTACTCAACTCTGTCAAAAGCTTTTTCAGCATCAATTGATAGTAATGAATAGTCCGCATTTTTAAACATCTCAACTATACTGATGGTTCGTTTAATGTTAGATTATATATTTCGGCCTTTAATGAAGCCATTTTGATCTTGATGGACAATATCTGGGAGGACTCTCTCCAGTCTCGTAGTGAGGATTTTTGCTAAGATTTTAGCATCTGAATTTATTAAAGAAATAGGGTGGAAAGATTCTGGCTGTAATAAATCATTATTCTTTTTTTTATAGCGTAATATAGTGGCTTCTCTAAAAGCACTTTGAAACAATATTTGGAGATGGGTAGCAAGTGTCTCCAAGAATTCTTTATAGACATCAATAGTTATACCATCCTGGCCTTAGATGGAGGTAATTTCTTAATTGCTTTTTTTACTTCTTGTAGAGATATATCTTGTTCCAAAAACTGATTATATTGTTGAGGTACTCTGGGAAGAGAATTTTACTTAGACAACTTTTAATACTATCTGGCAGTAATATTTGTTCAGATGTATATACATTTTCACAATAATCTTTAAATATGTCATTAATATCCATTGTTTTTTTGGTGATATTTCTCTTAGAGTCATAAATGGTATTATATTATTTTTCACTTGCTCCTTTTTCAACTGCCAAGTCAGAATTTTATCAGGTTTGTCTCCCATAGCATAGTATTTACCACACATGTATAATAATAATCAGAACCAAACTCAAATCTTGTCGCTGGTTCTCTGCTGACCTTAAATCCGCACTGCTTGCCAGAGATAAACTCTGGAAAAGGGCAAGAAAGACAAAGGATCCAAATGACTGGCTTCAATTCAGAAAAGCCAGAAACTCCTGCACAAAACAAGTAAGATATGCCAAGGCTGCCTTCTACACAGCTGAGTTGGATGCCTCCTATCACAACCCTTCCAGGTTCTGGGGTACCTTAAAGGGGATCCTAGGTCAAACTTCTACCCCTGTCTTACCACCCAAAGTGCACCTAAATAGTATTGAAATCACTGACAAGCATGAAATCTTAAACACCTTCAACGATCATTTTACTACAGCTGGCCTAGCTTTCGACTCCTCACCTGCAAACCTAATGAGATCATCACTAAACTTACAATCTACTGAGGGACAAAAGGCTGCTTCCACATTCTCCTTCAAATCAATACCCTTAAAAGAAGTAGAAGATCTTTTATTCCAACTAGATACAACTAAAAGTGCAGGTGCAGACTCCCTGGATCCCTACTTTCTAAAAATAGCACTGCACACCTTAGCTGCCCCCCCTCACTCACCTCTTCAATCTGTCCCTAACCACTGGTTCTATCCCCTCAATATGGAAGACAGCTCAAGTGTTTCCACTACTTAAGGCAGGTGATCCCATGGACCTCAACAACTATAGGCCCATTTCCATCTTACCAGTACTGTCCAAGATGCTTGAAAAGTTAGTAAACTTTCAGTTAAGTGCCTACCTTGATACCAACAATCTCCTTAACCCAGCTCAATCTGGGTTTAGATCTATGCACAGCACCATCTCTGCCTTAGCAAAAGTTACAAATGACTGGCAGACTGCCTAGGACAAAAAGAATAACACCTGTGCTGTGTTCCTGGATCTAAGCAAAGCCTTTGACACTGTGGACCATGAACTACTAATCTAATCTCTGAACTCCATAGGCCTTGACTCACTCTCTCTTAAATGGTTCAGATGCTATCTCTCCGGAAGATTACAACTGGTAAAAAATGAAGGTGACCTATCTACCTCTAAACCACTCCTAAGAGGTGTACCACAAGGCTCCATCCTGGGCCCCATCCTCTTTGCCATTTACATCAACAATATTGACTCCAATCTCTCACAATCTAATATTCACCTTTTTGCAGATGATACTGTACTATATGTCAGTAATCACTCACCATCAAAAGCCTGTGAGCTTTTACAGTCTGAGTTCTCCCTCCTACAGCACAACTTACTAGACAAGAAATTACTACTAAATGCCAAGAAAACGAAAGCTATGTTCTTGCCACCAAGAGCTGCTCTTCCACTGTCCCATCATTCACCCTCCCACAATTATCTACCATCCTTGGTGAAAATCTTACGTGGACAAATTCAAATATCTTGGAGTCTGGATTGACAATAAACTTGACTACACCAGCCACATTGAAGAGCTCCTGAAAAGCTTAGACAAAGACTTGGCCTATTTTATAGGATCAAACACTACCTGACCAGAGATTCCAAACAAAGGCTAATCCTGGCATCATTCCTATCCCTCATTGACTATGCTGACTTCCTCTATGGCCACTGCTCTCTCCCATTTAAATAAATTAGACATCTTGTATCATAGAGCTATTAGATTCATTACAGATCTTCCCCAGCACCCATCATTGCTCTCTACAATGCAGTCAGTTGGACATCCCTACAACATAGAAGAAACAAAAATGCTGCTGTCTGGATCTACAAAGCTCTGACAAACAAACTCCTTCCTACATCTCAGACTGTTTCAACCGGATCACATCCAGGCCTTACACCCTAAGGATCAATAAACTCATCATGCTGAAGATTCCTATCACCTGCACCCGATATGGAAGAGCTGCAATCAGCTATTCCCTAGCACTTATCTGGAATTCTCTTCAAAAGACCTTGAAATTGGAGACTCTCATTCCATTAACATCCTTCAAAAAACTGTACACTAGTCTATTCCCAGAATCATGCAACTGCTTCCATAAGGCCTAGTCCTCTCACACCCCCTCCTTCCCCACCCCTTTTTATGCTACCCCCTATTTCTCTATCATTCTTCTAGCTTGTTCTCCAACCTACTTCATACAAAAATGCCCACCCAAGTCCAACTACCCGAGCTTTATCCCTACTATTATGTTTGTTTCTTTCCTTTTAATATGATTTAGGTTTATTGTCATTTTGCCTTGTATATATGTAAATATTTGTTTATCTGTCTCATTCATAAATCATTGTATTTGTGTTTATTCAGTACCATGTTTTTGTGTAAAATTTGTAACCTTATATTGTTATGACCACTCAGGTCCATCTTGTAAATGAGCTATGCTCAATGATGTTCGCCTGAATAAATAAAGATTTTGATGATTGATTGATTGATAATAGCTGTCTTTCTGCAGTCTCAGTAGAAATTATATTGAATTTATTCTGACACTGCAGTAAGTTTTGAAATATCCCTGAATCTGCATTCAATGAATGGGCAATTTCTAATTGAGAAATTTGCTTTCCAAGATCAGATAATTTGACATTCCTTTTTAATTTTTTGGATTTTTGAAGAGCAAAATATGCCCACAAATGTATGCCTTGAATGCATCCCAAGTAACCTGGCAAGAGGTGTCCTGATTATTGTTAACAACAAAATAATAATTTATATTGTTCAGTGTGTGGTGAACAAACTGTTCATCTTTTAATAAAATAGGATCAAACCTAAACAGAGGTGGAGCTCTTTTTCCCTCCATAATAATGTCCTTGGTTACCAGTGCATGATCAGATATAATAATGGGTTTATATTTTATATCTTGGATCATATAAGCCATAGTCTCTGAAATGATGAAATAATCAATTTGTAAGTAATTTTGATTGACTGCTGTAAAAAATGAATATTGCTTCTTAATTGGGTTTCTAACACACCAAATATCTACCAAATTATAATTTGAACAACATTGTTTAATTTTTATGGCATTGGGGTGGGCTTTTCAGAAAATATCACAGATTTATCTAATTCAGGGACCAAAGTGGTGTTAAAGTCCCTGGCTATTACAAAAGGATTCCTAAAATTAGCTAATTCCAAAAACACAGCATTAAAAAAATTAGGAAGAGTATCGTTAGGGCCATACACATTAGTTAGAAGTGAATTTAAATTGGGCATATACAATTTCTGTAATAATAAATCAGCCATTTGGATCAATTTTATTATATCCAAATGTTAATCCAGATCCTTTTTTTTTTAAAATATGGCCACACTTCTTGCATTATTACTGCACAGAGCATTAAGACCTCTTTCCCATTTTCTGGTGTAGAAAATGAATTTCTCCTTGAGTAAATGAATTTCCTGGAACAAAATACAGTTAATTTGTTGCTTCTCTACATAGTTAAACACTTGTTTTGCCTTTGTTCTATTACTTAACCCATTCACATTCCAGGTCATCAATCTTAACGGACATTTCATTTGGACATATTTTGTAATTTAAAACCGTTAGGTCCACACTTCATAAATACATATCTAGCAAACAAAACATAATATCTGTAATTAGCTCTGTAATTCTAAACTGCATAAACAGATTCAGACTTTAATAACTGTAATAATTTAACCATATCTCCTCTATATATTTTACAGTAGCAATAAATGTTTAAATTGAAGTCAGTGGCCTCCTGCCCCCACCCACCGCTGAACCAAACTTTGTATAACGAATATTAAAACATAAAGCCCTCTCCCCTTTGGTCTTAGTGCAGGATCATAATATAAGTTTCTAATTATCCAAAACCATTTTACATACACTTGCACAGTAATCATACCCCATCCATCAGATATGATGGCTGTTTCATCTAGCTAAGCTGAAATCCACACAGGGCCATAATTATTCCAATATCCCCAATAAAGATATATTTAAGCAACCTTAGAATCTAATGATGGAAGAAACCACATTTTATCATTACTGTCCTTACATCTAACCTACACCCCACTTACACCCCACTAATACTTGTATCCCCTCTGTCTACCATAGGTTCCAAAGCAATTGCAGGAAAAAAAAATGTCCAGCAAGTTAAAGACACAGCCTACTCACTTATCTAAGTGATAATTAATAAAGAATTATCGAATTGGTTTGTAATTATAGCATGGTTTTACATTCAATTACTGAGAGTCTTTTACCCTTTCCATCCTCCCCTTGCCCCGCACATCCTTTCAGTATTCCAAAAAAAAGGGACAAAACATTAGTAATATTTTCATATTATAACTAACAAAAAGCACATATGAAAAGTCCAATAGGTTAGATTACGGATTCATTGTAGTTCAGCAGTTAGTTACATAAATTAAGCGATTGAATCACAAGTTAGTGCACATTAACCTTCAAGCTCAGCCCAGCATTTGATTCAAAGGTTCTGGTTAGTAATTCTTCTGCTTTATTTGGATGATCAAAGATATTGTAACCCACCCCGCTTTTTGCAAATGACAGGTGGTATGCTGTTTGAATCTGACAGCAGTACCAGGTGAGGGACTGGGTTTGGGGAGGAACAGGTTACTCGGCACAAGAGCTAGGTTTGGCTACTCTGCACAGGGGCACCCAAGTAATTCTGAACACAGGAAGCAATAACTGTAATGTCCAATACCAGGAATGGGATTCTAAAGTGTGGCTTTTATTCACATGCAAACTGAACAAACAAAGCATGGACAGACCCCCATGGGGCTACACTTCTGGTAATGCAGATTAAAAAGAATCAGAAACACTTCTTCAACACTTCAGCCCTCAGGCTCTGAACCCACTGGGCACACAGCCCGGACTTGCATGCTGCTTTGGATACACAGCCTTAACTTGTACACTATCTGGGATTCCCAGGCTTGGCTCCCTTGCTGGCTATTCGGACACCTTCCATATGTCATGGAAACACTTTCTGGTGGCTCCCTAAACCACCTAAGAGCACCTCAGCTCTATCAGGGAAACTTCCTTTTAATCCCACATCTGGATACTTTTCTCAGGCACTGGCCAAGTACCTGAGAGAAAGTAGGTGCCACAGAGCAAATCTGTACAGGTGAATTTGGTTACTACTGATGGGGGGTCTCCCACCTCTCGCTTCCACAATTCATACCCGGCCATTTCTCTGGACATTAAACGTCTCTTTCTGTAAAGCTTGACAATGTAGATTAAGGGTAAATATATGTCACATTTCCTCTACTTGTCTTGCTTTCCTATTTTGCTAGACTTGAACATACTTTTACTTGGCTTAGCCCATTGCTCTAGGCCTCCCACTGATTTAGCAGTCCAATCCCCACTTTACTTTACTCTTTGTTCTGGACTTGAACCTACTTGAATTAACTGGCAAAGTCTATTACACTAGACCTCCTACAAATTAAGTAGTCCAATCCCCATGTTCCAACAGTTCAGGTGAAAACATAGGCCCTATGTCAGAGCGAACTCACCCTTTGGTTGCAGGTGCCTCACAGGTGATACCTCACAGGAATTTATTTCCCAATGCTTCTGGTGCCACAGCACAACTTGAAATAAGGCAGCTTCTTCCTGAGCCAGAACCAGGAGGGTTGCCTCTGGAAGACAGGCAAACCCTTCCACCCCCATCCCCTCAGGGATGGGGCATATGGACCAATAACAGTAGTCTCCATCACTTAACAAACAGCTTACTGTGTTCCTCTTTTGGTGGAAACACACACTTCCCCTTACAGTAGCTCTATGACAGAGCTTAAGGCTCAAAGAGCCTGTCCACAGACTTCTGTGCTGCTCCTGTCTTCAAGACTGCACACAGACTCTGTTCAAACTCCCCAACATTATATCCTAACTTTCAACTGCAGATTTCAGTGTGGCTCATGCAGCTGCAAGAGTTCTATGATGATGTCATCCCTCAGTCTCAGCTGAGACTAAGAACAGAGTGAGACAGTGTGAAATCTATTTAACTGGAGTTTCACAAGCTGCCTTCCCTGCCTACCACTAGGACTTACTTGGATTGTAGTAACCCTGGGTAACAGGGTTTTTACACTCACCCTGGGCCAGGAAAATTAGTGTCTGCAGTTATTATTTACCCGGCTTAGGCCATCTCAACCTATGTGCTACCTGCGGAGGGGGTGATCAGGCCCCCTGCTACCATGTGCTAGCGCAGGGAGGCAACACTAAGTGCCTAGAGGCCTTTGGCTGACATATCAGCCTCTACTCTACCCACTAACTATGGGTGCCTACTGGCTTTGGTAGAACTGCCCAGAGCATAGCCCTAATAGGTCAGCACTGCAACCCCTACTGCAGATCAGGGCCACAGCCTGTTTATCCCCCCCTAGCACTCTAGGGAAAACCTATCTGCCTTTAACTTAGACCCCAAAACAAACAAACAGGGGACCTCCCTGACCTTGGACACCATGCAACCACGCACCAGGATCTGATACCATACCATTAAATTACTCCCTCACTCACCCACAACCATACCTGTGGAAGAAAAGGGTTACTACACAGTAACAACAACAACAACAGTACTTTAAATACTACACACTAAAATACTAGTGAGGAACTCCGATGAGCCCCTCCTCCTCTTCTTTTCTTTTCTTCTATCTTCTTCAGGAAAACATGCAAGAAAAAGAAAGACAACACACACTCCCAATCTGCATACACAGTCTATCTAAACCCCTACCATCAAAACACTGGAGAATCCCAAAATATTTTTTTTTTTAGAAAAGGTAGAAAAACAGTATAAACATTAGAAAACAGTAGAAAAACAATGATATTATTTACAATACACATTTGGGGGATGGAGTGCCCTAAAAGTCCCATCTAGTGACCACAGTGCCCGAAGGCTAGTCCATTAAAGAGTCTCTTCTGGGCCGGAGCATGGTGAAGCACAGTTCTAGCAGGCCAAAAGTCCTGAAGGGGAGAGTCTTTGAGGAAAGTTCACACATCTGGAGTCTGCTAGTGTAGGGTGCGTACTGCAATGTCATAAGAATAGAAAAGTTTGGACTTACCAGCCCCTCATAGAACGAACAAAACACACCAACCTGCTCCTCGGCTGAAGACTCTCCCTGGCAGCACTCTTCCGAAACAGCTGGGCGGACATCTTCTGGGAATGACAGGAGGGTACATCTGGAAACTGCTGGGTGATGTCATCTCTGGAGATGGAACCTTGGAACAGGAACAAAAAGGAAAACATCTGGTCTGACGTCATCTGATCCCCAGGCGATGAATCAGGATACAGCTGGGCTGACATCCTCTCTGGATCTGAAGTCACCTGGTGGGCCAGTCGATGGATTCTGGAAAGTCAGTACACTGTAGAACTGATGAATGTGGGGCACCTGAGTCCTGGACGTCCATACTGGTGGAACAGCAAAGGCACTGCAATGGCTGGAGTGGAAGCACTGACTACCACTGCTCTGCTTTCCAGTTGGTAGGCATGGGCACATTTGCAGGGAGATCTTTGCATTGAGGCCAATAGTACCATGGGTCAGGAGCTTGAATTATTACCCTGTCTGGGCACACATAATTCACACTGTGAAAGGTTTCACATCCCTCTCCATCCACTAGTCGAACAGTGTCCATAAACAGTGTCCTGCCTCTTTGCTACTGGCTGTATTTTTCACAAAACATTCTGTTCCTGACATGCTTGTTTGCACCAGGATGCACACATTTCATTGCTTCGGCCCAAATCCAGTATTTCCTGCTGTTCTCAATCTCCTCCCAGACTCTCCGAGGAAAGGTAGGAAAGGACATCCCATAGATTTCATTCGCCTTCCTACGAACTAGTCTCTCATCTTTACTAGCTTTGGTCAAAATGAGACTGCTGGCCTGGCTTGGAGGTGGGCAATCCTGGTTCTGCCAGCTACGCATTCTCAATGAGACAAAAAATGGATCCCTGTCTTCTTCTTGCACAGCCAGGCAGTGGCATCACCACTCTCTTCCATGCATTCCTCTGAGGCAAGAGCTTGAGGCTGTGTACCCGTTCCTTTTTCACAAGGCCACATAGGTTCCCCCTCTTCTTCTTCCTCACTGAGAATCTGTGCCCAGAAGTGAGCAGTCGTCCTCACTCCTGAGACTATCCATTCTTCACTGGGTGCAGAGGTCGATACCTCCCATTCAAAGGCCTCCCTCATCTCATCTTCTCCTATGAGACTTGGGCTAGGCCCCCCTCTCCAAGGGTCTACTGATGCTCTGCCTGAATTGTCTCTCTGCGACCCAGCATCCGACACATCAGCATATTGTTCTATCTGCAAATCTGCACCCTCTAGCTTTGTGCCACACTCCCCTGAGAGGCCTTCTCCAACAGGCTCCGCCTGGTGCTGTGTGCTGCAAACTGCAGATTCTTGAACTTTTGTCCATGTGGGAGCCAAACAAATCTTGGGTGCTTTAAACAAGCCGTATTTCTCTAAGTACCCCGAACAACCGTGAAGACGTCCCTTCCAGCATTTAAGCATATTAAGCACACTTGCACTGGGGATCCAGGAATCACCAAATGAAGAGGCAGTTGCCCTCCATAGAAACATCTCTCAATGTCCCTTAACTTGTTTACTTCTGCTGCTACCACAGCCTGGGCATGATCCTGGTAGCAGGCTGGTCCTGAGGCCATAACTAAGAGAAAAACAAACAAACGGTCACTGTTATTGAAAGTCTCACATCACTGAACACTTTCTTTTATTTTTAAAATGGCTCCTGTGCTGCCGTGTTTACATTACTACCCCACCCTGTAATGGCAGTGGCAGCACTCCTACGCATCAACATTCTGAATTTGGGTCAAGCCACTGCGCATCCAATTTACACACACTACTGATATCTTTGCTCAAACCGCACAAACTTGCACTGTTCTTTTTCCTAGCACATTTATATGATTTGCCATGGACTTTTCACTTGCTGAAAACATTGCTGTAGCTCACAGTCCCTTAAATCCTCAGTATTTCAAGTACAGGATTGCCTGTGACTAGTGCTGCATATCTTGCTACAACTCACAGTTTCTCTCATGGCTTTGAAACTTTACTCAGACGCTGAACCCATAACTATGCTCACAGCTGATGGCTTAACCAGCTTGCTTTTGCTGGTAAAAACTTGACACAGTCTTTGTTTGCAAAGCGACTACACAGCTGCACACAGATTAAGATGGCTTTTGGCAAAAATCACTGGTTTGAGCAATTACTTCTATTGGTACTCACTGTTATCAGTAGCTGTTTGCTGCAAAGAAAATGGCCTGCAGCCAGTCTTGGAGGCCTCTGGACAGAAGCGGGTTGGCAGTCCTACAGATCATCCCTCCAAACACCAAACTTACAATCCAGTCGATCGAGATGTGGGTTGAGCCCGATTTTAGATGGAAAAGTCCATTTTTGAAACTTTTACAGTGCTTTCAGTCACCATGATGCTCCTCCGATAAGCCAGTACATGCACTCCACTCACAATCCCTCTCGAATGCTGGGCAGTAGTTGTAGAGCTGGCTTGGGGGCGGTACTGATTGCAGTCTCACCAATCACACGATGCCATGCAAATGAGCCTCTTTCCCTCGCGAGTGCTCTTCTCCTCATGACGATCATCGAGCAGGAAAAATTTAAACTGCAAAACCACTTTTTTTTTTCCAACTGACTCCACGGTGGGAGCCCATTTCAACCATTTGTCATGGCAATTAACACAGCAAGTCTCTCCATTCACTAAAGCATTTCCAATGTCCAGGGCACAATTTTTCTTTTGCTATCCCTAGTCTTCCACACTTTTCTTAGTCACAACAATTTTTAAAAGCTGGCAAAATGCTGTAATTTTTGATGCAGGACAATGGCATACTCTCTCAGGCTTTACTGCTCCTTGGTAAACAGTTGGCATTTTAACGGCAGCATATGGACAACAGCACACAGCCACACACTAGTTTAACCTTGTTTCAGCTTTTTGGGCTACCCACTGCCAGATAACTAAAATGCTAGCCCTTTGCCTGAGCACCTTTCCTCCCAAAAGGTGGTATGCTGTTTGAGTCTGGCAGCAGTACCAGGTGAGGGACTGGGTTTGGGGAGGAATAGGTTACTCAGCACAAGGGCTAGGTTTGGCTACTGTGCACAGGGGCACCCAAGTAATTTTGAACACAGGAAGCAATAACTGTAATGTCCAATACCAGGAATAGGATTCTAAAGTGTGGCTTTTATTCACATGCAAACTGAACGAACAAAGCATAGATGGACCCCCATGGGGCTACACTTCTGGTCATGCAGATTAAAAAGAGTCAGAAACACTTCTTCAACACTTCAGCCCTCAGGCTCTGAACCCACCGGGCACACTGCCCGGAGTTGCATGCTGCTTTGGGTACACAGCCCGAACTTGTACACTATCTGGGATTCCAAGGCTCAGCTCCCTTGCCGGCCACTTGGACACCTTCCATATGTCATGAAAACACTTTCTGGTGGCTCCCTAAACCACCTAAGAGCACCTCAGCTCTATCAGGGAAACTTTCCTTTAATCCCACATCTGGGTACTTTCCTCAGGCACTGGCCAAGTACCTGAGAGAAAGTAAAGGTGCCACAGAGCAAATCCATAGAGGTGAATTTGGTTACTACTGATGGGGGGTCTCCCACCTCTCGCTTCCACAATTCATACCCAGCCACTTCTCTGGACATAAGACATCTGTTTCTGTAAAGCTTGGCAATGTAGATTAAGGGTAAATGTAAGTCACATTTCTTCTACTTGTCTTGCTTTCCCATTTTGCTGGTCTTGAACATACTTTTACTTGGCTTAGCCCATTGCTCTAGGCCACCCACTAAATTAGCAGTCCAATCCCCACTTTACTTTACTCTTTGTGCTGGACTTGAACATACTTTTACTTGGCTTAGCTCATTGCTGTAGGCCTCCCACTGATTTAGCAGTCCAATCCCCACTTTATTTTACTCTTTGTGCTGCACTTGAACCTATTTGAATTAAATGGCAATGTCTATTACACTAGACCTCCTACAAATTAAGTAGTCCAATCCCCATGTTCCAACAGTTTAGGTAAAAACATAGGCCCTATGTCAGAGCGAACTCACCCTTTGGTTGCAGGTGCCCCACAGGCGATTCCTCACAGGAATTTCTTTCCCAATGCTTCTGGTGCCACAGCACAACTCGAAATAAGGCAGCTTCTTCCTTAGCCAGAACCAGGAGGGTTGCCCCTGGAAGACAGGCAAACCCTTCCACCCCATCCCCTCAGGGATGGGGCACATGGACCATTAACAGCGGTATCCACCACTTCACAAACAGCTTACTGTGTTCCTCTTTTGGAGGAAACACACACATCCCCTTATAGTAGCTCTATGACAGAGCTTAAGGCTCAAAGAGCCTGTCCACAGACTGCTGTGCTGCTCCTCTCTTCAAGACTGCACACAGACTCTGTTCAAACTCCCCAACATTCTATCCTAACTTCCAACTGCAGATTCCAGTGTGGCTCATGCAGCTGCAAGTGTTCTATGGTGATGTCATCCCTCAGTCTCAGCTGAGACTGAGAACAGAGTGAGACAGTGTGAAATCCATTTAACTGGAGTTTCACAAGCTGCCTTCCCTGCCTATCACTAGGTCTTATTGGGATTCTAGTAATCCTGTGTAACAAGGGGGTTACATATGCATTTTACCATGAAGATAAAATCTAATTTTAGCTGGATAAAGCAATGAATATTTAATATTTTTTTGACATAGGATTTCTCTAATGTGATCAAAGGCACGACATGACTGCATCGTAGCTGTAGACAGATCTGGATAAACTGACAACCTTGTCCCCTTGCTGATCAGACCTCTATTAATGCATGCCTGTTTAAGTACTTCTTCATGATCTGGATAGTAATGCATCTTAATGAAAACATGCCTAGGTTTGCTGCTTTGATCTGGCAAATGTCAGATAGGACCCCCATGATGCGCTCTATTGAGCCTGATTTTATGATCAGGATATTGCCGACCCAAAGCAAGGGTAAGACATTTTTCAAAAAAAGACAGGGAGTCTATGTCACTTTCTATAGCTTCTGGCACCCCAATCAACTTAATATTTTGGCGCCTTGACCTGTCTTCTAAATCATTGATACAAGTTTGGAGCTCTTTTAATGTTAGAGCATGCAGCTTTAGGGCATCTTGTGCAGGTTTGTTACAATCCTCCAAGTCACTGCTGCATTGCTCAACAGCATTTGTGCATAGTGTAAGTTGTTGAAGTTTAAATGTAATGTCACTCAATGTGGAAGAAATGCTTGAAAGAGCTGTATTGACTGTGGAAAAGCCACCTTGTAGTTCCTGAGTTATTTGAGTTTTAAACTGTGTAAATATATCAAAATCCAGTCTCACAGAGTTATCTTGTTTAGTATTCTGTATAGAAAAACTGACTTCTGTGTGAGAATTTAATAGCTCTTCTATAGATTCAAACTGTTGTGCAAACATTTCACTAGTGTCTTGTGTGGTAATAGAAGGTTTGTCTAATACAGCACTCATAAACAGAGCATTTAATGAACTAGATTTAGCCTTTTCTTGAGACGCCCCCTCCACAGCATTGATAGTCTCTGCATTAAGCACAGTGGCAGCATTGATTTCAGAATTAAACTTTGATATTTATTTATTTATTCATTTAAACATCAGTTTAGAAACCTTTGAGCCAGAGGCTCATTTACAAAGGTACCTCATCACACAGAGGACATAAGAACAATAGTACAAGGGACAACAGCAATTACACAAAAAAGATACAATTCAGTTACACTTTTGTTACAGTAGAACTCATAACCCATGAGCAAATAGCCTAGGGTGCAACGGGGGTTGGTGCAGGTAGAGGAAGCAGGGAGAGTGACAGGGAGGAGGATTAATAAGGGAGGAAGGGGGTGGTGGGAGCAGCTCAGTGAGCATTGTCAGCAGTATGATATATATATATTTTTTTAGGTTAGCGCAGTTGCATTTATGAGGCAAGTAGGAAATTTCTAAGCCTGGGCTTAAGCAAGCTAAGGTTGGTGAGTTTGAGACACTGGCAGGAAGGGAGTTATACCAGTAGGGTGCATGGTGAGGGGCGCCCTCTGCCCTTGAGAGGTCCTGACTGTGAATGACTAAGGTTGCTCTTGAGGAGCCTCTGGTGTTTAGGGTCGGTACAGATCTGCGAATTGTGTTGGATAGGCCTATGGGGGATAGGCCCTGCAGGGCTTTAAATGTGAGCTGGCAGGTCTGATACATGAGACGCTCGTCCAGGTTGAGTAGGGTAGCCAGGGTATACAGCTCACATGTGTGAGTGAGTCTGGAGGCACCGATGATAAGTCGACAGGCCTTGTTGAGTGTAAGGCGAACCTTGTTGAGGGCAGTCTGGTCTGCTGAACCATAGACTGGAAGGCCATAGTCAATGAGGGATATGACAGAGGAGGTGATAGCCAGGCGGAGGGCATCCGGAGGGAGGCATTTCTTGTGCCGGTAGAGAATGCCTAGCCACGAGTTGGCGGCAGAATTTAGGGTAGATATATGTCCATGGAAAGAAAGTGCAGGGTCAAAGGTTATTCCAAGATATTTATAGGACTGAACAGGGTCAATGAAGTTGTTGGGTGTGGAGTGGATGGATAGGGGAACTTACTATGCTTATTTTTGGGGGTGGAGAAGAGCATCGTTTTTTGTTTTCTTTAGGTTGATAACAAGTCGGTGCTCAGTGAACCAGGTCGCTGCAGAGTCAAAAGCTAGTTGGAGGGAGTTCTGTAGCAGCATGGGGTCATTGTGAGAGGCAAAGAGGACAGCATCATCCGCATAGAGAAGAATCTTACCCGCACAACTGCTGGGTAGGGAGTTGAGAAAGAGGGAGAATAGTAGGGGTCCAAGAATTGAGCCCTGCGGCACTCCAGAGCGAATAGGGCAGGTTTCCGAGAGAGTACCGTTGACTTTCACACGTTGGGAGCGGGCTGAGAGATAGCTGGTGCACCAGGAAACAGGTCCAGAGGCAAAGCCTATTTGGTCGAGGGTGTAGAGCAGGAGAGGATGCGAAACGGTATCAAAGGCTTTAGACAAGTCAATGAATATGGCACCAGCCAGGGCACCAGAGTCCAAGGAGGCATGGAGGAAGTTGGAAAATTCCAGTAGAGCGGTATTGGTACTATGACCTGCTCTGAACCCGTGTTGTTCAGGGCAGAGAACATTGTACTTACGAAGGTAGTCAGAGACTTGGGAAGCCACAATTTTCTCCAAAGCCTTAGAGAGGGGGGAGAGGATCGAGATGGGCCGGTAGTTGCCCAGAAGAGTCCTGTCACCACCTTTGTGGACAGGGGTAACTGTGGCAACCTTCCAGGCATCAGGGAATTGTCAGAGACATAGTGATTTGTTGAAGATGCATGTGATAGGTGAGAGGACCTGATCCAGGACCTGACGAACAGGCAGGGATCAAGTGAGTCATTACGAGGTTGTTACCTTTTAGGGCTCTTAGCAGGTATGGCCTGGTTTCTTGTATGGTGACACGATGCAGGTGGAAGGGGGGCTAGTGATGGGTAGTAGAGCAGAAGGAGGTAGCGGACTGAAAAAGTTACCAGGGAGTACTGAGCTAAGGTCAGTAAAGGAGTTATTGAGGTGAGTGGCAATGAGGGCAGGATCAGAGGAGTCAGCACCATTAATGTTGAGAAGCGAGGGAGAGGGGGACTGGGAGTTGCCATTCAGTAGCTTGATGTTGTCCCAGAAGCACCTGGGGTTCCCCTGGGTTTTTTCACTTCCATTGGCGTTCTGGATTTTTGAGGTGTAGATTTGCTTGTAGGTCTCCGTCGGCATCCGAGATGTCTCGCAAATCAGTTGTACCGTGTACGGTTTTCGACATATTTTCCTGGACGATAGCCGATAACAAAAATTTAATCAAAACGTTTGGATCAATAAGGACAGTGCTCGGAAGCTGGTAAATTTCTTAAATACAGCAGGGTTTGGGTATACAGTGGTAGCCACAGACATTACAAGCTATTTCTAGATATTTTGCTAAATATCTAAACAGTTTCTCTCTCTGTCCCTGTTTAAATGCAAAAAAGCATCAGATATTTCTGGAAATATCACAGAAATTTCTGGAAATAGCTTACAGTGTCTGTGGCTACTACTGTATTTCATTCAGCAGCCCATGAAGACTTCCCGCCACAGCATTCAAAGTACCATCTTAGGGTTTTGCGTCACTCAGCGTCCTATACCCTGATAGTCACTGTCGCAACAGCTAAAAAAGCTATATAAAAATACATAAAATGTATATAATTGGACAGAAACAGGTGGTCTGAGCAACTGTCCTAACTAGTATAAAACTTGCATAGCTTGCAGAAGATAACAATACAATGGATCTCTGTAGTACAAGGTCAGTTGTAGTGGTGTACAAGTACTAAAGATGGCACTGTTACTTTACATATGAAAATTCAGTAAAGACAGATTAAAAAGCCTTTCTCATGGCTAATGTATATCAGTAAAACATAATGAAGCATAATAGAACACAGATCCTAACACTTATGCTTATATGATAAGTGTCTTTGCCCTAAGGTTAGTATATATTCCTACATAAGTTGCTGCCCACAATGGGGGCACCATTAGGGGTGCTAGACCATGGATAACAGCGGGAAGGGGGGTGGTGATAGTAGGGGACTTCAACCTGCTGGGGGTGGAGTGGGGCACACCTACCACAAAGAACAGAAGGGAGCAGGTAATGCTGGATGCCTTCCAGGAAAGCTTTCTAGTACAGTTGGTCAAGGAACCAACTAAGGAAAGGAACACCCTTGACCTCATACTTACAAACGGGGAGTGGGTGAGGGATGTGAGGGTGGAGGAACCAGTGGGGGGGGAGTGACCACCAGACAGTATGGTTCCAGTTACAGATGGCAAAGAGAGGGGGAAACATCTGGCATAAGGCTGCTGGATTTCCGGAATGCAACTTTAAGATGATGAGGGAAGTGGTACAGAGATTCCTGTGCAAAATTCAACCAGGTATGGACACACAACAAAGGTGGGAACTGATAAGACAGGGTATAGTGGAGGCAACAGAGACTTGCTGTAGGGGCCCAGACAAAGAAGGCTAGGGGAAAGAACACAGCTAGATTAGCAAAGGGGTGTTAGGGTGAGGAGGAAAAGGGCAGCTTACAGGAGATACAGAAAATCAGGGAGGGGGGAGGAGGATAGGGAGGAATATCTGCAAGAAGCAAAGGGAGTGACCAGGGTGGTAAGGGCAGCCAAGGCGGCAAAAGAACTAAGGCTGGCACAGGGCATAAAAAAAGGGGGGAAAAGGCTTCTTTAGGTACAAAAGGGCGAAAAGAAGTTGTAAGGACCAAACTGCAAGAATTAAGAAGGAGGGAGATGGGTGGAAGGGGGGGTGAAAAAGCAGAAGTGCTCAACAACTATTTCTGTTCAGTCTTTACAAAAGAAAGGGAAGGGGTGCTACACATAGTAGGAGGGAGGATAGAAAAAGATGGGGGGCATGATGGACAGAAAAATCACAGTGGGAAGGGTGCTGGAGGGGTTAAGGACATTGAGGGTGGACAAGGCACCAGGACCAGACGGAGTACATCCAAGAGTGCTGAAGGAGCTGGCAGAGGTCCTGGCAGGACCCTTTGCAGAATTGTTTAGTTTTTTTTTTTTTAACCAGGAAAGACACACTAAGGTGAAGCTTGTTTACAGGTGCGACCTGGGAGCCCAAGGAAGTTAAGTGACTTGCTCAAGGTCACCCAGTATGCAAGTGGGGGCTCTGGGATTCAAACCCAGGTCTCCAGGTTTGCAGCTCAGAGCCTTGAACCACTGCACTATACTGCCTCCTATAATTCATCTCTAGACACAGGATGCGTACACCATGACTGGAGACTGGCTCACATGGTTCCCCTCCACAAGAGTGGACCCAAGGATGAACTGGGGAACTATAGGCCAGTAAGTCTAATGTCCATAGTGGGGAAGATAATGGAGACCATCCTAAAGGAGATGCTAGTGGCACTACTGGAGGTGAATGGGGTGCAGGATGGGAGGCAGCATGACTTTGTCAAGGGCAGGTCATGCCAAACCAACCTGGTGGAATACTATGACTGGGTGACTAGGCAAATTGATGGAGGTCATGCAGTGGATGTCTTATACCTAGACTTCAGTAAGGCCTTTGATTTAGTACCCCATGGGAGACTTGAAAGCAAGCTATGGGGCACAGGAGCAGAAGCAAAACTGGTGGGGTGGGTGGAGAACTGGCTAAAAGATCGGCAGCAGAGGGTGGTGGTGGTAGGTGGGGAATACTCATCCCCTAAGCCTGTGACAAGTGGTGTTCCACAGGGATCAGTGTTGGGCCAGTGCTGTTTGGCATATTTATTGCAGACATCTCAGAGGGCATCTGCAGCAAAATCAGCCTATTTGCGGATGACACCAAGATGTGAGAGGTGGTGGATGACCAGGTTGGGTGGCGGGGACTACAGAAGGATCTGGCGAGAAGCTACCATCTTGGGGGGGTGCAGCTGGAGGTAACAGAAGAGAAGGATCTGGGGGTGCTCATCAAGGGAGCGATGAACAATTCCATGCAATGCATAAAGGAAGCAGCAATGGGCAACAAAATGCTGGGGTGCATTGCAAGGGGTATTACCTCAGAAGAAGGGGGGGAGGTAGTAACAACAACAAAAATGGAAAGGGACCCGGGGGTAATCATATCAGATGACCTTAAGGTTGGCAAGCAATGTGAGAAGGTGGTAGGGAGGGCTGGGGGATACTGGGATGTATAGGGAGAGGCATCACCAGCAGAAAACAGGAAGTTGTTATCCCCATGTACAGACAGTTGGTGAGACCCCATCTGGAGTACTGCTTTCAGTTCTGGAGACCTCATCTCCGCAAGGACATAGACAGGATGGAGGCAGTTCAGAGGAGGGCAACTAAAATGGTGCAGGGTCTGCAAGAGAAGCCATACGAGGAGAGGCTAAAGGAGCTTTATGTGTACATCCTTGAGGAAAGGAGGGAGAGGGGGTACATGATTGAAACGTTTAAATACCTCAGTGGAATCAACAAAGTCCAAGAGAGTAGCATCTTTCAGAAAAGAGATGTGCAAGAACAAGGGGACACAATTTGAAGATGGGAGGCGTCAGAGACAATGTGAGGAAGTATTTTTTCACAGAGAGGGTGGTGGACGCATGGAACAGCCTTCCTGAGGAGGTTGTGGGGTCTAAAACTGTGGGAGAATTCAAGAATGCATGGGACAGACATAAGGCAATTTTTGTGAGGGATAGGAAGAAATATGCTGTTGGTTAAATAGGATCTGCAGCTTATCCTCTAGGTAGGGGAAATGAGCAGACTAGGTGGGCCAAGCGGTCAAAGTCTATGTTTCTATGTTTCTAAGAAGTGAGGTTATTCTACCATTATATAGATCATTGATTAGACCCCACCTGGAATACTATGTGCAGTAAGGTGCCTGGACCTACAAAAGGACATTAGGCTACTGGAGGGGGTGCATCATAGAGCAATGAAGATGATTCAGGGCCTGGGGGAATTGCCATATAAGGTCAGACTAAGAGAGTTAAACATGTACACACTGGAGGAGAGGATGGACAGGGGGACATGATTGAGACCTTCAAATACATGAAAGGGATAATCAGAACAGACATAGAGGGTCTATTCAGGAGGAAGAGGATGGGGAGAGACACTAGGGGCCATGACATGAGATTAGAGGGGGGTGGATTCAGGAGGGAGGTGAGGAGGTGTTTCTTTACAGAGAGTGTGGTGGCAAAGTGGAACGTACTACTGGCTGAGGTGGTGGCATGTAACACAGTGGAATGCTTCAAGAAGAGGTGGGACAGGGCAAAGGGGAGGGTAAAAGGAGGGACGGGGAGTGGGGGTGGGTCAGCTGCCGATTAGGGAGCTAGCCACAATCTCGAGCAGCCTAGATGGACCAGGATGGCCATTTGCTTCTGGCAACTTTTGTATGTTTGTATGTTAAATTCACAACATATTTAGAGTTGACTATTAGAAATGGAAACAAGGATTACACAGTCGTAAGTTGGCAGATACATGCTGTAGGCTGGGGGGAAGACATTACATTAACCTCAGACATTAGAGCTTGAGGATTTTGTGTGTATGTGAAGAATGATTATGAAATGTATGGTTCAACATCATTTTACAAATGCCATCAAGTCCTGAGGTAGACCACAGTGCACAGCATATTTAAGCAGTTAAACAGTGATTACTGTATGCAATGCTTGCATTATCTGAAAAAAAAAATTAGTTAGATACAGGATATTTAGAAGTCCATTCTAGGGAAGAAGAAGACCAAAGCGAAACTGTAAAATAAATAAGTGAAACTAGGAATTAGTTCAACAATTTTAAACTGATTTAAAGAAGACATGTAAATTTTACTGCTACCATTCATGATACACTGAACTAATATTTAAGGGGTGTTTATGTCTAGCCATAATTAAACCTCAGATATTCTATATAAATCCTATACAGATTCA
The DNA here is from genome assembly GCA_016271365.2 of Neoceratodus forsteri. Taxonomy (NCBI): domain Eukaryota; kingdom Metazoa; phylum Chordata; order Ceratodontiformes; family Ceratodontidae; genus Neoceratodus; species Neoceratodus forsteri. The sequence goes on along the minus strand of CM028130.1, from coordinate 1,389,697,442 downwards.
GTAAGGCATAAAAATGGCACAAAGTCTATTTCTTCATTTGCATCATGCAAGATATGCATCATGCAATCCCAGAGATTCTCAAACTTTTAACCTTGGATATGGTGACGCCTAGAAAGTGAGGCAGAGATCAAGTGAGACATCTCTTACAGAGAGAAACAAAATGGATTTTCTATTTGGGTACCCATTCCTTAAAAGGATTTAAATGAAAGAACAGCGGCCCGATATATTCAAAAATGGGCAACACAGAGTGCAAAGCTTTGCATTGTTCTTTGCCATTGCCCATGATCCTAAGGATGCTATATTCAGTTAGATAGCAGACCTGTGCTATCTGTCTGAACATATGGGCATGTCGGTGCAGCACCAAGTAAAGTAGTACTGCCCCGACATGGATCTATGCTGTGCAGGGAATGGCATCCACAGACATGATTGCCCTGGTATCCCTATGTGTGCTATTCAGATGGACCCACACAAATGAGCCCATTGTGCATGCAAGGCACTAAGAGGCCATTTTCGTAGCCATTATGGGAACATTTGCATAAGAAGCAGCAGTAGTTTTGCACAGCTCTGCCCCCACCCCAATTACCCACTCCTTTAAAACACAAATGGTCACCCACCTCTATTCCTCTGCTCTGGTGATTAAATAAAAGTCCCTGGTCCCTAGCAGGTCCCCCACCCTCTGATCACCTGCCCTAGTATCTATGTGGAAGCCTCTGGTGGTTAGCGGTCTCCCCTGCCCCTGACCACCATCCCACAGTGATACACAAATTGACCCAGCAGTTCATGGTCCCCCTGTCCTCCAATCACCATCCCATAGTGGAACTACACAATCCCTCATAATCCGTGCCCCCCCCCATCTCTGATCTCTGGCCCTGTACCCATATGAATAATGCTCATTGTCCAGTGGCCCCCCCAACATGGTCTGATCCTGGCCCCGTTCACAGAAGAAGAATGCTCTTTTTCCAGTGGTACCCAGGTCTCTGTTCCCTGGTCCCATACAATTAGGTAGAGTATCTGGTGTCTAGTGTCCCCCCCAAACCTTCCAATGCCATTCAGGAAGATAACCAAAGTAAAATGTGTACAGGACATAAAGGAAAATTAAACAAAATTACTCCCAGTCACTGGCATCTAGTGGCACCCCACCACCCACCAATCCCCGTACCTCAAAAAATGTTCCTGGCGTCTAGCAGCCCCCCACTGTGGGAACCGACCACCCACTCTGCCAACCCCTCCTTACCTGAAGCCAGAGCAGCAGAAGCCCATACAGTACCTGGCACAGACCTCCTCTCACCTCCTCAGCTGGCTGTTGTATTAGTAGCAGAGAGCATGCATCCTGTGTACAGTAGAGGGCACATGCAGGGTTTCAGAAATTGATTTTTTTGGGTGGAAGTCAAATACTAACATAATATTTGCCAGCAGATTAGGCCTTACGGTCTATTGAATTTGCTTGTGCCTTAGGTCCCTAGTTGGGTGCCTGACCTTCCTCCTTCCTCCTATTTCTGTTTCTCCTGTCTTCCATCCCAGCCCCTGGGCCAGGCCAGACCATTTCATTCCTATGCTGTATCTGTCCCACCCTGTCTTGAACCCCTCTATCATAAAAGCCAAAACCAGCTCACCAGGCAGCGCATTCCAGTGTTCCACCACCATCGCAGTGAAATATTTCCTTCTCTTTTCCCCTCTCATCCTTCTTCCTTTCAATTTCAAACTATGCCCTCTGGTGATATCACCCTCCTTTAGTCTTAAGACCCCCCCCTTGTTTACCCTGTTTATTCCCTTGAGATACTTGAAGACCTCAATCATGTCCCCCCGATCCCTCCTCTCCTCCAAGGAGAACAGGCCGAGCTGATCTAGTCTCTCCTCAAATGTCAAATCCCCTAGACCTCTGATCATACTGGTAGCCCTCCTCTGAACCCTTTCCAGGAGACGAATGTCCCTCTGCAAGTGCGGTCTCCAATACTGCACACAGTACTCAAGGTATGGTCTAACCAGTCCATTGTATAGCAGCAGAATCACCCACCTGCACCTTGAGGTGACCCCCCTAGCAATACAGCCCAACATCCTGTTTGCCTTGACAGCCGCCCTCCTGCACTGCTCAGAGTTATTCATTCTTGCACCCACCAGGACCCCTAAGTCTTTTTCCCCTGCCATGGCATCCAATAGCTCCCCACCCTGGGTGTACTCATGTTTAAGGTTTCCCCACCCAAGATGTAGCACCTTGCACTTAGAGAAGTTAAAGTTTAATTTCCAGGTGCGAGCCCACCTATCCAGGGTCTCCAGATGCCCTTGCAGGGCCAACCTCCCATCCTCCCCCTCAGCCACTGCTCCCTGTTTGGAGTCGTCTGTGAAGAGACTCATTTCACACCCTATACCCTCCCTGATGTCTGAGATGTATGCATTAAACAGGATCGGCCCCAGGACCGAGCCCTGCGGTACCCCATTAATGACACCTCTAGGGGTCGAGAGCTCTCCACCGACCACTACTATCTGAGTGCACCCAGCCAGCCAGTTTCCTATCCAACTGACCATCAAGGGGCCCACTCCCATCCCCCTCAGTTTCTTCAGTAGACCATTGTGAGGGACCGAGTCAAACGCCTTGCTGAAGTCCAAAAATAGTACATCCATAGGCTTTTCTCTGTCCAGTTCCAATGTTACCCAGTCATAGAACTCCACAAGGTTTGTTTGACATGATCTACCTGGCACAAACCCATGTTGCCAACTATCTAGGCACCCCATCTCCCCCCAAACGTTCCTTCAGTATACTCTCCATTATTTTACTCACCACCGACATCAAACCTACAGGTCTATAGTTAACTGGCACTTCCCTGACCCCCCTTTGTGGATTGGCACCACATGTACCTCTTTGCATTCCCTGGGCACCCTCCCAGTCTCAAGCTACCTGTTGAAATACATCCATGTATTGAAATTTGGAAGTCATTTCAGTTTTACTGAAGTCAGAATACTTCCAGCTGTCAATTTCTGGAAGTCAAAATAATTACAGTCCACAAATTTTGAAAGTCGAAATACTCCAAACCCTATAGGTTTTGAAGTCATATGCCTTCTGAATACCTTATTGTAACCCCATCCACAGCACCATTACAAAAATACATTTCTGAATTAGTCTAGGAAAGGAAAACGTGCACAGTAAATCAGTTTCTTGCAGTATGTGTTTATTTCATGAAAACAGAGTATCTTAGTTTCCATGTCGGAGCTCAGACACAAATACAATTCACCTATGCAAGTCCACCCACCCAAGCAAATATCACTCCTTTACCATTGGCCCAAACACTCAGGCCCTGTGGAAACACTACAGTCCCACCATCCTACCCAAGGAAACCCAGCCAGCTACCAGACCCCTCAGTCAGCTCTCACAGCCACATCCCTATCCAAGGAAAGACATGGACAGTCTAGCATCAGTGCAGCAAAGGGTCAAAAAAATCCAGGGCCAACAGGGCAGATCCTATGATGAAGGTAATTGGAATCCCTAAATATGCACATGGCAGAGTCTAGGTGGGAGCTGATAGGACAGGATGGGTCACACATGATTGAAACCTAGGGGGTATAACCTAGGTGAGTAGTAATGGCGTTTTTGTAAGGAATATGGATGCAGCCAGCAAAGGGCAGGACTTTTCACCCCTAGTTTAAGACATCAGCATGAACAGCTTCCAAAGCACGTCTGCCCACCCAAACATATCCATCTCCACACATACACACATTACAATACAGAGTGAGCATATATTTCTTATTTTCAAAAGTGAGGTGAGTAAAGCCAAATTTGGATGAGTTATGAATAATGAAATCTTTAGAATAAGCAAGTGCTTTTTTGTTAAAGTATTTGTAGAATTAATAGAAACACAAAAAATATCTAATTTGTCTGTCTTACACACAAAAATACATGCATGCGCACACATGTACTTGTCCCGTAAACCAATTTGCAGAATTTATAAATTAAAGTGGACTGTCTTCTTGTGTTCCAAGTCAACTTTTCCAGTCTCCCACACCAACATAAACAGACCATCCTTGCACCAACATTGTCAGCCCCGTACCCTACCCAAGTGAACTTAGTCAACCCTGGAACCAATACCGCTAGTCCTCCTACATGAAGACTGATGGCTCTCCCACCATGCCAGCATGACCAGTGCCTCCAAACCATCCCACCAGCATACATGACTACCCACACCCAAAGACACAGACAGCTCCCCATACACTCCAACACAACTATTCAATCTACCAGACCAAAGAAAACATAACCAGCTCCTCAACCCCTTGCACCAACACAGCCTGCCCCTTCACTAACATGAACAGTCTCCCCACTCTTCCCAAGAGAACACAGATGGCTATCCCAGCCACTGCAACAACATTGCAGTTCCATTGCCAGCCCCCAAAATGCACAAAAATGGACAGCCCCACACCATGACCCCAAACAGCATGTCAGCTCTACCACCTCACCAACACGGCCAGCACCACACTAATGTGGCCCCCGATAAACACAGTCTGCTCCCCCATTCCTCATCATAGCCAACTTGCCTAAACAGTTGGGTCCTGTGCAACATACACACACACACACACACACACATACGTACTCCCATACCCTGTGAAATACAGCATAGTATGTGGAGCCACCTAAGATGACAAAGGCCCATCTGGACACACCACTCATCTGGCAGCCTTTCAACCTGTTGTGCCCCATCCCCCTCACACACACACACACACACACACACACACACACACTCTCTCTCTCTCTGAAAAAATAGGGCTAGTGAGTCCCCATTCCCTAGTAAATCCCACTCCATCCAAGCATTCTGCTCCCCCAAAACAACTACAGCCAGCCCCCTCAGACACTGCAGCACCATAAACAGACCCATAACCACAACATGGCCAGTCCCCCCAGCAACCCCTCACCCAAATGCACACAGACCTGACACCAACACTACCAAGCTGACCCCACTCAAGTAAACACAGTCAACCCTGGAACCATCTCTACCAGCACCAGCACCAAATCCAACAGAATTCTGATGGACCCAGCACTTACATGGCCAGTCACCCCACCCAAGCAAATAGTCTACTCATACCAACACTGCTGGCCCCTTTGCACTACCCAAGTGAGCACCAATGCCCTTGACACCAGTATAGCTAGTCACCCCACCCAAGCAAACACAGCCAGCCTCAGCACCAACACTGTGAGTCTGTACCCCACCCAAGTAAGCCCTGCCAGTTCCCCTACCCACAGCCCCAGACCACTCCTGCAGAAACACTGCTTGTATCAGCTGAAAACAGTCATCAGAATATTATTAATACTGAAATCTAGGCACAAAAGTACCCTCTCCTAAGTAAAATAGATAGCATTTGAAGAGTGCACACTACATTTCAATCATCAACATACATTTTTAAAACAAGTTAATTCTACTTCTCAAACTCACATTACCAGTCACTGAAGCACATATTGGGAAGAAGCAAGGAAGTCTGTTTTTTTTTCATTATTCTTTGGTAACCAGGTAGAGCCTGCTAGGCACAAGTGACTTTTTTTAAGGGTGACCTCGGAGCACTGGGGACATTAAGTGACTTGCTCAGAGTATGCAAGTGGAGGTGGTGGAAATCAAATCCAGGCCTGCTGGATGTACCAAGTTCATTCATAGCTTGTTACTCTAACTGCCAGGCTATACTGGTCTGCTAGATCAACTATACAATTGCTCCTCCACTCTATTATTCATGTCACATATGGGCAGCTCTTGTCTTTCCTGGCTGTCTAATAATTTAAGAAAAAAAATTGTTCTAGTTAGTGATCAGTCTAAGTCTAGTAATGGAGACCAGCCAGGTGAACACAGCATGCACAGTAGGGGAAGCTTGATGGTGACTCGAGATCATGGACAAGGGACACACACACACAACAGCAGGCTTCTGCTTGTAGAAGCAAACTGATCCACACTGGTCCACCAGCACTCATCACACAGTCATCTCAAGGTTTACTGTAAATCTTTCACTCTGAGTCTCACAGAAAGAACATACTGCTCCTTGCTGATGCTTTACAGCTGGATTGCAAATTAATGTTAGTTCAGTTTTACCCCTTCACACCTGAACTAAATAGAATTCAATACTGAGTGAGCTTCAAAAGTGTCTCTGTCTCTTGGTTAGGAGGGAGGGGTTAAATAAAAAAAAAAGAAAAAAGACATCCACAGAAGAAAAAACTGAAGCAGCCCTTAACATGATTGTTACTTCAGGACATAAATGACTCCAGTGAGTCTATTTCTGAACATTTTGCATACATTTCTAGATGTAAAATACATCCAAAACACAGTTATCAGAAACCCTGGGGCTGTGTCCCCTGTACTATAGAGGGAGCACAGAGCCTGGGTGCAGTACACAGGCCGTATGCTCCCTGTACAGCACAGAGCATGCGTGCTCTCTACTAAACATGGGATGTGCGCTCTCTGCTATCCATATGGCGGCCAGCTGAGGAGGTGAGAGGAGGGCTGTCCAGTCACTGCATGGGCTTCTGCACTGCTTGCTTAAAGTAAGTGGGGGTTGGCAGGGTGGGTGATCGGTGCCCACAGTAGAGAGGACTGCTAGACAGCAGGGAGCAATTTCTGAGCTACAGGGATGGGAATCGGTGGGTGGGGGGATTGCCACTGGGCGCCAAGGACTGGGAGTTACTTTGTTTCAATCTTCTTTCTGTCCTGCATACTTTTTTACTCTGGTTATCTTTAGGAATGGCGCAGGGTCAGTGATTGGAGGGCGGTGGGGGGAGGCACTAAAGACTCTACCTAGACATATGGAGTCAGGGATCAGAGACTGGGGGAACATGGACCACCAGGGAATGTGTAGTTTCACTACAGGATAAAAATCGGAGGATGGGGAGACCACAGACCACCAGGGCAATTTGTGTACCACTGTGGAATAGAGGTCAGCGGAAATCGTTAGCCATGAGGGACTTTCAGATAGATACTGGGGATGGTGATTTGAGGGCAGGGGGGATGCTAGGCACTAAAGAGTTTTATTTTATTACCAGGGCTGGTAATCGGGGTGGGACCTGGGCACCAGGAATATCCTTTTCATTACTGGGCCAGTGACCAGAGGGAGGGGAACCACTAGGAACCAGCGGTGAACTTATTCACTACCGGCCCAGTGTTCGGGGCCGGACCATGGGACAGCAGGGATATCCTTATTCATTACCAGGCCAGCAATTGGTAGGGAACCACTGGACAACAGGGATAGATTTATTTACTGCCAGGGCAGCAATCGTTGGGTGTGGGGGACCACGAGTCACCATGGTATTTTATTTTTGTTAACAGGCTATTGATTACAGAACAGGGAACCACATACCACGTGGTTTGATTGGTGGTATTTGCACTATGCAAAATGACTGCACTGATGCTTTTTGTGCAGTGCAAATGCACTGAATATTGAGTTGTATGAGTATTCCTGCCCCAGCTCCTCTGTTTGCCCACCGGCTTTTGAATATTGCACTCTGTCATAAAACCTGGTTTGCATGGAGAAACACCATTAACAAGTCTTCTTTAAATCTGATTAATATTGTTGAACTAATCCCTGTTTTTTTTCTTATTTCTTTCAGAGAATCACTTTGGTGGTCCTTTTATTCTTGCAGGGCTCTTTCAGTGTTTTTTTCACAGTGTGTACTGTCCCATGCTGCAAACATGGACAGGAAACATAGAAACATAGATGAACATAGGAAGAAATGATAGCCCACATGGTGGATTTAAAAACAATGTCCTGGGAGTACAGTAATGTATGGTTAATTTGCTTCCAGATTATATACGCTTACATTATACCAAAAAATAATTATATCTCTTTGCCAATTTAATGAAGTTATCTTAACTAAAAAACTAGAGTAGTAAAACACTTTGGCCCTTTATTGGGGTATATAAATTATAACATGCTTGGAAAATAATTTCATTGCAACTAGGAACAGAGGGAAAAATGAACTGATTCTTCCTTACAGGTAGTAATAATGTTTGTCATATGCTATATGGGAAACACAGAGGGATAACAGATGTTACCTTTGTGAAATAAGCAGAAATGTATTGAATGTATACTGTTTTAAGAGACAAACTAAGACACTAAGGCAGTCTAGTGGGTCACTAAGACAGTAGAGAGGGGCCAAGTGGTAGACATCCTCTATCTGGATTACAGCAAGGTCTTTGACTCTGTGCCCCACAAAAGGTTGATTAGAAAGATGGTGGATCTCAGGGTTGGGGATAAGATGACCTAATCGGTGAAAAACTGGCTGATGGACAGAACCTAGATGGTGGTTGTGAAGGAAGTGTTATCTTGCATCAGAGAGGTCACCAGTGGGGCCTCGCAGGGCTTGGTTCTGGGGACGGTGTTGTTCAGTGTCTTCATCAGTGACATTGAGGATGGCATTAAGGGTAAAATGTGCCTATTCATGGACAATACCCTGCTCTGTGGGACAGTGGACATAGTTGAAAGGATACGGGACCTACAGGATGATCTGGAAAAGCTGGAGAGGTGGTCCAGAATCTGGCAGCTTTGCTTCAATGCCAACAAATGTGAAGTTATACACATTGGAGCCAGGAATCCCAGGACAGAGTACTACCTGGGTGGAATCCAAATATCTGCATCAGAGGAGGAGAAGGACCTGGGATTGCTGATCACTAGTGACCTGAAGCACGTCACGCAGAGCAAGAAAGCAGCAGCAAGGGCAAGCACGATGATGGGATGCATAGCTATGGAATCAGTAGTAGCAAAGAGGTTATACTGCCCTTGTACAGGTCACTGAGGAAGTGAAGCCACATCTAGAGTACGGAGTTCAGTACTGATGCCCACATCTCAAAAAGGTTGTTAACCTGCTACAGAAGGTCCAGAATAGGGCTACAAAGATGATAGCAGGTTAGCGGGGTAAGACATACGAGGAGAGGTTTAGGGCACTGAACATAAACTCCCTGGAGGAGAACAGAGAGGGAAGGGACATGATTGAGACCTTATGTACTTGAAAGGGATAAATAAGGTGGATAAGGAGGGTCTCTTTAAGCCAAGTGGCAACCGTAACATGATGGACTACCGTCTTAATCTGGGGGTGGGGTTATGAGGAGGTAAGGAAGCACTTATTCATGGAGAGGGTGGTGGACACTTGGAATGTGCTGCTGGAAGAGGTGGTTCAATTGAAGAAGGTGTGCAGCTTCAAGAGAGGCTGGGATAGGCATGGGGGTAAGGAAGCATCATGGATAGGTAGGTAGGTAGGATGGAAAGGATGGGGAAAGTGGGGGGGCAGGGTCAGTAGTTCAATCTGTGGACCCTGCAATATGAGTAGACTAGAGAGACCAAACAGCATTCTTCTGCTGGCTTCTTTGTATATTCGTATGTATATTAAACTATAAAAATAGCAGCACAAACACTATTCAAGTATTTTATTTGTTTGATCGGTTTTGAAAAAAACATAAAAAATATTTCATAACATTAAAAGTATTAAAATACGTACTAAAAAGTATAGTATCCTCTTTTTCAAGAAAGTACATAGACCAAACAAGAACAGGATTAATACAGTATAGATTAAATGAAGCACAATGAACAATATCTTAAATGTGATCCTAGTTAGAATGAAGGGCCCCACAAAACTATCACTTTATACAAGGGCTGAGATATTCAAGGGGGTTGCACCTGACACAACTGAGTTGTACCAGCGCAACCCCAGAAATATGCCCTGGGGCAATATTCAAAAGGGGAACTATGTAGCGCAATTCCTGATGCAGTGGGGGTACAAAGATAATGTATGCAGCACATCTCCAGGGTGGCTTGCCCATGCATATGTGATACATCCCAATATTCAGCCCAGGATGTGCGGTGCATCTGTTGGCACATCCCAGAGATGTGCCGCATACCTGGGCACAAAGTTGAGACCATAATAGTGTCTCAACTGGTAGCCACCCACAGGTGGGCCGCTGTAGTGCAGGGCACAACATAGCAACCACCAGCCGTGGGTGGCATCCCCCCCCCCCAGAACATGATACACAAATACCCACATAAATCCCTGGTGTTCCAGTGGTAACCCGCCCCCACCCGTAACCTCAATCACCCTACATACGTAAATTGCCTATCCCTTGTAGCCTAGACGTACCCTCTCCCCATCCAATAACCCCATCACTGACAAATATATGTATTTAAATTCCCTAGTAGTCTAGTGGTACCCCTCCCAACCCATAACCCTGATCAGCAAGATATTGTCTGAATTCACTCTCTGGTAGTCTAGTGGTCCCCCACCCACACAGGATGCCCAGTCCACCCAGCCCCTCCGTCATCAGTAGGAGCAATCACACCGATACCCTGTGGCTGTCACAAATAACAGCTTACAGTATCTACTGCAAGCTCATTGGTCCACACTGTGGACCAATGGGCTTGCAGTACATACTGTAATAGTCATTCACATCTTTGTGAATGAATGCCTTTGTGACTTTGTGAAAGCAGCCAGCTTGGGAGGTGTAAAGTATGGCCGTTAACACCATGAGCACTTACTTAACCTAATCTTTTCCACTGCATCTTAAGTGGCATAGCAGCAAAGCTGCCCCCACCTTCTGTGACAGCAACACAGCCAGTTGTCTTCCACTTTCATTTGCTAGTAAATATTTTCATTTCTAACAGAATTTAGGCATTTTAAATGTTTTAAATTATTTTTTTCCTCAAGAAAAAAGTATGGTCATTTATTTGGCTTAAAAATAGTACTGTGGACATGAAAAGGAAACTGAGCCAGAAAAGTATATAAATTCTACATTATAGGAAACAATTTCTTTATTATGTATTATTCTATACCATGTGTACTGCTGTATGATATTTTCAGTATTTCTCTTGTCTCCCCCAGATCATATCTGTAAATGAGATTTATTTTATCTCTGTATGTCTATCTGGTAAACCAATGTCAAATAAATACATATTGTACATAAGTAAATAAATAACAGAAGTACCTGGGAAAGTTATTTGAACAGGTGCAGTATAGTATCTTAACATTTTTGTTGAACTGCTGCTTTAAGTTTTGTGTTTTATTGATATAACAAATGGCTTTCTAGGAGGAGGAGCAGTGCATGATGAGTCATGAAAAGGGGTGGGGCTAGTGGTGGAGCCTAGGATCCAGTTTTTGCCTCATCCAAAGATAGCAACCCTACTGCATCCAGTTAGAGAGGTTTTGGTGATAAAATGCGAGGAGTTCACTTTGTTGTTCTCTGACAGTGACCTCCATCAGAGCTGGGATTTCCCCAACTGGGCTTTCTCAACCCAGCGGTGGCACGTCGGAAGTCCCTGAGAGCACTCCCCTTGCCTTGACTGACTTTTCACCAGTGGGAGTGGAAGAGATCTGTGAGGTAATTGTGAAGCTATAGCCCAAATTTTGTGAACTGGATCCAGGCCCAGCCCATCTCCTAGTGGTATGTGTGGAATCAATTGGCCCAGCGTTTATTGAGATAGTCCTGTGCTCATTTTTGAAGGAGCTTTTTCCTGATTCCTTGAAAGAGGCACTGGTAAAGCCCCTTCTGAAAAAAACATCTCTTGACCAAGATGTCTTAGCAAATAATAGACCAGTCTCTAACCAACCTTTCTGGGTAAGGTTATTGAGGAAATGGTGGCTGTACAGCTCAGGGCACACCTCACGGCCTTTGACATCTATGAGTCCCTCTAGTCAGGCTTTAGTCTGACATAGCACTGAAACTGTGTTGGTCAATATGCAAAATGATCCTCTCAAGGCTACAGATACAGGATAGTGGTCAATACTCATCCTCCTCAATCTCTCATCTGCATTTGACACTGGACCATGTGAAGTTACAGGATCACCTGAGAGGGTGATGTGGACTCACCAGCAGTCATCAGCTGGTTTGAATCCTTTCTCACAGGAAGCTTTTCTTCCCTCCTTAAGCCCCTGTTCTGTGTATTTCCCAAGGGTCTGTCCTCTCACCCATGTTGTTTGCAGTGTACTTGCTGCCCTTGGGTGAGCTCGTTAGACATTACAGTGTGGCGCTTCATTGCTATGCAGATGATACCCAACTGTATATGTATTTTTTTACCTGGGACATGTGATGCAGTGGCAGTGATAAACAAATGTCTGGCTGAGATCCAGGACTGGATGTCCTCTAACTGGTTGAGGCTCAGCTCAGGAAAGACAGAGGTGCTGGTGATCGAGCTGGAACACCAGAAGGAGGTGGACACTATGAGGGCTGAAATAGGCCTGATGCTTGGGACAGTTCCTCTCTTGGCATCCACAAAGGTGAAAAATCTGGGCATGATCCTAGACAGCAAACAGACACCTGAGACTCAGGTGTCATCTGTTGTCCAGATTGTTTTTTTTTACCATTTTAGGAATATCACCCAGATTAAACTCTTAATACCTCCTGGTGACCTGCCATCACTAATGCATGCTTTCTTGACATCCAAACTCAATAACCACAATGCTCTATATCTTGAGGTCAGCAGTGGAGTTCTGCACCACCTGCAATCATTGCAGAATATGGCAAGTGGGGTGCTGACAGGCCTCCCAAGGTCCTGTCATGTGACTTCCATACTGTGTGGCATGTACAGGCTGCCAGTAAGGTGGAGGATTTCCTTCAACATGATTTTACTTACCTATAAGGCCATATATGGTTCAGACCCAGCTATCTGTGAGATCTCTTGACTCCTGCTCACCCCTTGCACTTTCTCTGTTCTGCTGAGGAGGGTCTGCTAGCAGTTTCCAGGGCCCGGTTAAAAACATCTGGTGATCATGTCTTTGAGGAGGTGGCACCAGTCATGTGGAACTGGTTTCCCAGATCTTTGAGGGAGGCTCTCTTGGTGGACGTCTTAAAATGGGGTACCTCTTTAGACAAGTCTTTGGAGTTTAGTATGTTGTTTATTTATTGATTTTACTGCTGTTATTTATTATATCCAGCACTTATTATATTTTCTCATCTGCCTGTATTCTGTACAGTGGCCTGAGTCTCAGGGAAAGGGTGCTTAATAAATAAAACCTTGCTTGCTTGCTGCTTACCTTGTCTTCACAGTATCACTTAAGGGAGGCTTTAAAGAGTTTTTAACAGAGTTCTACTGTTGAAACTCATATTAGCATTCACAGTATCTACAGTAAATGCCAAATATCAGTTTTTGGATTGAGGCTGTATACAGTAGTGCTTAGCTTTGCCACTCTACATTCTCAGTTTACACTGAGCCTGATGAGCAAAGTCATAGTACCTCATGGGAATTTCTATCTTTATAATCATCCACCCAAAGCATAAAATTATATACTTAAAACTCCACTTCCAGCAGCACATTCAATGCTTTCTCTCCAAGTCTTTGGTATTCTGACTCCTTGTACATAATCACAAAAGTAGCCTGCTATGGAAAGTAAAAAGAGAATCATTTTTATCTGAGCTCAGTAACTTTGCAGACTGAGAACCCAGTCCTTAGCACCCCTAGACAATGGTAACATATCTTTCTGTTTTCAGAAATGCTCACACGCAAGCACTCAAGAGTGTGACTGTCCTAGGCTAAACCACTTTAGGTTTCCTGTCCAATTCACGACTAACAATTTAACACTAAGAAGTGGGATGTGATAAACACCACCTGTCCACAGAAACAGCTGTGAAGCATGGGTGCTAAATTCAGGCACAAGCACGCCAACTAGGCAGCAATTATTGGACAACAAATAAATGCCTAAAGCCAGGCACGGCAACTTACGCAAACATCTCAACCTTGCCTGACACCAGAAACTACCCAAAAACAAAACCCCAGGTATTCTCTGTGGCTTCAGAAATTAATTTACAACTTTTTAAAAGTTAAAGTCAATGCCAGACAATAAAATATTAAGCATAGTGGAGAAATCTAGGAGCTTTCATTATTACTTCTTCGCATTGGTATTGCATTGGGGAAAGGAGGCGTGGGAGTTAAAGAGGGTTGTGCAGTGGCTGCTTAGAGTCTCTTTTTGAGTGTGGATAGGAAGGATAGGAATATAACAAGCAGTTGCTCAATATATCTAAACGTGTGCAACAAAGGAGGTAAGGGAAATAAAGAAAATGTTTTGCACTGATAGAGGGGGGAGAGGGAGACTGGGGAGTGTTTGGTATCCTGCATCTGGAAGGGTGGGAGGTCGCTGGTGGGCAAAATCCACAGCAATGGGTAGGGTGGTTGCAACAACTGCGGTGCACCAATCTTTCTAAACATTGCCTGGAGTGTGGGAGGATGTTTAGTGTGCAACCACATAGAAAACTTAGAAAGGAGATTGAGGTCTGCAGGGGTAACTAAGACAGGCAAGGCAGACTGAGGGGTGGTTTAGCCTAATACTGGAGGGAGGAAGAAGGGAGATGAGGGAGGGCGATTTAGCCAACAGTGGTGAGGAGAGGGTCAGAAGAAGGAAGCAGAGACAAAGGCCCAGGCCAGGAAGAACGATTGCTGGGGAAACCAGGTCAGGAGACAAAAGACAAATGGAAGGAGGAGATAGGAACTTGTGAGGGGAGGCAAAGAAGTGGCAAAAGTCATGGAGTGGAAAGGAGAGAACAGGTTACTATGAAGAGAGAGGGAGGGCATTTGTGAAGGGTCTTCAGAAAATAGTTGTGCACTGCTAGAGAGGAAGAAGGTGGAGGAGGGAAATGATGAAATTAGAGGAGTAATCGATAAATGCCTGGACCAAACTGGAGCAGGGAGAAGTTCTGCTGGGAGAATTGCAACAGGGGTAAAAGGGGGAAATAATGTGCAGGAGGAAGAAGAAGAGCTGGAAATGAGAGAGGGAGATGAATGGAAGCAAGCAGGGAGTAAGAGGGTGGAATCTTAGTGCTGGGGGACTCAATACTAAGAGGAGTTAGGTGGGGTAGCAAGGGGAGAGGCATAGTCGCATTTGGGTGGAGGCTATGCCAGAATGACAGCGGAAAGGGGTGGACAGTCTGTTCTGAAATATGCTAGAAGGGTAGGGAAAATCCTCATTTAATTATACATCTTGGGACAAAATGACCCTGGCTGACAAAACAGTAATATAGTCCAGAGGAGATCTGAGGAACTAGCACAATTATGTGAGGGCAGGAAGATCAGTAACTTTTCAGAGATACTTCTGGTGCCAAAGGCAACAACAAGAAAGCTGAGAATAGAGGAATTTAATGGATGGCTAAGAACCTGGTGTTGTGCTAAAGGGTATGGGCTGTTGGGGGGTGGGGAGGAGCCTGCGAGGACAGTAGTCTCTATGCCAAGGACAGACTATACTTGAGTGAGGAGGGAAAGAAGGTGTTGAAACAGAGGATGGAGGAGTACATAGAGGAAGCTGGGAATTTAAACTAGGAGTGGGGGGTGGCAGTTGGGGAAGAGATATGCAGAGACCACAGGTTGGGAAACGATATGAGCTTACCCCCATAACAGTGACAGAGGACAAATGGCAAGTACTATTGGTGATGCTAGGAAAGGAGGGCAGGATGGGAGGGCGGAAAGGGTGGAAGGTGGTTACCCTAATGCTAGGATCCTTGGGAGGAAAACTGCAGAGTTACAGGTTCTCATGGCAGAGGAGAGGTGGACATTGCAGCCATCAGGAAACATGGGCCACCCAATACAATGACTGGGACCCGTCTGTACCAGGGTACAGGTTATTTCGTAGGGACAGGTGATTGGGAAAGGAGGGGGGGGTGGCACTATATGTGAAGGAAGGACTGAAGTGTGTGAGGGAGGAAGGGGAAGAGGGTAGTACGGAGTCACATTGGATGCAAATCCAAGATTCCAAGAACAGGATTCTTAGAATGGGAGTGGTGTACAGGCCACCATCTCAGACGGAGGAGTTAGACAGGGAACTAGCTGGGCAGATCAGGAGGACCTGCGAGAAGGGTAGTGTGGTGATTGTGGGGGACTTCAACATGCCAGGAGTGGACTGGAGCACCCCAACAACCAGGAACAGAAGGGAGCAGGCACTGCTGGATGCCTTCCAGGATAGCTTCCTGCTGCAAATGGTCAGTGAACCAACCAGATTAGGGAATACCCTTGACATTGTGCTGGCAAATGGGGACTTTGTGAGAGAACTTACAGTGGAGGAACCGCTGTCAGGGAGTGACCACCACTCAGTATGGCTCACATTGGATATGACCAAGGAAGGAGTGGAATCTGGCACAAGAGTGCTGGACTTCAGGAGGGCCGACTTTGGGAGGATGGGGGAAGTGGTAAAAGGGTACCTGGCCAGAATTCAATCTAGTATGGACACTAACCAGAGGTGGGAGCTCATAAAGCTGGGGATAGTGGAGGCAACAAAACTCTGCTGCAAAGCCCAGAGCAAGAAGGCTAGGGCTAAGAAACCAAGCTGGTTGAGCAAGGAGGTCATGGAAAAAGGTAAGGAGGAAAGAGCTGCCTTTAGGAAGTACAAGAAAACAGGGAGGGGAGGACAGGGAGGAGTACTTGACAGAATTGAAGGAGGTAACAAGGGCAGTAAGAGAGCCAAAACATCTCGGAACTCAGTGGCTGGCACAAGGCATTAAGAAGGGAGAAGGACTTCTTAGCACATCAGGGAGAAAAAGGAGCTGTAAGGACCACATAGTAAGGGATTAGGAAGGAGGGGGTTGGGTGAAGCAGGTGCTATATAAGGCTTGAAGCACTAAATCAGTATTTCTGCTCAGTATTTACTAAAGAGAAGAGGGGTGGACACCCAAGGTGGGAGAAATGGCAGAAGCAGGGGGAAAGTGGTGACAGATGGGAAATCATGGAGGGCAGAGTTCGAGAGGGTTTGAAGGCACTGAGGGTGGACAAAGGCCCAGGCCCAGATGGCATCCACCCCAGGGTACTGAAGAGAGAGGGCAGAGGTCCTGCAGGACCCTTGGCAGACCTATTTAATACCTCACTACATTTGGGGTGTGTACCTCAGGACTGAGGATGGCTCATGTGGTGCCCTCCACAAGAGTGGCCCCAAGGATGAACTGTGAAACTACAGACCAGTGAGCCTCACATCCATCATGGGTAAGCTAATGGAGACTATCCTGAAGGAGGGCTGGTGGCCCTCCTAGGAGGCCAAGGACTACAGGACAGCAGACAGCATGGCTTCATACGTGGCAGATCCGCCAAACCAACCTGGTCGAGTTCTATGAATGGGTAACTAGGCAACTGGACAGGGCCATGCAGTGGATGTCCTGTATCTGGACTTCAGTAAGGCATTCGACTTGGTGCCACATGGAAGGCTGGGAAGGAAGTTAGTAGGCACAGGGTGGGTGCAAAGCTGGTGAGATGGGTAGGAAACTGGCTGCAGGGAAGGCAACAGAGGGTGGTGGTGGGTGGGAGCTCTCACACCCAAGGGCAGTGACGAGCGGTGTTCCACAGGGCTCGGTGTTGGGACCAGTGTTGTTTGGGATATTCATTGCAGACATATCATGGGACATCAAGAGCAAGATCAGTCAATTTGCTGATGATACCAAGATAGGCGCAGTGGTGGATGACCTAGGGGGATGGCAAGGGTTGCAGGATGATCTGGCAAAGCTTGAAACCTGGTCAGACACCTGGCAACTGGGGATAAATGCCAAAAAGTGCAAGGTGCTGCATTTTGGGATGAAGAAACCAAGGAGGAGTTACCAGCTAGGGGGAGTGCAGCTAGCCCAGACAGAGGAGGAGAAGGATCTGGGTGTGCTCATTACAGGGTCAATGAACAATTCGGCACAATGTAGGAAGGCAGCTGCAAAGGCCAACAAAATGCTGGGTTGTATTGCAAGAGGTATATCCTCAAGGAGCCAAGAAGTGATTCTGCCACTGTATAGGTCAATAGTTAGACCACACCTGGAGTACTGGCAGTACATGGCGTCAGATTCGAAGAGGGACATTGTTACTGGAGGGGTGCAGCACAGAGTGACAAAGATGATCAAGGTGCTGGGGACTTATCATACGAGAGGAGGTTGAAGAAGTTGAACATGTACTCACTGGAGGAGAGGAGAGACAGGGGTGACATGACTGAAACCTTTAAATACATGAAAGGAATAAACAAGACGGGTACAGAGGGCTGTTCAAAGTAAGGGAGGGAGGGCCACCAGGGCCAAGCATGATATGAGACTGGAGCAAGGAAGGTTCAGAAGGAGATGAGGAGACACTTTTTTACAGAGAGGTGGTGGCTGGGTGGAATCGTTACCTGCAGAAGTGGTATGCAGTAGAACAGTGGACTGCTTCAAACGAGGAAGGGACAGGACGAGGGGGAGGGTTAATGAAGGGGAAGGGTGGAAGGGAGGGGCAGCTGCAGAATAAGGGGTGCTAGCTGCACATTCGAGCAGACTTGATAGACCTCTAGGCCTTTATCTGCTGCCAAATTTCGTATGTTCGTATGTTCGTAAATGGAACATTGGTGAAGCAGCCCAGCACCATCTTTCTGCTCCATCCCCTTCTCCCTCTTGTGGTGCAGTACCCACTGGCACTATGTGCTCCACTCATTGAAGAAGAACCTAGGTTGTCTGTAGTGCCATGGAGTTCTAGTTTGGTCTCTATTGTTGTGCACCAGCACTGGTGAACTTTATTTGATTAAACAGCAATGATTTGTTGAAATATACCTACAAAGATATGAGTCTTTATTTGGAGAGCCCGACCCTATTAAGTACATATGGTATATATGGGATATATCATGGGCTAAATGAAAATACATTTTTTTATTTTGAAAGAATGGTTATGGCTTCTATTGACCTCACAAGTGGCAGAGCTATGAATGGGATCTACGGAGGTTATACCCAGCCATTCAGAATCAGTTGTTTATTTTCATGCAGCCTATGGCACATGCCATTTGTATGAAGCAGTCACTTTAAATCGGATTGCTATTTGTGCAATACTGATTGTAAAATATTTTTTGTTTGCCTTTTTTCACAGCCAGGCCTAGACAGAGTGCTAGTTATAAAGAATGATTCTTCTCAAAACATTATGGAGCTTGAGTGAAACTATCCATTCTTCTCTGAGCTGTAGTAGGAAATAAATGAGTTGTTTTCATTTCAGCTCCCCTGCCCATGAAAATAAATGCATTTATTTGTGATTTATTTTTACTCACTGGCATTGTATCAATCAGAAAACAAACTGTTACAATATTGCACAGAATTTGCATTACTTGCACAAATCCCAAACACTGAAGAAAATGCATTAGCATACAGATTGTCTTTGTATTGCTGTGTCTCCTCTTCAATACTGTTACACAGTGTCACAAAGCTACTATACAATTCTAACATCTGCATCTGTATACAGGAGCTGACCATTGGATAAATTGAAGGCTGTGCTAGCATTTCTTTAATTATAACCTTTCCATGACCATATATTTCTAATATTAATAAAAAAAAAGTTTCATGTTAGCAGTGTATTGAAATTCATGAGGGATATTGACAATAAAAGGGACATAATTCTTGCTAGAGAATTCTTGAGTTGACAAATGTGCAAAATAGAACATTTCTGGGGACTACAATCACTATCAAATCAAATTCTTGATTGAGGGCTTCAACACATACATCATGTATTTTTTTTTCTTGAACAGTTTTGCTAACGATGAGCATTTTGAAAAGTTTGTGATAACAATTAAGTACAAAACTCCCAGCATACGTACAACTTTTCTTTATCAGCTCTTTAAAGAGAGACAAATTATTTCCATATCTGGTATTCCTCCTTGGCATGACCTTGTTTTTTTTCAGAAAAGCAGCATCATTTTCTAGTTTTACATGCACAGAGGACACTCTCTGTAGGAGTGATCCTGGGTATCAAACATTCTGAATGCTTTACTTGGGGGGACAATTAACATTCTAATATCAAAAGAAATCTATGTACTGCAGCCTTAAATCAGTGTTACAGCAGCTGTATAAGATAGACTTACAGTTAAGTTATATTATAAGCAATGCCATTCCTTATTCTGTAAATCTGATCGTAAGAAATTTGTAAAGACATTACAGACTTAGTTTCAGTACTGTAAATCCATGAATTCATTGCTTGATCAGTATGCAACTTGTAAGCTGACTGACTTCTACCTTGTACACCCAAAAGAGGGAATTATTTTTTAGCTACTCATACAGAAAACATCACTCAGTCTGCAAAGATGAATACTGTTTTAAGTAAAAACAAATACTGTACATTGAAATCAACTTTAAAATGTTTTGGATGAAATGTTAAATGAAGATCCCACCTGCCTGTTCTTCAGGTTGTTTAGTGATCCCATGGCATTTCTTGAAAAGTGTGAATGAATATTCCACGTGTCCTACACAAGTTTCCCCAGTTCAATAAACCAACAGCTTAAACTAGTTTAATTTCAATGAGTACTTCCTGTGCTGCCCTGCCCCCTGGACAGGTATTAAAAGAGGAAAATATTTCCACTGACCCGCCAGCGCAGGGGTTGGATTACTATGACGCCAGCGACCCGGTTCGGGAACGACTGGTAGCTGGAGGGTCGGGCTGGGGAGGAGGATTGAGCACCCAACGGCTGCTGTCCCTCCAGGGGGTGGGTGGGGATGCAAGTCCGCTCAACACCGCCACCTGGGTGGTGGCCACACGTGGAGGTGCAGTGAGACTGCACATAACAGGGAAGGAAGGATGTGTGCCGGGAGCCGGAGTGTCAGGCACATCATGACGTGCTCTGCCTAGGGCTCCCAGAGTGTGTGACGTCCTGAGGGCAGGGAAGAAAGCCAGGAAATACCCCACCAGACTCCTGGTAGACAGAGCTCCTAGCCACGATCCCCAATGCCCCTACTGACGCCAGTACCAGCATCTCCCGATGAAAAACTAAGTCATGTCGGGGTGTAAGAGCCCCACCCTGTACTCGCCTGGGAGGGTAGAACCAAGGCTCCGTGGGGGGGTGGACTGCACTGGATGTCGGCTAGTAGGACTGGGGATGAACCAGGCCAATGGAGACTCCAGAAGGAGCAGGAGTGTGGTGGTGAGAGAGGGGGCATACAAAGAAAATATGAAAAAAAAAGAGGAAAATATTTCCAAGCTATCTTTTCCCAGTCAATAAAAATAAACAAGCAAATAAATAAAATCAGTGCCAAAATACAGACCTCAATCTAGAGTCAGGAAATTCAAACATACAAACATATAAAATTACCGGTAGATACAGGCCTTATGGTTTGTCTAGTCTGCTTTGGTGTGCAGTACTTAAGCCATTTAGACTACAGTTGCCCCCCTACCTTCCCCCCCCACTCTGTATTTCCTCCTGCTTATTTCACACACACACACACACACCACACACACACACACACACACACTCCCTGTCCACCTCAGTTTGGACCCTCCCCTTGATCCTGTCCCACCCCCTCTTGAAACTGCTCACTGAACTTAATGATACCACCTTCTCTGGCAATGCATTCCACCTTGTAACTACCCTTTCCATGAAATAGTGCTTCTCATTTCCCTCCTGAATCTTCCTCCTTCCAATTTTAGACTGTGTCCCCTGGTTTCCCCCAACCTTTTAGTTTGAACATACACTCTGTCTTTACTCTGTTCATGCCCTTCAGGTACTTCAAGATCTCAATCATCTCCCCTCTCTCCCTTCTATCCTCCAGGGAATACATATTGAGCTTGATTAGTCGGTCCTCATGTGGCTTATCACCCAAGCCCAGGATCATTTTCAGTGTCCTACACTGTACCCCCTCCAGTAGCTTGATGTCCTTCTTCAAGTAGGGGCACCAGTACTGCACACAGTACTCCAGGTGTGTCCTCAGCAGGACCTGCACAAGGGCAGGACAACTTCCCCTTTCCTATATGTGATTCCCCCTTGCTATGCACTACAGCATTCTATTGGCCTTGGCTACTGCCCCCCTGCTCTGAGCTGAGTGGCTCATTTCCGCTGTTACTAGTACTTCCAGATCCTTCTCCTCAGTTGACATGGATAACTGTATTCCTTCCAACCAGTAACTATTCCTGAGATTTTTGGCCCCCAAGTGCATGACTTTTCACTTCTTGGCATTGAACCCTAGTTTCCATGTGTTTGACCAGCCCTCTAGCAATCTCTTCCTTTTGAGTCCCCCCAATCTAACCTTTCCACCCTTTGAGCTGTGGAGTTGCACCCATAAGATTTCTATCCTGCCTCCTCCCCCCCCCTCCATGTTACACATTATCCCTTCCCTAACATAGATGGCCAGCCCCCCTTACCCTTTTTTCTCTGTCCCCGCAGTATACTTTGAATCCTGAGATAGCTAGGTCCCAGTCATGGTACTAGCTTGCCCATGTTTCAGTGATGGCAGCTATGTCCACCTCCCTTTCTCCCATCATTGCCTGCAATTCTGCTGTCTTGTATCTCACACTCCTAGCATTCAGTGATACCGCACTCCAATGTCATCTTATCCCCTCAGAACCCTTCCCCTCCCCCATCCTCACTGCTATTTGAATTCTGCTCCTGCCTAGCTTTGGGGGGAGGCCCAAAGAACCCCCTCTCCTGGTGATTGCTCACTCCTTTACCCCCACCTTTCCTAGTTTAAATTGAACTTAGCTTGAATGAACTCCCACAACTTCTGCTTTTGGACCCGCAAGCCTTCCTTGTTAAGGTGCAACATATCTGGCACATACTGGTCCTTATTCTCCTGCTTCTTGCCCCACTCCCCCACCAATCCATCCCCATGGACCCACACCATTCCCCCAGCCATTTGTTGAAATCTATGATTCACTGCTTTCTGGCTGTACTAGCTCTTGATACTGGGAGAATTTCAGAGAAATCTACTGACCTTCCCTCTTTACTGCGTGGTCTTGCTACTTCCCTGAAACTTTCCTGCACCTTTTCTACCTGTCTAACCTCCAGGTCATTCATGCCCAGGTGCACCATAATGTGTGGTTTCTCCCCAATCTCTCCACACACCTGTGAATAGTCTGACTCACTTTACCTGCTGTCATGCCCTGCATAAACTCCAACCAAATGCTATTTTTCCTGGCACCCCTGCCACCCCATCTTACACCCTTAAGTATTGAGTCCCAGAATGATGACCCTCCCTCCCTCCTATATCCTTTTCACCCTCCTGTTGCTTGCCATTTCTCTGTCCCCTGACTTGATCCCCCCTAATTCCATGTCCATGGACTCCTGTGTCTCCCTTGAACCTTTCTTATCCTCTATCCTTTGCCTTTTCTCTCTTCTCTAACACTCCTGCCTGGTCTGTCTGATTTCTTCCTCTTACCAGTCCCCAACTGCTCTTCCTTCCTCTTCCTGTATCTGCTACCCCTTTCTGTATCATAACATCCACCTTTCCACTGGCTCCCCATGACCCCCCTGATCTGTGCTGTTCCCCTTTCTGCCCCCTACCCTGTACTTTCCTTGTCTGAGCTGTCTGTTGCTCCCCACTGGCCATTTTCTGTGTGCCTCACCTTCCTCCATCCAGTAACTGCTGCTCCTCCTTCTACCTTCACTCCCCCATGCCTCTGCTGTCCTCTGGACAACTGAACTTGCCTCCCGCCTCTCTGTTGTCTCTGCTGTCTTTCCCACTACCCTCATCCCCTACATTCCTTGCTTAAACATGCTTTGCAGACAAAGGACAAGTGCACTTGTTTTGCAAAATAATGGGCACATCTCCTAAAGAGGCTCTCCAGAGCTTATTGCTTCCTTGGTGGTGTGTGTTCCACACTCTCCCTGTTCTTCTTTTCTTCACTGGTGGCAGGATCCTGTAGTATATACCTCTTTTCCTAATCTGCTTTTTACATTAATACTAAATACCTTCTACTTATTCTCTATTCTCTGCACTTTTATTTTCCCAATTTTGATTATCCCTTTACTCTTCCACCATTTTCTACCCTCCCCTTTCCCCTATTTGTCTCTTGTTCTTTTGTTGCCCCTTCCCCATACTCTTACACCTCATTCCAACAACTCTCCATGTTCTCTGACTTTTTTTAGTGTTAGTTTCCTTTCTTTAATAATTTTGAGTTGTACCTGCACAACATCTGTCTCTGTATCCCTTGTACAGTCAGCATTGTTTTTGTATCTGCCGACCTGATTTCTGTGTATGGGACCTAGGTAAGCTGTACTTGCACATTACTTGTTTTGTACCATGGGTTTCAATCAATCAATCAATCAAAATCTTTATTTATTCAGGCGAACATCATTGAGCATAGCTCATTTACAAGATGGACCTGAGTGGTCATAACAATATAAGGTTACACATTTTACACAAAAGCAAGGGTTTCCTTACCATTATTATTGAATCTGCCATTGTGATTATTAATTATATGTACCTCCTATGTATGTGTAACCACCCAGTCCCTGGGGTTGCTAGAATCCTATCAGTATTATTGTTAGGAAAGCAGTAGGCAGCTGGTAGGTGAGCTTATTAGAGGCTCCTTACATAGTGATATCATTGTTTACTCAGCTAGCCTGAGTGAGGAATGATTAGGTCGTTTAGAACTCTCTCAGCAGCATAAGCCACACTGTGTGGATAGCTACTCTGGGGAGCTTAGAATGCTCAGTTTGGTTCAGTCTTGAGTGAGTAGAGCTTGTGTGAGGAGATGAGAGTGGCAGAAGGACTGCCAGTGGGCTCTGTCAGAGGGCCCAGGATATCTCACCCTAGTTGAGTGTCATTTCCAGCTTCCAGCTGAAGTGGTGGAGACACAACTACAGAAGGATTTCCTAATTTCTACTCCATGTGAAGTGGAAGGATCTACTTGTTCTCTGTGGACTCAAGGGGCAATCCCCTGAATGTTCTGATATGTGTTTCAGCTGCCTTGGTATAGGTCCTGAAATAGACTGTGTGGACCAGCTACCTAGAAGAGTGCCTTTCATTTTCTTTTTTGGTTGTTCAATGCCCAGTGGACAGAACAAGTTCCTGTGAGTATTGTAATGGAGACTAGATCTCCACATGTTCTTAGGGGAGTGGATAGTTTGGGGTGCATGTGCCCATAGATAAGGCTGCATCACACGTCTGTGCCCCTAGTATCAACAGTGTGAGCAGAGAAAGTTAAACTTGGGACCCCAGTGAGTACAGTTTATTTTCTCTGTGTCACCCCAGTGTTGTGACAAGTAAAAATGTGGGACCTTAAGCATTTTAGTGGGGAATGGGGGTTTCAATAGTGTAACCCCAAAGAATGGCAGAGATTGTCAGTTGGGGCCAAGGATGGCAGGAATACGATGTCCGTGAGGAGGAAGGCTCAAGAAGTGTGCCCTTGAGTGCAAAGGTGGACAGCTCTTGGTCTTTACCAAGTGTTCAAGATTGGCTCAATCAGGACTGGCAACCCCCAAGCTGTGTTTCTGGACATGAGTTACTGAAAAGCAGCAAAGAAGAGAGAAATGTGTGGACAAGCTGAGGCCAAGTATGGACAATCATACCCTTTCTACACTAGAAAGATATGGGAAGACATAGAGAAACACAGGCATGCCTGATTGTGGGAGGACACTTGTGCCAACCTGCAGCCTTTAGTAAACAAGTGGGTCCGAATTAAGGTGTGAAATGAGAGACTGCAATTCTGGAGGCATGGCAGAACTTTGCTGATCAACTCTGTAAGAATAGTGGACAAAGCTGGCCAAGAGACATTTCATAATGTTCCCATGATTCATCCAGATGGGGTGGCAGTCTATGCCCCAGATCCAGAATGGTACTACCCCAGAGATTGGTACCATTCTTGAAAAATTGTGCCCATCTGCCAAAGGTAAACTCAGTCATTCTCAGCTCAGCCATCTGCCACCAAAGAGGCAGCAACCCAGGATGGAGGTGTCTTTCTTCTAGTGATCCAGGTTCATCTGCAGCTGCACCCAGGTGCTGCTCCAGCAGCATCCAGGTTTGGCTCCAGCAGCATCCAGGTTCATCTGTGGTAAAATCCAGGTTCATCAGCCCAGCTGGTTCGGAGAAGATTTTCAGTCCAGGTCCAGCAGGAGGTCGGGGAAATGTCTGATCTGAAGATTTCATCTACTCAGCATCCGAAGATCATCAGGCCACAGCATAAGAGGTGATGCTGACATTCTTTTGTAATCAGGAACTGGTAAGAATCCATTTTCATTTTTTATTTAACTGTGTCCTGCAAAATGGAAGACTCTTTGGAATATAACCTCCAAATGACTTTACACCTAGACTGCAGTGCTTGCAGGCCTTGTGCCTGTTCCAGGACTGTGCTTCAGTAGGCTCCAGCCTAGGAGAGACTCTTGTTGTAGTGCTTCAGCACTCTGGTCTCCTTCTTAGGTTGGGACTTTGCAGGGATCCCTCCCCCCAAATGTTTTGCAAATGTCTTTATGTTTTCTTTTTTTGTATTTTTGTAGAAAATCCTTTTAAAATGCTTTTTGGGCTTGTGCAGTATTCAGTGGGAGAGTTTTGGTCACTGTTTTTGGCTTTACAGGTTGCAGCTGTGTGCAGAAATTTTTTTAGTGTTTTCTTTTGCAGGTGTTCCTGGAAGAAGACAAGAAGATCTGAAGAGGACCAGTGAGACTTATCGGACCCCTTCCCTTGGTTAGAATTGTTAAGCTTGTGTAACTGTTTAGTGCAATGTCTAATATTTTTCATTTTACAGATGTGAGGTGCAAAAAGATTTTGTTTTTTTGAGGGAGTTTGGGAACCTGGTAGCTAGCATAGGTCAGACAGTTTTCCCTTAGAGGGTTAGGGGGGAAGGCAGGTTGATGATCCCTGATTCTAGATATGGGGATCATCAATTGTGTCTGGTAGGACATGCATCAGGCAATTTCTTGGCACCACTTAGGCTCCATAGATAGTACAACAGATGGATAGGAACTGAAGTTTCTTCAGTGGGCCTGTAGCCTTTAGTGTTGTCTGATTTTGCCTGGCACATGGTAGGGGAGGACTTATGCAACCCTTTCTGTTGGGGGCATTGGAGGTGGGATGGCCTGGTGCCAGGTGAAGAAATGACTGTGGACAGTCATTTACTAGGCAAGTAGTGAGTGTAACCACCCAGTCCCTGGGGTTACTAGAATCCTTTCAGTATTATTGTTAGGAAGGTAGGAGGCAGCTGGAAGGGAGCTCATTAGGGGCTCCTTACATAATGACATCATTGTTTACTCAGCTAGCCTGAGGGAGGAATTATTAGGTCATTTAGAACTCTCACAGCAGCATAAGCCACACTGTGGATAGCTACTCTGGGGAGCTTAGAATGCTCAGTTCAGTTCAGTTCAGTCTTTAGTGAGTATAGTTTGAGTGAGGAGGTGAGAGTGGCAGAAGGACTGCCAGTGGGCTCTGACAGAGGGCCCAGGATTTCTCACCCTAGTTGAGTGTTATTTCCAGCTTCCAGTTGAAGTGGTGGAGACACAACTACAGAAGGATTTCCTAATTTCTACTCCATGTGAAGTGGAAGGATCTACTTGTTCTCTATGGACTCAAGGGGCAATCCCCTGAATGTTTTGAGGTGTTTCAGCTGCCTTGGTATAGGACCTAAAATAGACTGTGTAGACCAGCTACCCAGAAGAGTGCCTTTCCTTTTCCTTTTTGGTTGTTCCATGCCCAGTGGATGGAACAACATTCTATGAGTATTGTAATGGAGACATGATCTCCACATGCTCTTAGGTGAGTGGATAGTCTGGGGTGCGTGTGCCGATAGATAAGGCTGCATTACACCTGTCAGTGCCCCTAGTCTCACCAGTGTGAGTGAAGAAAGTTAAACTTTGGACCCCAGTAAGTGCAGTTTATTTTCTCTGTGTCTCCCCAGTGTTGTGACAAGTAAAAGTGTGGGACCTCAAGCATGGGGGTTTCAATGACGTAACCCATAAAAATGGCAGAGAATGATGGTTACGGCCAAGGATGGGATGAATGCCATCTAAGTGCTTACAAGGCAAGGTTTCTTGGTTCATAAAGGGCACCAGTATTTTTACCTGAGCAAGTGGCCAAGCTGCAGGTTAAGGTGTGTGGCTGAGTTTCAAATAATTGCACCTATGCCTGAGAAGAGTTCTGAGTGTGTGGCTTAGATTCACTAAATAACACTCATGGGAAGAGAGAGAAAGATGTGCATGTGCGTGGCCCAGTGTCCACAAATGCATTTTTGGGAATTAGGGACGAAGATGTTCCTATTTTTGTTCATGGACTGAACTATGTGCAAGGAGAGTTCTTGAATCTGTACATGTCCAGTCTTGACCAACCCTTGGGGGTCCACTTCAGCTTTACTTGTCATCTGTTGAATAAAGCCATACTGCACAATCCCAGTCACTGTTATAGACATTCCAATTATTGTTTCTGGTTGTGTGGATTTACTGAGGCCTCCCTCAGCAGGTTAGATCAAACATATGCCTAGCAGCCTCAACCCAGGACCTGGGTTGTGTTTTTAACACAGAGTTCAAGTTATTTGTTTCTGTACCCCCACCCTCTCTTCCTCTAGAAAATGAGCCAGGTATAGCTCCTAATGTCAAGAGTGGTACCTACCTTTTAGTAAAGCAAATGCTATGCCAGCATATGGGCACTAGTGTCTACATATATTTAATTTAAGTGAGCACTGCAGAAAATGGGGTGGGTGGGTGCGCACGCTAGTTAAATAAGTGGCCTGAGGGTTACAAATGCTAGTCCTTCCAGGACCACCTCACAAATGAGCTGTCTCAATGCTGTTATCCTCTTGAAAATAAAATTGAATTGAATTGAACTGAAAAATCTTAGTAGTGGCAAAGTGAAACTTTGCCATTATGAAATATGGAGGTCCCATATTTTTCTATTTGACTTTCTTCTTAGAATCAGAGTTTTGCTTGAATGAAGTGTTGCTAAAACAGTGGTTGGTGGAGTCATTAGAGGGGAACCATTCCTGTTTCTATCTGGGAACAAGACATTTTTCAGGTATGTTAGTGGAAGGAGAAAGGCTGGGGGAGAGATTGTAAAGCTATAGGGGAAGGGGGGGTGGTGACAGGGGACAAGGAAACAGCAAACATCCTGAACAATTATTTTTATTCAGTTTTCACAAAATACAGTGAAGGTGAGAGACCACAAATCAGTGTCAGCTGCATCAAAGGAAGGGGAATGGGCACAAGTCCTTTTACTGAGGCAAGAGTCCTGAAAGAACTTACAAATCTTAAGGTAGACAAGGCAATGGGACCAGATGGGATACATCCAAGGTTATTGAGGGAGCTCAGAGAAGTGCTGGCTGAATCTCTCACAGTCCTATTCGACCACTCACTGGAAACAGGAGTGTTCCCTGAGGACTGGAGGAGGGCAGATGTAGTACCACCTCACAAAAGTAGGTAGGGAAGAGGCATGTAATTACATGTCAGTCAGCCTGACTTCAGTGGTGAGGAAATTAATGGAATCACTACTGAAAGAAAGGATTGTGGAATATGCTGAATACAGTGGCTTACAAGATCCAAGGCAGCACTGATTCACTAGTAGAGATGTTGCAAAATTATATTTTACTGGTGAAATTTATACTAAACCAGCAATTTCACCACATGAATAGTTAACATAATTCAGCCATTCCACAAAATATCAAATGGTGAAGATGAGAATCCCCATGAAAATATGAAATTTCACCCAAAATGGTGAAATTTCACCAGCAAGTTTTAAATTTTGCCATTTCTGGGGGGAAATTTCACATTCCTCTGGCAAAATTCAGCATTTTGCTTCTGTGGAAAATTATGCAAAATGTCCAAATTACACAAAATATTTCACGTAACGAAATTCAGTAGTTTCACACATCTCTATTCACTAGGGGGAGGTCATGTCAAACTAATCTTATAGGTGTCTTTAACTGGGTGACCAGGGAAGTAGATCAGGGTGGAGCAGTGGATGTAGCCTACCTAGATTTCAGTAAGGCTTTCAACACTATTTCACATAGAAGACTGATAATCAAGCTGGGCATCCTAGGAGTTGGACCAAAAGTGATAAACGGGGTAAGTAATTGTTTGGAGAACAGACATCAGAGTGTGGTGGCAAACAGAGTTCACTTCAAGGAAGGGAGAGTGACTAGTTGGGTGCCTCTAGGATCAGTACTGGGGCCAGTCCTCTTTAATATCTTTATAAGTGATGTTGCAGACTGACTAGAAGGGAAGGTAGGTCTTATTGAAGATGACACTAAAATATGCAATAAACTGGACACTCCATGGGAAGTGGAAAAAATGAATAGAGATCTAGGTAAGCTTGAGAAGTGATCTGGAACTGCAACTAAGTTTCAATAAAAAAATGTGCAACATCTTGCACTCAGGGTGTAGAAACCCAGGGTCCGAGTATAACATAGGGGGAGTGGTACTTGTGACCACAAAACAGGAAAGAGACCTGGATGTTATATATTTGACCTAAAGGTTGTAAAACAGTGTGACAAGGCAATGGAAAGAGCCAGTTGGATGCTAGAGTGCATATGGAGGAGTATCACCAGCAGAAATAAGGAGGTGGTGATACCTCTGTATAAATCTCTGGTGAGACTCCACTTAGAGTATTATGTCCACTTCTGGAATCCTCATTTCCAGAAAGACATAGACAGAGTAGACCGGTCAAGAGAAGGGCAAGTAAAATGGTGCAGGATCTGCATCAAAAGCTCTATGAGGAGAGACTGAAGGACCTCAAAATGTACACTTCGTATGGAATTAAGGTGGGGTAAAATAGAAACTTTCAAATACCTCAAGGGTATAAATAAGGTTCAGTATGGAAACCCTTTTCAGAGAAAAGGATACATTAGAACAAGGGGTCACGCTATGAAGCTGGAGGGGGGTAGACTCAGGGAAAATTTAAGAAAGCACTTCTTCAGAGGAAGGGTTGTGAATGCAGGGAAAAGTCTCCTTGATAAAGTGGTGGAAGCAAGAACTATGATGAGATTTTAAAAGGCATGGGATAGGTATAAGGAACCTTAGATGTAAGTGAAGGGGGGTGGAGTAATGCTGGAGATCAAGTAGGGTCTGTATTGTGACAGTAGATAGAGAACACTTATTTTGTTTTTATTTACTGGGTAAGTGCACTAGACAACAAGCATCATCCATTTTCAGGCATGACCCGGGAGAGGTACAGACAAGATCAGCACACCATTTCATAACATGAGAGGTTACAGTCAGCAAACAACACAACAAAAATCAGTGGGGTTACAGGATTATCACGCTGCATACAGTGGGCGAACCAGAGAACAAGAATTACTTAGAGTAGAAAGTTGTGAAACAGGCATTCATTACAGAAGAGAGAACCTCTCCTATGAAAGTATCGGGGGCATATAAAGAGTAAAAGAGTGGAGAACATCCTCCAGAGGACTAGTGGGGGGAGTGAGATAAACACCCCAGCATTTTGCATCTTAAGGCAGCAAGCAGGATCAGGAGAGCCCTAGAAGGGCTGAAGGGCCAAAGGGAGAAACAAGGGCCAGATTCAGAACTAAGTGTCATTTAGGGACAAGATCACCTGTCTTTGATTTGTAGATGTCTTTTGATGCTGTTTTTAAGGATTTGGTGGGACTGAATGCTTTTCAGCTAGTTTGGGAAAGAGTGCTAGAGTTTTGGTCCGGATAGCGCAAAGACAGTCTCACCCATCCTGGTACTGCATTTTGGAGTTTCCAATAAAGAATTGTCCATCAATCACAGGGAGTAGGCCTGTGAAGATGATTTGAACCAGCAAGCAGTGGTTTTGGGGAGCCCCTCTCTAATTATTTTGTCAATGAAACATACCACAGCATATCAATCAATCAATCAATCAATCAAAATATTTATTTAACCAGGTGGACCACATTGAGCAAGCTCATTATTGAGGTGGACCTGGAGTTTGTCATACAAAAGGAAAGTACACACAATGAGCAGCAACAGATACAATGCAGGGACATAACAACAAAAGGCATGTGTAGATACAGTGCCACTATAAGTGCAAGATACAAAGCAAGGAACATTATACAGTCAGTCAGATTTGTACAACACAAGTGCAATGGAGAACTGGAAAACAAACGATATTGCCGGCAGATGCCAGTCTAGTAAAAAAAAAAAAACTAACCAATATTTCCAAAAGGGTCAGAGAGCAGTTGTGGTGCATCAAATTAGACAAACCATGATATTGCTGGTGAGGACCAGCATGGTCAGGTTCACCCTGGTCCCATGAGGGGATAAAGCAGGAAGATGAAGCAAAATACGCAGGGAGGGAGGGAAGGGGAAATTAGTAAAGAGGGGCAGGGGCTGAGAGTGGGAGGCGGCCAGGATCCGAAGTATGTAGAAGCTTTAGATAAGCCAAGTCCAAGTTTCAGATAATTAAAAGAGAGGGACACAGGAGTACTATGGGGAGGGTGGGGAAGGTCATCAGGTGGCGAGAGGGTATAGGCCCTAAGAGCAAAAGCAACAGATATTCAGAGAAGGCATACAGGACCCTCATGTTAAGGCTAACAAATGCATGATTCCTTGTTGTGGCTAAAGCATAGTGTTCTGAAGGCTTGGAGGTTAATGAAACTATTTATTTTCATAGTTTTTTGTAGCTTGTTCCACAATTGAGGCAGCATAAAGCTAGTGGAGGCCTGACCAAAGTGGGATCTGGCCTTGAGTACCTTTAGCGAAATGTAAGAAGCACTTCGCAGTGCATAACTACTTTGTAGGCATAATGGTAAGCAGTTCAAGATATAGTCAGGCAATTTGTTGAGGAGGGCTTTGTAGGTCCAGGTTGCTGCGTTCATCTGTCGTCAGAAGCTGAAAGATGGCTAACCTACTGCTGAGTACAATAAGCAATGGTGGGTATAATAGGAAAGGTCCGTTATAAATATTAGGGCTCTGTGATAGAGCATATCAAGTTTCATAAGAGAACCAGCAGGACCCTGGCTGTACAGAATTCAACATAGTCTACTAGGGATAGAAAGTTAGTTTGCACTAATCTCAATTTAGCATCCCTAGTGAGGAGGTTTTTTATCCTAAAGAAGAGACCAAGTCTGTGTCTAAGTTTCTTTCACAGTTCTTCTATATGTCCTAGGAAGGAGAGTTTATTATCAAGCTAGATCCCCAGATACTTGAATTTAGTTACAGTTTCCAGCTGTTTGCCAAGTATAGTGGTAATCAGGGGAAGAGTCCCAGATGAGGCCAGATTTGGTAAATTGGGAAAGGGCGAGAGAAGCATTGCTTTAGTTTTCTTAGCATTCAGGAGTAACTTCTGGTTTACCAACTTATTCGGTAGTAGACTGAATTTGTCCTGGAGATCTGTACATGCCATGACAGGGGAGGGTCTACTGATGTAAAGTACTGTATCATACATGAACAGATGAATGTGGGCCTTTTTTAGGGTGACATCAATTCTATTGATGTAGACTGTGAATAACAGAGGACCTAAATAAAGCCTTGGGATACACCCCTCAGGAAGGGTTTAAGAGGCGAGATGTCCCCCTCAGCTTTTACTTGCTGCAAGCAGCCTGTAAGGCAATTATTGAACCATCTGAGAAAAATGGCATTTAATCCAATATTCTGAAGAGATGAGACAAGCAGGTTATGATCGACAGTGTCAAAGGCTTTGCTTAGGTCCATAAAAACTGCGCATACAAAGTTCTTATTATCCAGTTCACCCTGCCAGTCATTGGTTACTTTGGCTAGAGCTGAAATTCTGCTATGTTGTGCTCTGAAGCCAGATTGCAATGGGTTGAACAAATTCACTGATGTCAGGTATTTCCTAAGCTGAGAATTCACAATTTTTTCGAGCATCTTGATTAGGACCTGGAGAAGTGAAATTGGCTTAGAGTTGTTAACATCACTGGGATCCCCAGATTTAAACAGGGGGATAACTTCGGCTGTTTTCCAGATGGATGGGAGGTCACCCTGAGATAGGGATAACTTAAACAAATGTGTAATAGGTACTGCTAGGACACATTAAGCCACCTTTAAGAAGTACAGGTCAATGAGATCGGTGCCTGCGTTTTTTCTGACATCTAGTTTCAGCATGAGTTCTTCAACTTCTTACAGAGAAGTAAATTGAAGAAAGAAGGTCGAGGTGGAGAAGGTGGTTACTTGGTTATGAAAACCAAGTTGTGCATGGAGAGTATTGGCTGAAGAGGTATCGAAGGCTAGCCCTGCGATGGCAAAGTGGTTGTTGAATGACTCAAGGATTGTCGGTTTATCGACAATAGTTATAGTACCAATTGAAAGTTTGGTGGGCAGGGAACCACCAGTAGTACGACCTTCTATGTCTTTAACAATTCTCCAGAATTTGGAAGAATACTTAGATAAGAGATCAAATTGGGAGTGGTAATAACTAGCTTTAGCTTCTCTGACCTTCTTGGAGCAGAGGTTCCTTGCATTCCTGAAAAGGTTCTAGTCATTTGGGAGTTTAGTCTTCTGAGCTGTTTTCCAGAATGCATCCCTATGCCACAAGGCATCCTTGAGCTCATTTGTAAACCACCGGCAGGACTTTTTTCTGACATGGACTTTAACTATTGGTGCATGTTTGTTAAGATCACAAATCAGGATGTCTTGGAAGATGTTATATGTAGTTGCCACAGAGTTTGCTAGATAAAAGTTCTGCCACAGCAAGGAAGAGCCTAACTCAGTAATGAATGCCCGAGGACCATATAATCAGTTTTGACAAACTGTCAGCATGTGGTCGGTAAGAGGAGGGGCTGAACCAGCCAAGGTGGGCATAGAGCACACAGTGATGTGAACACTTTAGCCTGGATAAAGCAAAGTGAAAGATGCTATTGTAACAGATCTCCCATTTGCTTAGAGCAATTTTAGTTGCACCCATGAAAGATAGGAGTCCATATGTGAGGCCAAGCCTTAGTACACCCTGAGTGATGGCAAGTCTCATGGCAGCGGTAGGGTTGTAATGTGTCTTATATGCATTACCCAGCTTAATATGGACCAACTTACTTACAGTTGATATATGGAGACAGAAATCAAGACAAGGGTCAAGAGTGATGCTCAGGTAGTTGTAAGACTCCATCATGATAGAGAGCGAGGAAGGAGAGGCTCTGAGTCTGGGTGCTGATCCAAAGAGCATGATGTCTGTTTTTTTGGTGTTGAGAAGGAGTTTGTTGTGCATCAACCATGAATGAACTGTGGCAAAATCTGAGTTGAGCTTAGTGTTGATGTCAGTGATGTTGGCTGAGCTGGTGTATAGGACCATATTGTCAGCGTACAGGAGTGTATTGCATGAGCCAAAATGCTTGGGCAGATTGTTGATAAATAGAGAGAATAAGACTGGCCTGAGGATGAACCACCTGGTGGACTCCGACCCCTATGGAGGCAAGATTAGATGTGGATCCTCTTATTTTGACAAACTGTCATCTATCAGCCAGGTAGCTTTTAACCCAAGAAAGTGAGAGTGATGAGAAACCAATGGCAAGCAGATTATCAAGTAGCAGGAATGATCAACCAGGTCGAATGGATTAGTAAAGTCTATGAATATCACACCTATAATCAACCTTCTGTCCATGGCAGTTCTAATGTCATTTGAACATTTTACAAGGACTATAGTGGTACTGTGGCCACTCCTGAAATCGTGTTGGCATGGGGTAAGCTGTTTGGTTTGTTGAAGAAAGTCTGTGACCTGCAAGGCAACAATTTTCTCAAGGAGTTTGTTGAGGGTGATAGGCCGATAATTATCCATACATCTGGTGTCACCTTTTTTGTGTACAGGGACAATCCACACAGTCCTCCAGTGCCCAGGCACAGACCCTGAGATGAGAGACCGATTGAACAGTTTGGTGACTGTGGCTTGCTATGAGGGGGCAGCTAGTTTGAGAAACCTCAGGAGGAGCCTATTAGATCCAGCAGAACCACAGTTGGGGATGGATCTGAGAAGACGAAACATGTCTCTCCTGGTAAGTACGGCTTAAGTTCGAGGTGAGAGGAGCTTGGGACCCATAGATCCAAAGGAGAGTGCAGATCCTGATCAAATTGGCAGGAGAAATGGGAGAGGTCTGAGAAGTGGATATTTAGGGCATTGACAATGGTAGTCAGGTTGCTGCAGTTGGTACTGCCATGGTCATGTCAGTTATTGTTGTGTTATTAGTCTGACCAATGCTGGATTTCAAGTGGTTCCAAAAACTACAGGGATCACACATAGATGAGCAGAGGAACTGTTCATAATAGGTGCTTTCAGCTTTGTGGATGGCTATCTTGCATTCCTTTTGCAGCTGTCTCTGTGTAGTCTAGTGAGCATGAAACTGTGTGAGTTTAGCAGTGGACCATGCTTTATCCCTCTTTTTAAGGCTGCATGGCAAAGTCATGCTGTCTTTTTGCTATGAAGAAGTTTAGAAGAGGGGCTCGGGAAAGCTACTGTGTGTAATTACTCAATGATTAGTCATTGCCATAGCATTAGTGTTCCACTGCCTTTTCCTCCACCAGACCTCACAACCCCCCCCTTGCAGAGGCACTGAAGAAATAGTTTTGTAGAGTTTATGAAAACACAGTACATGATAACCAGTGTCAAGGTTTATTCTGCTGTCAGTTGATTATATGACTGGCACTAGGACCCTGGGGAACTCTTAGCCAAAGGCAGATGTTGATACCGGTCATGAAATCAGTGTTATATTACAGTGAAATGCAATGCTGCAGACTGAGAAATAAACTGCTAAACTGCTTATATTTTGTTTACACAACTCCAGGTAAATTCACAAATTACTGTTTATACATAGTGACATAGTTTCCTTTTATGATTCAAATTTGTCTTTCAAATGTTTAGTAATGTAAACCCCTGCTTTCTCAAAACTTTTCACAGTAGAGTAGTTCATATTTTCCTTTCATGATTCAGAATAAGTTTGTCTTTCTGTTTTCTCAAAACTTTTTACAGTAGAGAACTGCATGAAACAAATATCTTTCAATACAGTCTGCAGTAATAATTGTTTAAATAGTAGGACCGTGCTGGGGGTGTTGATGGTGATTCAAGGATGATTTACCTTTCAGGGACTGCAGAGGGGAGATGATGTGTGGGATTAGAAGGAAAAAAGACTGAGGGTTCCAGCAGTGATCTGTACGCTGTGACAGACCTTGAGGGAACAGGCTACAAAATTAGGTGTGTGTACTGGAAAGCAAATAAATAGGGGTGGTCAGTACCAGTGGATCCAGCTATGCATCCAGATAGCACCCACAACTTCATTAGTCCAGCAAAAATCTGTTTAAACATAATCTTAGCTTTAAATGGTAATCTTTTGCATTTTGGAGAACAGTTGCCCCCTTGAAAAAAATCTAGATGCATCCCTGGTGATCAGCAGTGCAGAAAAGTACCACAATTGTGTGCACAAAATCTGCTTTGTATGGTGCAAAACAATACACAACTGCTCACAACTCAGGTAAGACACCTCACCTGGGGAACAGTCTAGATGCACCACTGGTGATCAGCAGTGCAGAAAAGTACCAAAAATCTGTGTACAAAATCTGCTTTATGTAGTGCACAACAATTCACAACTTCCCGTAGCTCAGGTAAGACACCTCATCTCTACTGGTTTCACAGAACTACTGCCTCATCACCCTCCTGATGATGCAGTCATCTTGTAAAACTGGTCGAGGTGTCTTACCATAGCTGCAGATGGTTGTAAATTGTTTTGCTTCTTATAAAGTTGATTTTGCACACACAATTGTGATGCCTATGACTTAATATTTTAAATTGTGCAGTTTGCATGGTGAAGCTGAGAATGCTGTCCCTTTGAATGCATAAAAGTAGCCTAGCAGGCTGTTGCCCCCATGAAAAAATTCTAGATGTGCTCCTGGTAATCAGCAGTGCAGAAAAGTACCACAACTCTGTGTGCAAAATCTGCTTTATATGGTGCAGAACAATTCACAACTGCCCATGACTCAGGTACGGCATGCCACCTCTACTGGTTTCACATGAATACTGTCTCATCACCGTCCTGATGATGCAGTAATCCTGTAAACCTGGTTGAGGTGTCTTACCAGGTCCATAACTGTGGATGGTTGTAAATTGTTTCACTTCTAATAAAGTTGATGTTGCACACGGAATTGTGATGCCTAAGACTTACTATTTTACATTGGGCAGATTGCGTGGTGAAGCCGAGATTGCTGTCCCTTTAGTGCATAAAAGTAGCCTAGCACCTAGATACTCAAATAGGTAAGCTACAGTAGCTGAATTTTTGAATGCACATTCAGAGTACCCCCCATGGCACCCACAACAGGATTTATGCCAGCCAATGTGAAGCGACAGGTGGGGCTACTAGCAGACTATCAATTCCACCATTGGGGTTAGCCCTGGCTCTTCCATACTCCAGTTATATTCCAGTCATGATCCCTTGGTTCAGATTTAGGAAAATCACCTTCTGGTTAACTTCAGTGCTGTCTCACAGCTTACTAATTTCTTTAAGGTACTAGAAGCTATAGCATGGCAGAACATGTGCAGAATCTGGAAGGGGGTGAAGTCTTCCTCACAGCATTATCAGTGTGCAGACTGGTCTGCTGTCCCCTGTCAGGTGCTCTGTTTTACTACTACTATGCCTTAATGAAGCAGGTGCCACAGGAGAGATAGCTGTAAACAAAAGAAAGGAAGAATAGATATGCAGAACAGCATGATGTAGTAACCTACAGAAAATGCCAAGTTGCAAAAATCGTAATACTTTAATTCAAGACAGGTTACACCTCAGGCACATACCGCTGTGCACAGGGTCTTTGAACTGTATTGGAGCAGGTGCACAGTGGGAGGGTGAAGACTTAAGGTAGCAAGGATTTACATATTATTGTTCCCTCCCTGAAATTATAGATCAGAAGTCAGGAGGGGAAGGGACCCACCATTGACATATTGGTCACAAAACTATAGGGGCTTAGGTGGGTTTAGAAGTATCTTTGACTTCTGGCATGCTGTGCCAGGGAACCAAACCTATTTAACAACAACAACAACAAAAAATTTTGTGGTGGAGGGTGAGAAATGATTGCATTGGGAAGCGGGTGAATGAATTAAGAACTTACCTTAGGCTACCTGGGGAACATTTTGGGCATTTACGTTTTTTGGGGGGCCCAAACACAGAGTCCTGAGAATCTGGGCTCACCTACCCTCCCAGCTGCCTTGTAGTGTTGTGCTATGCTGCTGGGGATATCTGATGTCTCTGCATTTTTAGCCTTCCCCTCTCCTGGTGGCTGTAGTCACCATCAGAGATACTGATATTTCATGATGCATTCATACACTGATATAGTGACTAGCTGATCAAGTGTCTGTATTTTTGGTGGTGGTGGTGATTGATCAGGACAATAAAACATTGTACTGGGGCCTCTCCATCACTTCTGTGTAACACCACAGTGTCAGAGGTGTTGAGGCCTAAGCATTTGGCTAAACCACAGCCATGTGTTTGGAGGTAAGTGGGGTACCATGAACCAGCACTGAACTGCTAGCTGCTGGGAAGCATGACCACCATGACCTCAGTCTATCACATAGTCTCTGCTTAGAGCAGGTTTGGGGGAGTGAAGTACTGCATGCCATAGTGCTGAGCTGTTTCCCCTTACATAGGGATATCCAAAATAGGGTGAAAACAAATTGGACGAAGGTGATCAGTGCACAGGAAAACAGGTAACAGTAAGATGTGTGTCCAGCAATTGCATTCTGCAGCTTGCCTGTCGAACTGCATGTTGGTCCCATTGTAGGGGGGGGGCATCATCCCCACACCCTCTCAAATAAATAAAAACATCCACAGCCTACACTTAAGGAGATGGACCTCAGTTGGGGCCCCACTTTCCTGTCCACCCACAACTTCCATTGTATTGAAGTCCCAGCCACCCAGATCACAGTCTTCCATAGTGCCTCACCTACATCCTTTCACCCTAAGTCCTGTATCCACCTGATGGTATATGCCTTCTATGCAGGATCTTGCTCCTTTCATATCTACCCTTAAAAAGCTTTTTTTTTAATCATTTCAGGCTCCTTTCCTTTCCCATTTCAAGTGCTGCACCAGTGGGTTGCACACCCAAAGCCTAACCATTCCTTTGCCACAGTCAGAATGTGAAAGGATTGACAACAGTACAACTATACTCAACACAGACACCCCTCCAGGGGTGGCAAGTTTGCTGGCCCAAACTGTTCAATCATCCTATCACCTTAGGTCTCAGGGATCTGCCACACTCAAGGCACCTGTGACTCAGACTCAGATGGGTGAAAGGGATTTTGCAGCATGCAACCCCAAACTTTGGAACACCTTCCCAGCCCAGGTCCATGTTGCCCCCTCTCAGAGCAGCCTGCGTTCCTTCATAGGGAACCATCTCAAACTCGGATCGGCCTGCGGGTGCCAAAAACCCCTGTGACATGTTAGCAGTTAGCACTCATGCATAACAGCTGGCCCTTAAGATGATAGTTTTGTACTTGCTGCTACCAATCCTTACCTTGTACTGCTCCAAAACTGGCACACACCATTTACTCTTCTGTACCTATTCTAACTAAATGTGCCTCATATGCCTTGTACTTTGTGTATTCTACATTATGATGTTCGCACGTGACATGTGAGTTTGTTTTTTTCTAACTTGTATCTTGTTGTCTCATGACGTGTAATCTTTTCCTAATTATGTACCATGTTGTCCCAAGTGTGTAAGTATGTAATTTCCTGTACTCTCCCGGGTTGTACCTGAAAATAGGCAAATTGTCTTGTCTAGTGTACTTACCTGGTTAACAAAAGCTAAATAAATAAGTAAATATACTTACAGGTATGTAGATTGGTCTATTATTGCTCATTGCTTTAGTTCTTTTAAAGGTAACTTGAAAATGTTTAAATGGATTAGTTATAGG
Source organism: Neoceratodus forsteri (assembly GCA_016271365.2). Taxonomy (NCBI): domain Eukaryota; kingdom Metazoa; phylum Chordata; order Ceratodontiformes; family Ceratodontidae; genus Neoceratodus; species Neoceratodus forsteri. The sequence continues at coordinate 1,389,657,054 of CM028130.1, read as the reverse complement.
CATGGCTCGAGTTTTCTCAGCGATTCATGACCTACCCGGTTGTCGCGAATTAACACGAATTTGGGCCCACCGCCGCAAATTGTGGCTGCCCGTGGAATTCGCGGCTGATCATGAATTTGCAGCCGAACTCACCGCTGAAGTTACAGCTGATCATGGAACTTGCCTACAAATTGTCTCTGCCGAGCATTCAGGTAATCTCTTGTAGAAACATTCAGTGACGAGACAGTTTTGCTGTGTCAGGTTTACCCTCCAACTCTACCGCTTTTGCCGGTACAATACTGTATTTTGTCATCTGGTACCGGATCCTGCAAAGATCGTACCATGTACCGAATTTGCCACCTCTCTGTGTCTTCAATTTTTGTTTTTCCCCTGAAATGATCGTTTGCCGGGGCCGAGCACTCAGCTGGCACAGTCCGAGGCAGGGAGTGTCCCAGTGCCCATGGTAACCACACCACTGTGCTGTCCAGTCAGATTTGATAACAAAAATGGTCGGGTCATCTTCACCACTCTCCATCCAGCTGAGAGTGGGTCTCACCAGTGCCACCGCAACACCCGAGTTATTAAATGCATCATCGGATCACTGGAGCAGCTGAGCTACAGAGGAGTAAGTGTTGTTCCCTGCCTAGTAGTACCACCGACTACCTGGACTTGACAGTTGGACCACAGATCTTGCTTAGTTATTTTTTAAAATGTAAAGCTGCTCCTCGGGCCAAAGCGTACTACTGTCTCGTCCCTAGCTGCCCACCCAGAGCCACCCAGCTGCAGTGCTTTAGTTTAGCTTTACCTCAGTGCTGCCTTGTTCCAAGAGCAGGTGGCAGAATTAGAGCAGCTCAGCCCAAGGGATAGTCAGGAGATGCTTTAATTTAACTGCACTCCAGGAGCAGGCACTGATCTTTTCCCCATCATGACAGATAGATCGTTTGACCGCGAGACAGCCCAGACATCTTCCTACGACACGGATCTGTATCTCTGCAGCAGGTGAGGGTTCAATCTCATGGGGTGTACTGTCTATGACAAATCATTGATCCAACAGTGCTGTGGGGTGACGGCAGGTAGTTGACACTTCAGGGAGGGAGAGGACTGGGTTCCAGGAAGTTGTTAAATTAAAGGGCTGTGCTGTGGGGGTAGATAAGGGCTGCGTGTTTGTCCGTCAGCGTTCAGATCTGACTGCACCAGATGCCATGCATCTGTAAACAATGCTAACTGTATCTTCTTCTGCATAAATCCAGGATTCATGAGTTACTGGCCTAGATTTTCTGTTGGATTAAATGTGTTTGTTCAGTTTAGGTTTCCCTGTTCTGGATGGAATACAGATTTACTATTGATCGCAAACATTTGCTGTCTCGCAGGAAGCAGGGCTGCAGATTAGCCAGATCCGTAGATCCCAGTTTGGTGGTAGTTGTTCCTATCTAGTTTACCATGCTCACTGTTTCTTCTTATCTGTCTTAAAAAGATTATAAGGATTTTAAGGCATGACAAAAAGGGATCACTTTTGCTTTGACTTAGTGCTTATTGCTGAAACTCTAACTTATTAGTGAGCATGTATTCTGCAAGCAGCTTGTTTTTTTTGTGTGTCCATATGATTCAGCGTCTCGGTTTGCTAACCGACTTGGGAATGCTTCTATCAAAGGCATGCTAAGAGTTATTAATACTAAAATACAAAGAAGCATTTTGTATGATGCTGAAATCTGGGCTCAAAAATCAGTTAAATCACTAGAAATACAACAACAAAGTGTATAGGTCCATTTATGGATATCCAAATCGATTCAGTAGAAATTATTTGAAGAGAATTGGGTCAACACTCTTTGCTCTCCTTGGTCCAAGAGCAAAAATAAAAGCTTCAGTCACAGTCTAAATCCGGCTCAGACATGGAGGCATTGCTATTGTGAAAATCACCACTCCCAGTAGGACTCGGCTCAGCCCTATTCCCAGTATTGAGGGTACTGTGGCCATGTGCCAACCAGGTTAGGGACACAAGAAATGTGCACACTGTCTGTGTAACCAAAATGAGTTTTCTAACACTTGTTTTCCTGAATTAATTTTAGTTATACAAACAGCATGAATATTTGGTGTGTCCCTGTCCTGGCGAGCACCATGCCACAATAAATTCCCCCTGCTGGGACCAGGGCTGAGCTAAGTCTACTGGGAAGCAGAGATTTTATGCCCCTTTGAGTTGAGTCCTCCTGCTCGGAACTGGGATTTCAATTTTAACCAAAGCCTCTGTGCCTCTCCTGGGCTCCAACCCTACTACACATCAGGCTACAGTAAATCTATCCTGATGTGAAACCATTCCAAAGGAACTAACTGAACACCTATTGTGATAAAAAAAGTAAAAAATTACTAGCAGGAGACAGGAGGTGTTGATGCCATTGTATAAAACAATGGTAAGGCCTTACCTGGAGTACTGCGTGCAATACGTATGTATCTATGAAACATACAAAAATGAATATTCTCAGTGTGTGTGTGTCAAATTCTAGCTGTGTGTAAGGCTTGTCTGTTGTTCTAAGCAATGCAGTAAAATATTATGTTTTTTGTGGCATGCATGAAACATCATGACTCTCATGAAGATATGTGAAGGTGATGTACAGTGACTCTCACAGTATAAATAAAGCAAACACACATAGTTGTGAAAAGGATTTATTAGCAGCTGAAAACATTTTGTCATTCCTGTAAATGAAGTAAAACAACAAATAAAAGATTTAGTGTAGGTGTTCATGCACATGGGGAAGTAATCAGTTACAATCTTTATTTTATTTTATTTTATTTTTTCATAACTGTGATCTGACTCCAAAGTATGTCACATGAAACCCAAAAATAACAACAAATTTTACTTTCACAGCATATGTAACACCACTCCTTTGGGCTCATGTGTTTATGTACTGAATGTTAAGGTAGAATGTTACAATATAAGCACTTTACTAAGAAAATGTAAAGTATGAAAAAAACAACAAAGTATAAAATAAAGGAATAGTGCAACAGATTTGTGCCATAGAATTGCCGCAGAAATAGTCGTCCACCGCCACAGAAGTTCTGCGGCAAATGGGAACCCTGCCGCAGAACTTTGCTCCAAAGTGCAGCAGAAAAATTGAGGCCCTGGTTATAGGCTGCCTTGATAGCCCAGAAGCACTGCACCATGAGATCAACCTGAACTGGACAGTAAGCCTGAGTCTTCAATTTTTGGCAGCATGGGTAGGGAGGATTTGCCTTCCAACTCCCGTAGCAACTCCAATAGTTACCTAAAGACGTCATCAGATGCATGGGGGATTTGAAGGTTGCAGAGAGCTAGGTGAAGGGGAGGCTGCAGTGAGTGCTGGATGTGCAGCTGGTGTAGCTAGGGCTACAAGGGAGGGGATTTTGTGTTGTCAGTGTTGAAAATGGGGGGGTGCTTGATCATCTGGTTGAGGTCTGCTTTGCACTGAGACACATAGGCCAGGGCTCCTGCAAGGCAGCATTCAGTCAGTCACTCAGTCATGACTGGACTGTGGGCCACTAAGGATATTAAGTTTTTGGGATGGGATGGTTTGGTCAGCTGACTGGGTCAGAGAACATGACTGGGTGTTATGGAGGGTAACAAAGATTACTGCAGGAAGTTGCTGCTTTTTGTTTGTTTTGTTTTATTTTATGCTCTATCACTATATCTCTGTTGCTCTTACCTTGAGTTAAAGAGCAACTCTGCATTTCTGTATGATTAATCATAAATAAGACAAAGCTTTTTACAGTTTACTAGAAAATATATATTTTTTAATTGTCAGTGTTCCTTTCCAAAATTTTCAGTACATCTTGGCAGTCCATCTGAAATGTCTGTATAGAAAACATTTGCCTCTCTGCTGTTAACCTCACAGTGCCTTTTTTTTTAGTGCTTCCTATGACAGACTGCGATATCACAGACAACGACGGTGTGGTTAGCAGGGGAGAGTAAGATACATTTTGAAAGACTAAGTGAAAAAAGTGCTGCATTACCTACAATATTTAGTAGACCATGGCAAAGGGGAAAAATAACTAGAAAGCAAAGTTTAAAACACAATTGGTTTAAATCTAGTGTTTTTATTTGTTTATTATAGTGAAGAGATTGGGCAGGATTTTGAAACCTGCCGAGATGATGTAAGCCCCCAGTGCACTGAATGTAGAGTGCATGGAGCTTGCAGCAGTCTCCAGTGGGCAGTCAGGATTTTCTATCCCTTGCACCGACCGCAGATCCTTAGACCACATATTTGTGGTCTAGCCTACATCACATCCCAGATCCAAAAACACAGGGCTTATGTCAGACATTTGGCACAAGTTGCTGTAAATCAAGGAAACTGATGCAACTGCATCTGGTATTGGAACATCCGGTGCAGTTGTGGCAAAGGGGTTTGGCACATCGCTGATTTCAGAGTCCCCTGGTGCAGGGCTTGTTGCACGCCCTGCACTGGTGTTTGAAAACCCTGCCCATGCTCTTTAACTATCTTTTCAACTTTCTCCTATGCTGTATAGCACCCTTTGTATCTCTCTGCTCCCTATCTCTACTTACACTACTATAAATACCTCATACTTACCCAGTTTTACCTTTACTTCCATAGGTCTGGCCAGATGGTGGATGTCTACCTTTCTGATAAGTATCTTGTTTAATTCTGACTACTATAATCTCTCCTCTAGGATCATAGACCCTTTGCATCTCCAGAACCTTATCTGTGCTTTTCTTTTAGGTTCTACCAGAGGATCCCAGACTCAAAAGAACCCAACTCTGTGCTCTGTGACTTGTACAGAGCAGGGAAGTCATATTAAATTTAGGGGACAAAACTGAGTTTTGCATCCTCTAGCTAGCAGGGCTAATGATGGGAAAATCCCCACAGAATTTTCCACTGTCCCAGTTGATGTACTTACCAAAGTGTTACCCTCTCCAGCACATGCCTGCAGGGCTACCTAAAGGAAACTCTTAATAACTGTATACACATTCTACTAACATTTTCTAGTGTGACGGTGACAGTTTTTACCCCAACAAAGGAGGTGGGGTTAGTATCAAGGGTTGGATGGCTGGTGTCCGGGGAAGGGAGGTGCTAGTGTGCGGGACCTTGGAAGGTGGGTAAGCTACAGTCAAGGGCTTTGGAGGGATGGAGTCAGTTAGAGTATGGCACATGGAGGGGAAAGTATAGAAGGAAGGGTGTATGCATGTCTCTGGTGTTTGAGTAGGTGGTGTACAGGAGGACCTTGCAGAGAAGGTGTGCAACAAGGGTATGGGCAATTCTCAAATGGCTAAGAAGGAGGGATGTGGCTTCCGGTAGTCAAGGGACAGGAGGGAGGTGATATCCACAGAGAGATTAGAAAGTGGGGCACCTAGAGAGGGATGAGTGTTCAGATGGACTATGGTGAAAGTGGTGAGAATTGGTGTGGCTGGGTTCTGTCAGGAAGTGGAGGGAAGGGATATTGTCTGGGATGATGGGGGCTGTAGAATGTTTGGAGACTGTGCAGGGTGTACATTCAATAGGGCTACTGTCATGGAGGCAGTAAGGGAAACATGCTAGCGTCAGGTGCTGTGGAAGGAAGGAGCTAGTGTCAGAGGGGTCTGTGGAGGGAGGGGAGGCTAGTGTCTTGGTTAGAGGAAGGAGGTGTGGCTAGTGTCTGATCTGTAGGCTAGTTAACTATACAGATTGGGGACACACAAAGTTCCATTTATTCTCAAGAAAATTTGTTCTATTGGTAAAGCACCAAAAGTGTCTTCTCAGTTGTTTTATTTATTTATTTATTGAAGTGTATCTGTTTAACATGCTTTGATACAACAAATTGTCCATATATATATATATATTAGAGGCAAAAAACTCTGTTTAGTGCTTCAGTTAGGGTTGTTCGACAGTGACAAAAATGGGGAAATTCTGTGTTAGGGTTGAAAGCCCCCATGGACCCCCCAGTCCACCCCCCCAACCAGCATCGGGGTGCTCATTGGGATAGTCGGCTAACTCTCACCCCATCACATGTAAAGAAGCAGAGGTATAGGAGAATGAGGTGAGAGTTAGGACCGATGACCCCAATGAGCACCCCGATGCCAGTTGGGGGGATGGGCTGGGGGGTCCAAGGGTGGCTTTCAACCCTAACACCGAATTTCCTCACTTTTGTCACTGTGGAACAGCTTTAATTGATGCATTAAATGGATTTTTTTGCCTCTAATTTCCCTTCTTTTTTAAAATGAGGACAATAAATAGTGAATGGAATGCGGTGGTGGGAGCACGGGGCCCTCCCACCATGTGATGTCTTGTTACATAGTAACAGGAAATGCAAAGCAAATGCAAGCGGCAATGGTGACACACACGATAAAGCAAACGGAAATGGTAAAGCAAATGGTAATAGAAACACAAGTGCAAAGTGGCACCAAAGCAAACAGTGATGGAAACGGAGATGCAAATGCAAGCACATACAGAATGCAACTCAAACACACAGTCACAGTACTACAACTGGAAATGCAAATGGTAATGGTAACAGCAACAATTACGCAAAAGTAAACAGAAATGGAAAGACTAATGGAAGCGAATATGGAAATGCAAACTGTAACACGCACAGGCACGGTACCTCAATTGTAAATGTAAATGGTAATGGTAACAGCAACAATAATGCCAAAGGAAATACAAATGCAAATGCAAGCACGTACAGAAATGCAAACCATTACACGCATGGTCACGGTACCACAATTGGAAATGTAAATGGTAACAGTAACAGCAACAGTAATGCCAAAGGTAACAGAAATGGAAATGCAAACACAAGTGTGTATGGAAATGCAAACAGTAATGCGCACGGTCATGGTAACATGATTGGAAATGCCAATAGTAACGGTAACAGCAACGATGATGCAAAGTGAAAGATGCATGCAAACGGAAGGTCAACCGCAAATGCAAATAGCAATGCACAGGCTGATACAAAAAAAATGAAAACATAAACAGTAATGGAAATGCAAATGGTAACAGTAATGCAAACAGAAGCGCAAACAAAAATGCAAACTGTAACGCACACGGTAGCGTACACGGGAATGGTGATGTGAACGGTAACGGAAACACAACTGGAAATGCTAACTGGCACAGTAATGAAAGGGCACACCTTTCTTTTCTCAAAACCTGCATTGAAAAAGACAGTGAATACAAAGAATGTATGCATAATAATGAGCCTCGGAGCAGAAAAGGAGGACTTGGAATACTAAATTGCTTATATCAAAGGAACTGTACGACATAGAAAAAAATGAAAATTTCATATGAATTATGATATTCCTGGCTAGTTTTGTACTTAGCCCCTGCTGGGGGGGGGGCTAATCATTTTTCTGATGAAAAGTCTGCATCTCGCACTGTTTCCGAGATACGGGCGATAAAGGCGCGACGGACGCCGTAATATTATCCTAGGGTAAAAAGTGTCAACTTCAGAGTGCTGTAACTTTGCAGCCCTCCAATATTTTTTTGCCAAGCCATGAAAAGGCATATCTGTGGCACGTTTGCTGTCTTACCTCCAAATTTCAGCCCAATAGACCAAACCGTTCTTTTACAGAAGGGTGGCAAAGAATTCCTGTTATTTTGGGCATAGTGTCGCAAAATAGTGTTGCAAATCACGACACTTTCGCAAATGAAATCATGAAAATATCACGAGTGTGACACTACTTTGTGACACTACTTTTTCCAGAAATTTGAAAAACATATTTTGGGGTGTTTAATCCCAAAATAAAGATATGGCTAGAATCCTGAGGGTCTGTCTAGGTAAACACACAAATAATTGTGTCCCCAGATGGTCCCAGTTTTAAATGTCAAGCATTTTTCTGATCGTCAACTGAAAACAAAATGGTGGATTTGCGACACTACTAGGGCCATTTGCGACACTAAAAAGTGCATTTGCGACACTGTCGAACTTTTTGTTAACTTTTTCCTTTGACTTATAATGGGAACTTGTTTTTTGAATAACTTTTGAACCTTTGAATATTTTTTCATGAAATCTTCAAAATGCACACTGGGAAACCAGGCCACATGTTCTCTGAAGTTTTGGACCAGTTGTGCAAACCATACAATCTGTAGGTGCGAGCAAAGAATTCACCAAAAACCATAAACATGGGTGTAGATCTCACTTAATAACTCAGCAGCCATATATCCAACCACTACAAAAGTTGGCAGATCCATAGATATATAGTTCTTGATCATGCATTTAAAATTTCAGGCAAATCCATTGAATAGTGGCAAAGTTATTAAGGTGCAAAATCTGACCCTTTAAACTTATAAGGGCTACTCATCCCTAACCATGGTGGCACTACTTTGCTATAATATATATATATATATATATATATATATATATATATATATATATATATATATAATTAGAGGCAAAAAATCCATTTAATGCATCAGTTAGGGTTGTTCCACAGCAGCAAAAGTGAGGAAATTTAGTGTTAGGGTTGAAATCCCCCCTTGGACCTCACCCGAGCCCACCCCCCAACCGGCATCGGGGTGCATGTTGGGGTCTTTGGCCCTAGCTCTCACCCCATCACATGCGTAAAGAAGCAGAGGTATAGGAGAATGGGGTGAGAGTTAGGACCGATGACCCCAATGCACACCCCAATGCCAGATGGGGGTGGACTGGGTGGTCCAAGGGGGGTTTTCAACCCTAACACCGAATTTCCTCACTTTTGCACATCTGTGAAACAACCCTAACTGATGAAATTGAGCTCTAATTTCCTCTTCTTTGAGAATGATGATGACAAATAGTGAAAGTAATGCAGTGGCAGGAATGCGGGGCCCTTAGGGCCCCCTGCTCCTGCCACATGATGTCTTGTGACATAGTGACAGGAACAGCAACACAAACATAAGTGCCAACAGTGGCGCACATGGTAATGGAAATGAAAATGATAAAGGAAATGTTAATAGAAACGCAAGCGCAAAGTGACGCCAAAGCGAACAGTGAAACAAACGGACATTGAAGCGCATATGAAAACACAACTGATAATGTGAACAGTGATGGCAGCGGTATTTTAAATGGAAATGTTAAGTGTCACAGCAAAAAGAAAGCGAAAGGAACAGAAACGCGAATGCGAGCGTACACGTAAACGCAAACCGTAATGCACACAGCCATAGTACCACAATAGCAAATACAAATGATAAAGTTAGCATGAAGAATAATGCCAAAGGAAACAGAAACAGAAACGGGAATGGAGGCATGTATGGAAACACAAACCGTAACGTGCATGGTCACGGAACCACAATTGTTAACGCAAATGGTAACGGTAACAGCAACAATAACGCCAAAGAAAAGAGAAATGCATATGCAAGCTAGTACAGAATTGCAAACTGTTACGCGCACAGTCATGGTACTGCAATTGTAAATGCAAATGGTAACAGTAACAGCAAAAATAATGCCAAAGGAAACAGAAACAAAACAGAAATGCAAGCACGTATGAAAATGCAAACCGTAACGCACATTGATGGTACCGCAGTTGCAAATGAAACTGGTAATGGTAACAGCAACAATAACATCAAATGACACAGAAATGCAAACACAAGTGAAAACGCAAAGTGTAATGCACATGGTGGCATAGACAGTAATGGTGCCACAAACCGGTAACGGAAACGGAACTGGAAATGCTAACTGGCAGAGTAACGAAATGGCACACCCTTCTTTTCCCAAAAAAATGCATTAGAAAACACAGTGAAAACAAAGAATGTATACATAACAATGGGCCTTGGAGCAGAAAATGAGGACTTGGAATATTAAATTGCTTATATCTCTGGAACCGTACAACACAGAAATAAATTTACATTTCATATGAATTATGACTTTCCTGGCTAGTTATGTTCTTAGTGCCCATTAGGGGCTAAGTATTTTGTGACAAAAGTCTGAATCTCACACCGTTTCCAAGATATGGGCCCGAAAGGCGTGACGGGTGCCATAATGTTATCCAATGGGAAAAAGCATTAAATTCAGAGTGCAGACACTGTGCCGCCCTGTAATATTTTTTCACCAAACTACCAAAAGGCACATCAGTGGGGTGTTGGGTTTCTTCCCTCCAAATTTCAGCCCAAATGACCAAACTGTTATTTTTCAGCAGGGCGGCAAAGGATTCCTGTAATGCGGCAGATGCCATACTGTTATCCCATGGGAAAAAGCATAACATTTGGAGTGCCGTAACTTTGCCGCCCTCTAATATTTTTTCACTGAAACACTGAAAGGAACATCTATGAGATGTTGGCTGCATTCCCTCCAAATTTCAGCCCAAAAGACCAAATCATTCTTTTGCAGCTCGGTGGCAAAGAATTGCTGTCATTTTGCCATAGCCTGGAAAAGTAGTGTCGCAATTTGTGAAAGTTTTTGCAAAAATTTGCAACACTTTTGTTAGTGTAACTCTACTTTGTGAAAGTACTTTTTCCAGAAACTTGAGAAACATATTTCTAGGGTGTTTAACCTCAAAATGAAGACATGCCTAGCATCCTCAGGGTCTGACTAGGTAAACACAAAAAGAATTGTGCTGCTGGAGGGTCCCAAATTTAAATGCCAAGCATTTTTCTGATCACCAACTGAAAACAAAATGGTGGATTTGCGAAAGTAAAAGGGCCATTTGCAAAAATAAAAACTGCATTTGTGAAAGTGTTGAACTTTTTGTTAACTTTTCCCATTGACTTATAATGGGAACTTGTTTTTTGAATAACTTTTGAACCGTTTAATATTTTTTCACAAAATCTTCAAAAGGCTCACCAGTGACCCCAGCCGCAAGTACCCTGAAGTTTTTGGACCAGTCATGCAAACCGTGTGACCTGTAGGTGAGAGCAAAGAATTACAAAAAAAGTGTAAACATACATTTCATTGGTGCTTAATAACTCCACAGCCGTATATCTGACTGGTACAAAACTTGGCAGATCCCAAGACTTACCAAGCCCAATCATGCATACTAAATTTCAGAGAAATTCGTTGAACGGTGGCAAAGTTATTAAGGTGCAAAATTTGACCCTTTAACCTTATAATGGCTCCTTAACCCTAACTATGGTAGCACTACCGTGCTACCATAAGATAGATAGATAGATAGATAGATAGATAGATAGATAGATAGACAGACAGACAGACAGACAGACAGACAGACAGATACTTGGCTGGAGTTACATCACCTGCATTTGGGAATGTGTCATTAAATGCTCACTGAAATGATTAACTTTAGCCAGTATGACCCTTTGTGAAAAAATGCCAGTGGCCTTAGGGTCAACTTGGTCCATTCAGGTCAGTTAAACATTTTATAAACTTGTTAGTGGGTTTCATGCTACCATTCAGTGGTGTAGTGGTCAGAGATACTTGGGATGACATGTATGTCAAGGTCAGACTAGACTACACTCTATATTAGAAGAAATGGATGGGCATGAAAATGATGGGAAAATAGCAACTGATAGACCAGAATGGCGCCTCAATTTCTTCAGGCCCTGCATCACCAAGAAGTGCCATATTACCACCAGCCACCTAGCAACAGCTTCCACCATCCCAGGGACTAAATTCTGACCCTTATAACAGCCACTAATTCCCTCTATGGTGAGAGGCAGGAGAGGAAGGTTCATCATACCCCTCCCCCTTCCATAGATTTTCATCCGCCATGGTAACCTCCCCAAGACTCTCTACCAGTTTGGTATCGAGTCTTCTCAATAGTGAACAGGAGTATAACAGCTAGGGCCTGATATTCAAATGTTTGCCCAGGTGCAGATCCTAGTTTACCTGAGCAAACTTGGTTTTGTACCGATGTCCTATATTTAAAAGACATTATATGGTGCAAAACTAAGCAACTGTTTGGGGGGGGGGATCAGTCCCAACTGTGTTGGGTAGTCTTCAGTGAAGTGACTGAGGTACAGTGTTGTGACTGTTAAGTGTGGGGAATATGGCTGTGCCTGCCTGTGGAGAGTGTCATCCATGTGACCTTAGGGTATGGGGCAGTGCTGTTATAGTGGTGGGGTGGGGTACTGTGACCAATGGGAACAGGGATCTTTTTCTGTGACTGTCAGGGGTGGGTGCCCAGTGCTATGATGTACAGTGGAAGGTATCAGTCATGTGAAACTCAGAGGGGGGTAGAGTCCTGTAACTGTAGGGGGGTGGAAGGGTCAGTCCTGTGATGGTCAATGGTCAGTGCTGTGGCTATAGTGTAAGTAGTATAGCGTGGTGTGCACTGAAAAAGGTAATGCATTAGCAAAACAACCAGCTTGTAATAAAAAAAAGAACATTCAGCACTCATAGAGTCAGTGCAAGATTTATTTTCTGACAAAATGCTGGTGTGCACCCACTAGTCCCAGTGCTTCAACCCCTCAATGTGCCTTCCTCAGGGGGTGGATCTGAAAAATACAAATGTACATCTCATTTATACAGATCTCTTAAAGTGTTATACACCACACACTAAAGTAATGTACAAGTCAAGCTGAAAACACATTTCGTTACTCTGCTTTTCATGTTTTGTTTTTGACACTTACAGTAAACAGTTAATGATATTAGTATACTACTTAAATGAAACATTCCTCTATATCTGTTACTTCATTTAATTCTGTAACTTTCTATCAAAAGCAATATTTCTTTTCTCTTTTACACTGCATTATACTGTTTTTGTATCTCTGTCCTCTCTGTTGTTCCCACTACTGAATTTACTCCAGATTAACCTTTTTCTCTTTACTTTCACAGACTCACAAGATGTGAACTCCTTCCCCGTCAGAGAAGTATAACAGTATATCTAACCTTTCTTATCCTTCCTAGTAACCATCTAAGAACTGTGTATACTTATTCTACAGGTCCAAGAAACCTAATCTCTTTAAGACTGCTCCCTGTGGCTTCATAGTACCCTGGTATGAAATCCTATATATATTACCTGTACTTGGTAGCTTTACTGTAACTCCTATTATGGGAGGGTTGTGTATATGTGTTAAGATCATACATACTGAAGCATTTACCACCCTTCACAAACATTTTTGCCTAGCTGACTCATGCAGGCTATCAGCCCTGTCCCCACCTCCCGTGTCTGCCACTTCCCTGTCCCAGACCACTGAGTCTAAAGTTCCCCATGGATTGCCCCCCCATGATGGGGCCAGGCAGGGGAGAGCCATCCTCCCCCTCAACCAGTCACTCACATCTAGAACTGAGCCAGTCATTCAGGTGGTAGTGTGTGACTGAGGTTGGTGGGTAGCCTGTGATAGCCATTTCCCCATTCTCACTCCCATCGGATTACTGCCTTCCCCTTGGGGAAGCAAAGGTCGAGTCAACATGTCTTCCCACCCAGGGACAGGACAGCTGTCTGATTTAACAATCAGTCTTCTCTCTGATCCTCAGCAACCTGAGCACATCCCTTAAGTTGGGTCACTCAAGTAGCAGGAGTCAAGGCACACAGTGCCTCATCCCTCCATACCACTGGACCAGACCGGCCTTATACTGCAGCAAGGGAATTATTTATTAACATGGCAGGTGATCAGAGAATGATGGAGCCACAGCACACCAGCTAATGATTTTTTATTAATGGGCCCAGCAGTCAGAGGGTGGGATGTACCTGTGGACACCAGAGAATGTGTTAACTTTAACAGGGCCAGCAATCGCAGGGGACTATTGTTATTGGCAGGCAGTTTGAAAGAAATATTGAGCTGCTTGAGGTTTCATGTAACAGCACTTTCCCTGTAGATGGCTCCTAATCCCCATAAAATAGCATTATGGATTCTTTTGGGCTTTGACCAGAATTTGTTCATTAGTGCTAGAAGCTGGCTATTAATCCACCTGGTCATGGACCCTCTGATGCGCTGCTTTTTGAGGGGAATGAGAGCATCTTGGAGATTAAGAAGGGTGGTATAAGGGGTTGAAATTGGCACCAGCCCGCTAGCCAAATGCTGGTAGATTTTGTATGAGGCTAGTAAAATTTTTCTTTAACTAGCCCTGCAGGCTTATAGTGAAGAAAGTAACATTCTAGTAAATACACCAACTGGGCCAGTGGAAATGTTTGTGGGGCTAGATGATTTTTCCAGTTACCATCCCTGCTAGCTAGTGGCTGGAAAACTTAATTTTGATCCCTGATCACCAGCCCTGCTAGCTAGTGGCTGGAAAACTTAATTTCGACCCCTGTGGTATGTAGGAAGTTGTAAGCTTCATCTACATCAGATGTCTGATGGATTGGAGACCAGTCAATGTGTTGGGCAGCTAGAGCCAGTGAACCATAGTCAAGGTTAGAGAAGTCCCGGAACTGGATTCTCTTGGGAGGAAGTTTTTGAGAGCATGCACTCTATGTACAAAAAACTGGCGTGTGGTTACTGACTGAGTCAGACAACATTCCAACATTAGTGATCCTATCCTTCCTATTTGTAAGAATCCAGTCAATAAGTGATTGATGTTTATTGTTGGTCTCAACCCTGGTTGGACTTGTTACCATTTGAGAGTGATGTAGCTTTCCTAGGGCTTCCTCGAATTGATCGGTATTGCGCCCTAGCCAGTCCAGGTTAAAATCCCCAAAGATTTATTTATGTATTTAGGTTTTCTTGATTGGGTATGCACACTAGACAAATTCTGCCTATTTTCAAGCATGACCTGGGGAGGGGGATACAGTTGAATGCCAACTGATGAGTAGTTCTGACTTCCTCTTCAGTGATGCTAGGTACTGTGTGACATCTGTTAAGCCTTTAAGTCCATAATTTGGAGGGCTGTAAACACAGAGGATGTTCAGTTTCTTGGTGTTCCCCAGACAAAACACAGCATGCAATAGTTCACAGCCTTTAGGAGGTGACTCAGGTGCTGGGTGGATTGAGAGGTGCTCTTTATAATAGAGTGCCATGCCTCCCCCCACATTTAGATGTAGAACAATCAGCTCTAAACAACTTGTACCCTCTCAGAACACCCAGGGAGTCAAGTAAGGTCAGTCTGAGCCAGGTCTCTGGCCTAGTGTGTCCGGGGAGTAATGGGAAACCCAAGCTTCCAACTCAGCAAGATTTGTAGTGAGGCTGCGAATATTCATATGTGCAAGTTTTAGACCCTTTGAGATGAACCATGTAGGGGTTTGCTGAAGTGAAGCTACAAATGGGTGGACCTGGATTTGATTCAACATCCCCAGCCCAAGCAATACGTAGCAGGTGCAGCAAGATTTCCCTGTACCGTTTGAGGTGGGAGTGTCTCCGACAAGTAAGTCATGGGGAATTGCAGAAATAGTACAACATGTGAGCAGAATTGTTGAAGCACAGGAAACTATGGCTGCAGGGGAGGTAAGATTTCCCCAGCAGAAAGTTAGATAAATTGAAGGAGTTGTCCACTGAGTTCACACATGATGCACTGCAGTCAGTAGGGAGCACTAAGAAGCCCACACAAGTTAGTACCAGAATTAGCCCCAACCCTATAACAACACAGGAGCCAAGCAGCTTCATTTTAAGGCAAATTGTCAATTTCCTAGTGGCCTGGTGGAGGCAAAAGAAAGGTTGAGGAACTAGATAAAGGCTGGAGGATAGGCCACAGTTCTCTCTTCAACCAGGCCCAGTCAGAGGGACTCAGGGACTTTTCCACAAAGTCACCTTCTGTATACACAGTATCCTATGGTTCTATTTACTATACAACACCTCACCGATCAGAAAAATGCTGTTCATGCAAGATCCTAGTTTATAACAGAACAACTGCACCACTATTCTTTTTTTAAATTCAACTTTATTGCATTTCAGTTATACATGGCAAGTGCAATAAGAAACAGTACAATATCACCTCGTAGCAGTCCATACCAAATGCACCTCCCCCTTCCCCACCCGTCCCCCTTCCTCTCGACCTTGCATTCTGGTCTAGAATTTATAATGGGTAGAAACTACCATCCAAGTACATACTTGACATTTACACCACACAGAGGACCCTACTGTTATTGAGATATCATCCAGCAGATAGGGCTCCAACCAGGGACAAATATAAAGTTTGCATCCTATCCCAAATATTACCATAATTGTGAAGAGCATTTCTTATACTTGCACACATTTGTTCTACTCAAAAACTTGAAAGCAAAAGCCCCCAGCCATTCCAGATAATTCAAAGATAGATCATCTAACCAATGCCTCAAAATGAGGCTCTTAAGGGAGGGGGATATTAATGCCATATAATACCTCCTATGCTTAACTTTAATCCTCCTGTAATCCCCCACTAGACAGAACTCCAGGGTAAATAGATAATCTAAGCCCAATAGGGGATCTCCCTTAGACTTAATCAGGTCCCACAGATGCCTAACCGGTGGGCAGTCCCAAAAAATGTGCTTTAGGGAGCCCTCCTCCTGATGACATCTGTTACATAGAGGCTGAGATAATCTCCCAATGTTATGTAATCTCACTGGTGTCCAGTACATATTATCAATGATTTTATACTGCATTAACCTTAGATGGTCCTGCGTGATACATTGATAGGTATCCAAGCACACATTGAACCATCTCTCTAACAATTAGGGGAAACATGTAGACCAATAGGAGGGAATCCCCTTAACCTCTGGAAAAGTTAAGTCATATAATGTAGTGTATAAATTAGACACCGAGTGGGGATTCCAAGCCACCGGGGCTGGGGCTTCAAATGGATGTGTCTCTTTCACAACCCTGCTCACTTTATCCTGAATTTGCAAAAGCATGTGTCTTGACTGGAATACCTTAAACACTTGTTCTCTGTTCAAATGAAATTGCATTAATATATCTTCTACCGATAAACATCTCACATCAGTTAAGAAGTCTTTTATTCTGGCATCCTTCATCTGAGGGATCCGTGACTTTGTTATCACCTTCCCTCCAAATTTTCAATTTTGAAGTTAGGATTAATGATTAGAGGTAGGTTAGACTGTTTACCTCTAACATATTTTAGGAAAGAGCATAGTTGTGAGTGAATTTTAAATGTGAGACAGCTATAGGAGACTCCGCTAAAATCCTGGGAAAAGACCTGTAATTGGAATAAAGAATAGCAACAGGGGAAAAAAAAACCAGCCATCCTAATCAAGTCTAATTCCAGACTTACCCATGAGGGAATATATTGTTGGACTTTCATCTCTTCGGGGGTAATTAGCCCCTTCAAATACTTATTGGCAGTGCTGACCCAAAAGTCTCGACCCCCTTTTAATCCTAGGAGTGGCCAATTCATGGTAGGCCCTTCTAGGAGCTTTGCCCTACCATATGAACTGTGAAACCATAGTAAGCACCTTTTTAAACCACTTCAGAGGGACCTAGTTATTAATCATAAATGCGATAAAACACTCTAGGCAACACATTCAGTTTTATATTGATAAGACCCCATATCGATAATGGTAATCCCTTTCACTGAGACAAGGCTTGTTTAATTGTTTGTACAAGGGCATCCAGATTAAGGAGAGTCATTTTATTGGAAGTTTTACTCAGTGTTATTCCCAAATAATTTAAGGTTTTCAGACACCATTGCAATCCCAAGTCAGCTATGTCCCCTTTCTGTAGCCTGTTGTTAAGTGGAAACACTGTAGTTTTGCTTGCATTAAGTTTATAATTGGAGAATGAACTAAAAATTTGAATTGTTTCCAGAGTCACCTGAAGGAAGAGCGGGATGGGCCAAATGGAGTAAAATGTCATCAGCATATGTTGAGACTTTAAATTCATGTGACTCGATAGTCACTCCCTGTACTCGAGGATTAACCCTCAGTCTAGTGAGGAGGGGTTCTAAATATATATTAAAAAGCAAGGGTGATAATGGACACCCCTGTCTGGTACCAGAATATAACAGAAATGAGGAGGAGAGGACCTCATTGCAATAAAGATTCGCTCTTGGGCCATAATAAAGTGAAGAGAACCACTTAATAAAAGCTGGGGGAAAGCCTACTCTCTTCATAGTACAAAACATCAGAGTGCTGAAGTCTCTGGACGCAGAGAAGATATGAGACAATTTTCGAAGACATCCTTCCTGCCATAAACTCCACTTGGTCTTGATGTATAATATGGGGTAGGACCTTAGCAATCCTGTTTGCTAAAATTTTGGCAAGAATCTTAATGTCATAATTAAGTAATGAAATAGGACGACAGCTAGTCACTTCATCTGGTGGTTTTTCAGGTTTGGGACTCACAATAATAAGTGCTTCTAATAAGTGGGGATCTATTACATCAGCTTTAGTAATCTCTAAGAATAGCCATTTAAGCCAGGGAGTGAGGTGTTCCACGAAACATTTATAAAAATTTGGAGAGAATCAGTCAGGTCCGGGCACTTTATCCAAAGGGAAGGCTTTAATTACCTCTAGGATCTCAATCTCCCAAATGGGGGACACCAGTCCCTCTCTCAGCTCCAAAGGAATCTCTACTAGTAGAGTGGAGGCCAACTATTCTTTAGTGTCCTCCTTTCCAGGTAACAGCAACATAGGACTGTACAAGTCTCTGTAATACTCCTCAGACTCACAATGTCTTGGGGGAGGGTTTTGATTGAATTATCCCTTCTGGCCCGGATACTCAAAATAATCCTAGAGGATTCTTCTTTCCTTAACCTCAGTGCCAGGAGCATTCCAGTTTTTTCTCCTGGTCTACATAGTTCCCTTTTGTCTTGAGACTGGCATATTCTGCCTTCTCCTTTAATAACACTTTATACTGGTGTCTATACCCTTCAAGCTGGCTACGTACCTCCTCTGGAGTATGGGAGGACAAATTCTTCTCTAACTCCCAGATACAGGACAACAGTTGTAATGCTTTGGCCTCTCTGTTCTTTTTCCACCTGGCCACCATTTGAATCAGTTCCCCTCTTAAGGCACATTTCAATGCCCCCCATTCTATATCAGCCCTCCCTGTAGAATGCAAATTTGTTTCCTGGAATTGCTTAATCTTCCTCTTTATCTCTTCCACTACCTTTTCTTCCTTAAGTAGCTGATTATTACATTTCCAAATAGTTTGCTTGGGAATGTTTGGAGATGGGGCAAAACTACAAAGAACCAACGACTGGTCAGAAACTACTCCTGGGTCTGTTTGGCAAACTCTAATCCTGGGTAAAAGGGACTGGTTCATCAATAAATAATTTATTTCTGATAGAGAACCATGCACCACCGATTGAAAAGTGAATTCCCTGATATCAGGATGCATGGTCCTCCATGGATCACATAATCCTAACTGATCATTCAGGTATCTAATAGCTCTTTTTGCTGGTGTTAGGCCTTGAGTTTTCTTCCCAGACTTAGCCAAGTCATGGGAGAAAGGCAAATTCTAGTCCCCCCAATACTGTAGAAAGGTGAGAGAAAGGCAACAAAACATTGAACAATTCCATGAAAAAGCAAGGTGAATCTGCATTGGGCCCATAAACAGTGCCCATAAGTAACTCTGTACGATCAAGCAACCCTCTGAGCAAAATAAATCTAACCCTAGGGTCTCTAATACATTGCTCACAAGTAAAAGACGTATTTTTTGGAAAGCAAAATCACCACTCCCCTACTACCTGCACTATCCCCCACTGTGTAGACCTACCCAACACATTTTCTCCTAAATAAATGGGCTTCTGCCTTAAGCAAGTGCGTTTCCTGCAAAAACAATATATTCCCCCCAGTAGTTGCAGGTGCTTTAAAATGTTATACCTCTTAGATTTATTGCAAGCCCTCTTTACATTCCATAAGATCAAAGCTATATTATTCATCATCATTCCTAATCCAATTACCCTTTCCTGTATCAGAATTAGCAACCACAGGTTGTCGGAGCCTCCTTGTAAAGTACCCCCAATTATAAATATGCCAACAAGGTCCCTAATACTACCCAACCTCCCCAACCCTAATACACTTCCCTCTCCCTCCTCCCTTACCCCCTTTCCCAACCAAAGCCCACATAAACAAAGCTCGACTCCTCCAACCAACACTAAATTCCTTCAGTACATGATACCCGCCTATTGGTCCATACTCTCTCTATGCTCCCATGCCACTTGTCACCTAAAACCAAAAACCTTTACTATAGTCCCCATATATCAAACACTATACTCTGTTAACCCTGGTAACTATAAGTCCTAATAAGCCTTCTATCATACTACCCCTAACAGGATTGTTAATAGAGAATATTGTCTTTACCCAGATCCTTACTGCCGGATCCTGAAGTATTCGCCATCCAGAAAATACTTTAAGTGATTAAACATTTAACTGTCACAACAAAACCTTGATCTAGCCAAAATAAAAGAAAGGGGGGGGGGTTCAGTGCTTTGGTGAAAAAATATTACAGGGAGCCAAAGTTATGGCACTCCGAACTTCTCTGTTTTTCCTATAGGATAACATTATGGTGTTCGCTGCGCCTTTCAGGGCCCTTATCTCGGAAATGGTGCGAAATACAAAAACTTTTCATCAAAAAAACACTTAGCCCCCTAACTGGGGCTAAGTACAAAACTAGCCAGGAAAGTCATAAATCACATGACTTTTAAATTTGTTTTCTACAGCATACGGTTCCTGAGATATAAGCAATTTAGTATTACAACTCCTCATTTTCTTCTCCGAGACCCATTATTATGCATACATTCTTTGTACTCACTGTCTTTCTCTATGCAGCTTTTGGAGAAAACCAGCCTGTGCGCTTATATTACTGTTATCCTTGCCACTTCTGCTTGTGGTTCCGTACCCATTTCACTTACTGTTCCCGTCTGTGGCACCATGTGCTTTACCCGTTGCATTTTAATTTATGCTTGCGTTTGCATTATTTTAACCATTTATGTCTACAGTACTGTTTATCTTTGTGTTTCACTTTGCATCACCATGCGCATTACCATTTGCGTTTGTGGGCACCATGTTACTTTGTGACAAGACGTCATGTGGCAGGAGCGCGGGTCCTGCCGCTAGATTGCATTCACTATTTCTCATTACCATTCTCAAAAAGAAGGGAAATTAGAGGCCAAAAAATCCAATTTAATGCATTAGTTAGGGTTGTTCCACAGTGACAAAAGCTAAGAAATTCAGTGTTAGGGTTGAAAGCCCCCCTTGGACCCCCATTCCCCCAACCAGCATTGGGGTGTGCGTTGGGGTTGTCAGTCCTAACTCTCACCCCATTCTCCTATACCTCTGCTTCTTCACACATCTGATGGGGTGAGAGTTAGGGCCGGCAACCCCAATGTGGACCCTGATGCCGGTTGGGGGTGTGGGCAGGAGGGTTCAAGGGGGACTTTCAACCCTAACACCGAATGTCCTCGCTTTTGTCACTGTGTAACAACCCTGACTAATGCATTAAATTGATTTTTTTTTCTACTATATATATATATATATATATATAAATATATATATATATATATATATATATATATATATATATGTATGTATGTGTGTGTATATATATATATATATATATATATTTATATATATATGTATCTATATATATATATTATACCTGCCAAGTATGGCAGGTATAGTTAGGGTTGCACAGTCACTTCAATGTTACACTCCTAAGTTTGCACTTTAATTACTTTGCAACCATTTCTCCAGTGTGCCTGAAATTGTGCATATATGGCCTCCAACCATAGTCTCTGGCTCTAAAAAGTTTTGTTATGGTTGGATGTACAGTTGCAGAACCATAGAGCATTCAAAATGTGAAAAACAGTAAATGTTTGTGCATTTTTCGGTTGGCCATAATGGACTGAAGAATGCATCTGAGTGGATTCAGATTTGTATGTCTATGTGTGGCCTGGGTTGAACGGGTGTCTTTTGAATATTTGGTGAAAAAATATTAATCCATTCAAAAGTTATTCAAGTTTTTCATGTCCCATTATAGCCTATGGGAAAATTTATATGGGCATTGCGAAAACATTCAAGATCATGTTTTTGTTGTCATGAGCAATGGATTTCTTTTCATGCTGCCTCCATCTTGTTTTCAGTTAGCGAGAGACAAAACATACTGTAACTCAAAAACTAATGCTCTTTGATAAACACCAACAGTTGTATTTACCTAACTGGGCTCTGAGGAACATGACCCTAGCAATAGTTTTTCACCAGGTGGTCTGGAAAATGTTTTTCAAACTTTTTCCACCATTGTGCTGTTTTGTGGTCATGGCAACATTCTTTGGTGCCATGACAATAATTACGATAAAAAAAGGAACCTTAACAACATTTTTCTATACACGACACCATTCCCATTATAGAGATAGGAGTGCCATGAACACATGAAAGTAATTGAAAAAACACTGCATGAACACATTTTCCAATGTGTTGTTTTCTGGTCACTTCATTGTGGCAAGGTGGATTGAGCTTTTGGCCTGAAAACTTCAGAGTGGCAAGCCTTGGTCCCAAAGATGTGCTTTTGGTGGTTTGGTCCCAAAACATTCAATGGGCTCATAGTTACAGTGCTCCAAATTTGAGAAATGTCCCATAGGATAACATTGCAGCACCCGTGGTGCCTTTCGGTTCCTGTATCTTGACAACGAAGTGAGATACGGATTGTTTTGCTACCTGCAGCTAGGTGATCTAAGCTTGTGAGGAAGTTTCAAAGTCATAGATTACACCTGCAGTGGGATTTATTTCCTAGGTTATATGGTTACTGAGATATTGGCAAATAATTGTTACAAGGGTTCCTTTTCAGTACTATAGGGCTGCTATATGGCTCTGTTTTTATGTGTAAGTGGGAATGCAGGTCCTGGAAAACCCACACTCCCACAGACACATATCATTACTCACAAATGGACAGTTTGATGAAAGCATGGGGCCAGAAGTGCCTTCGCTTCCACCAACACATACCAGTTATGAGGTACATTACGCTGTAAATAAACAGTTTGGTCTTTTGCCTTGAAATTTTCAGGGTATAAAGGGGGTGTCCCATAGATGTGAACTATGCTGCTTAGTCATAAAAGATGTCATTGGTTCCATAGATATGCCATACCGAAGTTGAGATTTTTACCGTAGGATAAAATTGCAGCACCCATAGTGCTTTTCAGTGCCTGTATCTTGGAAACAATGTGAGATACAGATTTAGTCAACTTATGTCTTGTGATGTCTTCGCTGTCATGATTACAATGACACTCATAGCTGCTACGGTTGCTGAGATATTGGCAAATTAGTGTTACAAGGGTTCCTTGCCCTATAGGGATGCTATATGGCTCTGAAGCTATGTGTATGTGGGTGTGCAGGGCCCAGAGGACCCGTACTGCCACAGACACATATCATTATGCACAAATGGGTAGCTTTGTGGGTGTTCCCACCAACATATCCCATTTACTAGTTATATTACACTTTTTCAAAAAGTAAGGGAATTCATTGGTAAAAACTTTGTTAATGCATCAGTTAGGGTTGCTTCCATGGTGACAAAAATGAGAAAATTTGACATTAGGGTTTTCAACTCTAACTTTGAATCCCCCACAAACACACACACAACACACATATGAGCAGGGAATGGTACAAGGCAACACAACCAATCAGAAACAGACACCATAAGGTAACAGAAAGAACATACAACTCTGTAAGCATACCACAAGAGGCATCCATCATCATGTTTTAGCTACTGTATCACTTCAGCTGTAATAAACTGTTTGGTCTTTTGCCTTGAAATTTGCAGGGTATAAAGGGGGTGTCCCATAGATGTGAACTATGCTGTTTAGTCATAAAAGATGTCATCGGTTCCATAGATATGCCATACCGAAGTTGAGATTTTTACCGTAGGATAAAATTGCAGCACCCATAGTGCTTTTCAGTGCCTGTATCTTGGAAACAATGTGAGATACAGATTTAGTCAAATTATGTCTTGTGATGTCCTCGCTGTCATGATTACAATGACACTCATAGCTGCAATGGTTGCTGAGATATTGGCAAATTAGTGTTACAAGGATTCCTTGCCCTATAGGGATGCTATATGGCTCTGAAGCTATGTGTAAGTGGGTGTGTAGGGCCCAGAGGACCCGCACTGCCACAGACACATATCATTATGCACAAATGGGTAGCTTTGTGGGTGCTCCCATCAACACATACCATTTACTAGTTATATTGCACTTCTTCAAATAGTAAGGGAATTCATTGGTAAAAACTTTGTTAATGCATCAGTTAAGGTTGCTTCCATGGTGACAAAAATGAGAAAATTTGATGTTAGGGTTTTCAACCCTAACTTTGAATCCCCCACAAACACACACACACACACACACACACACACACACACACACACACACATATAAGCAGGAAACGGTACAAGGCAACACAACCAATCAGAAACAGACATCATAAGGTAACAGAAAGAACATACAACTCTATAAGCATACCACAAGAGGCATCCATCATCATGTTTTAGCTACTGTATCACTTC
The DNA here is from genome assembly GCA_016271365.2 of Neoceratodus forsteri. Lineage (NCBI taxonomy): Eukaryota > Metazoa > Chordata > Ceratodontiformes > Ceratodontidae > Neoceratodus > Neoceratodus forsteri. The sequence goes on along the minus strand of CM028130.1, from coordinate 1,389,632,899 downwards.
AGCTGCCATCCCAGTGTCTTGGGGGGGGTGCACCCACATGCACTGAAAACATGTGGGTATGTGTTAAGAAGAACATTTTAGATGAAAGTTCTTTAATATGAGATGGTTATCACTATTTTATACTATTTTGCAACACCTGCTTTTACTCCTTAGGCTGCCGACAGAATTAGAATGTATAGGAATTTTGGACTGATACATTAGTCTGCAGCCATGCAAGGGTTAACTTAAGGGTTAACTTAATGAGTTGAAGTATATGGGCCACACTACCATATTTCCACAAATAGATATATAGTGTATGTCCACCTGTGGAGAGATAGGAATGCAGGGTGTAAACAAACCTACTCTGTAAGTGTGACTTATACATACTGTTTTTTTTGCCTGGATGCAGGTATGCAAGCGCAGGATGTGAAGTATCATGTGGTTCTGCTGTTAGCTATGTACACTCTTCTACTGTCTGCAGGTAGGGATGTGACTGTATAGTGAATAACTCCACACTCAAAACCTGATCTATGCTGACTGTTGTAGTATCTACATGGAGGAATAGTGTTCCCAACATTTCATAAAGACACTGTTCCATTATGTCAATGTGGGGCTGGGAGTGCACGGTCTTTTGGATCATTTACTGTCAACCGTACAATGATGTAGCTTGTCAGAATCCATAGAACACAGTGTTCCTATGTCACTGTGGCACCCTGCTCTCCTAGTCCTAGATCAAAATAGTGCAACACAATCCATATGTCACATTGTACATATGTCACTGTGAGAGCTCAGGCTAGTTTGGACCATGCACTACCATACCTGTGTTGAAAGAGTACAACACAATCCACGTGTTATGCTATCCATATGTTGCACTTTCTCATTGTGACATATAGGTAGTGTGACATATGTATTGTGTTGTAGTATGATGTTGGAGGAATGGGACAACATAGTATGAAGCACCTTGTACTCTCACTGTAACATATGGCTATGGTGACATGTAAATTGTGTTGTACTTATATCTTGACAGAGGTATGGGAGTGCAGTATCTGAACAACCATGAGGTGACACTGTGACATATCGACACAGTGACACATAGATAGTGTTGTAGTATGCTAATGCAGGGATGGTAGGGCAGTGTACATAGCACCCTGTGGTCCCTCTGTGACATATGTAGAGTGTTGATGATGGATGCCTCTTGTGGCCTGTTTATAGAGTTGTATGTTCTTTCTGTTACCTTATGGTGTCTGTTTCTGATTGGTTGTGTTGCCTTGTACCATCCCTTGCTTGTAAGTGTGTTTTTTGTGTGTGGGAATTCGGAGTTAGGGTTGAAAACCCTAACGTCAAATTTCCTCACTTCTGTCACTATGGAAGCAACCCTAACTGATGCATTAATGAAGTTTTTGCCAATGAATTTCCTTACTTTTTGAAAAAGCATTAATGAAGTTTTTGTAATGAATGTATATAATACACACATACACACACATACATACACACACATATATATATATATCTAGCTATATATATATATATTTATATCTATATCTTTATGTGTGTGTATATATATATATGTATATATATATATATATATATATATATAAAATACCTGCCCAATAGGACAGGTTTAGTTAGGGTTGCATGGTCAGTTCTATGTTAAAACCCAATGTTTGCAGTTTAATAACTTTGCAACTGTCTGATTTGCCTGAAATTGTGCATGCACGGCCTCCAACTATATATTTCTGGATCTGAAATGTTTTGTTCCGGTCAGATTTATGGTTGCAGAACAGCAGAGCATCCAATATGTGAAAAAAAGGTCAACTTTCGTGTATTTTTTGGTCAGCCATAATGGACTGACTAATGCATCTGAGTGGATTCAAATTTACTTGTCTATATGTGGCCTAGGTTGAATGGGTGCCTTTTGAAGATTTGGTGAAAAATGTTAATCCATTCAAAAATTACTCAAGTTTTTCATGTCCCATTATAGCCTATTGGAAAATTTATATGTGCATTGTGAAAACATTCACGATCACATTTTTGTTGTCGTACTCCCTGAAATTGTTTTTGTGCTGCTGCCATCTTGTTTTCAGATAGCAAGAGACAAAAAACATTGTAATTCAAAAAATAATGCCCTTTGGTAAACACCAACAATTGTGTTTACCTAATTGGGCCCTGAGGAACATGACCCTGGCAATTGTTTTTCACCAGGTGGAGTGGAAATATGCTTTTCAAACTTTTTCCATCTTTCTGTCATTTTGTGATTGCAGCAACATTTGTTGTTGCCATGACAATAATTGCAATAAAAACATTTTAGCTCCCATTATAAGGCTATGGAAAAAATTTATATGGCTGTTTTGCGAAAGAAGAATGGAGTTTTGGCCATCTGGGCACTCCACATGAGCAAAGAATTTGCAGGCTCATGATCAAAGATTCTTTGATCACGATAAATTTATCGATCATGATGGCTGCCATCTTGTTTTCAGTTTGAGGTTGGAAAAAAAGAAATACCTCAACCCAGGAGTGACAGCTGAAGTAAAACATGGGTGGGTTTTGCTCAGGGGGAATCCCTCTATCAAGCCGTGCCTGTGGTTTAATGTAGTTGTGTCAAAAGATGGAGATTTATAATTTAAATTATTCGATCGTGGCTCACTAATGATCTTTGATCGCGAGCCTGAAAATTCTTTGATCGCGAGATTCTTTGATCATGATCTTCGTTCGTGAGGGAGGGATGAGATGGCCAGATCTTTGGGTTGGAAAAAAACAAATATCTCAGTCCAGGGGTGACTTGTGAAGTGAAACAAAGATGGATTTTGCTCAGGGGGCTTCCCTCTATCATGCCATTCCTGTGAATTAATGTAGTTGTGTTGAAAAATTGAGTTTTAACCATTTAAATTCTTTGATCATGAGCCTGCAAATTCTTTGGTTGTGACATTTCTTTGATTGTGAGCTTTGTTCATGAGGGTGGGACAAGATGGACAGATTTTTGCTGAACCAGATGTCTCTGGGAGGGACCAGATAGCCCAAAGTTCATGACCAGATGCCCCCTCATGATTAAAGATGATCTTTGATCACGAGGTCACTGCCAATTCTCATGATCAAAGAATTTTTAAAGGTGCAAATATTTACAAATTAAATATCTCGGAAATGGTTTGGTCTTTTAACTTGTAATTTGGAGGGTGTTGAGGGGATGCCCTGTAGATGTGAATTATGGTGTTTAGGTACCAGCAAATGTATTTAATGTGGAGATATTATGTGACACAGTTTTTGTTTTGCAGATAGCATGCTACATTGTGGTAGTGGCTTAACATTTATATAGTATCTAGCCTTACTGTCACAGAGGTAATTTTCAGTGGTTAGGTGTTTAAAATGTAAACAGGTGCAGAATTATGCCACTCCGACAAATGGAAATTTGGTTTGTTTCAAGTTGGTGGGAGCATGGGGCCCTTGTTCCAACCAATACATATGATATTCATTACTGGTACTGTTATGTTAGGCAGAAATTTGCAAGTTGGTTTGGGCCCCGTGCTACCACCAAATTGCACAGCATTGTACTTTGCTATGCTTTCTCAAACAGTAAAGAAATTCTTTGCAAAAAACTGCATTAATGCAACAGTTAGGGTTTTTTACATTGACAAAAGTGATGAAATTCACTATTAGGGTTACCACAACTTGTACCCCACAACCACACCATCCCAACCAATAGGCTCGGTGTGTGTGTTGGGGTCATCGGTCCTAAATCTCACCCCATTCTCCTATACTGCACCACCTCAGCTTATTTACCAATGGAATGGGGTGAGAGTTAGGTCTGATGACCCCAGCATACACCCTGATCCCTATTGGTGGGGGTGGGGTGGTCATAGGGTGCAAGGGGTAGTAACCCTAATGGCGAATTTCCTCACTTTTGTCATTGTAAAAAACCCTAACTGTTGCATTAACACAGTTTTTTTTGCACAGAAAATATATACATGAATATGTATGTATGTATATATATATATATATATATATATATATACACACATACATACATATATATATATATATATATATATATTACTGGTGCAGTAGCACCAGTATAGTTAGGGTTGAGTAAGCACTTTAATGTTTAACCTCAAATTTGCACCTCAATAACTTTGCTACCGTATGATGAATTTGCCTGAAATTTTGTGTGCATGGTCTGGTACCATATATCCCTGAATCTGGCAAGTTGTGCAATAGTCAGATGTACGGTTGCGGAGGTACAGAATGCCAAAAAACACAAAAGTCTGACTTTTTGCACATTTCTTTGCTCACGTCCACAGCCCACAAGATTTGTCTGTTCAGTCCAAAATATTCTGGGAAGATGCAGTCCGGGTTACTGATGTGCCTTTTGAAGATTTTGTGCAAAAATATTAAACCATTCAAAAGTTATTCAAAAAACAAATTTCCCATTATAGCCAAAGGGGAAAAAATATATGGGTGCCACGAAAGTGTCACAAATGCAGTTTTACTTTTGCAAATGGCCCTTTTACTTTCATGCTGCCGCCATCTTGTTTTCAGTTAGTGAGAGACAAAAATGCCTGGTGTTTAAATCTGGGACCCTCTAGGTAAACACTGACTGTTGGGTTTACCTTGTTGGGTCCTGAGGATGCCATCCCTATCTTTTTTGTGGGGTAATACCCCCAGAAATGCTGTTTTAAAACTCATAGCCAAAGTACTTTTGCAAATTGTGGAAAAAACGTCTGCAAAACTTTTGCAAATGTGAAAGTTTTATGCTGTTTTTTTGCAAAACGTTTGTGATTTGCAAATAAACTTTGCCAAAAAACCTGCAAATCTTTGCCATCCTCCTGCAACAAAATGGTTGGGTCATTTCTGCAGAAATTTGCTGGGTGGCAAGCCCTGGTCCCACAGATCTGCCTTTTGGTGATTTGGAGCCAAAACATTCAAGGAGATCAAAGTTAAAGCATTACAAAGTTGAGAAATTTCCCACTGGATAACACTGCAGTGTCCGTGGCACCTTTTGGCACCCATATCTCGATAATGAAGCCAGATACAGATTTTTCGCTGCCCACAGCTTAGCAGAAACAATTTTGGAAACCTTCAATTACACAAGCAGTGGAATTTGTTTCCTACTTGCTACAGTCATGGAGATATTGGCAAAACATGTTACAAGAGTTCCAAGGGCGCCTTTTTAGTGAGTTTCAGTGCCTGTATCTCATAAACGATGTGAGATATGTATTTGGTCAATTTATGTCATGTGGCATACTCACTGCTATGATTACAATGACACTTGAATATTTTTTTGTAGCTGCTACTGTTGCCGAGATATTGGCACATTAGTGGCATAAGGGTTTCTTGCCCTATATGTCTGCTATATGGCTCCATACTTATGTGTAACTGGGAGCGCAGGGCCCAGAGGGCCCACGCTCCCACAGACTAATATCATTATGAAGAAATGGGCAGCTTGGTGGGAACACATGACCGCACTAATCTATACAGTTTACTACTTATATTACACTTTTTCAAAAAGAAGGGAAATTCATTGCAAAAAATCTCTGTTAATGCATCAGTTAGGGTTGTTTCCACAGCAACAAGAGTGTGGAAATGCAGTGTTAGTATTACTCCACCCCACCCCCACCCCCATCCACCAAACCCTAACTCCACATCCCTGACCCCCACTTGACTCACACACATGCAAGACACATCCAAGATTGTAAGACACTCTACAAGTCAGTCACATATGTAAACACAATAATCACTACACTGTACTCATTTCACATAACACTATGTGATGAAAAAAACAAATACAGTATGATCAACTCTATACTGCCAGCACAGTATGATGAAACATTATAGCTGGCATACGTTTTTAACACAATTAAACTTAGTCTGTACAAATTTACTAAATATTGATTTTTTTTATGTGTCATACTTTAACATTTGGCTACAATTGGCTTGCTGCATGCAGGTATTGCTGCTACCACATAGGCATTTGGTAGCAGGAAAGATAGAGCTGACACGTACCTAGTAGTTTTCAGATACTGCTCAGATATGAAACTAGCACCATCACATGTTGCTATACTGCTGCGTTACCTGGGAATACTCCTTATTATGCTTAACTTTGGATGTTACAACTGTTGCTGTCACATGCTGCTTGTAAAGTATGCTACAAAACATTACTTTTATCACTACCATTTGTTATTACAACTAACTCACTCAATCAGAAAGAACATATGCAAACATCTAATGACTGTTGATACGGTTGCCCAAACTCTTATTTCCAGTATAGCTATCTATAGATAACATACTGTATGTTTCATCATTTCTTAAGAGCTGAAATATAGGCATCTGCATAAATCTCATTATTGATGTTTGTAATACAAAAATGCTTACTGTGGGCCATTTCCCATGGTTGTCCAACATGCATATGTACCCCCCAAGGCACTATGATGGCAGCAGAACTCATACACTTGTTGGACATGATGATAGATGTGTCTTGTACTACATTTAGAGAGCTCTGTATTACTTCTGTCATGTGATGCTGGTTGTCTCTGATTGGTTGTGTTGCCTTGGCCCATCCCCTGCTTGCATGTGTGTGTGGGAGGGGTGGGGGGATGCAGAGTTAGGGTTTTGAGGATGAGGGCATGGGAGTGGGGTGGGGAGCTAACCCTAACACTGCATTTCCACACTTTTGTCGCTGTGGAAACAACCCTAACCGATGCATTAATGGAGTTTTTGCAATAAAAATATATATATATATATATATATATATATATATATATATAATATAATATATATAGAAAATACTGCCCCCACAATGCAAAGCATCATGGGCTGTATATTTTGCATTGTGGGGGGCATGTGTGATTTTGTATTTCTTTGAAACTTGGCTTCCTGTACAAATGCCCTTTGGGGTAGCTCCTTGCCTTGGTGCTTGTGCACAGGGTTCTTTGTCTTATATATTATATATAATATATATATATATATATATATATATATATATATATATATATATATATATTTAAAGGAAAAACTCCATTTAATGCATTAGTTAGGTTGTTCACAGCGACAAAAATGAGGTAATTCTGTGTTAGGTTTAGAAAGCCCCCCTTGGATCCCTCACACCCCCAACTGGCATCAGGGTGCATTGGGGTTGCCATCCCTAACTCTCACCCCCATCAGATGTGTGAAGAAGCAGAGGTAAGGAGAATGGGGTGAGAGTTAGACTGACAACCCCACGCGCACCCCAACGCCAGTTGGGGGGGTAAGGGGTCCAAGGGGGTTTTAACCCAACACTGAATTCCTCACTTTTGTGGCTGTGGAACAACCCTAACTAATGAACTGAATTTAGTTTTTTGCCATATATATATATATATATATATATATATATATATATATATATATATATGTACATATGTATAGTGTTAGTAAAAAGAAAACATGCATATCAATATGTTCAGCTCCAAGCCAGTGCCTCACAGTGATACACTCTTCAAAGACAGAGAAATATGTCTTGCCACATTTTGTCAACACAATTTGTTGTAGGGAATAGGGTGAGTATTAGGGTTGACAAGCCAAAGGAAGACCACACCACTGATTCACCAAGTCTCTGGAGACCCAAAACTCTAATGTGTTTTTCTTTGTGCTGCTTGGGGGTTGGGGTGGGGAGTTATTGCTGGAAACCATAACACCACATTCCCCTACTTTTGTGGCATTAAGTTACCCTAATTGGGGGGGTATGGCCTAGCTACAGAGCAAGATGGACATAAAATCCTAGAGCTCTGGCTTAATCTGCTGAATATCTCCTCCATCCCATTATTTTACCAGTGATTTTATAGAAATGTTGGTACTTTGTGAAATCCAGAAGTCTAATACAGGCAAATCCATAAAGAAATAGGCAAAATTGACCTTTGGCAAGATGAGGAACCAGACAGCTAGGAGAGGCCTGCCAAATACTCCAGCAACTGGAAACCATTGAGACTCATCAGAAAACTCCCCAGGCCCCTTGAAGAGACAAGTGGATACTAGTGGGGAAATGGCAGAGAGCTATCAGGCCATTGAGCGTCTCATGCAGAACCTCAAACATGACTTGGGAACCCGAATGGAAACAGGGTTCAAAAAAGTAATATCACAACTCCAACATCTACAACAGATTGTTAACTCGGTGTCCAAAACAGTGGAGGTTCATGAGAATCATCTGGGAGAGTTGGAGGCACGAGTTAGCTCCCAGCAAGATACTAGTGAGACAATGAATACTGACTTGCAAAAAGCACTGAAAGAAAAAGAGAAACTCAAGCAAAACATAGATGACCATGAGAACAGAGAGAAAAGATGTAATATCTTAATAATTGGATTACTTGAGTCCATGGAGGAGGGAGACTGTGCCTCGTACATGCAGACGTGGTTGCAGCAATCCTTGCAGCTCTCACCCGAAACCCAACTTGAGATTTAACGGGTGCATAGGTCACCGGGGGCTAAATCATTGCCCGTTCAGCAGCCCAGACATGGAATTATAAAGTCTGTCCAGTACCAAGACTGACAAAAGGTCTTAGAAGCAGTGCAGAAGCAAAGACCATTGATGGTACAGCAATCACGGGTGGACATATTTTCCAACTATTCATATCAGTTGCAGCAGCAGAGGCAGGCCTACTCGGAGGTAAAGAAAAGACTTCATGTGTTAAAATATCAGTTCTCATTGATATATTCTGCACTATTGATAGTAAGACCCCAGGGTGCAAACCAGCGATCATTTCTATCACCAGAGGATGCTTTAGAATTTGTGAAAGATCTCGAGGAGGAAAGGAGACAGCGAGATGGCTAAATGGAGTAACATAAATTATTAAAGTATCAGAAGATAGCAACATAGATTAGAAGATGGGATCTTAAAGAATGGAACTGTGGGACTAGTAAAATCAATATAATGCAGTCTCTGAGGTCCAAAACACCAGTTGGTGGCCTATAATGGCTGTACCAAGAGACCCTTGGCACTGGCCTGGGGATCTTCCTGCAGGACAGTCTCGATCAGCTTGAGTGAGCAATCTAAAGAGAACTTTTGACTCCTCAAAATATGAGGGTCTGTTAACTCAAGAATCATATTAAGTAAATGTGCATAGAGGGAAACTGTTAATCATGAGGCGGTGGGGAGAGAAAAGTAATGAGGGAATATGGAAGGCCACATGGAGACTAATAGAGGGTAGCGAGGAAGAAGCATATGGTTGATAACCATGTAGTTAAGCTTCATTTGGAATTGTTTATATGCCCTTTAGTCTCCAATAATTTTTCACCTTAGTGTGTGGGCCCCCTGTGTTATGTTACAAGGGACATAGGTGGATGGGGCAGTTTAAGACTGTTTTTGGAAGCAGGAGGTCCAGCACACTTAATTACCCTGCCAGTAAGAGCAATTGAGGTTAATTTGTAGTAAGCCTTTATAGGGATGACCTCCTTCTCCTCTTGTGCTTCAGTTTGGGAGGAGTCCGAGTGTTGGACCTCTAGGAGCATTTTAAATTGTATTCTCCATGATGGGGGGGCTGCATATATGTATATTGGTGGTTTTCTCTCCACACTTAATTCCCACACTGTTCTCTTTATAAACTGTTAATTATTTTTTTTTCCTTTTCTTGAAGTAATGTCTGATGAGAGGGATGGGGGAGATACATTTTCAAATTTGATAAAAATGGGGATAACAGTGGATTAAATAGCTCAATCCATGAAAGGAAAAAGAATGTACAGGTTGAGGAAGACGGGGGGAAGGCAAACAGGAACAGTTGGAGAAATGAATTGAGTGGTTGTGTTCATCACCTCACATGTTGGAGGGGTTTTATAAAAGCTGGGTTAGGGGTTATATGAGGGAGGGGGAAAAACGGTTGGGGTTGTTAAAGTTATGGTTATGTTTTTTACAGTACACAGAGTAAAGTTTGAGGATTTATTTATTTTACAGAGGTAAAACGATTTGGCTTTAATTCAAAAGTATAGCTCAGATAAGTTTCATATCATGGAATCTTAATGGACTTAAAACAGTTGTTAAGAGGAAAAAGGTGTAGTCATTAATTAAAAAAATGAAAGGAGATGTTATTTGTTTACAGGAGATTCATATGGACAAACAGGAGGCACAGTGTTTAGTGAAGTCATGGGGGCTCCTTTCTAGTTTCCCCATTTACATCAGAAGTGAGGGGAGTAGCTATTTTTATCCATCTGGGAGTACCACATAGGGTGATTTCAGTTATATTGGATCCACAGTGTAGGCATATCTTGGTGGAGGTAGAGATGGGCCCAAAGCACCTAACAATAGTTTCAGCATATGGGCCATATTTTGATTCACCTGACTTCTTCACCAGGTTAGGGGTGACACTAGGTTCTTGCCCAGATAACATCATTTTGGCAGGGGATTTTAATACATATTTGGACCCTCAGTTGGACCACTTAAGGGGGAAGATGAGCCCCCACCACGAAGTACTGTGGCACTTAGAGATATGGTGAAAGGGAGGGACTTGTGGGAGACCTGGAGACACTATCATCCGCAGGTTAAGGAATACTCATTTTATTCCCATGCACATGAAGTGTATACCAGACTGGACTATATCTTTGTCCCCTTGGGTATACTAGGAGAGATTATAGAGACTTTCTATGGCCCTATGGTGGTCTCAGACCACATCCCCCTTACAGTTGTCATGGGTATGCACGAAAGCCACCTGGGGGTGGCCCAGTGGAGGATGGACCCAGCCCTTTTATTGGACCCCAAATACTTGGTTCAGATTAAAGAAAAAATAGAGGAATTTATATGATTAAACCCTCCAGAGGTCTCCAGCATAGAGAATGTATGGGACTGCCTTAAAGCTTTTATATGGGGGGAGACCATATCCTATGCAGCGTATAAAAAAAAAGACCCTGAAGCAGGAAGAGGCTAACCTGGAGGAGGATATAGTACATCTTGAAAGACAGAATATGGTTAATTATTCCCCTATATTAACTCAGAAAAATTAAAGACACTTAAAGGTCAACTTAGTCAACTCACATCCAAGGATTTAGAGAGGCAATTGATAATCACAAAATCTCACACATATTTTGATGGGGACAAAGAGGGAAGTGGCTGTCAAACTTGATCAAGGGTAGGAGAGTGGAAAGGTCTATTTTATCACTGGGGGGAGCCCAAGGGAATCTCATTTATGGCCAACAAGAAATTAAAGCTTTCAAAGCATTTTACTCCTCCCTTTATACAAGTGAGTTCACAGAAAGGGGGGTACATAAGTTCTTTTTTAGATGGAGTGCAGCTACCTTCACTCACCTTAAGTGAAGTGAGGGAGACTGACGCACCGATCCTGTTACCCGAGGTTAAGAAAGTGGTTGGGAAGACTAATAGGGGAAAGGCACCAGGTCTGGATGGTATTCCGATTGAATTTTATAAACATATGTGGGAATCCCTAGGCCCTCTTATGTGTCAGATGAAACAGGGAACTCTAAAGAAAGGAGTTCTTCCCCCTTCTTTCCTTATGGCTACCATAATGATGCTACCAAAACCAGGGAAAGACCCTACTAAATGTGAATCTTATCATCCTATAGCCTTATCAAACTCAGATTATAAGGTGATTACTAAAATTCTTGCCTCCAGAATGGAACAGTACCTTCCAAAATTGATCCATATGGACCAAGGGGGCTTTGTGAAAGGCAGACAGGTGGAGAATAATTTAAGAAGAGTGAATAACATTATGCATCTGTGGAGAGGGAAAACAGAGGGAAGACTATTGGCCCTAGACACTGAAAAGGCCTTTGATAGGGTTGAGTGACCATTTATGATGGCAGTTCTGCATAAATTTGGATTTGGGCAGGGAATACTGAGGTGGATTCAGGCTTTATGTATTAACCCACAAGCTTAAGTTTTAACGAACAGCACTGTCTCATCCCCCTTTGTGTTGACCAGAGGACCGAGACAGGGATTTCTCCTGTCTCCTCTGTTATATGTGTTAACCATTGAGGCACTGGCAAGAGCAATTAGGCAGGAGAAATCGTTGATGGGACTGCTCTGGAAGGGAAAAAAGAACGTGATATCTTTATTTGTGGATGACATCCTTCTTTTTTTAAACAACCCTGACAAGGCACTTCCAGCATTATTTAACATATTTAGAGTCTGCGGACCATTGTCGGGTCATAAGATAAATTGGACAAAATGTGAATGGATGCCTATGGGTAAGATCAAGCGGTCCATAGACCTGGGTTTGGTGGTGGTTTCCCCATCTGCTTCAATTAAATACTTAGGAGTAACATTAATGGCCAAGATGTCCAAAATGGCTAGATCCAATCTTTCCCCACTGATCCAAAAAATAAAAGAACAATGTATTAATTGGAGAGCTTTACCTTTTTCCCTAATTGGCTGGGTTAATTAAGTGAAGATGAGCATTCTCCCACAAATTTTATACATGTTTCAATCTCTACCAATGGGTATCCCAAATAAATACATTAAAGCATTGGAAGGAGCTATAACTTAGATGTTATAGCAAGGTAAGTATTGTCGGATTAAAAAGGAAATTCTTTGGCTGCCAGGGAGTAAGGCAGGCCTGGGGCTACCAAGTGTCAAGCATTATTATATGGCCACTCAACTGGCACATGTAGGGAATATGATAGGGGAGGACAGGGCACGTCCAGGGTGGGTCAAATTGGAAAGTTCACAATCTAGTTCACTGTATAATTGTTTACTGGTGAGACATCTGTATGATGGCATAATTGTGAAACTTTATAATCCCTGTTTGAATAATACTTTCAAAGTCTGGATGAAAGCCCATAAAATTCTCCAGCATCAGCAGTCCCTCTCTCCTGATACAGATATAGGGGCCATGATGCAAGGGAAGGTTAACCTCTCAGTCCAAGAATGTCAGATACTTAAAATATGGGGAAGACATGGTCTTCATATGGTAGGAAAGGTTTGGGATGATACAGAAATGGTTCTATTTAGGGTCCTATTGAAAAGATTTAATCTGAATGTGGTCCAGAATCTAAAATGACTTAAGAACGAGATGGGACAAGGGAAACACATTTATCCATTCTCCACTGGAAGAGCTGTTCATAGGTCAAAAAGCAGATATAACCTTCAAGCCCCTGAGAAGTAGTTACAAATTATTATTGGAGGGCACTTTGGAATCCCCTGGAAAACCTTCTTTCCAAATGGGAAGAGGATTTGCTGCCAGATGGCCTCACAGGGGGAGACTGGTTGTATATCTTTAAAAATCTCTTAAAAGGGTTCGTCAATAACAAGGTTCAAGCCATTCAGTACAACATATTTACTTGAGCTTACTGTACCCCAGAACTGGTAAAAAAAAAATGGACCCACTAGCTTCAGAATTTTGTCCGAAGTTTAGTATCAAGGTTGGAACTTTCTTTCACATGACATGGGAGTGCCCAAAAATACAGAAATTTTGGGTGAGCATATTGGATCTCTTATCACAAATTGTGGGTTATCCCCTTGGTCTGGATCCCATTGAGAATATTTTGGGACTCACTCAAGATTGTGGAGCAGATAAACACCCACATAAGAGCTTAAATAGACTGGGAGTGGTGGTGGCCATCAGAAATATTGTAAGACACTGGATGGCTACAGAGATCCCTTCAGTGACTGAATGGTTAAGTTCATTGCTAGACTGTACAAAGATGAAAACGTTACAATACTAAGTGAGAGAACAAATGGACAAGTATGAAGATATGTGGGGACAACTGGAATAGGAAATACAACAGGATTGGTTTCCAGTGTTTTGAGACAATGGCTAATGTGTAATGACCATTTCCCTCTGTACTTGAAGTGATGGTGAATGAGATACAAATAAATGTGTGGTAGTATACATAAAATGCATTCCTCTGTATAAACCATGGAATGATACTCTGTAAACAAAAATAACATTTATAAAAAAAAGTTACCCTAATTGGTGCATTAACAAGGTTTTTTATAGCAAATAATGTCCTTCTTTTAGAGATATGGAATAATATCCTCATTCATGCAGGTCCCTTTAGGACCTGCCTGAACAAATACAAATGTGCAGAGCACTTTGGGCCTGTGCCATAGGAAGGCTCCATCCACCTACAGAAGTGCAGGGCCTGGCACATTCATTCTTTACACAGTCATTTTTTACATATTCACACTTCACACATTCAGTCTTCACACATTCACTCCTTATATTTTTTTATATAATTTTGACCCCAAATTTTCAAGATAGTCATTTTATTATTATTCTTATAAACATGACATGCAACATTTATAGTATATTTGCCTAAATCACCAGATGGATGACCTGGTGGGAAGTGGGGAGAAAGAAGCGGTACCACGGGTGGGCACCTTGGTCCACTTAAAAGAGAACTGCTTTGATTTCAGGAGACCTATGTGTCTGCAGCTAAGAAGAATAGCATTGGGGGCTACTACTAACAGTATCACAAGTTTTAATCACTCTTTTTTTTTAGTTTACAACTATGGACAAAGTGCACTGACAATATTTATTTCAGTTTTACAGCACATAGGTAATGAGCCATATCTTGAACCCTATGAGATAGAGTAATTAAGGAGTGCAGTAAGCTAGTAATCCTGACCCATTCATAATTTTCTAAAGTGCAAAATACAATGTTGTTTTTAATTATGTGAATATCTGAGTATTATTCATACAAGCACAACCTCTTATTCTAAGTTCAAGTCAAGTAAAATGTATTGCTTGAAAAGTATGCATAATAAAATGTTACATACCTCATATATGTGCCATATTTAAAATCATAAATAAATCTTATTCTGAGCTGTGAGCAGCACAGTAAGCACTGCACTGAAGTAAATGTTAAACTGTAAGTTATCTTCCGATTTCTCTGAATTGCAATCAGTCACAGATATGTTATATTTTATTCTATGTCAATCAGTGCTTCTATTTTCATTCATAGCATACTGATGCTACTGTAGTTCATCAGTTTCCATTTTAGTGAGAGTCAGGGTAGTTGTGCAACTGAGATTGATATAATCAGCTCATAAAGCATTTTCTACTTCAAATGAATAATGCCAGAATACAGCATGTTGGGTTGTATGTGTTTTTTTTTTTATTAAGTTCACCGTGTGTGCATGCGCAGTGAAATTCTTGCTGTAGAGTGACTTTTAAAGGATGTGACACAGTCTATCTAATGCAGAGTGGTCTGCAAGGGGGAAGACAGTGCAACACCAATTGTCAGCCAGGCTGGTCGTGATGCCTGTTTTGCCTTGATGGGCATGAACTGTGTCTAGTTGAAAAGAAAAAGCTGACCCAATCATATGGTAGCTTTTTCTTTTCATCTGCAGGACACCACCCAATAAACAGCTGTTTGGTGTCCTGTTTAGCCTGGCTGAGGTCACCCCCTTTTCAACTGCATGGCTATCAAGGATGACCCTACTCTCCCTTGATGGTTGTGCTCCTTCTCATTCCTCCATCCTCTACAGCATGCTGTGTGGGATTTTCAGTGTTGTCCTGCTGACCACCACAGATCTCTGTTCTCTTCCTCAGCTCCACCAAGACTCCTGACTTTCCCGGCAAACAAAACCCCAAAAAACAACAACAACAACACAGCAACATACCCTTACACAGCTCAGCATCTCTGCTCCTCCACACTGTGGGTACTTCAGCACCACAGCACTCATAAAATCAGCACCTATGACTGCAATTCACCCCATATTTACTGGACTGCACGTCCATGGCATAGGCATGCTTTGCTGTGGGATCCATCACAATAGTTTGCAAAAATGACAAGACAAACAAGGCACACAAGAGTGTAAAATATCAATAGCAAGTAAGAGTAACTGGTCTGTTGAGTATGTAGGCACTTTTGCACATTTTGTTGAAACAAAATACAAACATATGAATTTGCCATAAAAAACAAGTTCCCAATTACTGCTGGCAACATTTTCTATTCTGTTCTCCACAAGCAGCACGAGTCACTATTTAGACAAATTCCATGTGTGAAGCTATTTAGTAACACTAAGACATATTTCCACCGCTGCTCACTATAGCTGTTTGCCAGTAGCATGAAGGATTGTGATTGTGTTCTGTGGTGCAAGATTTTTACCAACAATGACTCAAAGTTCTGCTCGGAGTGTCTCAATGTTTTTAACTCTACCAATCACCTGTCACATCTGTCTCAGAAAGGTAATGTCAGACAGTCTTCCCACCACGTGCAGGCCATGTTCACATGTGTGCTCTAGACAGTATGCTCAGTCTAAGAATCTCAGACATAGCCTCTTACCTAATGCGAATTTCTCATTCTGTCTACTTAGAATTGCAGGACTTAATATGTAGATCTTACTTTTGTATACTGCAATTCATGTGTTAGGGATCAATATAACACATTAAACCAACCAGTAATGAAAGACAGCTCTTTAAACTGCAGGGCAATTTATGTGCAGTTTTGTGTTTAAAAAGTTCAGCTGTGCTTTGCTTTCTGCTGGTGTTCAGGTTGCTGGTGTTGTTTTGTAGGCTGTGGATTAGGCTCCAGCAGCAGTCAGACACAGACAGGAAAAATAGAAAAGAAAAAAGTGGGTTCATTAGTGTTATAACTGCTGCTAATTGATAGAAAGATCACAGATATAGCTACATTTGGGTGGACAGATACTGCTGTGTGTTTGGGGGGGTGATGGAAGAAATCTTTCCTGTGCAGAACCTGCAGAGGGGGAAAGAGAAGTGCTGAAACCATGCAGAGTTCACATTAAATGATAGTGATTATCATTTTAACTGCTTGAGTCCATTTGTCCGATCGTCCATACTTCTCCCCGGAGGATGAATCTGGAAACAAGTTATCAGCTCACTCTGGGCCCCATATTTAAATCAATGTGCAAGTGTAGTATACATCTTTGCACTGTGCTTACACCTGGTCCAGCAGCAGCTGCTGTATTCAATCAGATAATGAGCACCATATCTGACTGAATATCAGGCCATGTTGGCACAGCATTAAGTGAAGCTGCACAGAGGCTGGACCAGAGTGGGCTCAGGGAGGGAGAGCGTGGTGGAACAGAGTTGCATCCCTCCAGCTGTACCTCTCCACTATTCATTCACTCTTCTGGTGGATAGTGGTTGCCCTATGGAGGTACCTGCAGTGGAGACCAAGGAGGATGCTGGGAACCTTCCAAAAGGAGACCCACAGCAGGGTGGCATGGGAACCCACAGGGGAAGGAAACAACTCCTGGTGGGGGACTCAATCATTAGGGGTGTAGAAATGGGGGAGGAAGGGGAGATGGAGGTAAGGTGCCTGTCTGGCACCACAGCTTGGAGGGACAGGAAGCGAATCCTCAGGATTGTGGGAGCAGCTGCATGAGGGAGGGAGCTGGATGTCATTGTCCACCTAAGGACAAATGACCTGGATAGGAATGGGATCAGAGCAGTGCAAAAGGAGTTTGTAGAGTTGGGGAGGGGCCTTAGACAAGTAGCACATACGGTAACCTTTTTGGAGGTACTGCCTGTCTATGGCAAGGGTGGTGCTAGGGTACTCCTCACCAGAGAATCCAATGAATGGTTGAAAAACTGGTGCAGAGCTCAGGGTTTTGGCTTCACTGGGGACTGTGGAGCCATCTGGAGGGATGCAGACCTATACTGGTGTGATGGTCTGCATCTGTCCAGGGGGGGAACCAGGATCCTAGGTGAGAGGTTTAAAGGCTTCATTGGCAGGCATTTAAACTATGCAAGGAAGGAGGCACTGAAAAGGAACAGGGAAATCCCAGCCTCCCCCCACAAAACACGGTAATTAGTGAGGTAAACACCAAGGTAGAGAAGTCATTAGGGAGCAGGACAGAGGTAAATGTAAAACAAGGCAAAGGCAGTAAGGACAGGAATGGGGCTAAAAGGGGGGTAAGGCCATCAAAAGGTGGAGGTTGATGAGTACCAGTACCTGTAGTCTGTGTAACAAGCTCCCTGAACTAGTGGCCTTGATGGAAGAGGGTTGCCTGGATATTGTGGCAGTTACAGAAACATGGTACACAGAGAACCATGACTGGGATGTCAACATACCAAGATACACAATCTACAGGAGGGACAGGGAGGGTAAAAGAGGAGGAGGAGTAGCTCTCTATGTAAAAGAAGGGATCAAAGCAACAGAACTAAAGAGTAAACAGGGAGCAGATGAGGCACCCTGGATCACCCTGGAGACAGAAGATGGCACCACAATCAGCATGGGGGTTGTATACAGACCCCCATCTCAGGGGGAGGGAATGGACAAGGAAATGATAGAAGGCTTCTTTAGAATGGCAGAAAAAAGGGAGAAATTGTTGATGGGGGGACCTGAATATGCCAGATGCTAACTGGAACACCTTTGCTGCAGGCACATCCAAGAACAGGGTTATTCTTGATGCCCTACAAGGGGCATGCCTCAGACATCTAGTATTGAAACCCACTTAGGGGGGAGGAATCTTAGACCTGGTACTCTCAAATGGAGATGGAGAAACAATCTCAGATTTAGAATTGGGTAGTCATCTGGGAATAAGCGACCACTAAGCAGTGTGGTTCATGATAAACACAGCCGTACAATAAAGCCATACAAAAGCAAGAATATTGGACTTTAGGAGGGCTGACTTTGGGAAAATGAGAGAGTGCCTCAGAAAAGCACTAGCAAACAGGCAAGAAGGAGAAGTGGAGAAACAATGGGGAGTAATCAAAACAGCCATCACAGAGGCAACAAGCCTTTGTGTAAAGCAAATCAACAAAACAAAATGAAGGAAAAAAATGTTATGGTTCTCAAAAGAGGTGGCAGGGAAGGTTAAGGATAAAAGTATAGCATTCAGGAAATATATGGAAACACAGAAGGAGCAGGTCAGAGAACTTTATCAGTTAAAGCAAAAAGAGGCTGGGAAGACCATCAGAATAGCAAAGGCCCAAACCGAGGAAAGGATAACCAACTCTGTTAAGAAGGGGGATAAGACCTTTTATAGGTACATTAGGGAGTGAAGAAAGACCAAAGCAGGGATACTGAGGCTTAATAAAGGGGAAGGAATGTGGGTAGACTGGTTACAGTGGAAAAGCAGGGATACTGAATGAATATTTCTGCTCAGTATTCACAAAGGAAGAGGAGGGGGTGGTACCTAAACAAAACAAGAGAAACACTCTGAAGATGGGGGTCGGTACCAGTCCATTTACAGAAGAAAGGGTTCTGAAAGAACTAATAAAATAGAAGGTGGACAAAGCAATGGGGCCTGATGGGATTCACCCAAGAATTGTAAAAGAACTAAGGGTAGAACTAGTGACACCGCTGACTACCCTCTTTAACAAATCATGGGAGGATGGGATGATACCTGAGGACTGGAGGAGGGTGGATGGGATTCCTCTTCACAAAAGTGGGAGCAGGACAGAGGCAGGAAACTACAGACCAGTTAGTTTGACCTCAGTGGTAGGGAAAATGATGGAATCACTTCTGAAGGAAAGAATTATTGAGTACCTAGACGCCAGTGGGGCACAGGACCTAAGGCAGCATGGATTCACAATGGGAAGGTCATGTCAGACTAATCTAATAGATTTCTTTGACTGGGTGACCAAAGTAGTAGACCAGGGAAGGGCTGTGGACATGGTCTACCAAGATTTTAGCAGCATTTGATACAGTCTCATACAAAAGATTAATACACAAGTTAGCCAGCCTTGGAGTGGGTCCCAAGGTGGTAGCCTGGATAAAAAATTGGCTAGACAGCAGGACACAAAGGGTAGTAGTAAATGGAGTCCTCTGTGAAGACAGGAGGGCTACTAGTGGAGTACCGCAGGGTTAAGTACTGGGACCGGTCCTTTTTAATGTGCTTATAAGTGACATTGCAGAGGAACTGGAAGAAAAAGTAAAGTCTCTTTGCAGATGACACAAAGATCTGCAACAGGGTTGATATACAAGATGTAGTGGAAAGGATGAGAAGGGACTTGGGAAGGTTGGAGGAATGGTCAAATGTATGGCAGCTCAGATTCAATGCAAAGAAGTGCAAGGTAATGCACATGGGAAACAAAAACCTAGTGGAAGAGTACACAATGGGGGGGAGATATTGACAACAGTAAAAATGGAAAGGGACCTGGGGGTAATTATATCAGATGACCTAAAGGTGGGCAAGCAATGTGAGAAGGCAGAAAGGAAGGCTGAGGAGATACTGGGATGCATAGGGAGAGGCATCAATACTAGAAAACAAGAAGTTGTTATCCCTCTGCACAGACAGTTGGTGAGACCCCATCTGGAGTACTGTGTGCAGTTCTGGAGACCCCATCTCCGCAAAGACATAGACAGAGTGGAGGCTATCCAGAGGAGGGCAACCAAAATGGTGCAGAGTCTGCACCAAATGACATACGAAGAAAGACTAAATGAGCTTAATATGTATATCCTTGAGGAAAGAAGGGAGAGAGGGGACACGATAGAAACTTTTAAGTACCTCAAGGGAATCAACAAAGACCAAGAGGGTAGCATCTTTCAGAAAAAGAGATGTACAAGAACAAGGGAGAACAATTTGAAGATAGAGGGGGGACGGCTCAGAGGTAATGCGAAGAAGTATCTTTTCACAAAGAGGGTTGTGGATGCATGGAACAACCTCCCTGAGGATGTTGTGGAGTCAGGAACAGTGGGGGAATTCAAGAATGCCTGGGACAGACATAAGGCAGTCCTAGTGGGGGGTAGGAGGAAGTAAGCTGTTGGTAACTAGGATCAGCAGCTTATCTGTTAGGTAGGAAAATGGGCAGACTAGGTGGGCCAAGCAGTCCTTATCTACTGTCAAATTCTATGTTTCTATGCCCAGATATGAACTTGAACTGCATATAGCCTACAGGGAGTAGCACTGCCCAAAATGGAACAGCAGCAAGACTCCTGTGGGCTATATTCAGCCATAACCATTAAAACATGAATTTTGGGCAACAGCACAACTGTTAGCAAGGAATTTAAATACAGAGATAATAAGATTATTTCAAGACAAATAGATGAGCCACTATCTTTCAGTTATTAAAAAGATAGACCAAATGCCAAAATGTCTAATTATGTTAAAACATGTAAACCACTGGGTTTATGGTCTGTTTACTAAGAGTGTATTATGCTTATTAAAAAAAATATCTAAGACTTGCAGACCCTTAAAATAAGTATATTTATACTTATCTCAAGTAATAGAAAATGGTGGGCATTTCCTACGTGGGTAGCACTAATAACATGAGACTGAGGAGAACATTGCATTAGCCCTGACAGTACTGAAGATAAAGACAGTAATACCAGGCTGGCAGCATAGCCTAGAGGTTAGAGTTGTTTTTTTAAAAGCACTAAAAAGTGCATGTAAGTAAGCCAGCAGCCGAGGCTGCTGGGGACTGTAGTCCTGCCCAACCCAGTATAATGGCAATAACAACGATGAACATTCAGCATTGACAAATGCTTGTTTTTTTTTCTAGCCATAGTCTTATTTCATTTTGTATGGTCTTCTGCAATAATGTTATCCTTACTTGATTGCTGATTCTACATAGGAAACTAATCATTTGAGGTGAGTGCTGGTGTGAGACACAGTTTATGTGTGATGGGGGGAAGGAGGGCACAACTTTCTTATTACTGTATTATGACTGTGAGTGCCACTGTTTCACAGATTGTGCAAACTCAATATTTGCAGCCTGTTATGATTTGTCAAACATCTTGAGATAATTAGCAAACTAAAGATTTTTTTCTGGATCCTTATACCAGTAGTCACTGCCTACCTTCCAGATTAATTTTGGTTCAATTTAATTAAATTTTATCTCAATTCTGAGCATGCTTTGTAAGGTATCAAAGCAGTCATCAGAGAATGCTCTGTGTGGTATCAGTCCTTCCAAAAGACCCTACTTGAGCATGCTCTGTATCCAAATATCAAATTATTTTAACATGGAAATGGATCAATGTTTTTTCACAAACTGATGAAAGGCACCATACTGGGGCAAGCCCTTTCTACCCTGAAATTTTCAAACCAAAATTCCAAACCATGTGAGCTGTAGGTGGTGACAAATAAAACAGCCAAAGAACATAATTTTTCTAAAACTGTACTATCCATGTCTCAGAATCCACACATCTGACTGGAAAGTTGGCAATTCAAGAGACCTTGATGTCCAGACTGCACATGCAAAATTTTCTGCAATTCTCTTCAATGATGCAAAGCTATTCAGGTGCAAAGTTAGGGGTTTAACATTAAATAGCCTACTCAACTGTAACTCTAATAGTGCTATCACACCGCTATAATACTGTATGTAGATACCACACATATATATATATATATTCATTGCAAAAATCTTTGTTAGTGCATCAGTTAGAGTTGAAGCAACAAAAGCAGGGAAATGAGGTATTAGGGTTTTGAATCCTAACATCCCCACCCTTACCACTCCACCCTGCCCCCACCCTCCACACAGCAACAGGCATCAGAGTGTGCCTTGGGGTCATTGGGCCTCACTCTCACCCCATTCTCTAATATTGTACAATCTCCACTTCCTTACACATGGAATGGGGTGAGAGCTTGGGCCGATGACCCAAAGGCACACCCCAATGCCTGTTGGTTTGTGGACGGTGTGGGTGTGGTGGGGTGGTAGGTGTGTGGTGGTGTTAGAGTTCAAAACACTAATACCTCATTTCTTTACTTTTGTTGCTTCACCCCTAACTAATGCATTCATGACTTTTTTTGCAATGAATATCTATCTATCTATCTATCTATCTATCTATCTATCTATCTATCTATCTATCTATCTATCTATCTATTTATCTGTCTATCTGTCCAGCAAAAAACTTCATTAATGCTCCACTTTGGGTCAAAGTGACAAAAGTTGTGAAATAAGGCATTAGGATTTCTCTAACATCCCACCCTCCCAAACTAGGCTGGAGAGCAGGTGTGGAGTGTGCCATTCCACACCACAGGTGTGAAAACACGTTTCTGATGGAGTGTGAAAAATGACAGCTGTACTGTTCATGAGGCAGTGTGAAAAAATGGTTATGCTGAAAATTGGAGTCAAAATATTGAAAATTACCAATCCTATGCATGTGTGTAGAAAATGTTAAATGAATGCTCATAACTTAGCCATTTTTAGCATTTTTTTCATCAGATTTTCAGCATGGCCTGTTTTGGATCCCACCTCATGAACACTGGTGGTGAAATGTCATTATTCTGTCCCAAAAGGTGATTCTGCACAGTGACCACAAAATCACCATCCAGGCCTGATTAATGAAATAACAGTGCCAGTGTTCATGAGGTGGGGTCATAATAAGGCTATGTTGAAAATTTGGTGAACAAATTCATAACAAGCATTTGTCAATGCTGAATGTTCGCTTGCAGGTATTTGCAGTGGTGTGTGGCATGTATGGTGCTTTACCCTAATGCCCTGTGCGATTGCTGGTATTTGCACAATAAATTGTCAGCATGACCTTTTTGTTACCCCCATTGTGCGCTACATAGGTGGAAACACGTTTTGGGCAGGATGTGAAAAATGACAGCTGTACTGCTCATAAGGAAGTGTGGTAAAATGACAATGTTGAAAATCTGGAGTGGAAATATTGAAAATTCGGAAAGCTAGGAGCATGCATGGGAACTGTGCAATGCACGCTCATAAAACAGTCATTGTTAGGAATTATTTCACCAAATTGTCAACATTGGCATTTTAAAACCTCTGCTAATGAACAGTGTCACTGTGATTGTCTTACTGTGTGCTATACATTGGTTTTGCACACCGAGTGCACCATTGTGCGCTACATGGGCAGAAACACGTTTTGGGCAGGATGTGAAAAATGACAGCTGTACTGCTCATAAGGAGGTGTGGTAAAATGGCAATGTTGAAAATGTGGAGTGAAAATATTGAAAATTCTCAAACTTACGAGCGTGTGTAGGAACTGCACAATGCACGCTAGTAAAACGGTTATTTTTAGGAATGTGTTCACCAAATTTTCAACATAGCCATTTTAAGATCTCTGCTCATGAACAGTGAAACTGTAATTTTTCTTACTGTGTCCCATACACTGAGTTCACACAGCGACTGTGCCATTGTGAGCTACATGGGCGGAAACATGTTTTGGGCAAGATGTGAAAAATGACAGCTGCAGTGCTCATAAGGAGGTGTGGTAAAATGGCAATGTTGAAAATGTGGAGTGAAAATATTGAAAATTCACAAACTTACGAGCGTGCATAGGAACTGCACAATGAACACTCGTAAAACAGTCATTTCTAGGAATTTTGTCACAAATGTTCAACACAGCCATTTTAAGACCTCTGCTCATGATCAGTGTCACTGTGATTTTCTTAATGTGTCCCATACATTAATTTCATACCGACACTGCGCCATTGTGCGCTACATGGGCGGAAACACGTTTTGGGCAGGATGTGAAAACTGACAGCTGTACTGCTCATGAGGAGGTGTGGTAAAATGCCAATGTTGAAAATCTGGAGTGGAAATATTGCAATTCGCAAACCTATGAGTGTGCGTGGGAAGTGTGCAACACACGCTCGTAAAACAGTCATTTTTAGGAATTTTATCACCAAATTTTCAACATTGCCATTTTAAAACCTCTGTTAATGAACAGTGTCACTGTAATTTTCTTAATGTGTCCCATACACTGAGTTCGCACACCGACTGTGCCATTGTGCGCTACATGGGCGGAAACACATTTTGGGCAAGATATGAAAAATGACAGCTGCAGTGCTCATAAGGAGGTGTGGCAAAATGGCAATGTTGAAAATCTGGAGTGAAAATATTGAAAATTTGCAAAGTTACGAGTGTGTGTAGGAACTGCGTAACGCAGACTCATAAAACAGTCATTTTTAGGAATTTTTGCACCAAATTTTCAGCACAGCCATTTTAAGACCTCTGCTCATGATCAGTGTCACTGTGATTTTCTTAATGTGTCCCATACATTGAGTTCGCACACCGACTGCACCATTGCACGCTACATGGGCAGAAACACATTTTGGGCAGGATGTGAAAAATGACAGCTGTACAACTCATAAGACGGTGTGATAAAATGGCAATATTGAAAATCTGGAGTGAAAATATTAAAAATTCACAAACTTACGAGCCTGCGTAGGAACTGCGCAACGCACACTCGTAAAACAGTCATTTTTTGGAATTTTTGCACCAAATTTTCAACATGGGGTTTTTGGGACCCCTTCTCATGAATGATGTCACTGTCATGGCATTATTCAAGCCTGAAGGGTGATTTCACACAGTGACTGTGCAGTGCCTGCGAAATCACCCTTCGGGCCCGAGTAATGCCATGACAGTGACATCATTCATGAGAAGGGGTCCCAAAAACCCCACGTTGAAAATTTGGTGCAAAAATTCCAAAAAATGACTGAGATATACAATAAAGTTGAAACCCCCTATCTAGCCCATTATACAGCTTACCGGCATTTCCTCAGTTCGCGGTCGGCTTTGAAGAGTGCAGACGTGTTCCCGGTCCACCGAAGATTGTTGCGCTGGAGTCCAGAGGTAAGTATGGGGTGAGGGGGGTGGGGAGGCTGGGTGCACAGTGGTTGGAGTGCGGGTTGTGGGAGGGAGTGGGAGGCGCGCCGTGAGACCGTTTTTCTTTACAGGGGTGGGTTCCCAGCATGGCAGAAGATGTGTGGGGTTAAGGAGCCAATGGGGATTGGGCACCCCCATTGGCAAACTACGCCGGGGACTGACCAGCCGATGGGGATTGGGCACCCCATCGGCAAAACACAGCGGGAGGTTTGCCACGCTGGGGTGGGCTCCACGGCAGCAGGATGGTTTGGGGGCCATGGGAGCCAACGGGAGATTGGGCACCCTGTCGGCAAACAAAGTTTAAGCTTTGGGTGGGCAGCGTGACGCGCGCGCAGTGGGGAGCGCGTGACACCAGGGGCGGAGGGCCTGACGTGGTGCTCTCTATCGCAGCGGTGTTCTGCTTTGAAGCAGAGGAACACTGCTGTCATACAGAGCTCCTGCACCCCTTGGTGCAGGACCGCCATGCCTGCTCAAGGGAGCAGTGCATTGGATGGGAGAGGCACACCTTCAAAGTGTGCTACTCTCCCAAAACGTTCCTTGCGCATGCGCGCAAGCGAACGTAAAAATGGCAAAGTTATGAAAATAAGTTCAAAATGCCATTGAAATACTGTACATTATATGGCACTTACCTTTGTTCCTCAGGTCACGGTTTGGCTTTGAAGAGTGCAGACTTGCCTCAGTCCACAGAAGATGAGTGTTCAACCTCTGGTGTTAGGTATAGGGAAAGGGTGTGTGGGGGTGTTGGGTGCTCAGTGGGAGGGCGGGGATGGGGAGGGGATGACGGGACAACAAAGTACCATTTTCTTGTTTTCAGGTTTAAAAAAGATGTTGATGACTGCTTTTTTTTACAGTATTAAAGTAAATAAATATTTTGGGATGCCAGGGCGACAAGGCACCAACAGTGACAGGGCACTGAGGGAGATGGGATGCAGGGCAACTGCAAACTCCTGAACAAGCATATGTGGGGCTGTACCATGCAGTGATGGGCAGGACATCGAGCAGGGGACCCCAGGCACTGAGGCAGCACCACCCCACAGTGCTGGCATCGACAGTGCCCAGGAGGCCCAGCACTGCACAGACCCAGCACTGTGCACACAGGCAGGTTGCACAGGACTGCACAGTGACTGGCGGTTGCCCAGGTGGGTGGGCATGCACAGTGCCACATCATAAAGCACCACCGGGGGGGGCCTCTGCATACATGGCCACAGGGGATGGAAAGAAGAATGAAGCCTGAAAATGTGCGGAGCACCCAGGATAACAATCTACTAGTATTCTGGGGATTCCTCTACCAGAAGGAGAGAACACATGGACCAGTGACCTATTGGAAGTGAGTCCAGTGCCATGCTGGTCAGTGATGTGGCCGGGCCCAAACAGTGGAAGGGGTAGAAGATGTGTAGCTCACAGGCTGGCACAACTATGTGCCAGATGGTACAGAGGCAGTGGTGCAGTGGGTCCATGTGGCTGTGAGGCTGTGGGCTGTAACGTCAATGGAGAGCAGTCAGCAGGTGGTTGTAGCCTACTACAATGGGCTACCAGACACTGTTGGTGGGTGATTACCAACAGCTGCACACCTGAAGTGGACAGTGCAGAGGGCATGGTTCGGGTGCAGAGGGCACCAGTGGAACCAGCCACGCTCGCGGTTCTCACTATCCCGGTGGAGTATCAGCTGACTGATGTGGGCAAGCAGTTCCTGCTTCACGACTCTGGGGGCACCACCAGCCACATCATGCTCTTCAGCACACAGCAGAAACTCCAGTATCTGTACCGCTGTGCTGCATGGTTTGCCGACGGTATGTTCTGGACCAGCCCAAGGCTGTTCCAGCAGCTGTACAGCCTGCACGGTGTGGAGAGTGAGACTGTGCTGCCTGTGGTGTATGCACTGATGTGGAGTAGAACCGTTGTCTGCTACACCACCATGATCTCGATGCTGCAGGGCCTGTGCCCAGACCTGAGCCCTCTGTCTATAATGATCCACTTTGAGCCTGCCACCTACAGGGCACTGCACATGGTCTTCCCACAGGCACAGCTGCAGGGCTGCTTTTTCCATTTCACGCAATGCCTGTGGAGGAAGCTACAGCAGCACGGGGACCTGGCCCAACTGTACGTGTCCAATGATGAGTTCACTCTGCACATATGGATGTTGGCAGCGCTCGCCTTTGTGCCACCAGGGGACATTGTCGGTGCCTATGAGGAGCTATGGGCCTGGCCTTTCTTTGAGCCATTTGAGGACACCCTGGGCCCCTTCCTTGATTACTTTAAGGACACTTGGCTGGGCCGTTCAGTCTGCAGTGGTGTGCAGTGCCAGGCGACCTGTCCCCTTGACTTCTGGAATGTGTACGCCTCTGTCCTTGATGGTCTGCCCAGGACCACCAACACCCGGGAGGGGTGGCATCGGGACTTAAATGCACTGATGGGCGCAGTGCATTCTACCATCTGGCACTTCATAGAGGTACTCTGAGGTCACCAGCGCCTGACAGAGCTGTGGTACCAGCAGCTTCTACGTGGCAATGAGGTGGCCAGCGGTCGCAGGAGGGCCCGGGATGCCACGGACCATATACTGCAGATAGTGGAGCAGTATGAGACATGGCCACTGTGGGACTGCCTCCTAGGCATTGCTCTGAATGTCCATCTCCAGGTCGGAGCACCTGGGTAGCTGTGGACTGTACCGTGTGGGACCATGAACATTCAGCTGGTGTGGGGGTTTGTTCTGGGGGTATGCGCACGGGTGCAGGTGTATAGTACTGTGTATGGTCTGTATGTGCATTAAACTTGTTTGGTGGCATCCCTGGCTGTACTGTCTGCATTCCTATACTGACCACCCAAGCACACACCACTGTGCGATGCTGTCCTGTGGCAGGAGGTATCCCACCGGCATAGCGCTTAACTGCTTATTAGTTCACGTAGCGCCATGACCTCCATCCACCCATGGTCCCTTGCACCACACAGGTGTACTGCAGTACCTAACTATGGAGGAGCTCTTGCTGGACATGTACACCTGTACAGCACTACAGTACATTGCTAGCAACATACCTTAACACTACCTATCCAGGGCCTACTGTATGTAGGCATTATATTGTGTACTATGGGTTGGTGCTTCACTGTCTGGCCAACTGCTGTGTTGTCTGGGGGCCCATGCTGTGTGGTGTATTACTGTGAAGGTGTGTGGTATGCCCACCTGCACTGCTGTGGTCGCCCATGCCTGTTGG
Source organism: Neoceratodus forsteri (assembly GCA_016271365.2). Taxonomy (NCBI): domain Eukaryota; kingdom Metazoa; phylum Chordata; order Ceratodontiformes; family Ceratodontidae; genus Neoceratodus; species Neoceratodus forsteri. The sequence continues at coordinate 1,389,604,323 of CM028130.1, read as the reverse complement.
GCCCTACACATAGCACGGTCCACCTCTGATGGGCATGGGCACTGTGCCCTGTCCAGTGGGATTCTGTGGTCTGCCATCGGGCCCCTGTACCACTGCAGTGGTGTCCCATGTGGCACCCCGTGGTCCCCGGTGCCATGCCAAGCCTCCTGTGGCCACCATGGCACCCAGCCCACCCTGCCTGGGTCTGCCCCATCTGAGTCCACAGGGTCCATGTGGGGGGGTTGGGGCTGTTCTGTGCCATGCCCTGTGTGGTCTTTGGGCCCCTCCTCTGGGGCTGTACATATGCCACCTATACAGTGTGGGGGTGGGATCCCCGGACCCGGCTGCTCTTCGGTGTGTGCGATGGCCGTACGGCTGTTGGTGAGTGGGCGACGCATGCCCGGGTGCTCTGTGGTTGCTCACAGCTGCTGCCCTGCTGTTCAGCACTGCCACCATCACCATTCCTGTCTGCACTGTGCTGTCTTGGTGGGCTTGCACCATGCACATTGTGGGTGTCGCTGTGGATGACCTTGCGTTCTGTGTTGCCGCCATTTTGTCTTGGATCCTTTGTTTCCCAGGTGCATTCCTTTGCACTTCTTTGCATTGAATCCAAGCTGCCATACTATTGACCATTCCTCTAACCTTGCCAAGTCCCTTCTCATCCTTTCCATGCCTCCTTGTGTAGCAACCCTGTTGCAAGTCTTTGTGTCATCTACAAAGAGGCATATTTTTCCTTTCAGTCCCTCTGCAATGTCACTTATAAAGACATTAAAAGGACTGGACCCAGTACTGAACCCTGTGGTACCCCATTAGTAACCCCTTTCTTCAGAGTTGACTCCATTTACAGTTACCTTCTGTGTCCTGTTGTCCAGCCAATGTTTTACCCAGGCTACCACCCTGGGACACACTCCCAGGCTGGTTAATGTGACTATTAATCTTTTGTGTGGCACTGTGTCAGATGTCTTGCTTAAGTCTAGGTAGGCCAAGTCTACACCCCTCCCTGGTCTACTACTTTGGTCAACCAGTCAAATAAATCAATTAGATTCATCTGACATGACCTTCCCGCTGTGAACTCATGCTGCCTTCGGTCCTGTGCTCCACTGGCCTCTAGGTACTCAACAATTCTTTCCTTCAGAAGTGATTCCATCACTTTTCCTACCACAGAAGTCAAACTGACAGGTCTGTAGTTTCCTGCCTCTGTCTTGCTCCCACTTTTGTGAAGTGGAATCACATCCATCGTCCTCCAGTCCTCATGTACCACACCATCCTCCCATGATTTGTTAAAAAGGGTAGTCAGTGGTGTCACTAGTTCTCCCCTTAATTCTTTTAGAATTCTGGAGTGAATTCCATCAGGCCCCATTGCTTTGTCCACCTTCAGTTTTAGGAGTTCTTGCAGAGCCCTTTCTTCTGTGAAAGGACTGGGATCGAGCCCCCCACCTGTAGTGCTACTGTTAATTGGATTAAGCACCTTCCTCTCCTCTTCTTTTGTGAATACTGAGCAGAAGTATTCATTCAGTATCTCTGCTTTTTCACTGTCCCTCTCTGCCCACCCCGTCCATCCTAGTCAGCCTCACTATCCCTCCCTTTGTCTTTCTATGCTCCCTGATTTACCTATAAAAGGTTTTATTCCCCTTCTTAACTGAGTTGGCTATCTTTTCCTCAGTTTGGGCCTTTGCTATTCTGACTTCCATCCCTGCTTCCTTCTGCCTTAACAGGTACAGTTCTCTGTCCTGCTCCTTCTGTGTTTCCTTATACTTCCTAAATGCCATCTTTTTCTCCCTAACCTTCCCCGCCATCTCTTTTGAAAGCCATAGCGGATTTTTCTTTCATTTTGATTTGCTTATTTGCTTCACACAAAGGGTTGTTGCCTCTGTGATGGCAGTTTTGATGTTTTCCGATTGTTGCTCAACCCCTCCTTCTAGCCTGTTTGCTAGTGCTTTTCTAAGACACTCTCCAATCTTGCCAAAGTCAACCCTCCTGAAGTCCATTACCCTCACTTTTGTATGGCTTGACTCTGTAGCTGAGTTTATCATGATCCACACTGTTTGGTGGTCACTTGTTCCCAGATGGCTACCCATTTCTAGATCTGAGATCCTCTCACTGTCCCCATTTGAGAGTATGACGTCTAAGATTGCTCCCTCATGAGTAGGTTTCAAAATTAGCTGTCTGAGGAATGCCACTTGTAGGGCATCGAGAATGGCCCTGGTCTTGGATGTGGCTGCAGTGCTCTAGTTAACATCTGGCATATTCAGGTTCCCCCATCAACAGTATCTCCCCTTTCTCTGTCATTCTAAGGATGCCTTCTGTCATATCCTTGTCCATTCCCTCCCACTGACATGGGGGTCTGTATACAACCCTTGTGCAGATTGTGGTGTCATTTCCAGTCTCTAGGGTGAACCACGGTGCCTCATCTCCTCCCTGTTTACTCTTTTGTTCCATTGCTTTTATCCCTTCCCTTACACATTATGAGTAAATGGCATAGATGATATTTTTGTACTTTAATTTACACAGTATTGATAAAACAAACAAATGATTTCTGTTAATCGCAATGCAGTGGGCAGTGTTGTCACTATTGTATTTACCTCAATTTTATACCACCACCCTACACAAACTCTCATGGCAGGGCATAGTAAAAACTACAAGCCCATTGATCAACAGATTCCTTCAATGGGCTTTCAGTAGTACAGGAGCTGTCAGTCTCGTACAGCTCTGTTGGTGGGCTGCCGTGGTGATATGTAGGTGGATTGTGCTGCCCGCTGACCTTTGTGACCTGCTGGGAAAGGGGGAGCAGGTGGGTTGAGGGTGCCTGAGTTGGTGGGGGAGGGGGGGCTGCTGCAAATGATGGGGGTGGTGTCATTTTGGGGCTGTCAGAGATGCATGTGTGTTGGTGTGGGGAGGAACAGGTGTTTTGTACAGGGTACCACTGTCACTGTGTACAGCTTTACACCAGGATTATGGGCAGGGTAGAGGGGGCTTCTATGTACATGTCTTTGCCACTTCAGGTTGTGGCTTGGGAACTGGAATCCAGGTGGGGAGGGGTTTCTTGGGACATGGCATTACCACTGCAGGGTACAGCATTAAGAATGGGGAATTCTGCAGGGGGGTCTATGGACCACAGGGGGTCTGTTGTGGCCTTTCTTATAACTGGCAAACAGGCCAGGAATGTGTGTGGGCTGCATACTGCCTCCCTGGGGCTTTGAGAGGTTCATACCTATTGCAGGGCACCTGGTGCATTCCACTGCACTAAACCCTGCAAGGCACAAGCAAATGGTTCCATGATGACATGCAAATGGCCACATTGCACATTGCATCTCTAATGGTCTCATTTGCATGTTGTTACCGCTGAGTAACAACTTTACGATGCATTGATCCATAGCTTTCCCTAGCCTGCATGGGGATTGTGCTGGTACATCTAGGGTGTGGCACAACTGTAGTATTCACAGAGGGGATACACTGGAAGTTTCCCCAGGTGCATCTGCTGTGAATACTACTCTTTTCAATCGGCGCATATCATTTGCACTGGAGCATCTGCCATGTGCTGAGCATATTTCCTTTGTAAATCCTGCCCATGTGGTTTACTACTAGGAAATGAAACGCAGCCAACATGAATGTGTGGCTGCATAGAACACATAGACAAACCTTAGTAGCAGGCTGAGATGGTATGTGGGTGTGTCATGTAACAGTTGTTAAACATACATACAATTATTTATTGAAAATTATTAAAATAAGTGGTGTCCTGTGCACTGTTTGGTATAAGTCAATAGCCATTGAATCTAATTATTTTTTTTCATTTTTTTATAGGTATAATTATTGAAGAAAAGTGGAGTTATTCGGTTCAAGAGGAGTTACAGAAATGACTATTGTGCAAAACGTTCAGCCACTTTCTAAGTGAAACAGGTATTTTGGTGGTACTCTGTCATGTCAGAATGAGAAAACTACTGTTTCTCATAAAGAGAAAACAGCTGAGTGTTCCTCTTCTACTGGCAAAGTTTCAAAAAAAATGTACACTTGTGAAAAAATGTGTTCATCTAGGAAACTGTCATTCAGGAATGACAAGAAAAAAATGTGTCTCACTGAAAAGACCTACACGAGGGCCTCATAAGGCTAGTTGTGCTAGCTCTGTGAAACACACAAACAGTGGTGTTAGTGATACTTGTGGTGCTGTCCATCACAACAGAAATCACTTCTTCAAAAAAATAGTGCATACTGCTAGCATTGAATGTATCATTTCTGCAGTAATCAGGCATAAAGGGAAGAAAGTTAAAAGGAAACTTTCTCATGAAACTACATTTGAGAGCAAGACACTTTGTGAATATGGCCATGAATATACGTTCACAGTTGTGGGCTGTTATGATGTCAGCCACTGATAAACTGAGTGCCAAAATTGAAACCATGAGAGACAGACTTATAGCATTTGAACAGCTTAAGAGAGACAACCTTTGTTCAGTATTTGATGGGAAGTGGATGCATTGTGAACATTCTGAGGCATATTTTTGGGAGGTGACATATACTGTTCATAATAGTAAAGTGACTTTGACACTGGATGTCTGTGGCAAAGTTCAGAAAATTTTACTTGTATTACATGATGATAATGTCATGGATGACAATGATGATACTTCTGAGCATATTCCCCAAAGGAAGTTATATGTTATGAAATGGCCTTGTGATGACATGTGCAATATCACAGGGGTGTCGGAAGGCATACACACTGTACTCAGCAGAGTACAGTAAAAAAATTAGGCAGGGGCAACAAAAAGAGGAAAGCAAGGACATTGTGAGTCCCATTATGTCTGTGTCGTGCTGAGACCCTTTGCCTTTGTTGTTTGCTATGGGACACTGATGCTACCAGCCAAATTCACAAACAAGGACAACTTACCAGGCAGGCATAAAAACAAAGGAAGGAGGATTACAGGAAGAAACTGATTATTTGAACTCAGACATGGCAAATGGGGGGGCAGGCTTATTGTTGGTGTGGCATGGCAGCGCACATTTCGGTTTATGTTTACATAATGGGGGGGCAACAGTACATCAATCCTGAGTACAAGTTTAAAATTCCTGACTACACCCCTGCAATATCATGGAAAAATCATTCCTTGTCATTGAAAAGTTCCTTCTGACATTTTTAAGCACAAAAAGATGTTTAAGATGCAAACTCTTTGCCACTATTGACAAATGCGATATTAGACCTTTCACTGGTCTGATGGGACATTCACTGGCTTGTTTGCAGACTGAAGCATGTGAGAGTATATTCCATCACTTTCACATGATTGCTGTGTACAACTCCAGGATGCAGAAATTTGTGCAACAGCTGTATCATGTAAGATCTGCTGTGAGAGACTTCACATGTTTTGATTCTTTGTTGAACGATGGAGATGTTGATGATGTCACTGAGTTTATTAAAGAATTGCAACACAAAATAAATTGAGGAAAAGTATTGATACAAATAGTAGCATGGATGTCATAGAGACTGTCACAGTGCAAGAGATGCAGTTAAGACAATTTGGTACTGAGATTGTTAATTTGAAATTAGTAAAGCTCAGAAATGTGGCATTGTGTGTGTCTCCTGTGAATGACTGTTTTACAAGGAACAGCAGTCCATTCATGTTGACCCCGTACAACACTTCATGATGGAGTGAGATCTGGGGTCGGCTGTTTGCATGTTTGCTACTAAAGACAGAGTTTAATTTACAGGGTACTGTTTCACTATGTACATACTGTTATCATAAGATTAATTCTTGCACTTTGCCTCCTAGATCTGTACTAAATGGAATGGAAGTACAGAAGACCACTTCAGTGATTTCTGGCTTGAATTTGTTTGAGAGAATTTTAATTCAGACAATGAAGCCATTTCAGACGATTTGGCAGCTGAACACAAAAATGAGCAATTTGCCAAAAAAGGAGCTGTTTAAGTCATTAAAGGGCTCTATTATGCATCTGCCTCTACCACAGCAAGAGAATGTAAACACTATCTCAAGAGAGAATAGTATTGTCATTCTGGTAAATGGTGTGCCAACTAAAACCAAAAAAATATGGCAACATATTGTGAATGTTGAAAAGGTCAAGCATACTTTGTAATACCTCAGACAACATAATCCTTTCTATCTGGACAGTGACATAGGAACATTTGCTGATGTTCAGATGCAAGTTGACATGCATGACTGTTCAAAGGCCATGACTAAAAAGGTTGAGATTGCCACCAATGAAAATGTGTATGAGCAATACACTATCCACCCTTTGCATGGGAAGGACTCAGTTGTGGATAACATAGATGTGTACCAGATTAAACAGTTGGGAGAGTAATCCTGTCAGCATCTGGGAGAGTACATTTGAGGCATGTTGCTTTCCTGACCTGTTTACACATGGCACAGGTGGATGTCTGGATGATCGTGAGGTACAGGTTCCTGGAGCTGAGTACAGAGTTTCAAGACTGCTACATTCAGATGGAAGACTCTGCAGAAATGTATCATATTTCTTTCACCTTTTGTGGGAGAGTGAACTGAGCATTTTGTCCATGAGCATTGCACATACATTGCAACTGGGTACAGAATTACACATCATGACAGCTGAGCAGTTGATCAAGAAACTGGAGAAGATACAGCAAGCTAGTCTTTCTTCAATCCTGTCCAGCATGTGTGGCACCAAAGACTACTGGTACAGACAACACTCTGAGGTGATGTGCATGTTCAATTCAATTCAATTCAATTCAATTCAATTCAATTCACTTTATTTGCCAGGTAAGATAACCGGGCAAAGATCCTTTTTCAGTATCAACATGGTGCTTCAAATAAAGAAGCAAATATACAATAATACAAACATACAATATAATACATACTCGGACAGTAAACACAATGCTAAATACAATTACATACAGCAAGTGATTATAAATAGCAATATGTTAAGTGAGTTTGTGCCAGTGACATGATTTGTCATGCTTAGTTGTGCAGAGTATTACTGGAATGGCTTGGTTTGCCATCTTAAGTGGGCTAACTCAGATGTAGATGGCATTCAGAGTATGACTCGTGGTGAGATGTGTTCACTGGATCCAGTCTCTGTGTTACAGTACTTTCAGCACCATTTTCAGTCACTGTTACTTTCATACTGTCCAAAAACAATCCACCTCTTGGCATTGTTGAACACTATTTCGGAATACTAAGCATGTGGGGCACCCAACATACACATGCTGTTGTGGGTGAAAGATGCTCCGCGATTTTGCTACAGTGATGAAGCTGATATTCTAAGCTTCATAATGAGATATGTGACATGCCAGATTCCTGACAAGTGTGACAGCTCAACATTGTGGAAGTTGGTGCAGAAATTTCAGTGACACTTGTGCAGCAATTACTGTTGCAGAAAGATGAAAAACAGGCAACTGATACACAAGATGGCGATTTGGATTCCCAAGATGAGTCTGTATGAGTGCATGCTTAAATGATGTTTTCTCTGCTATGTGACATCATCTGAAGGCTAAATCCACAAAACGAGTGTATGAGTTGCCCTGTAGGGAGTCAGAAGTATACATCAATGACTACAGCCCTGCTCTGTTGTTGATGTCACAGGCCAACATTGATGTTCAGTATGTTGCTGACAACTCAGTGGCTCTGGTGAGATATGTCACTTCATACATCACCAAGAATAAGCAAACCTGTTTACAAGAACTCTGGGAAGACTTGTCTACTGCAACAGGTCTGTCTCTTCTCAACTGTGGTCACTTGGATTGAAAACTTTGTCACATTGTGAATGTGACGCATTTGAGGCTAGTGACTGTCTTACAGGTACCTGCCTGTATGGCAAGTCTGAGTTAGTCTGCTACTTGAATGTGAACTTTAAATAGAAGAGACATTGTGTGCTCAGAAGTCATGGTGAGATTGAAAAGTTTGCTGCAACTAGACCAACATCAACAAACATATTAAAGAGCAACCTGATTGATGATTACTATCCACAGCGCCATAGTGCAATGGATGATTTGTGTCTGTTTGAGGTCACGCAATGGTATGACTACAAATGGGGTGTCCCTTTTAACCCTGAAATGAACATACACAAGGTGTCAGGCCAAGATGGTTCTCTGGTGAAAAGGCATGAACCATGGTTAATCAACCACTGTAAACTCAGCTTGACAACAACAGAAAGTAAATAGCATTACTATTTTGCTCTTCTATTTCTGTTTAAACCTTGGAGAGATGAGAGCACTTTAAAAAGTACATGTGACTCTTTTGAAGAACAGTTAAATTTGAGCTATGAGTCTTATATATATAAAGAGACTGGACGTCGAGAAAGAACAACTTGAAAAAGCAAGGCAACGACTGGAAAATGATAATCCAGGAAACTCACAGGGCATGGTTGATCCTGAAGGTGAAGGAGCACTTGGTGCTCCCCTGCCTGCGAATAACCTGACTCTTGATGTCAGGGACAGAAAGTGCTTTGCAGCAAAACATGCACTTTACTGATAAATTGGTCAACATTGCAGATGACTTGAATGCTCAAGAAGTTGTCTATACTACAGTGACACATGCTGTTGAACATGGTGTGCGACACCGTAAAAGGGAATTTTTGTCTGACAAACATATGGCAGCTAGGATGTTTGACAGTGGTGATGCTGGCACTGGCAAAAGCTTTGTGACTGAAGCAACAAGTGCAGGTGTTCATACACTTACTGACACACCAAGAACTGTTATAGTATCTGCTCCAACTGGTCTAGCAGCTTACAACATAGGTGGTGTCAGTCTCATTAGGCTGGTTTTGCTGCAAGTTGAGCACGGCAATACAGGAGAGTACAGAAAGTTGTCTTTTGAAATCACAAGTGAACTGAGGTCAATGTTTGACAAGATGGAGGTACTGATTATTGATGAAATCAGTATGGTTTCAAACATTCTTCTTACATACATTCAGCTAGACCTGCAGGAGATAGTAGGCAGCAATTGTGATGTACCATTTGGTGGCAAAAATATTGCTGTCTATGGAGATCTTCTCCAAAGAGTGCCTGTCAATGGACAACATGTCTTCTCTACTCTTTCAGTGGAGAAAACTAAGAAGACCATTGGGTGCATAGGTGGAGTTAATCTCTGAGAGTTCTTCTCTTATGTTGAACTTTTTCAGAATATGTGACAGAGAGGTGATATCCCTTATAAAGCATTACTCGAAGAAGCTCAGAATGGCAATTTGCCAGCTTCTCATTTACAAGTACTAAGAGAGCATGTTATCAGTGAGAAGGACAGTTCTATGCATGATGCATGCAAGCTATTTACAGAGTTACAGAACAGTGGCCAGTGCATTGTATGCTTGTTGCTGAGACTGAAGCAATGTGCTGAGTTCAATCAGACTGTAATACAAAAATCAACAACCTATTGTCACACTTACATCACTTGATGCAATTGATGGTGTTAGTCTAATGCACAATGGTGACAAAAATGGTTGATCATCTCAAAGAACTGACAGCTGATGTGTCGCAAACTGCTGGCTTGGAAGCTGTCTTAACACTATGTAAAAATGCACTTGTTATGCTATGGAGAAATCTTAATGTTGATCATGGGCCAGTAAATGGAGCAATGGAGTACACTGTGGACATTCAGTACAATGCACAGAACACATTTGTTGAATTTTTAGTTGTTAAATTTGACAACCATGACAGTCATTTTCCCATTGAAAGATGCATGAAGTTTCAAATTGTGAAAGATATCTATGTAACGCATAAGCAGTTTCCACTGTGTCTCGCTTATGCTCTCTCCATTCACAAATCGCAAGGACTCAGCCTTGATAGTGTAACTGTTGATATAGGAATGGGAATCTTCAAGGATGGCATGGCATATGTTGCTTTGTCATGAGTCAGATCTCTTTCTAGTCTGCACACACTGAACCTTGCTGAGAATAAGGTACGTGCTGATGTGAAATGTATTGTGGAATACAACCGGCTACGTATACTATACCAACCAGACACAACTCTGATGTCTATGCCTTGATACATCCCTATATGAGATGTGCCAATGGATACAACACATAAGTTGAAAATAAAACAGAGTAAAAGTTCTGTTTCCTCATCATCTGCTGTCTGTGGCAATCAGTCACTTACTGATCAAGTCAGGTCACCACCTGCAAAGAAGTGCATTGGTCTTGAGAAACTGCTCATCTTTGACAATAGCACTGGAGTAAATTGCTATGCCTATTCTGTGATGCAAGCTCTATTGCATATGCCAGAGTTTGTTCACCTATTAAGTGCTACAAAGTCAACAGCTCTTTCTGATGCACTGAAAAGAGTGATAATAGGTAGTGAAGAACAAGTACCGAGCTTGCATAGTTTAACTCCTCTGTGGCTTACTCTGTCAAACTATCCTGGACTGAGGATGTTTGCTGACAATGCCCAACAATATGTGACTGAATTTATGATGGGTGCGATGAATAGCTTGGTTGATGATGGGATTCCATTGAGACAGTACTTTACTGTGAAGTATGTGTGCAAGTACACATGTTTGTCATGTGGACATATAAATCACAGTTAACTAATGACATGCCATGGCTATCTGTCTACATTCCTGAAGAAAAATCTGTTAAGTTCCATAAATTGTTTAGGAATACTGACCCTGGTTGGGAGTGTCACAGATGTGGTCAAAATACTGTATGTTCTTTGAGGGTGACTGACTTCAGTTCATACATCATCATTGTGCTTCAGCCAATCAACTCTCAAGGCATGAAAGTTAACACACCTATCACTGATTTCATTGCTGGAAGAACTATGTTTTCAGGCACTCAGTTTGACACACATGCTAACATTTTCAATCATGGACCTTCTATTCAGTCAAGACATTGTGTCACATAGCATAGATTTAGAAGTGGATGGGTGGAGTGCAATGATACAGTGTGTACTTTCCCCTTTCCCCTTGCCACCTCCTCCCTTACCTCACCCCCTCCTTGCTCTTATCCCACTGACCCCCTCCTCTTCCTGGACCTGTCCAGGTCCTCTGGTCCCCACTCTACCTCATCTTCTTCCCCTTCATCTGCTCTCCTTTTCCCCTCTTTTACCCCTTCTCCCACCTTAGCCTCCCTCCCTCCCTCTCACCTTATGACAAGGCCTCTGGCTGCCATATTTTCTTTTCCTTCTCTATCTGGACTCTGCCCTCTCATCTTCCTTACCTCTGCCTTACTCTTCCTCTCTCTTCCTCTGCCCCTCCACCTCTGATTAGCAATGTTGCTTCAAATGTACCTTATGGTTTTCTATGCTTGTTTGTAATCCTGAGTGTGTAGCACTGTTCCCATTTAGTTACCAGTTGACTTGCTGTGCTCTGATGATACTATGAATGTTGTCTGTACCACCGTTGATACCATGAATGTTGTCTATATCTCCCAACCCTATTGTAATCCTTTCCTTTGATGTGGAGCCTTTGTAAATGAGCTACCCCTAGCTCAAAGGTATTTGTAATCTGAGATTTAAATAAATTAAAAAAAAAGTACTATGAGAGAACTATTACCCAGAAATCTAAAAGATGCATATGTAATCATTCTCCATAATATAGATAGTGTACAATGCATTGAGGAATGATGTTTGGTTAGAAATCTCCAGAATGCTTCCATATGCTCCAGATTTCTTGATGCCCTATCAATGCTGCCTCTGGTCACAGACAGGCAGAATGCAAACAGGCATATTATGCAGGCTGTCATTAAATACATTCATGACACATTACTTTTGTGACAAACTGTTATCTGTTATAGATTCACAACCATACATTTAACTCGTTGATTGTGTGGGAGTCTTGAAGTGCTGCTGTAACACTTATGGGGAGACCATTCCACATACCACTAAACACATCATACTTGTTCTCATTAGTACTATCACTGTCACAGGGCCAAAAAACAGTACGGCAATTCTGCTGTTTGTCTAGACTGTTATTGAGACCCATTTGACACTCATATGTGTCCGTAGCAAATTCATTTGCAACATACTAACAGTTAACCTGGCATCTCTTTTACTGTTACATTCTTCATGAGTGACCTTGATGTCTTTACTTATATGACTGACATGAGCACAGTCCAAGCAGACTTGAGGGAGCTGGGCAGGACTTATGTGTCAGCAAGTAAGTTATGTCTTGGCACAAGTAGTTATAAGATGCTGAATCATTACATGTCTGCCTTTAAGACTGATGTTTTTCAGAATAATTTCTATGTTGGTACACACAAGGTGTTTGCAGTTCATACTGTATCTGGTGCTTTTGATGTGTCACTCTAACACCTCTTGGTGGAAACTCAACTTGTCGTGATGCATTTCATGTTTCATGTAAGTGATACTGATACAGTTAGAGGACTAACAAACAGTATTGCACCTTTTATTGCATATCTCAGCTGTTATTGAGTGACATGGCAGACTGATATCTGTTCATAGCAAATAAATTTGCAGCTTACTAGCAGTTAAAATTACAATGTCTTTTCCTGTTATGCTCTGCATGAGTGACTTTAATGTCTTTACTTATGAGACTGGTATGAGCACAGTCCAAGCAGACTTGAGGGAGCTGGGCAGCTTATATGCCAGCAGGTAAGTTATATCTTGGCACATGTAGTGATACGATTCTGAACTGTTGTATGACTTTTTCTTTAACACTGTCATAGATTCATAACAATATGTAGTGCTAAAACCATTGCTAACTGTATGATACGTCCCTCAAAGTAATATATCATTGAGTCACTGGACATGACTGAACAAACCACTAAACTGCAACTCAGTATTGTAAATATGTATATACCTCTGATGCTGTTTTAAGACTGGTAGCATCCTGATGCTTCATTTGTTTCTATTTCTTGTTTTTGAAAAAACAACAACAAAAAATGTTTTGTGACTGTGCATGCTTTTTAAACATACCTTGTTATGTGAGAATATTTAACTTTTAAAGTGTTTGCATTACATTAAATGTTATTCAGCAAATGTATGCTAGTTGTGCGTATGTATATATAAATATGTATAAGACTATATGTATATGTGTGTGTGTGTGTGTGTGTGTGTATATATATATATATATATATATATATATATATATGTATTTGATACTGGAGAGACAAAGTGTGACATTCATGTCCCAATTTTTTTTTCACTTAAATCCCACAACTATATCATTGTTACATTGGGTGCATATGGAGATAATGTAATACCAATATAAAGATAGTTCATCATCAGGAAGTATAAGAAAATGAGTCTTTAACTTAGCACATGAATCAGGTAACCTGCGTAACATGGTGTCCCTTCTGTTGAATTTTCAGTTTAACTTTCTTTCAGTTTTTTTCCAAATTAATATGGTTATTAAAGCTATTTAGGTACAATAGTATGCAACATTTCATTATTTTATTCTAAGCGTTACCTGATTGTAATTACGCCACAATTTATCTTTGGACACCACTGCTGTGAAAACAGGACATGTTAAAGTTTTGCTGCTCATTGTATCCATTTGTTTTTACTGTCCCCTTTTTTATCTGCTATGTGAACCTTGGTGGATAAGTTAGACACCACTGAGTTTCCTAATTGTTCAGTGCAATTTATTTAAAAACAGTTTTTTTCATAAGAAGTCATGTACACAACAGTGACACCACAACAAGTCATGTACATAACAGTGACACCACAGAAAGTCACGTGGTTAACAGGGACCCAACAAAACCAACAATGTAAGCGTAACTATCCAATAAAGTCCTACTATAAGAAATACTTATGTTAATGTACCTAAAGCAACCATAGTTATCTTTAAACATTTACTTTTGAATGCATTTTCACTGGATGTGTCAGCGTTTACCTGCTGATTGCATCTCTTTATTTTTAGAGTACTTTTTTTCTTAATCAGTTATATGAACCTTTGTGTATAAGTTAGACACCACTGAGTTTCCTAATTATTCAGTGCAATTTATTAAAAAACAGTTTTTTCAAAAGAAGTCATGTACGTAACAGTGACACCAAAGGTCATGTATGTAACAGTGACACCACATAAAGTCATGGTGGTTAACAAGGGCCCAACAAAAGCAGCAATATAAGTGTAACTATCTGATACAGTTCTGCAATTAAAAAAAACACTTTTATTAATGTACATAATGCAACCATAGTTATGTTTAAACATTTACTTTTGAATGCATTTTCTCCAGAGGTGTCAAATTTTACCTGCTGAACATATCTGTTTGTTTTACAGCTCTTTTTTTTCTTACTCAGCAATTTAAACCTTGGCTGAAAAGTTAGACACTACTTATTGTCCTAATTATTTGGTGTAATTTATCTAAAAGCTGTTCTTTTTTCATAAAAAGTCATGTACATAACAGTGACACCACAACAAGTCATGTATGTAACAGTGAGAGGAATGGAGATACCAAGAAAAATACTCACCGGATGAGAAGTAGAAAGGAAGTTTCTTGGGCAGGTGTGGGGCTTTTAAGACCTTCCAAGGTTTAGCAACAATACAGACAAGTGCTTTTAGTTCTGCAAATGGACCACTGGTGTTCTGGAGAATTTTTGGAGCCATAGTCTTGTACATAACAGGGGGACGCCAAGGGAGGAGGATCCAAATATTTAATTAAAACATCATGAATACTGCAAAGTAAAGAAAAAAAATAGAAATGATGTTAAGGAGAGTCAGAGGCACTGCAGTTGGGGGGTTTTATTAGAAAAAAAGCTATTTGAAAATGAGGGCTGTACAAGTCCTGAGAGTACTGTTGGGGGACACCACTGGTTTGTACATTACAAGGGGAAAAAGACATATAAGACTACATAAATTATACATTTAGAAATAAAGTTTTAAGAAGCACAAGAGCTAACTATGAGATAATAGCATACAACTTTTTTTCTTTAAAATGTAAATGTTGAGACTGAAATGAGGAACTCTATGAGTGATATGGAACAATGTCACAAAATTGCATCTTTCTTAAGGGGGAAAAATGGCACTCCAGATGGGTCCACAGCAAAACAGCAACACAACAGAGGCTGGTGTTATTTACAGTATGTCCTTATTGAGTACAATACTAGGGAGTATTAGAATGGAAACATTATATTAGTTATTTAAGGAGTTACAGGCCACTATTATAGAGGTGATGCAAGTCTCTCCAGTACTGTACACAGACATATATATATACACGTATATATATAAATATATATATATATATATATATATATATATATATATATATATATATATATATGGATTTGCACAATTACTAACTTTCATTTCACAGAAAGTTACTTGTACATATCTATGCTACAATGCAAATCAATGGTGTGTTCCTGCTCTTTTATAGGATTGCCTCTATTGGGGGGTGAGATGTGGAATTTTCCAGTTCAATATGCATTTAATAAAATTATGTAGGATGTGATTTTGAAACCTCAACTACATTTTACATAAAATAATATGTGCTATAACAAGGTGATGTGCACAGTACATTTACAATAGACTTGAACTTTGACAGTTTGCAACATACACACCATACAGTGCCTGGTGCAGTGACACCACAGCAATTTGTGTAACTAATGATTAAATGCAGCAATATGTTTGTGCCGTGTTGTTTGCATTCTTGGTATGTGTACAAGACATCTGTTGATGTGAGTATCTGCATTGCATTTTAAATGAACAGAGTCTTGGTACACTGTTTGTTATGTATAAGTTGCTACAGTGTACTTCAGTGATTGACATGCATTACATGCCAGCTAAGTTTATGGTTAACTTTTGTTTCAAAAGCCTGTCCTTTCTAAAATATAAATCTTGCTCTAAACTTTGTGCAAATAAAAGTTAGTTTTGTAAGTTAAAGTGTTGGTATGATACCTAGGCATAGAAAATTAACTTGTAAAAAACATATTAACATATTTAGATTAATAGTATTCTCAGGTAAAGAAAAAGTGGTATATATCATTTTTGATTATGTAACTATCATACCATGAAAAATAGTTTGTAATTAATCAAAATACTTACTTGTCAAAAAAATCATAATTTATGTATCATAATTCTATTTAAAGCTAACATACTATAGTACTAATGTTAATGTGATATTGCAATTTGGTCAATGCCACAACTATTTTTAAAAGCTATAAATATGTATGCTTAGTGATTTTGATACCTTTAGAAATATACTTAGAGCACTTTAATATACTTAGTGCAGCAAACTCCAATATATATGCTTTAACAAGTCTTTAATTTAAAACAATAGAAAGTTTGATGCTTTTTGATATTATTATAGCATCTTGTTGATAATCACAGCAGAGATGTTATTTTAAATAAATGAATAATGCCTTGTTGCATGTGTCTAAAAACACATAAAAATAACTTTTTTGTAATGCAAGCTATGTAATGTGTTTCAATACAAAACACATTTGAAGACCAGTCTCAATAATATTTTTATATGTTGTACAAGAGAACTGTTTTTTTTTGGGGGGGGGGGTTGCCCATCCCAGTAATAACCATCCAATTCAGCAATACCTACATTGGAATTTCTGAAATAAAATATTTTAAACTAATGCTCTGTGTCATGTGTATTATTTCTCAATCAAGTTCTGTTTAATATGTGCTAGATTGTTATTGTATGCTCTGTTTAGAGAGCTATCCATTTTTATGTTGATTGCATGCATGCACAAGAAACTTGTTGTGGCAGATTGCTGCAGAAGCAGGTTGTGGAGGTGGGGCACTGTTGTGACCAATGCCCCCACTGCCTTTGGAGGCTTGGCTCACTTTCCCAATGTGGTGGCACACTGCTGCTGATACTAGTTCAGCCAGTGTGCACAACCTTGAAACATTTTAGCTACTGCAATCAGGGGCTGCCCTATCATTGCAGCTTCAGCCATTCTGCAATGAGGGAGTGACCCATCATGGTAGGATGGTCCCTTGCATTCCCCCAACCCAGTTTGCTGATGGGGGAGTCCAGTTCCCATCAGTTTCTGGTGTATGCTGAGGGGGTGCCCCATCCCCCCTCGGCATCATGTCCCTTCTCCCTGTTTCTTTGCTGATGGGGGTGCCCAATCCTCATCAGCTCTAGTCCCCCACCCCAAAACATGCAGTTGGCACACTGGGAGCCCACCCCAGTGTACCAAAAGTACCTGTGAAATGGAAAAACTCTCCCGCGAAGTCTATTTTTTATTGCTCTAAAAATGAAAACAGTCCCTTGCTGTCTGCGCCCCCTCCCACAACTTGAGCCCACCATCTGCGCACCCTGCCTCCCCATGCCCCCTCACCCTGTACTTACCTGTGGAGCCCAGTGCGATGATCTTCGTTGGACAGGGAACACATCTGCTCTCTTCAAAGCTTACCGTGAACTGAATAAATGCCGGTAAGCTGTCTAATGGCATAAATCGGGTTTTTTCAACTTTGCTGCATATCTCAGCCATTTTTTGGGAATTTTGGCACCACATTTTCAATATGGGGTTATTGGGACCTCTCCTTATGAATTTAGGCACTGTCATGGTGTTATACAGTCCCAAAAGGGGATTTTGTGGTCACTGTAAGGAATCAACTTTCAGGACCAATTAATGAAATGACTGTGTCAGTGTTCATGAGGTGGTCTCTCAAAAAGCCTATGTTGCAAATTTGGTGTAAAAAATCCAAAAAATGACTATTTTACAAGTGTGCGTTGTGCTGTTGCTATGCACACTCATAACTTTGCAAATTTGCAATATTTTCACGCCAGATTTTCAACATTGCCATTTTTTCACACCTCCCTATGAACAGTACAGCTGTAATTTTTCCCATCCTGGCTGAAATGTGTTTTCACACTTCCAGCACAGAATAGCGCTGTCGCTGTGGTAAATCAGTGTTCAGGACAGATTAAGAAAATGACCGTGACACTGTTCTTAAGCAGAGGTCCTAAAATGCCTGTGTTGAAAATTTAGTGGCAATAGTTCATCAAATGATTGTGTTACAAGTGTGTGTTGCACAGTTCCCATGCACCCTTGTAACGTTACAGATTTGTAATATTGTCACACCAGATTTTCAACACTGGCATTTTTTACACATCCTTATGAAAAGTACAGCTGTCATTTTTCACAGGCTGACTGAAATGTGTTTTCGTACTTCCAGCACAGAATAGTGCGGTCGCTGTGGGAAATCAGTGTTTGGGACAGCTTAAGAAAATGACAGTGACACTGTTTATGAGCAGAGGTCCTAAAATCCCTATGTTGAATATTTGGTGATGAAAGTAGATAAAAGGACTGTGTTACAAGCATGCATTGAGCTGTTTCCACGCACCCTTGTAACTTTGCAAATTTGGAATATTTTCACGCCACATTTTCAACACTGCCATTTTTTCACACCTCCTTATGAACAGTACAGCTGTCATTTTTTACATCCTGGCCAAAATATGTTTTTGCACTTCTGACGCAGACTAGCATGGTCGCTGTGGGAAATCAGTGTTTGGAACAGATTTAGATCGAGCGAGTGAGAGAGGGGGGAGTGACCAAGCTCAACTGAGCTCTGTTGGGACTGCTGCAGATTTATCTGTGGGCAGAAAAAGACCCCCAATGCAGGCAGGAGCCTAGTACAAAAGGGCAGCCTGCAGCACCTGGAGAAACAGAATAAACGAGTGAGAGAGGGGGAGTGAGCGACCTCAATGGAGCTCTGTCAGGACAGCTGTGAACTTCCGTTTGGGCAGAAAAAGGCACCAACAGAGGCAAGAGCCCAGTACAAAAGGGCAGCCTGCAGCACCAGGAGAAACAGAATGAGTGAGTGAGAGAGGGTGAGTGAGAGAGCTCAACGGAGCTGTGTCAGGACTGCTGTGGATTTCTTTGTGGGCAGAAAAAAGTGCCAATGCAAGCAGGAGCCCAGTACAAAATGGCAGCCTGCACTGTCAGAAGAAATAGAACAAGCGAGTGAGAGAGAGGGGGAGTGACCGAGCTCAATGGAGCTCTCCTGGGACTTTAGAGTTGCCCACCCTCCTGCTCAGAGTCCTCTGTTGTCCTATATTACAGCAGAGTCTCTGAAGTGGAGACAAAGCAATGGTTGGATACTTTTACAATTGCTGTAATAATACAGATTAAGTTGTTCTGTGTATTTCTCTAAGTGGGCTAAGTACTGAGCTATAGTGTTATGATTGCTGTAATAATACATATTTATTTGTTCTGTTTATTTCTGTAACTGAGCTGAATATTAAATTTGGCAGAAAAAAATCCAAAAAATGACTGTTTTACGAGCGTGCATTGTGCAGTTGCTACTCACGCTTGTAACTTCACAAATTTGAAATATTTTCGCTACAGATTTTCAACATTGCCATTTTTCCACACCTCCTTATGAACAGTACAGCTGTCATTTTTCACATCTTGGCAGAAATGCATTTTCATACTTCAGGTGCAGAATAGCATGGTTGCTGTGGGAAATCAGTGTTCAGAACACATTAAGAAAACCACAGTGACACTGTTCATGAGCAGAGGTCCTAAAATGCCTATGGTGAAAATTTTGTGATGAAAGTCCATAAAATGACTGTGTTACGCGTGTGTGTTGTGCAGTTTCCACACACCTTTGTAACTTCGCAAATTAGTAATATTTTCATGCCAGATTTTCAGCACTGGCATTTTTTCACACCTCCTTATGAACAGTACAGCTGTCATTTTTCACATCCTGGCTGAAATGTGTTTTCGTGCTTTAGGTGCAGAATAGCATAGTCACTTTGGGAAATCGGTGTTTGGGACAGATTAGGATTGAGTGAGTGAGACAGGGGGAGTGACAGAGCTCAACTGAGCTCTGTCAGGACTGCTGCAGATTTCTCTGTGGGCAGTAAAAGGTGCCAATACCGGCAGAAGCCTAGTACAAAAGGGCAACCTTCAGCGCTGGGAGAAACGGAACGAGCGAGTGAGGGAGGGGGAGTGAGCGAGCTCAATGGAGCTCTGTTGGGACTGCTGCAGATTTCTTTGTGGGCAGAAAAAGGCATCAGTGCAGTCAGGAGCCCAGTACAAAAGGGCAGCCTACAGCGGTGGGAGAAACAGAACAAGCGAGTGAGAGAGGGGGAGCAAACGAGCTCAACAGAGCTCTATTGGAACTGCTGCAGATTTCTTTGTTAGCAAAAAAGGCGCCAATGCAGGCAGGAGCACTGTACAAAAGGGAAGCCTGTAGCACTTAGAGAAATGGAACAAGTGAGTGAGAGAGGGGGAGTGAGCAAGCTCAACAGAGCTCTGTCAGGACTGCTGCAGATTCCTTTGTGGGCAGAAAAAGGTGCCAATGGAGGCAGGAGCCCAGTATAAAAGGGCAGTCTGCAGCGCCAGGAGAAACAGAATGAGTGACTGAGAGAGGGGGAGTGAGCAACCTCAACGAAGCTGTGTCAGGACAGCTGTGAACTTCTTTGTGGGCAGAAAAAGGTGCCAACGGAGGCAGGAACCCAGTACAGAAGGGCAACCTGCTGCGTCAGGAGAAATAGAATGAGTGGGTGGGGGGGGAGTGAGCAAGCTCAACAGAGCTGTGTCAGAACTGCTGCAGATTTCTTTGTAGGCATAAAAAGGTGCCAGCACAGGCAGGAGCCCAGTACAAAAGGGCAGCCTGCAGCATCGGGAGAAACAGAATAAGCGAGTGAGAGAGGGGAAGTGAGCAACCTCAACGGAGCTGTGTTGGGACTGCTGCAGATTTCTTTGTGGGCAGAAAAAGGTGCCAATGCAAGCAGGAGCCCAGTACAAAAGGGCAGCCTGCAGTGTCAGGAGAAATAGAATGAGTGAGTGAGAGAGGGGAAGTGAGCGAGCTCAATGGAGCTGTGCCGGGGCTTTACAGTTGCCCACCCTCCAGCCCAGGTCCTCTGTGGTCCTATATTACAACAGGGTCTCTGGAGTGGAGATAAAGCAATGATTGGATACTTTAGGATTGTTGTATTAATACAGATTTAGTTGTTCTGTTTATTTCTCTAACTGAGCGAAGTACTGAGCTATACTGTTATGATTGCTGTAATAATACATATTTATTTGTTCTGTTTATTTCTCTAACTGAGCTGAGTAATACTTGGATTGCAATATGATGTCTAACTGGGCTAAGTGAAACTATATGAGAACAGAGAACAAAAAGTACGGCAGCTGAAGGGTGAAAAACAGACAAGGAGGCTTTAGGATTGCTATTCTAATACAGTATCTAATGGATGAGATTTGAGACTGAATTACCCTGGTCGGCAAGGGTCAGTAGGGGGACTAGTGTGGGGGGGACCAGAATTTGACTAAATAGGGGCCTAACAGTTGTAGTAGGGTACAGAACCTGGGAGTAAGAGCCTATAACATAAGATGGCGGCCAAAATGGGGCAGGTGCCACATGTCAATAGGGTGGGTATCTTTGGAAGGGTGGAGGGGTGTACAGGGTGTGGGTGTGCCATGATCCTGGACTGGGCTTGGAGGATGGGGGGTGTATGGTCTGTAGATGACTGACTAGTTTGAGGGAGGAACTGTGGAGGTTAGGAAGGAGTGTAAGTGGCAGGGCAAATGAGTATGGTAGCACCCTGGGAGGGGGAATAGGGGATGGCAAAGGGAGATGGAGGAAGAATAACTAGGGGCTGAAACTGACCCCAGTATCAGAGGCACTATCAGAAAAAAGAAGAGAAGGGAGGGGTGCCCAAGGTGAGGGCGGGTGGCCTTCTGATGGGGGAGGAAGAGACAATGAGGAGTACCAGGGGAGAGAGCAGATGGCTGTGGGTAGGGAGGGACCAGGGGTGGCACAGAGGGGAACACATAGGAGGGGGGAACTGATAGGGAGAAGAGATGTAGGACTGGTATCAATTACAAATAGATTTGAATCTCTGCTATGGGACAAAGAGGGAGAGCAGGAACATACTAATGGGGGGAGGACAAGCAGGGCATGAGAGGGATGGCAACAGGTGGGGGAAGAGATAGCGAGGACAAATGGGTAGAAGGGGGCTAGTAAGGAAAGAGGGGTGGTGACTGAAGGAGAGAAGGCTACGGGAAAGGGGAAGGATGGGAGAGGCATCACTACTGAGGTAGAAGGGAATGGGGGCTCTAAATTGACAACAGTGGGGATAGGATAGGGGTTGAAAATCAGCAGGGGAGGAGGGCAGGTTGACTTGGGAAGCCCTGTAGGAAGTAGTCAGGCTGTTAAGGCATTCAAGGAGGAAGGAGGAATAAGACAGAGAAAAGGGATGATGTGGAAATAGGGGGTACAGATACAGAAGTCACAGAGGGTGCAGTTGGTGGGGGTAAGGGACAGGGAAGAATGAATACTGGGGTGTTGAAAAGGGCATTAGAAGAGAAAGAGGGTAAGGGGGGTATTCATCCTGGTGGATTCTTTACTGAAATGGGTGAGATGGGACAGAAAGGGGGGAAGGCATAGCCATATTTGGGTTGAAGCTGTCCCCAGGTTTACTGCAGGAGGGGCAGGGCAGGCACTGCTCACGCGTGCACCGAGGGGGAGGAAGAAACCTCATTTACTGTTGCATGTGAGTACAAATGACTTGGCAGGGGACACGGTGGAAGTAGTGAGGGGGAGAGTTGAGTACTTGGGCAGGCAGTGTGAGGGGTTGTGAAAGTCGGTGGCATTCTTGGAGGTACTGCTGGTACCATGTGCAAGCATGGAGAGGAAGGGTAGGCTTGAGGAGTTCGACTGGTTGAGGGATTGGCACCACATGAAACATTATGGGTTAAAGACAAACTGGGGTAGGGTCGGGGAGGAATAGTGACTTGTACATGAGGAAGAGGGTACACTGGAGCAGGAATGAGAGGGGTGTATTAAAGGCAGCATTGCTGCCAGGCCACTGGCACTGAGGATTGAGGTGCTGGATGCCACACCTCATGCCATGCTGATGACCCAGGTTCAGACACAAGCCTAGCCTGCCAGGGGTTGGCAAGGGAGGGATAGGATTGAGCATCTGTAGGACTGTTCTCCTATCCTGGGGTGGGATCCAGGGACTCACCGCTCTGTAGCGGCCCCTCGTGACGACCATGGGTGCTACTACAGTGGTGTAGTAAAGGGTGGTGGACTGTGGCAGATGTTGGCATGCTGTGCCTAAGTGTCATTGCACGGCCGCACTCCACAAAAGGGAGAAAAGTGGAAAATATGCTACGGTCAGGCAGCATGTGCTTCTGCCCCCGCCTCCCTGAACGGTGCCTCCTTAACCGGATCCTGCTCCAGTGGGTAGACCTGAATGTTCTCACCACCCCACCAGGGGGTATCCGTGGAAGTGAGCAGCTCTGCCTGATGTTGGGGGCATGGCAGGGAGGGTTGGTCGGGATGACCAAGCCAGCCATAGCCCAGTGAGAAAATATGTAAAAAAAAAAAAAAAAAGGCAGGATTAGAAGGGTGTATCTCTGCTAAGATGGATTTAAACAAGTGGCGGGGGTGGCCAAATGACTGAAGTTGGTAGAAATGTCTGGACAGGGGAGTCTGATGAGCTCACTGCCCTAGATATAGGTAAAGGCAGAGGTGTAGTAACCCTGGAAAGGGGCGGGCAGAGGGGTCTGAGTGTAATACAAAAGGCAGCACCACCACCCGGTAAGAATAAGGAGGTGAAAGGGTGCAGACTACTTGGAGCACGGACACAGGCCAAGGAGGAGAACAGTGAGGAGAAGGAGGGGTATGGGTGGACGGTGGTCTGACTACATTAATAGAGAACTGGTTACAGGGTAGGGTGCAGAGGGTGGTGGTGGTGGGGTAGCTCTAGGCACCCACAGCAGTGACAAACGGGGTGCCACAGGTCTCAGTGCTTGGTCCAATGCTGTTTGGGCTCTTTATCTCCGATATGGCACATGGAGTGGGGAGCAGATTTAGTCTGTTTGCACAGTATATCAAATCAAAAGCAAATAGTTATAGTAGCAGATCCCCCCCCCCCACACACACACATATACACTCCCTGAAAAGCTTCTTAAAAGCCTGCAATTCATTCAAATTAGTTCCGGTTTCTTACTTACTTGGGGTTCAGTGCCAACAAGTGTAAAATCATATACCTAGTGCATAGGAACCTCGATGCTGGGTATAGGATGGGGGGATGTACTGATACTCCCTAGACATGAAAAGGTCCTTGAGATCATTATATCAGAGGACCTCAGGATGGCAGTACAGTGTGACAAGGCTATAGGCAGGGCAAACTGGATTCTGGGGTGCATAAGGAGTGGCATCTCCTGTAAGAGGAGGAGGAGGGATGTTGTGCTGCCATTGTATCCCTCCCTGATATATCCTAGCTGGAGTACTGAGTCCAGTTTTAGAGTCCACACTTCAGCAAGTACATAAGGTGGAGGTTTTCCAGAGGAGGGCAACTAAAATGGTTCAGAATTTTCACAGAAATCCCTATAAGGAAAAGCTGAAGAATCTAAACATGTACGCTCTGGAAGACAGGAGGGTGAGAGGTGACATGATCAAGACCTACAAAGTACCTCACAGGGATAAAGAGGGTACAGTTAGGGGGTTTCCTTCAAATGAGGATGAGCACCCAATCCAAGAGATATAAAATGAAGCTGGGGTGCATTCAGGATAGATGTGAAGAAACATTTCTTTACTGAAAGAGTGATAGACACCTTGAACACACTGCCAGGAGAAGCGGTTGGAAGCTAAAATGGTAGGGGGCATGAAGCAAGCATTGGATAAACATAGGGGTATATAAAAAAGGGAAAGGAGGGGGTCAGCAGAGATCAACAAGGCTATGGAAGTGGAGTAGATTCAAGTTCATTGCAGGAAAAATTCATTAAGCAAGCTCATTCACAAGGAGGTCCTGATTGACACAGGCAGAATAAGACATGCAGTAACATATACAGGCAGGAGTTACAAGTAGGTAGAGAACACTTGGGCAGACTGAGTGGGCAGAGCAGTCCTTTTCTGCTGACAAATTCTATGTTTCTATGGCATCATGTGTTACTTCAGGTGCAGTGTTTATTCAAAGTTGGGCCTACCATACATCCAGATGTAAGGTACAGTAAATTACTGAATTAGAAACAGCCCACTTACAGTACAATAAACAGAACCCCAGTGCTTTGAGAAGCCATTACTTTTCATAAGGCTGCTTAAAGAGCTGGGATTCTATTTGCAGTGTCCACACCGGAATACTGATAATAAAATCGACGCAGCATCTGAATATTTGATTCTTCCTCACTCCATTTCTTCCCCACTTTGAAAACTGCTTGTCCTGAGTTAGTTTTGGGCTGCAGCACCTCGTCTGTGTTGGAAGATGACCAATAAGCAGCACTGAAAAACATCAGACTTCACAAACTGTGAAGGCAGCTGCTCACGGACAGACATAAGGCAATTCTACTGGGGGGGTGGGAGGAAGTAATCTGTTGATTAAATAGAATCTGCAGCTTATCCATCAGATAGGGAAATGGGTAGACTAGGTGGACCAAGCGGTCCTTATCTGCCTTCAAATTCTATGTTTCTATGTTTCTCACCCACCATCTTGGCAAGAAGAAGGCTGCAGCTATGGCCACTGATGACTGTTCGGGTGTGGGGATGGGGGGACCAAAGGGACAGACATAAAGAGAGAAAATCATAATAACAATTGTGAGATCTTCACCAGCTTTCCAAAATGCTTCCCAGTAAAAGAACACTCTATGAAGTTTTTCAAATGGCAACACAAGCTGGTGAGCCCTCTGTCTGCCATCTGACACCAGGCATCAGCAAGCATAAAATTGCCTAAAGAAGGCAGTGTGGTCATGTGGTTACTTAAATACTGAAGATTACAGATTTATAAGAACAAACGAATATCACACAGAAGCAGGCACATATGCCTATAGTAGCTGTCTCCTGCTTCTCAGTACTTATATTTATACCCTTGAGGTACTTGAATGTTTCTATCATATCCCCTCTTTCCCTCCTCTCTTCCACTGAGTACATATTGAGGTCCCTTAATTTCTCCTCATAAGTCTTGTGTTGTAAGCTCTGTACCATCTCATTCGCCCTTCTCTGGACCATTTCCAGCCTGTTAATATCCTTATGAAGGTGCGATCTCCAGAACTGCACACAGTACTCCATGTGAATCCTGACCATGGTTTCATATAATGGCATCACTACCTCCCTCCTTATGCTGGTGATATCGCTGCCTATGCACTACAGCATGTCACTGGCCCTCCCAGCTGCCTTACCACTTTGACATTTCCAGGTCATCTGAAATAAGAACCCCCCCCCCAGGTCCCTTTCCTTCTTTGTGACTGTCAGAAACTCCTCCCCCATCCTATATCTTTCCCCAGGGTTTCTGTATCCCAGGTGTATAATTTTGCACTTTTTAAATTAAATTTCAGTTGCCAGTTCTCAGACCATTATTCAAGCTTCCCCAGGTCCCTCCTCATTTTCTCTACCCCCTCTGGGGTATCCACTGTGCTACAGATCTTGGTGTAATCTGCAACCATGCAGCCCTTTTTCTTCAGCCCTTCTGCATTGTCACTAATGAAGACATTGAACAGGACTGGCCCCAGGACCAATCCCTGCATCACCCCACTGGTCACCCCCTCTCCCGAGACTGTGCCCCATTTACCACCACTCTCTGCCTCCTGTCTCTTACCCAGTTTCTAACACACTTTACCACCATTTCCCCCATGCCAAGCCTACTCAACTAGTTTATCATCCTCCTATGTGGGACGGTGTCAAAAGGTTTGCTTACATCAAGGTAAGCATTGTCCACTGCCCCACCCTGATTTGCTTACTTTGTCACCCAGTCAAAGACATCAACCAGATTTTTCTGACATGACCTCCTCACTGTGACTCCATGTTGCCTACAGTCCTGCCCTCTGATGGCTTCTAGATGCCCCACTATCCTTTCTTTAACCAATGTCTCCATGATCTTCCCCACTACTGAAGTGAGGCTGACCAGCCTATAGTTCCCCGCCTCCTCCCTACTGCTGGATTTCTATAGAGGGACCACATGTGCCCTCCTCCAATTCTCTGGTACCACCCCTATGTTGAATGACTCACAACGTGGCTGCCAGAGTTACTGCTATTTCCCTTCACAGTTCTTTTAATATCCTTGTGTGTATGCCATCTGGTCCCTTCACTTTGTCCACTGTTAATTTACTCACCCTCTGCAGGATTCTTCTGCCTGTGAATGAACTATTGTCCACCTCTTCATGCCTTTGCAACTGCTGTGGCCCTTTGCCCCTAACCCTCTTCTGTGTATACTGAACAGAAAAACATAGTGGATATCTTGGGGGGAGGGGCACATGACAGTTCTTAGGCATGGCACTTTCACTTCCAAATACCTAAACAGCACATATAAGCAATCAACATTCGGCAATGACAAATGCTTGTTAAATGGTGTTGTGACACAGTTCAAAGGTCATGAAAATGTGATTTCATTCCTTAAACACACAGAGGTAAATAACTGTTATGTTATGTTAACAAGTTATGTTTCTAATGAGAATCATTGCAGTTGGTTGGGGGGGCAGGTGGCAGTCAGCCATGTGTTGTGATAATAATAGAAAAAACAGTACTTTGACAATAGTCTGCATATTTTATTTTATCATAGAACATTTGTGCTTGCTGTCATAAAAAAGGTTTAAAGATTTTGTATATCTTCCTTAAAAAGTAAGGACAGTCATTATAAAAAACTTCATTAATGCAACAGTTAGGGTTGCTTCCACAGCAATAAAAGTGAGGAAATTTGACGTTAGAGTTTTCAACCCTAACTCCAAATCCACCTCCCCTCACACACACACAATACACAATCAAGCAGAAGACAGTACAAGGCAAAACAACCAATCAGGAACAGATACCATAAGGTAACAGAAAGAACATACAACTCTGTAAACATACCAAGAGAGGCATCCATCATCATGTTTCAGCAACTGTATCACTTCTGCTGCCGTCCCAGTGTCTTGGGGGGTACACCCACATGCTGTGCAAACATGCTGGTAGGTGTTAAGAAGGCTATGTAGAACAGTTTAGATGAAAGTTCTATAATATGGAATGGTTATGACTATTTTGTGCTATTTTGCTACACCTGCTCATAATTTAATGAGTTGAAGTATACAGACCACACTCTACTGTATTTCCACAGATGGATACATATGGTCATCTGTGGAGAGATAGGAATGCAGGGTCTAAAGCAACCAACAATGTGTCTGTAACTTACACATACTGTTCTTCTTTGTGGATGGAGGCATGGAGGTGCAGGTTGTGAAGTATCATGTGGTTCTGCTGTTAGGTCTGTACACTTTTCTACTATCTGCATGTAGGGATATGACTATACGATGAATAACTCCACACTCCAAACCTGATCTATGCAGACTGTTGTAGTATCTAGATGGAGGGACAATGTTCCCAACATTACATGTAGATACTGTTCTATTATGTCAATGCAGGGCTGAAAGTACACAGTCTTTTGGATTATGCACTCTAATCCATGCATTGACATAGTGTGTCAGAATCCACAGAACACAGTGTTTATATGTCACTGTGGGACCCTGCCCTCCCAGTCATGCATCAAGATAATGCAACACTATCCATATATCACATTGTCCATTTGTCACAGTGAAAACACAGGGCACTTTGGACAGTGCACTACCATAGCTTTATTGAAATAGTACAAAATAATCCATGTGCCATGCTGTCCATATGTTGCACTGTTCTCATTCTGACATGTAGGTAGTGTGACTTATGTATTGTGTTGTAGCATGACGAAGGAGGAATGGGACTGCAGCATATGAAGCACCCTGTACTACCACTGTAACATATGGATAGTGTGACATATAGATTGTGTTTTACTTATATCTTGATGGAGTGATGGGAGTGCAGTATCTGAACAACCATATGGTGACACTGTAACGTATGGACAGAGTGACACATAGATAGTGTTGTACTATGCTAATGCAGGGATGGGAGGGCAGGGTACATAGGAGCCTGCGGTCCCACTGTGACATATGTACAGTGTTGTTCTAGCTCAATGGAAGGATGTAAGAACAGGGTCCAACTCACCATGCAGTCTTATGATGACTTATGGGTACTGTTGTACTATCTGCATGGAGGTATATAGTTAATGCAGTGGCCATCATACATGGTTGCATAACATGTGGGTTACCCCCCCCCAAGATACTGGGATGGCAGCAGAAGTGATACAGTTGTTGAAACATGATGATGCATGCCTCTTGTGGTATGTTTACAGATTTGTATGTTCTTTCTTTTACCTTATGGTGTCTGTTTCTGATTGGTTGCATTGCCTTGTACCATCCCCTACTTGTATGTGTGTTGAGTGTGTGTATGGGGGGATTCGGAGTAAGGGTTGCAAACCCTAATGTTGAATTGGCTCACTTTTGTCACTGTGGAAGCAACCCTAACTTTTGCATTAACAAAGTTTTTGTAATGAATACATATATATATATATATATATATATATATATATATATATATATATATATATATATAATGGTAGCACAGTAGTGCTAACATAGTTATGGTTTAGGAGCCCTTTAAGGTTAAAGGGTCAAATTTTGCACCTTAATAACTTTGCCACTGTTCAATGGATTTGTCTGAAATTTTGAATGTATGATTAAGAGCCATACACCTTGGGATATGCCAGCGTTCATACTGGTTGGCTATACGGCTGTGGAGTTATTAAGCGTGATCTGCATGCACATTTACACTATTTGGTGAATTTTTTGCTCATGCTTAGAGGTCACACAGTTTGCGTGAGCAGTCCAAAAACTTCAGGGAACATGCGGCTAGGGTGCCTGGTGTGCCTTTCGAAGATTTCATGAAGAAATAGTTAACGGGTCAAAAGTTATTTAAAAAACAAGTTCCCATTATAAGTCAATGGGAAAAGTTAACAAAAAGTTTGACAGTGTTGCAAATGCACTTTTTAGTGTTGCAAATGGCCCTAGAAGTGTCGCAAATCAGCCATTTTGTTTTCAGTTGGTGATCAGAAAAATGCTTGGCATTTAAATTTGGGACCCTCTAGCAACATAACTCTTTTTGTGTTCACCTAGTCGGGCCCTGAGGATGCTAGTCATGTCTTTATTTTGGGGTGAAACATCCTAGAAATATGTGTTTCAAATTTCTGGAAAAAGTAGTGTCGCACTCATTACACTTTCGCAAATGGTTGCGAAAGCTTTCGCAAATCACGGCACTACTTTTTCAGACTATGGCCAAAATGACAGCAGTTCTTTGCCACCCTGCTGCAAAAGTACGGTTTGGTCTTTTGAGTTGAAATTTGGAAGGAACGCAGCCACTTCTCACAGATGTGCCTTTTGGTAGTTTGGTGAAAAAAGATTGCATGACTGCAAAGTTACAATACTCTGAAGATGGCATTTTTTCTCATAGACTAACATGATGGCGTACGCCGCACATTTTGGGGCTCTTATCTCAAAAACGATGCAAGAAATCATGATTTTTGTGAAATTTAAATTTTTTTCTACGTCGTGCGGTTGCTGAGATATTAGCAATAAAGTACTTCCAATGCTCATTTTAAGCTTTGATGCCCATTACAATGCATACATTCTTTGTGATTCTCTATGCACCTGGTCAGCAAAAACAGGGTATGTGCCTCCGTTACTGCTACAGTTACTGTTTCCACTTGTGTTTATGTACCCGTTTGCGTTATCTTCTCAAGGTACACCACCGTGCATTACCTTTTGCTTTCATTTGCGCTGGCATTTTCGTTACTGTTACCATTTACATTTCCACTACTGTTTCTGTTTGAGTCACCATGCACCTTGCCATTTGCGTTTCCAACAGCTCTTTCATTTGCATTTCTGTTTCTCTTTCGCTTTGTGTTTTCCTTGCTGTTACTGTTACCATTTGCATTTGCAATTGTGTTGCTGTGCCCGTGTGCATTATGGTTTGCATTTCCATATGAGATATGAGCTTATGTTTTGTTTTGCATTTCTGTTTCCTTTACTGTTATTGTTGCTGTTACCATTACCATTTCCCTTTACAATTGCGGTACTGTGCCAATGGCGCGTTTTGGTTTGCGTTTCCATATGCACTTCTGTTCCTGTTTCTATTTCTGTTTCCTTTGGCATTATTTTTCATTTTGACTTTACCATTTGCATTTACAATTGTGGTACCATGCCTGTGTGCGTTACGGTTTGCGTTTACATGTGTGCTTGCCTTCGCGTTTAAGTTTCTGTTCCCTTTC
Source organism: Neoceratodus forsteri (assembly GCA_016271365.2). NCBI lineage: Eukaryota > Metazoa > Chordata > Ceratodontiformes > Ceratodontidae > Neoceratodus > Neoceratodus forsteri. Next base: position 1,389,573,402 of record CM028130.1, on the reverse strand, counting down.
ACGTTCTTTTTGCTGTGACACTTAACATTTCCATTTAAAATACCACTGCCATCACTGTTCGCATTACCAGTTGTGTTTTTGTATGTGCTTCAATGTCCAGTTGCATCACTGTTTGCTTCGGCATCTCTTTGCACTTGCGTTTCTAGTAACATTTCCTTTACCATTTATGTTTCTGTTACCATGTGTGCCACTCTTGATGCTTCTGTTTGTGTTGCTGTTCCTGTTACTATGTCACAAGACATAATGTGGCAGGATCAGGCCCCACGCTTCCGCTGCTGCATTACTTTCACTATTTCTCATCATCATCATTCTCAAAAAGAAGGGAAATTAGAGGCAAAAAACTCCATTTAGTGCATCAGTTAGAGTTATTCCACAGCGTAAAAAGTGAGGAAATTCAGGGTTAGGGTTGAAAGCCCCCATTGGAACCCCCAGCCAACCCCCCAACTGGCATCAGGGTGCGCATTGGGGTCGTTGGTCCTAACTCTCACCCCATTCTCCTATACCTCTGCTTCTTTACACATGTGATTGAGTTAGAGTTAGGACCCGACAACCCCAACGCGGCACCCTGATCTATATATATATATATATATATATATATATATATATATATATATATATATATATATAACAAAGAACCTCTGTGTATAAGCACTGAGGTAATGGTTACCCCAAAGGGCATTTGGCCGTGAAGCCAAATTTCAAAGAAATACAAAATCACACATGCCCCCAAAATGCAAAGCATCATGGGCTGCATTTGCAAATCACCACAGAATATTATGGTGGTTTAACTTTAAGCAGAAATGCATGGTGCCAAAAGGCCTCTCACACAGTTTGCAAAGGGTGCCAACAGAGGATATAGACACATATTTCATCCTACCAGGACTCATCAGTATGCCTCATCTGTTTGACACCCCAGTGGAATGAACCAGCTACCCTAAGATGGTCTATCTGGGTTATGTTGTGGTGAACCCAGTTAAAACAAAAAAACTATTTAAAAGACAAAGAATCTCTGTGTGCAAGAACTGAGGTAATGGTTACCCCAAAGGGCATTTGGCCAGAAAGCCAAGTTTCAAAGAAATACAAAATGACACATGCCCCCACAATGCAAAGCATCATGGCCTGCATATGCACATCACCACAGAATATTATGGTTCATCTTTAGGCAGAAATGCAGAAATGCATATATATATATATATATATAGAGAGAGAGTCCATATATATATATATATATATATATATATAAATATATATATATATATAATCTGGATACATGATTGGCAGGAGTGGAATATGGCTAATATCTTCATGAGTGAACAGCGACCTCTGGATACTCATGAGTGGTGGAGCATAATGGAGCCTTTAATGATAGTATCCAGAGGTCACTTTTCCGTCATGAAGATATTAACCATATTCCACTCCTGACCATCATGTGATTGATTTATACAATAGGGCAGGAGTGTGTTTTGGGGTGCTTTATTATAGTTTTTGTTGGTGAATTTGTTTGCTTGCGGTGGTGCTATTTTCTGTATATGTGGCTTTGGACAGTAGTGCTTTGGATTTATGAATGGGTTTACGTTTAATTTAGGAATCATTTCTGATTTTTATTTCCTATTAATTTCTGGTTCTAAAGTGTTTGTTTCCATTGGTTGGAGCTTTATACTTGTGTGACTTGTGGTGGCAACATGTATTTCTGATTGGTTTATTTCTTGTGGAGGGTTGGGCTTCAGTGTAAAGCAATGTTGCAGGATGGTCTTTCCATACCCTAAGGAGAGTTTATCACTACTTGTTTGGGGTCAAAAATAAATTTTATTTATTAAATATTTGGTTGTGTGGGACAAGTTTATTAACTGGATTGTGCCTGTGTAACATAACTCCGATTAGCAGCACCGGAGATCGGCACTGGAGGTTTTCTTCAGTTTCATGGTGTCCATTTCTTCTGTGAACTGATAGCTTCAGATCTTTTGTCAAACTGCTCTAGGAACACAAACAGGTATCTGCAGCTCCATGGGCAGATGTATTTTTATTTTATAGTCAGAGTGGGTATCTGAAGATATATTCTTCACTCTCTTCGTGGGAGGACTCTTGTATTGCTGACCTGTTTAAAGGAAAAAATAAATGGTATTTATTCAGACATTGAATTGGATCAGGCTAAACACATGGAGAGATGGGCATGACTTCTGAGCATACAATACTTACCCTGCACAATATTAAATATAGTATGGATGGCAGAGATAGTTGGATTATTAAAACAGGCAGATATTCCCTCTGGCCATGTAGAGATTTTTACATTTGCAGGAGTTGAGTATATTCCAGAAGAGGTTGATGGCTGCAGTTCAGTATGACTACTTAGGATATGGGGGATGTTTTTCTGTTTTTCTTCATTAATACGAGAGTACTCGTTTAAAGACTGGACTTCATTGTGACCAGACACTTCGATAACTTCAGTTTGGGGGATGTTACTGTCCAATAATTTTTGCACCAAATCCTTCTGGATTGAATGGTTAATCAATCTCTGTCTGTTTGAATCTCAGCACTGTGTATCATGTTCTTGACTATGTTGGCAATGCTGTTTATACCAAGAGACTGTTTTTTTAAGCCAGCTAGTGGGATATGAGGCTTTTTGGGGAAGATTCACAATGAGAAAAAAGGGAGTGCTATCATGACTGGCTGAGGAAATGGTGCAGGGAGGAGATGTTCATCTGTATTGGGGACTAGGAGGAGACCTGGTCAAACAATGCACTCTTTTCACCAGACAGGCTACACCTCAGTAGGGAGGGTTTGAGGATACTCGGGGACAAATTGGTGGAATACATACCACTACATTAATTTAAACTACTGAGGGGGGCCAGTGGGCATGAAGGACCACAGACTGTGAGAGGAAGAGGTCAGTGAACATCCCCCCACAGTGATGGAAGAGGTCTGGAGGGAGGAGGTATAAGGGGCAAGAACACAGTTAGAAAGAGTGGAAGGGGTGAGGAATACATAACAAGGAGACATGGAGGGGTGCACACAGGGGATAAATGTGAACAGAAGAATAGATGAAAGAGAAAGAAGGTCAGATTCTAGGTGGAGGGTGGTGTCTCTGAATGCATAGTCTTAGAAACTAGATGGAAGACCTGCAGTCACTATTAGTGGACAGGAGGGTGGACATAGCTGCAGTAACCAATACTTGGGCAAAATCACACCATGACTTTGGACCTTGCGATCCCTGGATATAAACTATACAGGAGGGACAGGGTAGTTGGGAAGAGGGGATGGGAGGGGTGGCAGTTTATATCAGGGACACAATAACTTGAATGAGGAAGAAATCAGAGGAAGGGGAGGTGAAGGCATTATGGGTTCAGTTAAAGTCAAATAGAAGGGGAAAGGTGCGGTTGGAGGTGGTTTACAGACCTCCCAATCAGGATGAGGAGAGGGACAGGGAAATGAGCTCACAAATGTCAGAAGCTGCAGGAAAGGAGTGGTGGTAATTGTGGGGTACTTCAACCTGCCCAAGGTGGACTGGAGCATACCATCCACAACATGTGATAGGAGTCAGGTGATCCTGGAAGGACTGCAGAGTGGGTTCCTGACTCAGGGCATCATGGAACCAACAAGAGCTGAAGCAATTATTGATCTGGTGCTCACAAATGGGGAGCATGTGCAGGAAATAATGGTCAGTGAGCCACTGGATAGAAGTGACCATTGCACAGTGTGGTTCCAGTTTGACATGGGCAGGGAAAGCATCCTGACTAAGACCAAAATCTTGGATTTCAGGAGGGCGGTCTTCAGGAAAATGGGTGACATGCTAAGGAGCCATCTGGTGGGCATCAGAGCAGATATGGGGTGGAACAAAGGTGGTCCATCATTAAGGAAGGAATACTGGTTGCCACAGATGAGTGCATTAGGCTCAGGAGGAAGAACACAAGGGCCAAAGCACCCAACTGGTTCAGTTCTGTGGTTGCCCAGGCAGTAAAGAAAAAGAGTTTTGCCTATAGAAAATTCAGAAAGACCAAGAGACAGGTGGATAGGGAAAATTGCCTAAGATTGGCTAGTGAGGCAAGTAAAAAGTCAGGCAAGCAAAGGCACATAAGGAGCTGCAGATAGCTAAAGGAATTAAAAAGAGGGAGAAGGCTTTCTTTCATTATATAAGTAAGAAAAGGGACAAGAAGGAAGGGATTGTTAGGCTTAGGAAAGGGGTGGAATGGGTGGAAGATAATCAGGGTAAAGCAGAGATACTAAATGAATACTTCTGTTCCATCTTCACCACAGAGAAAGATGGACCAGTGCCTTCAGGAGGGAAAAGAGGAGGGGGGGAAGGGAGGAGAACACAGATGTAATGCTAGAGGAAGATAGAGTGAGGGAGGAGCTGCTGGCATTGAAGGTGGACAAATCACCAGGCACAGATGGAGTACACCCAAGGGTAATAAAGGAACTGGCTGAGGAGCTGGCAGGGCTACTGGAAGACCTATTTAATATTTCACTAGAGACAGGTATAGTACCGCAGGACTGGAGAACAGCACATGTAGTGCCACTACGCAAAAGTGGTCCCAAGGATGACCCAGGGAATTACAGACCAGTCAGTCTGACCTTCATTGTGGGCAAGCTCATGGAGACCATACTAAAGGAGAGGTTGGTGGAATATCTAGAGGAGCATTGTCTCCAGGATGTGAGTCAGCATGGGATCATGGTGGGGGATCATGTCAAACAAATCTGATTGACTTCTTTGACTGTGTCACTAAGACAGCAGACAAGGGCAAAACAGTAGACATCCACTATCTAGATTTCAGCAATGCCTTTGACTCTGTGCCCCCCAAAAGGTTGATTAGGAAGTTGGTGGATCTGGGGGTTGGGGAAAAGATGTCCAGATGGGTGGAAAACTGGCTGAAGGACAGAACCCAGAGGGTGGTTGTGGGGGGAGAGTTATCTGGCAGCAGACAGGTAACAAATGGAGTCCCACAGGGCTCGGTGCTAGGACCAGTGTTTTTCAATGTCTTCATCGATGACATTGGAGATGGCATTAAGGGTAAACTGTGCCTATTCACAGATGACACCAAACTCTGTGGAAGATTGGACACAGCTGAAGGGATACAGGACCTATAGAAAGATCTGGAAAAGCTAAGATGGTGGTCCAGGATCTGGCAGCTTGGCTTTAATGTCAAGAATTGCAAAGTTATGTATATTGGAGCCAAGAATCCTAGGACAGAGTACTACCTGGATGGAGTCCAAGTATCTGCGTCAGAGGGGGAGGAGGACCTGAAAGTGATGATCACTAGTGACCTGAAGCACTCCACGCAGTGCAGGAAAGCAGCAGCAAAGGCAAACAAGATGTTGGCATGCATATCTAGGGGGATCAGTAATAGGAGAGAGAAGGTTATACTCCCCTTGTACAGTTCACTGGTAAGGCCGCATCTAGAGTATGGAGTTCAGTACTGGTGCCCACACCTTAAAAAGGACATTAACCTGCTGGAGAAGGTCCAGAGGAGGGCTACAAAGATGATAGCTGGTCAGCAGGATAAGGCATATGAGGAGAGGCTGAGGGCACTGAACATGTACTCCCTGGAAGACAGGCAAGAGCTAGAGAGAGGGGACATGACTGGGATCTTCAAGTACTTGAAAGGTATAAATAAGGTTGATCAGGAAAGTCTCTTTAAGATGAGTGACAAACATAACACGAGGGGGCACAGTCTTAAGTTGGAGGTTGGGAGGTTTAGGAGGGAAATTAGGAAGCACTTCTTCATGGAGAGGGTGGTGGACACTTCAAATGCACTGCCAGCAGAGCTAAGCTCATTGAAGACAGTGGGCAGCATTAAGAGAGGCTGGACAGGCATGGGGGTAAGGGTCATGGGTAGGGAGGATGGGAAGCATGGGGGAGAAGGGCAGGGACATTAGCTTAAGCTATGGACCCTGCAATATGAACAGACTTGATAGACCAAATGGCCTTCTTCTACTGGCTTCTTCATATGTACTTATGTATGTTCATATGATTTCTTTTCTCTGACCTTTTCTTGTGGCATATTATGTAGTTTGACACAGGACATTTCCACTTTTCTGGAATTTGGTATGTCCGGGGTTTTAATATATGGGTGTCTTTTGGGTTGGTGCTGCTTCTAGTTTTGGTCTGGCATTCCTTACAAAATTCCAGTTAGTGAGTGTTTTTTTCATCAGTGTATAGTCTAATATCACCCCACTCAGTATTTTGAGTTTCCGTGTTTCCACAGATACCAAAATACATGGTCACCCTGAGCCATATTGTATTCAATAATGATTGAGGATTGTCTGGGGCAAGGAGATTTTTTTCATGCAGTTCATTTATTAAGGCATCTGTTAGCTCAGTGGACGCTTGTGGTTTATTTCCTTTACCCTGCTCCTCCTGTTTAGATAATAGTACTTGTCTGGTTCTCAGGAACTTCCCAGAAAGAGATACAGATTTGAAGTAGCTATGGTCTTTAGGAAATCTTTCAAAACTTCAGAACTTTGCAAGCAAACTTAAAGGCTTGCACTCTGAGCTGTCTTTTCTTTGACAGTTTATAAAATAATGGCACAGCAAAGGACCCAGGTCATGGGCAGGAATATTGTAAATTGGTTACATAGTCCTCAATTTCGCAGGTAAAAAGGTATGCAAATTATTTACAGGTATATCAACTTCAGTTTTGTGATGAGTGTTTTCATTCTTAATACTGTTAATGAATTGCTCTATAAAATTGGTATCTATGTTGAATTTCCTTGTGCTGATTTCTTCTATGTCCTGAGTTTCAGGAATACTGAAGTTGTCCTCTGTGGCATTTGGATCCAGTAAAGGTTCTGTATCCATCTCTAACTGAGAACAGCTGAGGAAAACCTATTCTTCTATGTTGACTGGCTTTGTAGGTTTTCGTAGATTTCATTTGTTGACTCGGGCTGTAATGATTGTATTGTCTGAAGTTAGATTTTTGTCCATGTTTGTATTTTACAATTTTTTAGCTGAATTTCTCCTTTCTGTTTTACTGGTTAATCTCTGATGTGACTGCTTCACCCTCTCTGAATTTCTGGCACAGCACTAGAAGACAGGTATCTTGCACTATGGGACTGGTGCTTCATCAGGTACATTTACTTGTCATTTTTTTGTGGGAAAGAAGTAGTGCTGACAAAAGGGGAAAAGGTACTGAGACAGTCACAGTGAAAATATCAAGTGCTGATGTAGGCACTGTATATGTAAATGTAAAGAAATGTCACAGTGCTTGCATCAGCAGAAATTTATTCAATGGGGTGAGAATACCTAATTTTATTGTTGCAAAAAACCACTTGCTCCATTGTATAAATATATATATATATATATATATATTATACCATGGGGGTGAGAGTTTTCTCAGTATGATATCCTGTGTTATTTCCACTGCAGTGAGAATAAATCCTGATGACATCAGCAGAGTGAGGATATCGACATTTATACAATAGGGGTAGACATATATTCAGTGTGATAAATGCATTTATCTGAGTCACTGTATGTATAAATAAATTTATACATACAGTGTCCATTTATACACACAGGCCCAGATATTCAGCCTGCGCCAGGCTGTGGCGCAAGCCTGGGCGCAGTGCAAATGGGCTGCACAGGGGCATTGACAGGGTGATATTCAATGGAGCTGTGCCATGGCACAGCATCACTGAATATCACACCCTGGCCACCCCGCAGTGTGCATGGCGCAGTGGCACTGCACCAGAGCAAGTGGCCAGAGTGGAGCAGGGGGATGCACTAGTGCAAGTTCCATTGCACTAGGTGTAACAACCACAATATTCAAAGGTGCACATGGAAATGGGGCAAATGGGACCATAATGCATACAAGGTGCAAATAGGGCCATTTACATGTCATTATGTCCCCATTTGCATGCAGGTGTGCCAATCCCCATTGAATTGCACCTGGCACCCTGCCAGGCTGCAGCTGTTGGGGACCGACGTCCCCTGTACAGTGTGAAAAAGTGCCCCACCACCCGATCGCAGGCATCTGTTAAAAGAAAACACGTCGTATATCTCTGGTGGTCCAGTGGACCGCTCGCAACCCGATCACAGGCATCTGTGAAAAGAAACACATCCTATATCCCTGGTGATCCAGTGGACCACTTGCAGCCCAATCACAGGCTTAAATATAAAACTTAATCATCCTCTATCCCTGGTGGTCCAGTGGACCACTTCACACCTGATCAGGGGCTTCAGTACGAAAATCAATCATCCAATATCATGGTGGTCCAGTGGACCCTTGCAGCCCGATCGCAGGCATAAGTAATGAAAAGGAGAGGTCCAATATCCCTGGTGGTCCAGCGGTGCCCCCTTCCCCACCCACTGAGCCCCACTGCCCCACTCTCCCCCAGTCAGCAGCGGGCAGCAGCACCCCACCTGCCTGCCACCCTGCCGCCCTCTGACTGACACCGTAATATAGGGCTTTACGCCAAAGGCTCCACAGTGTGAGCCAATGGGAGTGCAGCCCGTACCGTACTACAGAGTCCAGATATGTTCCTATTTTTTTTGCTCACCTGTGTGCAGTGCAGGTAGGGGTTGTGCATGCCTGGGCTCAGCACATCCCAGGCTGAATATCGGGATGTGCAGAGTATGCATGGGCACACACACCCACCTGTGCCGCATACATTACTGATGTGCTCTGGCGCATTGGGATTTGTGCCAGGCTCAATCCCCATTTGAATATCACGCTGGGGCGCATCAGTGGTTTGTGCATGCACCATGCGCAACCCTTCTGAATATCCGGGCCACAGTTACTATGTCACAAATCTCTTTAGAATTCATTTTGAATGTTCGGCCTCAGAAGCAGTACTAACAATATTCAAATGGGAATAATTTTAAAGCAAAAAAAGATAGCATTGTACTGTGAGCATGACAATTGTTCAGCATAAAATTATCTACAAAATGAGTGGCGTTTCATGTATAGAGACCTTATAGATTTTTTTACAATTAGCAGAAAAGCAGAAGAAAATTAAATTTTTTTGTTCACTTTTATGACAAACAAATGTGAATAACTTTAAAACAAAAAGTGAAAGCATGGTACTGTGAGTGCAAAAAATGTTCAGCACAAAAATATCTACAAAATAAGTGGTGTTTCATTTATGGATACTTTTTAGTTTCTTTTATAATTAGCAAAAAAGCAAAAAAAGCACAACATTATATTTTCTTTTCACTTTTTTGACCATCAAATATGAATAATTTAAAAATGAAAAAGGTAGCATGGTACTGTGAGCACAACATTTGTTCAGCAAGAAGTTTTCTACAAAATGAGTGATGTTTCATTTAATAGCAATCACTATGCTAGGTGGACATATTCTAGGAAAGTTAACCAAAACTCCTGGAAATTATAATTTTAAAAAAAGCTAAACAGTCAAAACCAAATGTTCCTGCAGTGATAGAAAGCATCCCTATTGCATAATTGAAATATACAATGGTGAGCAGTCAGATAATTGATTTATCTACACTTGTGCTGTTTGACCTCGGACACCTCACTCGTGGCTTGCGCCACTCATGAGGTTACCTGAGGTCAAACAGCACTTGTGTAGATAAATCATTTATCTGGCAGCTCACCATTGTATATCCTTTATTTATCCATACTCTGCTGATGTCACCAGAATGAGGATAAATGCACTGCAGCTTGCATTCTAAAGGAAACTGCTTCAGAAAACAGTTTCTCTTTCTCACTGAAGCTGCAACTTACTCAATTAACTTTGCAAAAGTCTCTCACCTATGTCCCAATATGTTTTTAACATTCCTAGCCCATTAGTGTGCTGATCTCTGCTTCAAAACAACCTGAATTCTAAATGAAACTCTTTTACAAAGCAGGTTCTGTTTCTCAGTGCTACCTGCAGCAGTTTGTCTTTCTCACTGAGCCTCTGACTCACTCAATTAGCTATGCAAAACATACTCACCTGTGTTTCTGACTCCCAGTCCATTCAAAACACAACACACACACACACACACACACACACACACACACACACATGCAGCACACACAGAATGAGCAGGAAACACACAGAATCAGAAAAAATGTTCTTACAGCTCTCACCCCTGTGGTATAAATTGCACACATGATGGGCAGATCATGGGATATGGAAAATATTGTCAATCCTGCAAAGTGAGTTGTGTATTTTCACTCATGCCTTAGGCACTCATGAGAATACACAGCTCACTCTGCAGGAGTAAGAATATTTTTCATATCCCACTCCCACCCATCATGTATCCCCTATATACACAACACAAATCTGTATATAAATCAGGATGTGATGTATCTGTTTATCTGAGTCACTATGTAGATAAATTTATCTACAGTCTCTACGTCACACTCCCCTGCCCCATGCTGCAGCCAGTACTTGATTAACTAACATAGACTGCCTTATACCAACTCTGCAAACCACACCCTCCTCCATTACAAATGTTTCTGCCATAGTGATTTACACATTTCCCACTTGTACAGCTGCTGTATCCTACAGTTAAAAATACAAAACCATTACTTTATTTTTATTTTACAGCTGTAAGTGCCAGCTGCTAGGCTGCCATCTCAATCACTATGAGCTCTCATAACCCTCACTCCTGGCTTAGCCACTTGTGAGGTTACTTGAAGTCACAGGCAACTGTACTAGATAAATGAGTTATCACACAGACACCCTCTGCATATCTCTTATATACTTTGTATAAATAAATTAATAGTTTCACCCTTGTTTTGGCAGAATGGAACACAAGATTGCATGTGTAGTCTGGGGAGCAAGGTGCCTTGAACTGCTAAGTTTCCTTCCAGATGGATGTGGGGATTGCAAGCTCCAGATAGTGCATTTGTAGGGAAAAAGTTTTGTTATTTGCTTTTTTTGTCATCACTTATAACTCAGAAGGTCTAGAATTTTGGTCTCAAACATCTATCCAAAAGACCCTACTGAACATGCTCTGAACTGAAATTTCAAAACCTTATTACTTGGAATGAATTAATATTTTTTTTACCAAACTAATAAAAGGCATTATTATGGGCAAGCCTTTCCTAGCATGAACATTTCAGACCAAAATCCCAAACTGTCTGGGCCATAGGTGATGACAAAAAAACAGCAAAAAAACCCAGACAGTTTTTCCAAAAAATGTACTTTCTGGATCTCAAAATCCACTGGACTGACCGGAACGAAACTTGACAAATCAGGAGACCTTGTCCCCTAGACTGTAAGTGCAAAATGTTGTGCAATTCTGTTAAATGGGGGGGGGGTATTGAGGTGCAGAGTTAGGGGTTTAACATTAAACAGCCTACTCAACCCTAACTATAATGGTGCTACTGTGCCACTATTATTTAAAAAGGGATACAGTTTAAAAAATTGAATTGTTCTGCTTCTTCTGAATGCTGGTAATTTTACACCTTACATAGGAACAGTGTAGTCTGCAACTTAAAATTCAGTCATCTTATGACCATATTTATGTTGCAAGCATTTCACTTTTCCCTCTTGTAACCCCTACTCTTCCTTGCTATCACAGGCTTCACCTGTGAAAGGGTGAGAAAATAATAACGTTCCCATGATATATAATCAATTCAGTCATCAGGATTTGGATAGTCTGCTCCCTTAAGCTATCATATTTCACATGATCCTCACCCCCATCTCCCCTAGTTCAAGACTCTTTTCCTTATCTCCTTACTTACCTACCTACCGCCAGAAAAAAATTCCCTAATGGATTAATGGCAATTAAATCAGGGCTTATTGAAAATAAACTTTATCAAGTATGCTAAAACATTAATTTCAATTACACAAATATCATTATATTTATGATATACTGTATATATATATATATATATATATATAGATATATATATAGATATATAAAATATGGGATATGCGGGGTTGACTATGAAATAACTCATTTATCTGCTACAGTTGCTAGTGACCTCAAGTAACTTCATGAATGGTGAAGCCACAAGTGATGGTTACGAGAGGTCACTGGCCACTGTATCACATAAATGAGTTATCACACAGTCAATCCCTGAATATTCCATTTATGCAACAGGCTTTTTTGGGGGGGTTATATCCATTTTTATGAAAACTGAGATATTGGCCATTAGCTCAGATTGTGTGGACTTTGTGCTGAATTTGCTCGATTTGCACAATGTAATAGATAGGACTTTGCGCTAATTTGTGTGCTGTCACTGTGTGTATAAATAAATTCATACACACTCTGACTCAGATAAATGGATTTATCACACAGTTTATCTCTACACACCTGTTGCGTATATATACATATATACATATATATATATATATATATATATATATATATATATATATATATATATATATATATATATATACACACACACAGACACACACATACATATTCATGGCAAAAAACTTCATTTAATGCATCACTTAGGGTTAAAGTGACAAAAGTGAGGAAATGAAATGTTAGGGATGAGCACCTAACCACCCCCCCATATAACCTACACACCCATCTTCCGCAGACTGACAGATGCCAGGGTGTGCCATGGGGTCATCAGGCCCAACTCTCACCCTGTTCCATGTGTAAGCAGGTTGACATGCTACAGTAAAAGAGAATGGGGTGATAGGCCTCAGCACCCCATGGCACACCCTGGCATCTGTCAGTCTATGGAGGATGGGCATTTTTAGGAATTTTGTCACCATATTTTCAAAATGTTCTTTTGTGGACCCCACCTCAGGAACACTGGCACTGTCATTTTGTCAATTGGTCATGAAAGGTGATTTTGTGCAGTGTACATGCCATTCTGCACCACAGGAGTGAAAACGCATTTGGGGCAGGATGTGAAAAAGGACAGCTGTACTGTTCATGAGGTGGTGTGAAAAAATGGCAATGTTGACAATTTGGAATGAAAATATTAAAAATTGCCGAAGTTACGAGTGTGCGTTGAAGAATTTCAATGATTGCATGTAACCCTGGCAATTTTTGGTATTTTGGACCAAATTTTCAACATGGCTATCTGGAACCCCTCCTAATGAACACTGGCAGTGGTGCTTCATTAATTGGTCCCAAAAAATGATTTGGGCAGTGATTGTGAAATCACCTTTCAGGGCCGAGTAATGAAATGACAATGCTAGTGTTCATGAAGTGGGGTCCCAAAAAGCCCTTGTTGAAAATTTGGTGCAAATATACATAGAAATGGTGTAGATATCAACATATGTTCAAAATGCCATTGACAGCCATTATACAGCACTTACCTCAATTCTTCAGTTTGCGGTTCTGCTTTTAAGAGAGCAGAAGTGTCCCGGTCCACAGAAGATGACAGCCACTGACCTCCAATGGCAAGTATTGGGAAATGGGGGTGGGATGGGGTGGTGGGTTGCTCAATAGGAGGGTAGGGATGGGCGAGAGTGGATAGGGAGGTGACAAGGGGCCATCTTCTTTTTTACAGGATTTTTTAAAACATAAAAAGATGTTGGGTACTGTTTTATTTTTTCAGATATAATATTAATAAATAAACATTTTGGGGCACTGGAGGTGAGCTCCCCATTGTTCCACAGTACTGCTGGTGGTGGGAGGATATGATGTAACTGGGAACAATGTGAGTGGGCTCTCCAGTGTCCCACAGTGGCGGGGGGATCATCTAGTGCTGACACAGGGATTGGGCATCCCAATGTCAGTAGTAAAACATATTTTTACAGCAATATTTCTATTTTCAGCTTATGAAGTAGGATCTTACTTTATATCTCATCATACAAAGTAAGATCCTACTTTGTATTACTTGAGTATGAAAGAAGAGTTTCACCATTAAATAAAAGCCAATTTTAAGGCCATTTTTCAAGCAATAAAGTGCAAAATGCACCCAAGGGGTCCCAATCAGCAAGCTACATGTGTTGGTTCCTCCCCGGGTCATCATTTTGGGGGTTTCCAAATTTGAATATTTCGGGCAAACTGAAAACAAGATGGCGGCCATATGAAGGAGGAATTTTCTCATTCAAAGCAGGATTCCTCTTTTGTTTCATACAGCTATATTTTAGTGCTTACTGAGTATGCTCAGAAATTATTTTTTCAATTTTTTAAATTGCAATAATCAACCATCTTTATTTGTAAAAAAAGTGCTATTCACACTCTTCATAGCATTTGTACAGTTAAATACAATAAATACAATACTTAAAAGCATACAAATACAAAACAGAACTTAAAATGGCTTATTATTTTTCACCACATTAGCAAAATCCACATCTGTGAGGTAGTCCCTTTCTGCCCTGAAAATTAAAGACCAAAAAAACCAAATCATCTGGGCAGAAAGCAAGTGCAAAAGAAAGATCCCAGCAAAGTCAGTGAGTGAAAGCATGTTTTTTTACCACCTGTCTGTAACTCGGAAACCATACATCCAACCAGAATCTAAATTGCAACATCAGGAGCACTACCCCACAGGATGGTGCATACTACATTTTGTGCAAATCAATTGAACAGTTACAAAGTTATTAAAGTGCAACATTTTGAGCTTAACTTTGAAGTGCCTGCTCAACCCTAACTATAGACAGATGAAGCAGACTGACCATCAGATCTTGCAACTGGAATCATAAAAGTGGGTCCACTGGAAGAGTGCACTGAGTAGGGACACATATAGGAAAGGAAGGAATAAAGGATAGATACAAAGGGAATATGGGGGACCAGAATTTAGCAAGAAAGAACATACTGTACAGTGTGAGAAATTATGAGAATCGTGGGACTTAGGGAGAGAAGAGATTGGTAAAGGAAACAATGTGAGTTAAAGTGGGTGAATTCAATACACAATGTCATAAGGAATAAAAAACGTGGTCCAGTCTGACAATGGTGGATTGATTGGCAGCACTATAAAATACATAGTTATTACAAGATCATCTTCATACAAATCTAGTGACAGACAGGGACTGGAAGGCAGGACAAAGAACATGGTTCCTATTCAGCAGTTTCCTTCTCATGTCCAACATTATTTATTTATTTATTTGGAAAATGTTTCACCAGGAAAGACAACATGAGCTGTAAACAGCTCATTTCCAAAAGTATCTTGTGTGTGTGTGGGTGGGGGGGGGTTCATGAAATGGGAGAACAGGCAAACACATAGCAATAACAGAGCAATACAAGTACAATTACTAAAACAAAACAGTGTAGTATAATTACAGAACAGAAATAACCCAGACCAACTGGCTAGGGTAAACAAAACCATGTTTGGATATAATGTACATTGCAACAACCCAAGAGCAGGGGATCCAATAGGGTAAAGATTTGAGGATGGATAACATATTTGAAGTGCTTGAAGTAGTAGACTGAGCACATGATTCAAAGTGTTATTGTATACCCAAGGGAGGGCAGTTATAAGACAAGTGGGAAAGTGGACAGGCGAAGGTGGGGAATGGAAGAGGGAGAGGGAGAGAGAGGGACAGCCAAGATCTAACCCCTTCTGGATGCTGAGAACCCTGCATGGGGGACAGGACCAGACAGAAAGGGAAGGGAGAAAAAGGGAGCAAGGAGGTAGAGAAGAGAGAGATGGAGGAACAGGAGGGTAGAAGAGGGATAAGGAAGTAAGGAGGTGGGTGTGCAATGGATTTGAAAGTGGGGGAAGGGAGCGGGGTAAAAAGAGAGAGAGAAAATCTATATCCCTTCATAATGCAGAGAACCCTGCAAGCGGTCTGGATTAGAAAGTGTTTGGGGGGGAGGAAGAGGGGTAGAAGAGAGGGAGCCAGGATCTATACCCCCTTCAGGGTGACAGAGAACCCTACAAGGGGGACAGAACCAGACAAAAAATTAGGCACTTGATTGGTGAGCTAATAGCATTAGCCTCATGGCATCCATGGTAAAACTGTCAAGTGATACATGCTGTCCAAGTTTGATATAATTTGCCATGGCCATATACTGTTAGAAAACATGGTTTATGTGTTCACTGGTTCAGATCCACAGTGAATGGAGGAGGATGAGTGTATTACACAAACTATACTGGGTATGTGGCAGCACATAGTTGAAATAAAAATGTGTTTTCCACTACTTTTACTCCAAATCATCTTTTCTCTCTTATCCCCGTCTTATCAACACTAGGCCCGTCCATCCCCTTATTCTTCCTTTCCCAACCTCAGCTAGGACCTCACTACCCTGGGTTGAGACATCCTACAATGCCCCGTACTTTATAGCATTCAATCCTGGGGCTCACACATACTCCTTTTCTCCATCCACCTTCTCTACATCCTGTTTTACCAACTCCTTTCTGTGCACCATGCCATCCTAGCCTTTCTCTCCCTACCTCCCTCCCTCCCTTCCCCCCCTACCTTCACCTCTACCTGGTGTATATTTTTAATTTTTTTCTTCCATTACTTCCACCTGCAACCTTAGATAACCTGCTTTATCTTCCTATAGACACTTCTATGTATGTAAATACCGTGTAATCTGTACAATATCTATATCAATTCTATGTAAATATGAACTTCTTTTTCTTCCTCTCTGTAAAGATTATTATCTGTATTGCCTTGTAAATACCTGTGTTGACCTGCATATACAATTGTTCATGCTCCACCCAGGTCGATCTTGCAAATGAGCTTCTGCTCAACGATGAACGCCTGGTTAAATAAAGACTTGATTGATTGATTGATTGAATACCAATACTGAATAATGAATACCTAGAATTTATATGTCAAGTACACATAACTGCCAAATATTTCTAGATTGTACTAACATAGCTTTATTTCATACTGCAGAAGTAAAAATTCCAGTTAAACTAAGATCCGAATCCCTGTATTCTCAAAACCCTTTTAATGGATCTCAAATCTTACACTGATAGGTGATGTTGGCTGCAACTATCCCTGGGGTATAATTGGGATATGCAAGTACTTTCAGATACTGTAAATACTCAGCAAGTATTTGCTCATAGGGCCAAAACATATTCATTAGTAGCCTCTAAAGCCTGCAAAAAACAAGAAGATATACAGTATGATTAATAAGAATGAACTGAATATTACTTTTCCAAGTATATATATATATGTAATATCTATATATATATATATATATATATAACACAAAATCTAAAAATTAAGAAAAAAAATTAAAAAAAACATAAAATATGCATTAACATGTTTAAAAGAGCCCAATAGCAACATTGACATGTTTTAAACATGCTGAAAAATGTTACAATTTTGACATTTCTGTAAAAGTGTTTTAAATACATTGGCATTTGAAACCCTTTGACCATACACTACCTAAAATATGCAGATTTGGTGGACAATATACCTACAACTGCGGGTAGAGGGTGACAGTGACAGTGAAAAAGCAGGGATACTGAATGAATATTTCTGCTCAGTATTCACAAAGGGAGAGGAGGGGGAGTTACCTAAACCAAACAAGAGAAACACTCTGAAGATGGGGGTCGATACCAGTCCATTTACAGAAGAAAGGGTTCTGAAAGAACTAATAAAATTGAAGGTGGACAAAGCAATGGGGCCTGATGGGATTCACCCAAGAATTCTAAAAGAACTAAGGGTAGAACTAGTGACAACGCTGACTACTCTCTTTAACAAATCATGGGAGGATGGGGTGGTACCCGAGGACTGGAGGAGGGCAGATGTGATTCCTCTTCACAAAAGTGGGAGCAGAACAGAGGCAGGAAACTACAGACCAGTTAGTTTGACCTCAGTGGTAGGGAAAATGATGGAATCACTTCTGAAGGAAAGAATTGTTGAGTACCTAGAGACCAGTGGGGCACAGGACCCAAGGCAGCATGGATTCATGATGGGAAGGTTGTGTCAGACAGATCTAATAGATTTCTTTGACTGGGTGACCAAAGTAGTAGACCAGGGAGGGGCTGTGGACATGGCCTTCCTAGATTTTAGCAAGGCATTTGATACAGTCCCACACAAAAGATTAATACACAAGATAGCCAGCCTTGGAGTGGGTTGCAAGGTGGTAGCCTGGATAAAAAACTGGCTAGACAACAGGACGCAAAGGGTAGTAGTAAATGGAGTACACAGTGAAGAAAGGAGGGTTACTAGCGGGGTACCGCAGGGTTCAGTACTGGGACCGGTCCTTTTTAATGTCATTATAAGTGACATTGCAGAGGAACTGAAAGGAAAAGTATGTCTCTTTGCAGATGACACAAAGATCTGCAACAGGGTTGATACACAAGATGGAGTGGAAAGGATGAGAAGGGACTTGGCAAGGTTGGAGGAATGGTCAAATGTATGGCAGCTCAGATTCAATGCAAAGAAGTGCAAGGTAATGCACATGGGAAACAAAAACCATGGGGAAGCGTACACAATGGGGGGTGAGATACTGACAACAGTAAACATAGAAAGGGACCTGGGGGTAATTATATCAGATCACCTAAAGGTGGGCAAGCAATGTGAGAAGGCAGTAAGGAAGGCTGGGGGGATACTGGGATGTAGTAACAGGCATCAATAGTAGAAAACAGGAAGTTGTTATCCCTCTGTATAGACAGTTGGTGAGACCCCATCTGAGTACTGTGTGCAGTTCTGGAGACCCCATCTCCACAAAGACATAGACAGAGTGGAGGCTGTCCAGAGGAGGGCACCAAAATGGTGCAGGGTCTGCACCAGAAGACATACTAAGAAAGACTAAAGAAACTTAATATGTATACCCTTGAGGAAAGAAGGAGAGGGGACATGATAGAAACTTTCAGGCACCTCAAGGGAATTAACAAAGTCCAAGAGGGTAGCATCTTCCAGAAAAGAGTTGTGCAAGAACAAGGGGCACAATTTGAAGATAGAGGGGGACGGCTCAGAGGTAATGTGAGGAAGCATTTTTTCACTGAGAGGGTTGTGGATGCATGGAACAGCCTCCCTGAGGAGGTCATGGAGTCAAGAACAGTGGGGGACTTCAAGAATGCATGGGACAGGCATAAGGCAGTCCTGGTGGGGGGTAGGAGGAAGTAAACTGTTGGTTAACTAGGATCTGCAGCTTATCTGTTAGGTAGGAAAATGGGCAGACTAGGTGGGCCAAGCGGTCCTTATCTGCCATCAAATTATATGTTTCTATGTAACTGTGCCTGGTAGAAGTATTAGCAGTTTAAATCTTTGACAGGGATGCATTGCAACAAGTTATCAATGTACAGAGTGAGCTCCTAGTATTTAAAGTTTTACGGACATTTTACTCCAGGATTAAAGATGTTGGTAAATTGTTTAAAATACATTATGTAAAACATTTCAGCAGGGACATCCACATACTCTGTCCTGGAAATGGTACAAATTCAGTGTAGGAACCTACCATATAAAATGTAGAATCAAGCACACATGATTGACAGGGATCTGTTGACATCTTTTCTTATTTTATGTTGTATTTTTACATTTTAATCAGTCAGTTTTAGGCCTTTAAGGTGTACATATTACACAGGAGCAGCCCTCCCTCATTTTTCTCCTGAAACTGAATCAGAATTTAAATTTCTCTCCAGTAACCAAGTTCACCTGGGTTCCCCCAATTTCCACCACTAAGCACACTATACATTATTTAAAATGTATCAACATGGGAGTGGAGCCTACATCCATTAGGAGTGGATGATCTTCTTTGGAGTTCTGAGTTGTAATTTTGTTAGCAATCAAAAACATTCTTTATAGGTGTCTAGTTTCTCACTTTTATTGTAGAGTGGCATACATGCTGGCTTCTTCTGTCTGGAGAGCCAGTTTACAGTAGTTCATTTTGTGGAGTATGAGCCATCCTAAAACTTCAGCATTGGTTGATGTAGGGGAAAAAGAAAGGCAGAGTAGGTTGGGAATGAGTGATGGCACAGAACAAAATCTTTCAACTTCAGTCACTTTGGCAGGTGAGATTACTTTGCACATGGTTCAATGTGATTCAGACACTGGATAAATGAATGGACTTCCTGGAAAAGAAGGTTGACTCACTCAAAATTAGAGTCACAGTCATCAAAACAAAGATGAAGGTGACTGAAAGCATGGCATAGGAATCTTTGAGAACAAGCTGTTAAGACGTGAACACCATTATAGCATTTCAGGAGCCATAGCTGTTCTGCTCATTTCCATGCCTGTGAACATTGATGAGGAAGCCCTCTAGCTCAGGAAACCACTTTATTATCAGAACTGTTGCATCTGAGGGAACTGGCTCAGACTGTAAGAGCTTATTGGACTCCCCCCATAAGTGATAGGAAGCTGACCCAGAACCAAGAACCCTGAATTCAGTGATTTCACATTCAGTGTCATGAGACTGTTTGCTGTCAATGGAGCGGATGGCTGACAGACTTTAGCTGGCACTGGAGGAGGATCCACATATGTTCTCCAGCCTAGGTTTTGTTACATGCCAGTGCAGAAAAGCATCTGATGCAGTAGAGTCTGGACTTCAGGAACTGATGCCTTCAATGCTGGCTTAAGGCAGCAAACAAAACAGCATAAGATGAATAAGTAAATGTCTTCTTAGCAGTTTTACAACCACAGATTTATGCCATTCTATGGAATCTAACAGCCCCAGCTGACATCCTATCACTGACACATGCACAAGTCACTGAGGCACTTGCACAACATTCCAAACCCAAGCCCTTTCTCATTGCTGAATGGTACACCTTCTATCATCGCAACCAGGATGAAGTGGAACCTATTGCTAACTACATCCTTGCATTAAAGCATCTAGCACACACTTGTGAGTTTGGCCAGTCTCTGGATGATGCTCTCCCGGATCGCTTTGTCTGCGGTTAGAGAGGGGAAGCTTACTGAAAAAGGCTTTTGCAAGAAAAAAAACCTAGACTACAAGACAGCTGGCAAATTTGCAGTCACTACGGAGCTCATTCAGAAAGGCTTCCAAGCACTGGCAGGACTTTCTTAACCCCAAAGAAGTAGAGTTCACAAGGTTACCCATACTCTAGAACAAAAGGGATATTCCACACCATGCAGTGGTCCATCTTCCATTTGTCAGCAACCCCAAACATTTAAGAAGCCACCACCACAGGGTACTTCCACAAAGTCAAATCCATGTTACTGATGTGGAGGTAACCACCATCAAAGCACATGTAGATTTCAACAAGAGACATGCTGCAGCTGGGGAAAAGTGGGTCACATACAAAAGGTATGAAAAAGTACATCATGGACTGCTACTGCACATTATGTCACAGATAGCTCTGCAGTCACTGAAACCGAAGTTGAGGCATTGTACCTGTTTAAGGTTTATGCAACACAGGAAAACGGAAAGGAAATTTACCTCCTGCTTGAGCTAGCCGGAAACCAAGTGAGCATGCCGCAAGACACTGGAACATCAGTATCTCTTGTGCCAGAGAATATCTATGCAGAGAAACTTCAGCAGTGCCAGTTGCAACCCTCATATATTCAGCTCTCATCTTACATGAGAAAGCAAATCCCTGTGCTAGAGGAAATTCAAGTGCCAGTCACGTACGAGGGAGGAACGTGTACCTTGCCTCTAGTGGTGGCACAAGGAGAAAGACCTGCATTACTAGGCAGAGACTGGCTCTCACAGATCAAATTGAACTAGGAAAATATCATCAGCTTAAATATTGTGACCAAAGCAATGCAAGATGTGCTAAAGGAAGTACTGGACAAACGTGGTCCTATTTTCTAGAACAGTTACGGCATGATCGAAGATTTCAAGGCAAAGATCCGAGGGCAACCGGGTGCTTCTCTAATTTTCCGCAAGCCTTGACCAGTACCTTATGCTTTAAGGGAAGCAGTAAAGAAGGAACTGGACTGTCTTGAAAGCCATGGTATCATCTCACTAGTAAAGAGGAGCGACTGGGCGGCCCCTATCATTGTGGTACCGAAATGAAACAAAACAGTGAGGTTGTGTGGTGACTACAAGGTTTCAGTGAACTGCTGTATACAGTAAGATCCATACCCATTACCCAATGCAGAGGACTTGTTTTCCCACACTCTCAGGGGGCAAGTTCTTTAGCAAGTTGGACTTATCTTTTGCAAACCAGAAGTTGGAACTGGAACCAGAGTCGGAACTGTATCTATCCATCAATACCCACAAGGGACTTTACCGGTATCATAGCTTGGCCTATGGACTTTCCACAGTACCAGCAATTTTCCAGAGCACAATGGACCAGATACTACATGGACTGGACCATGTAGCATGCTTTAATGATGATATCTAGACACCCGCACCCACAGTAGAAGAGCAACTGACAGCCCTGGACCAAGTTCTGTCCTGACTGCAGTAGTGTGGACTGAGAGTGAAACTTGCAAAATGTCAATTTTCTGCAAAATTCTGTTGAGTACCTAGGTCACTGGATCAACACCTATGGCCTATGCCAAACAAACAGCAAGTTGGGTGCTATAGTCAAGGTACCTGCACCAAGAAGTGTAACATAGTTAAGATGATTCTTAGGCCTCTTGAACTACTATGGATGGTTCCTAGCCCATCAGTCTACTTGCTGCAAACATTTCATGACTTACTAGAGAAAGAAACTCAATGGAATTGGTCACCACAGTCTGAGGAGGCATTCCAGGCTTGCAAGAAATGCCTTCAAAGCAGCAATTAGTAAGAATACTATGACCCAGCCAAACCTGTGTGACTGGCATATGATGTGTCACCACATGGAGTGGGAGCTGTGATCTGTTACCTTCTGGAGAGGAACACCTGATTGCTTTTGCTTCCTGGACCTTGTTCCCAAGCCAAAGAAACAATGCTCAAATCAAGAAAGAAGCCTTGAGCATCATGTTTGGTGTCAAGAAGTCCCATAAGTACTTGTACAGATGGAAATTAACTTTGCTAACTGATCAAAAGCTTCTACTGGCAATTCTGGGACCAAAGGCTGCAGTACCAACTCTTGCAGCACTCTGTATGCAGAGATGGTCCCTGACTGTGTTGTCATATGACTATGACATCAAATAAAGACATTCTCAAGATCACACAAATGCAGATGCATTATTGAGACTGTCATGCAAGGATGCTATAGTGAAGAAAGATGATGAAAGAGTATTCCATCTTTCACATCTCGAGGACTTACCCATTGCTTCACAGAATGTCTCAGTAGAAACATGGCAAGACCTTGTCCTCTCTAAACTCCTAGACTTCACCCTAAATGGTTGGCCTAATTTCATGAGAGACCCAACTCTCTGACCTTTCCTAGACAAGAAGGACCAGTTGTCCACAGAGCAAGGCTAAGTTTTGTGGGGAGCTAAAGTTGTGATACCTCCAAAGTTCCAGAAGAGGTTACTTTCTGACTTACATGACAGTCTTCCTGGAATCTCTCACATGAAGGCATTGGCCAGAGGATACCTTTGGTGGCCAGGAGTTGATCAAGATAGCCAACATCTTGTCAACCAATGTGCACCATGTGTGGCTGTCTGCAACCAACCTACTACCATACCCCTGCATCCTTGGTTCTGAGCTACAAGACCATGGGACTGCATCTGTGTCGACAATCTGAGGTGGACAAACAGTGTCTTTTGGTAGTAACTGACTATCACTCCAAATGGCTGGAAGTGTTGCCCACACAAGTCACAACTACTTAAAAGACCATAGACCTTTTGAAACAACTTTTTGCCTCTTATGGCCTACCACAGGAGTTAGTGTTGGACAATGGTCTCCAATTTTCTTCCCATGACCTCAAACTGTTCTTAAAGCAGAAGAGTGTCCAACATATTTTGACTCCACCTTACCATCCAGCATCAAATGACACAGCAAAAAAGAGCTGTACAGACATTCAAAAAAGCTTGGAATAAACTACATATGCAGCAAGTACGTACTGCTCAAAGGTTGTCTAGCTTTCTGTTTACTTACAGAAACACTCCCTACACAGTCACTGAGTGAAAACCTGATGAACTGATTCTAAAATGTCAACCTGGTACCCATTTGTCATTGCTCACGCTGTGCTTGGCTGATACCATTGCAAAACATCAACTACAACAGAAAACAGGTCATGACAAGTCAGCCAAGCCAGTATGAATTGTTCATCCTTGGAAGAGTGTGATGGTTTGAGATTGTAGACATCCCAAGATTTCTTGGATTCCTGGGGTGATGATTGAGACACATGGCCCTTTGACTTATATAGTTTGTGTGGAACATTGACTTGTTCATGTACATGAGGATCTCCTGCTGCATTCTGAGGTTCAAGCAAATGTGGCAGAAGACATCACGCCAGCTGAGAACAGTGACATAGAAGACTTTGCTCCTGCCCATGAAGTTCCAACAGAGCCGGTGCCAAATAATTATGAAAGACCTGTTCCACCAGCAGTAGGTTATTGCAACCTGATTATATCCCCTGAGGCACAGAAGACCACCACAAAGACTTAACCTTTGAGTCATGAACTGAATTCTTGCCTGTATAATTATGTAGTTAGTGACAAGTTCTAATGAGGGTTGAAATAATCCCCTGAACTTGTTTTTGGGTAGCAAACCATCTACTTCAGCCTGGAAGTTAGGAAATGTTACTGTTGAAGCATTTTAGACTAATTTCTTTCTAAGGGGGAGGAATGTAGTATATACATGGAGGTACCCTTACATTCTGCCGAGGCTCACGGTACTGACACTGACCTGCCCAGGCAATATTGTCCAACAGGTTCAGTATCCAGACAGTGATCAGCCCAACAATGAGGAAATCCAATGGATTTTACAGGGGTAGGGTAGCGGATGCAATGGCTTGCTACCCTACTACTGTATATGGCAGTCCAAAAGTGGAGGAACTGGAACGCTGGCTGAGCTTCCCCGGTGGTGTTGAGGGGTAAGACACTGGCAGCTCAGCCAGCAAGTTCTGGGAGGCATGGGTTCTATCTTGCCTTGAGTCATGCAACATTTTACACTGTTGCACTCCCTCACTGTTTTTTTCTAACTCTGAGGTCCGCTCCCCCTCAGAGTTAGATATTTTAGTTACAGGTGGTGTGGGGGGCAGAGCCCCCAACATGGGGGGTTTGGGGGTGATGTCTCCAACTTTGCTGAGTGTAATTTACAATCAGTTGCCTGAAATAGTATTTTTGAGCATCTGATTGTTTTGGCATGATGCATTTCAGGCCAGTGGGGTCAGTATCCCAAGACTCAGGAAACTGAGTTTAGGGATATCATAGTATATCCTACATGGATATGCATGATAATATAAACATAGATATACATGGTAGGAAGTAGACAGAAATCCATTAGGGCTATAGTTTATGCATATGGATTATTGTAGTCCTATATATGTAAGTTCCTGTCATGCACAGCAGGCTTTTCTTTGTGAATGTCCAGTGATGCAAGATCACTATCTCAAAGAAGAATAAAGATTGCCACTGAACTGACACATTGTGTATAAGCAGGTAGAAAGCAGGCAGAGCATAACAGCTCAAGTAAAACAAAACATAAGTACATTTTTCTTGACAGAATAGGCAATTTACAAGTACAATGCAGGTTATCACATTCAGGAACATACATCAGTCAATCAATCAATCAATCAAATCTTTATTTTACCAGGTAAAACATCATTGAGCAAAATGTATTTACAAGGTGAACCTGGAAGGGTCAAGGTAATCATAGAGGAAGAACAAAATAGTCAAGCAGGAGCAAACATAATTACATATGAGCATATACATGTTTACATATGAGCATATTTACATGTGAACAGAATGGGATACAATGAATCACTGAGTGTATAAAACTTAGGGTACTTTAGAGTTACACTAGTACAGGAAATTTCAGTGCAACATACCAATGACACTATATATATATATATATATATATATATATATATGTGTGTATATATATATATATATATATATTCACATATATATATATATATATATATATATATAGGTACCAATATGCTACTTGAGAGACAAAGTGTGACAATCAGGTTCCAAAATTTATTTGGACCAATTGTTATAAACATATCATATTTACATTGGGTGCATGTGGTAGTATTTCAGTCCCCAATATAAACATAGTTTGTAGTTCAGAGGTGCTAAAAGTTCCCACAAGGGCAGCATAATGTGAGTAACATCGTGTCCTTGACAGCAAATTTGTCATATTATCAAACATATATTTTTTGATATTACTATATCTATGGTATCTATTTAGGTAGCATAATGTCTAACTTTTCAGTTTTTTATCATAAATTTAACTTGTTGGTAATTATGCCACAATGTGTTTTCTGATCGCAGTATGCCCAAATCTGGACATGTTTAAGTTTGGCTACCACATTCATGTTCTTGATTTTCTAGCCCATTTTTTTTTTTGCACAACTGTATTACCCTCATAGGAAAAGACAGAAATCACTGAATTTTCAGAAAGTCAAATATACTTTATTTACAAGGGTTTTTTCCACAGGATGTCATGTGAGTAACTCAGATTCCACAGGACATCACGCGAGTAACACAGACACGACACAAGAAGTCACAGGAGTAACATGGACACCAGAACAGTAGTATCAGTATCACACCAAGTGTCTCATTAAGTCATACCAAAAGATATTGCTAACGTTCAATCAGAAAATGATTTTTATACTATGGATATTTGGTATAACATTTTTTGAACATTTTGAAGATTGTACTGTAGTCACAACATAATATTAACTTAAGATATTCACAAATGTTTTATGTTACAGTGTAGTATGGATTGAATTTTACCTGGTCTGTCTATTACATATACCAGGGGGTCCAAAGCCTACAATAAGAGAGAGGGAAACCAACTATATCTTTATGAGATGAATGGGGGTGTTTGGGATTAGTGCATGCCCTTGCTGCTTGTGATATTCAAGGCTGAAGACAAAACACTGAAAGTGTATTAGTGACTTATAACATGGGGTAGATCAAGGCAGGTGAGTTGTAAACAACCATCAGGTGACCACTGCTTACTCTACAATATGACAGCTAGTGGTGAACCATCCCTCTGAGAGATCAGCCTATGTTTCTGGTTTGATCTTGTTATAGTGCAAAATTACAGTCTGTGGAGTAGCCATTACTATCCCTGCTTAGTGAGTGAGAGCTGAGCCCTGCCATGTAATCCCAGGCAGTGCAGCAACAGGAGCTGTAGTGTTCAAAGTTTGTAGTCTTGCTTCTTAACCAAGCTTGTTCCCAGAGTAAAGTGTGTGGTCCCCATAGCCATTTTTCTGTCGCACAGCCATACTAACAGGTAAATCCCATAGTTGTGGCAGAAAGTCAGATAGAACAGTGTGAAGAGAGGGAGACCCCCCCCAACGATGTCATGATCTGAAAGTTAGCTTTATGCTGGTGGACAAAGAAACAGTTCCACCAAAACCTGCAGGCTCTGAGTCCCATTAGTTGCCATTTCTTAATTGGTAGAATACAGTCTGGTAGACTGTGTGACTGCACTGCTGGGGAAAATGTTTACTTGCTTGCCATGCATTAATGTAACCACAGACAGAGAGACACAGCAGCTAAGCCAGTAGAAGTACAGACACTGTGTCTGTACCACAAGAGGCAACTCCATATTATGCACTTCAGAGCTACTGTGCTGTCTCAGAAGGCATATCATGCACAACAAATGTCAGAGAAAGCATAGCAACACGTTTCTTCTGACATTTGTATGTGCATGACAGCCATTTTGTTGGGACTATTTTTTAGGCAGCAGAATACAATAATTTGTTTGTTCTTTGTAAAAGGAGAAACACATGTATGTTGCTTTCTCCTTGTTTTGTAGTGCATCCTCTGTTATAAGTGTAATAGCCCACTCCAGGGTGTGCGGTTATTGGGGATTAATAAACACACTCGGTGTTGTGAGGACACTCAGCTAGCAGCCTCGTGCTTCACAATGCACTCGGGGTATTGATTAATCCCTAATAACTGCACACCCTGGAGTGGGTTACTTCCTACTAATAGAACTATGCCCTTGAGTGGGTTGCTTCAATTTTAAAATGAGTTTTAAGAAATGAAAATGAAATTAAAAACTGACTTCAGGGGCCAGATCTTCAAAAAGCTTGTCCATGTGCAAAGCCTAGTTTTTCTGCACAACCCCAGATTTGTGCAGATGTCCATATGCCAAAGCCCTGTTTGGGCAAACAAGGTTTGTGTCCAGGAGATTTTCTGAGGTTGGCACAATACAAATGGAAAGTCATGGACCTGAAATCTGGTGAAGTCCTGTAATCACAGAGTGCAAGGTAATTTTGCATGGTCCCCTGTATGGTGCAGATATACACAATTATCCCTGTTACTAATGATGCCATCCCCCAGATCACAGCCACAACTGAAGACACAGTCCCTTCCTGTTGTCAAATGGACCCTCCATGGTACGTCACTCACTGTGTCCACAGCATGGTCCTGCAGGTACATATGGCAACCAGTGCATTTTGGGAGAGGGTGCACTTTTAGGCTTCTTCAGCTATTGTAGTGAATGTCAGTAGTTGTTTGATATGACATGCTAGGCCCTCAGCCTATCACGCAGCACATGGCACACCAAACAATTACTGTGATTCACTGCAACAGCAAAGTAAGCCTCAAAGTGCACACCAAAACCTGAATGAAAAAAAAAAAATACAGAACAAAGGGTAACACTTTAACAGTCACCGACAGCAATCATCCCAGTAAGGAAAAAACAGTATTTTTCTTCACTTGTACTGCAATGGAAGCCATTGAAGGCATACCATGTAACACATAGCCCAGTTACTAAGATACGCTGCAACAGCAGCCAAATGAGCCTAAAACTGCACAAAAACAATGAACAGGGTGGATGTTTTTGGTGACTGCAACCCGCTAACCATCAATTACAGTCATTTTACATCCATTTTTGGTGTTTGTGCCCTTTTAGGCTTGTTTTACTGTTGCAGTGAATCTCAGTAATTGTTTAATGTGCCATGCCAGACTCTTGGACTAACATGCAGCACATGGCACACCTAATGATCACAAAACATATTGCTGAAATGTAAATGGTTCTGTGCTGGCGTCTGGGTGCTCAGTGTTGAGTCGGTGGGTGCAATATGTTTTTTTTTAAAAGTTGCCATCTTATGGACTCCTGTGGATCTGAGAAATTTGTGGATTACCCAATGCTTTGTTTACTGCTGCTGTTATTTGCTTTTCTGCTGCTAAATGGCTTCAATGCACTTGCACATGAAATAAATGAGTACTGTCAGTACATTTGGAATGCTGACCATTCTTCTGTTCTACAGAAGGGTTTTTTCCAAAATAAATATAATATTAACCAGGATTTCTTTTTAAGTTTAGCAGATAAGCAGGTAGTTTAAATGTCATTCTGGTGTTCTGATGCCTCCCACACAATATAAGCTGCTAAAGAGATCAGGTCTACACAAACTGAGCACCTACAGAGACCAGATCCCATCCATTTACTCCCCAATACAGCATGTATTTTATTTCTCATTACAGAACTCTCCAAACTGCAGATATGGTGTTCTGATGCCTAATACAAAATGAGCTCCAGCACTAACCAGGTCCAATTGATATACTCCCCAAAACTGCAGTTTTTTGCCCAGTACAGAACAAACTATTTAGCAGCAGTAACATTAAAAGGGCCCCTGATAGAGAAAAAGATCACACAAAATGCGCCCCCCCCCACACGGACCAGGCCACACAGAATGATCCCCATGTAGAGACTTGGTCTATAGAATAGGTAAATATGTATAACCATTTAATCTAGGAAACCTGCAATAGTTCAACTTTAAAATGCTTTATAATCAACTCTCTCTGCCCTGCCCCACCCTTCAATGCCCAAGCCCAGCATCTTGGGACCATGAGGCAAGGTCCGACTACATGTCTCTGTGTTTCCCAAAAAGCAAATGTGCACCTTTACAATCTGCAGACATCTGACACACAGGGGAATAAAAGAGCAGCTGAGATGCACAGAGAATAGCCCACTGTACTGCCCGTAACATGCATAACTCCAAACATCAGGAGGACAACATGTCTTGTCCAGAATCTAGGTGGCAGTACAAAGAATGCAGACCCACCAGCTCCACAGCTTTAAAGAGCCATGGGGTGATGGCTGAAGGTGTCAGCATGCATTTCTTTGTTCTCAACATTCTGGGCCAGTGGAGGAACCAATAGTAATGCGGGTTACAAAAGGACACGAAAATAACACACCATGGGAAAAGCAAATTTTCTAAATAAATGAGTTATAACAAACTGCAGGGTTTTGGCAGCATGTCAGTAAACAAAAAGAAGGTCACCAACCACAATAATGCTTTTGGACCACAGTTCATACAAATTAAAGGCACAGTCTGCTTAGGATGAGGTACTAGATGGACACTACATGTAATGAATGTTACAGCTGTATAAAATGATTAAATAAAAGGCAAAAACTTTTATTCTGTACAGGGTGTTCTTGGGGGAGGCTTAAATGAAGTAATTAGATAATACATTAACAACATCTGGGTTTCTAAGGCACAATAAAGGGCTGTATTTAAATACTTAAATTGGGAATGGAAGCAATGTCACAAAATGGAACCCTATTTGAAGGGGTAAACGATGTTTGTGATAAAATTGAAAGAACACAGTGGAACCAAACTGGGTCATGTTATGTTTAATATCTCTCCTAATGTGGGACTACAAATTAGGTGTGTCATGTGAACCTTTTAACAATTCAGCAAAAAGTTACAGGGTGTCAATGTGCAGTAGGTATGAGTCTCTCGAATACTTCATTCATGATATATATATATATATATATATATATATATATTATGGTAGCACCATAGTGCTACCATAGTTAGGGTTGAGTAGCCCTTTTAATTTTAAATGGTGAAACTTTGCACCTTAATAACTTTGCCACTGTTCAATGGATTTCCCTGACATTTGGCAGACATGGGGCATAGCCATAGATCTAAGGATCTGCCAACTTTTGTACCAGTCAGATATACAGCTGTGGAGTTATTTAGGGACATCCATGTGAGCATTTACGTTTCTTTGTGCATTCTTTGCTTGCACCTACAGGTTGCACGGTTTATGCAACCAGTCCAAAAACTTCAGGGAATGTGCGGCCAGGGTGCCCAATGTGTCTTTTGAAGATTTTGTGAAAAAATATTGAACGGTTCAAAAGTTATTCAAAAAACAATTTCCCATTATAAGTCAACAGGAAAAGTTAACAAAAAGTTCAACAGTGTCGCAAATGCACTTTTTAGTGTCGCAAATGACCCCTGTAGTTTTGTGAGTCAGCCATTTTTTTTTAAGTTACTGGTCACAGAAATGGTTGGCATTTAAATTTGGGACCCTCTAGGCACACAATTATTTTTGTGTTCACCTAGTCGGACCCTGAGGGTGTTAGCCATGTCTTTATTTTGGGGTTAAACACCCCAGAAGTATGTTTTTCAAATTTCTGGGAAAAGTAGTGTCACAAAGTAGTGTCACACTTGCGACACTTTCGCAAATTTTTGTTAAAACTTTCACAAGTCATGACACTACTTTTCCAGGCTATGGCAAAATAACAGGAATTCTTTGCCACCCTGCTGCAAAAGTACAGTTTGGTCTTTTGGGCTGAAATTTGGAAGGACCACAGCCAACATTTCTCAGATATGCCTTTCAGTGGTTTGGTGGAAAAATATTACAGGGTGGCAAAGTTACGGCACTCCAAAATTGATGCTTTTTCCCATAGGATAACATTATGGCGTCCGCCGCATTACAGGAATCCTTTGCCGCCCTGCTGCAAAATAACAGTTTGGTGTTTTGGGCTGAAATTTGGAAGGAAGAAAGCCAACATGCCACAGATGTGCCTTTTGGTGGTTTGGTGAAAAAATATTACAGGGTGGCACAGTCACACAGTTGACACTTTTTCCCACTGAATAACATTACAGCTTCCATCGCGCCTTTCGGGGCCCATATCTCAGAAACGGTGCGATATATGGACTTTTCATCACAAAAATGCTTAGCCCTTCCAAATGGGGCCTAAGCATAAAACTAGCCAGGAAATTCATAATTCTTATGAAATCTCAGTTTTTTTTCTACGTTGAACGGTTACTGAGATATAAGCAATTTAGTATTCCAAGTCCTCATTTTCTGCTCCAAGGCCCATTGTTATGTATACATTCTTTGTTTTCACTGTGTTTTTCAGAGCAGTTTTTGTGGAAAAGAAGGGTGTGCCTTTTTCGTTACTGTGCCAGTTAGCATTTCCAGTTGCATTTCTGTTACTGTTCGTGGCACCGTTCCCATCTACGCCACCGTGTGCATTACAGTTTTCATTTTCACTTGCACTTGCGCTTCTGTGTCATTTTACCTTTACCAGTTGCATTTGCAATTGCAGTACTGTGCCTGTGCGTTACGCTTTGCATTTCCGTACGCACTTGCGTTTCTGTTTCCTTTGGCATTATGGTTGCTGTTACTGTTACCATTTGCATTTACAATTGCGGTACCATGACCATGTGCATAACAGTTTATGTTTCTGTACTCGCTTGCATTTGTGTTTGCATTTCTCTTTCCTTTGGCATTATTGTTGCTGTTACTGTTACCATTTGTGTTTACAATTGCAGTTCCGTGACCATGCGTGTTAAGGTTTGCGTTTCCGTGCAAGCTTGCGTTTGCGTTTCTGTCTCATTTGGCATTATTGGTGCTGTTAACATTAGCATTTGCATTTCCAATTGTGGTATCATGAATTTGCATGTTACCAGTTGCGTTTCATATGCGTTTCTGTTTGCATCTCCATTTCCGTCACTGTTCACTTTGGCATCACTTTGCGCTTGCATTTCTATTACCATTTGCATTACCATTTACAGTTGCATCACCATGTGCATAACTGTTTGGCTTCCGCTTGAGTTGCACTTACTGTTACTATGTCACACAAAACCACATGGTGGGAGCACAGGTCCCGAAGGCCCGCGCTCCCACCACCACATTCCATTCACTATTTATAGTCCTCATTCCTCACTTTGTCACTGTGGAACAACCCTAACTGATGCATTAAATGGATTTTTTTGCCATGAATATATATATATATATACACACACACACACATGTATATACACATGTACATACATACATAAAAACATATACATATAAATATATATACATATATAGATATATGCATACATACATACACACACATATACACAAATACATATACACACCAAGTGAATCACCACATAGGATAGAAATTAGTCAGTTGCATTTTACATCCATCAAATGCTTTAGGGTGACAATGCAGCACAAACAGGGGTTAAGGTATAGAGGGAGTAGAAAGGAGGAATAGCGGGGAGGAGTAGTGGTTCTAGGTACACTACTTACTCAAGCAGGGGTCACTATCGGGGACATTTGCACATGTTTTTGATAGAATTATCTAGCAGGGTTTTAAAGGGTATCAGAAGAACTTAAAAAACTTGTGAAGCTCTCTCTTGAAGCTATGGTGGGACTGATTGACACTAATATTAGCTGGAAGGGAGCTGTTTGACATGCAGTTAGTAAGAACCTTGGTATGTGTTTAGGAAACATTTCTGATACTTCGATTCCGTGGCCTATTGATCATATTTTAATTTCCTGTCTTATTTTTACCTTCTATCTTGGGGGAAAGAAAATGGAGGATTAGGCAAATAAAATGGCAGTGCAATAAAAAAAATAATATGCTCACAGCTGACTTCCCAGTTGCTAAAGTTTTGTCATTCAATTTTAAGGCTACTACTCTATTAGCTTTAGTTTACTTTTTAAATTCAGTTATTCCATTTCACTTTTGTCCTGTGTTCTACGTTTGTGAGCTTTGTGAGCCCGAGGAGTCCAAGGATTGTTGCCGTGCTGTGTGGTGCGGTATGTCAGATCGAGCAAGAGTGGACTTTGGAGCTGACTGTGGACTGTGGAGCAGATTCTTTTTTTTCTTCTGCAGCCTGTTTTGTTATTGAGGGTGAAGGATTCGATTTGTGAACTGGTTTCACCGTGTAGCATGGTGCTCTGCATTGGAGCAAGTGTGAGTGGACTGGGGAACTAATTTATTTTTTCCTTCTGCGGCTCGCTCAGCTTTCTGGGGTGAAGGACCTAGGGTACTCCCTTGTTTGAAACAGTCAATACCCTCCTCAGAAATATAAGTTTTTAAAGACCAGCATGAGTACCAGTATTAGTGGGTCCCGGGAAGGAGGATATTTTCACTCCTGGAGCCTTCTTGGTGTTCTACTGGTGGACTTTGGACCTTGGGAAGGTACGGGGCCCACGGAGGGTCTACCTTGTGCCGGCTTGGGAGGTGATCACTGTAAGGTGAGCCTGCTGTGGAAGACATTTGTGCAGGATCCACTGGAGGGTGGGCACAGTTTATCATTGTTTCTTAGGCCATCCCAGGTGGCTGGCCATAGGGCCAGCCATTCCTGGGACCCATAGTGGTGGGCCTGCCCTGGCTGTAAAATTATCTCCCTGGGTAGGCATGGGCTGGATTCTGCCGGGGTGTCCCCTTTAAAAATCTCCTTCTCTTTGTTGTTTGAGATGCTTGCTGAACTGCTGAAATTTTATCTGTTATTCCACTCCAATGGAACATCTTGTGGAAAAGTTAGATTCTGGCAGTGAGAGTGCCTGAATCTTTTTAACTTCTGTTCATATTAATTCAGTGTTCTCATGCAAGGTTAAGGTGAGAGCTAAACTGGGAGTGAAATCACTGTCTGGTTAAATCTTCAGAGGTGAGACCTCTGAGGGTTCTTACCATTTTAAGACTCTACAAGATATGACAGTTTTGAGACTGGACTATTCTACAGTGGCACACAAGCGGAAAAGTGACTGGGGCTTTATGTTCAAATCTTTTTAACTATTTTTGAGGAATTAAAAATCTATTTGAAGGGGAAGAGTTGTTCTTTCATTTGGTTTTTGTTATGGCTCTCCCCTTGCTACGTGAGAGATGGGGGGGCTTTGGTTTAATTTAGTTTAAAATAGTTTAATTATTGTTTTCTTTTTGGAAATTTCTGTATAAGTTATTTTAAATAGGGTAGTGGTGTTGATGGTGATAATTAAAATCTGTTGATCAACAGCAGTTTTAAAATAGGCAGCATGTGTTGGGACCGAGTTTCGGTGTGCAGGTGCTACTCCCCCTCCGGGCTGAGGGACCTGCTCCACTTCGACAGTCCCCCATTGCAACCTGAGGTATATAGGTGGTGTTGTGCATTTGGGATTGCACAAAGGAGGTGGAGGGGTGGGGTGCTTCAGCTGGGGAGGGAGCGGAGTGAGCGGATAAGAGTGTAAGGTCACAGAGACATCGTGGGGCGAAATGGGTCCAGGACAGGGGTTCACAATGCCTGGTTCCCATACCCAAGGGTTCCACTGATAGTGGGCAAGTTGTCCTTTCCTCCAAGGCCTCTCATCCAACTCAGGCAGTGTTATGCAATGCCAGGTCAATAAAGAACAAGACAGAAATTATTGCTGATCTTGTTGGGTCATCTGACTTGGCTTGCATCACCAAGACCTGGCTGGATGAGAATGCTGGTCCCATATTGGAGTCAGCTGTTCAAGCTGGGTACTCTGTGACACATCGCCTGAGATTGGATTGTGGGGTCATTATTTGTTTTAAATCATAATTGGACCTTGTAGAAGTTCCAGTAGCAACCATTAGATCCTTCGAGTGTATCATGGAAGCAGGTGTGGGCAGCAGAATCTTAGTTGTCTACCATCCACCCGGTGATGAGAATGTTTTTCTGCAAGAAGTTGCTGACTTCATTGTCGACATGGTGCTAGAACCCTCCAGGTGGTTGATCCTGGGGGATTTCAATGCCTGGGTCAATGATGAAGTCTCGCATTGTGGTCAAAACTTCCTCCAACTGATGATTTTGTTGGGCTTTACACAGGTTGCTACTGCTGCAACCCATATTCAGGGTCACTCTCTGGATCTGGTGTTCACCCTGGGGATGGAGATCACGGAACTGGTGGTGGAACCAGTTGGGTGGTCGGACCATCACTCTATAAGGTTCAATTTTGTGCCCCCCCATGAGACCGCCCCCTTTGGAGATGGTCTGGTACTGCCCTTTGAGGGGAGTAACCCCTGAGGGTCTGATGGCGGTGCTGGACCTATCGAGTTGGCCTGTGGAGTGCATGGAACCAGATGTCTTAGTAGTGCACTATAATAATATGGTGCTGAGGGCTCTGGATTTAATTGCACCTGTCCGATTTCACCCCCTCTCCCTTCGCCCCTGGTCCCCTTGGTTTGATGGAGTATTGAGGGAGTTGAGGAGAGTAGGGCGAAGATTGGAATGCTGTTGGTGGAAATCTAGCCTGGAAGGGGACAGGCTCAGATTGATCGCCCATGATATGGATTATCAATCAGAAATCTCCAATAAGAAGGCAGAGTTCCTGTCCAGGGAGATAGCTGCATCAAGGAATCGACCGGCTCAGCTTTTCTGGACTGTGGACAGGCTGTGCAATCAAGCCTGCCTGCGGGGTCAGAGATCCTTTTCACAAATAAAGTGTGATGGGTTTTCTCGGTTCTTTGATGATAAGGTGTCATCAATCAGGTCAGAGATGCGCAAAATGCATTCAAATGGGCATGGCATTGATCGATGCGAGGCTACAGGCCCTCAGTCTGCCTGGACAGATTTCAAACAGCCAGCGATCATGGATATCATGCAGATTGTCCAGGGCTTGCAACCGACTTGCTGTAGTTTGGATCCTGGTCCAACGCACCTCCTTGTGGGGTGTGTGGATACGATTGGACCAGTCCTTGCTTAGATAGTCTGGTGTTCGTTGGACCAAAGGGTGTTCTCGGAGTCTCTGAAAGAGGCTATCATGACACCCTTTTTAAATAAATCTTCCCTCAACCAAGACTGTCTCGCTAACTACAGACCGATCTCTAATCTGGCCTTTTTGGGCAAGGTTATTGAGAAAGTAGTCATGTTACAGCTTGAAGACTTTCATACCACCCATAAATCTGCAGTCCGGTTTCAGGAAGAGACATAGTACTGAGACGGCATTGGTTCGAGTACTGAATGATCTAATAGCAAGAGATTGGAGGAGCCACTTGATCTTGGTCCTCCTTGATCTCTCTGCAGCATTTGACACCGTGGACCATGGGATGTTGCTAGAACACCTGCGGCTACTCTGTGGACTGTCAGAGACAGTCTTCAGATGGTTCCATTCTCTCCTCATGAGCAGAACTCAAAGGGTAGTGCCAGGAATGTTCTCCTCTGCTCCATTTGCTGTCTTGTGGGGGTGCCGAAGGCTTCTGTGCTTTCCCCCATGTAGTTCACGGTGTATACGCTGCAATTGGGAAACATTATAAGGCAATATGGGATGAGTTTTCACTGCTATGCGGATGATACTCAGCTCTGTATGTCCTTTGTACCCAAACAAAATGATGCAATATAGATCTTTAACTACTGCCTCACTGAGATTCAGGACTGGATGAGTGCTAACTGGTTGAGACTGAATCCGGACAAGACTGAGGTGCTGATGGTGGACCCTGGTCACCATGTAGAGAAGTTGACTCCTGGGTCTACTTCTGGCCTTATGTTAGGTGGTAACCAGCTGAGACCTTCTGAACAGGTGTGGAATCTGGGCATAGTGCTTGACAGTGAGCTGACGCTTAAGACACAGGTGTCAGCCATTGTCAAGTCCTCTTTTTACCTTCTGAGGACTATAGCCTGGATAAAATACTGAGTTCCACACGATGACCTCCCTGTGTTGGTTCATGCCTTTGTATCTTTGCTTCTTGACTACTGTAGTGCTCTATATCTAGGGTTACTGGGGGTGGATCTCTGTCACCTGCAGCTGGTGCAGAACACTGCAGCCAGGTTGTTGACTGGGTTACCAAGAACTTGCCACATCACACCTGTGCTGCGCGAATTGCACTGGCTGCTGGTGTGATGGAGGATCACCTTCAAGGTCACGTTGCTGACCTATAAGACCCTACATGGACAGGGACCAGGCTACTTGTAAGATCTCCTTCGGCCCTACCGCCCTTTCTGCCCACTCTGCTCCACCGATGAGGGATTGCTGGAGATTCCCAGGGTTCATCTTCAGTCATCTGGGGCCAGGGCTTTTTCTTTTGGGGCCCCAACCCTGTGGAATTCCCTACCTCGTCGGATCAGAGAGTGCCTGTCCACTGAGTCTTTTAAAGCCTCATTGAAAAGTTATTTATTTTAATTAGCTTTTTGAAGATAACACTTGTCTATTCTGCTGCCTTTTAATGTTTTATATTTGTATGTATTACTAGATGTGTGTTGTTATATTTGTTATGTATTTGCAATTTGGCATTTTGAAATGTGCATTATAAATAAAGATTGATTTGATTTGATTTACCATGTTTTATTACCATTCTGGCTGTAGCCAAGTGGAATTTAGTCCTAATTTCTCCAGGGGAGAGGGGTACGCATCATAAAGCCAGATTCTAATCAGGTCCAGTTTTTATTTCTTAGAACTGTTTCTTCTACCATAAGATTTTGTGTTTCTGTATTTGATACTGTAGTTATTTATTGCATTTAATTTTTATAAGTCACTCCTACAAGTATATTTCAATATTGACTAGACTTGGATTCTCACTGTCTTTGAAACCACCTTCTTACTGTATCTTTAGAGATTATCCTTGTACGATAGCCCATGGATCTGGTTGCTTACTGGGCAATATGTTGTTTGCTTCACATTCTTATAAAATTTTTTAAAGATTGTGCACATCTGCTGTAACACAGTTGTCTAAGGCTGAAATAAATCATATTCTAAATTTACTTGATACCTGTCATATACTTATACATTGTATATTTTGATTGACTAGTCAGAAAAGCACAGGTTAAAAAAATGTTTCAATGTATTTGAAACACTTCAACAGTTGAACATTACCTTGCCAAACCCCAATATACCCCTTTTTACTTTAGATGCATCCCATCCCTCCTAAATCAGTATTTCCTCCAAGAGTCAGAAAATACTGTACCATGTTTTTTTTTTTATTTAGATTCACCCCCCAAGCTCAACATTCCTTCCCAGAACCCCAGAGGACTTTCATTTTTGTTTAGATGAACACCCCCTCAATTTAGCATTCCATCTCAGAAACATAATAGGTTACTTTCAATCTTTTCTTTATCTCCTTGATGGCACCCCTTCCCACCCTAGACTGATCCCCCTTGCTCAGTTATGTAACATCGCTGGGTCTTACCTGAACTCTTAGTGTTCTCTGACACAGGACCAGTCAGAAGTGCTTAGTCACTGGTGTGGAACCTATGAGGTACTGGATCATTATCTAGCCTTGATCAGAGGTTGTTCCTCCATTTCATTCCATGGGTCCATCCTTGTGCCATCGGGTGATATGTGTGTGCTCTGCCTCCACAGAGAAGCCCCCAGAGTCTGGGTGTGGGATCACTTTCCTGCATGTGGTCCCACTGTGCTGCTACCTGGATTCTTCCAGGTAGCAGCCAACCAGATGAACACACTAACCCCTCTCCTCAAGAGAGGACAGCATTCTAAGGGACACTCGGTTCTCTCTCTCATGCAGCCAGCCCCAAAGCAACCTGAAGCTATTCCTAAACCAAGGTCACAAGTGTAGTGAGCAGTAATACTATAGCTGTGCTATGGTGTCAGAAATGTACAAATGGTTATAATATCATTTCTCTTTTCACCTTGCAACTTAACAGACTATCCCCAAACCTCAGCAGAACTATTTTTGGTTCAGATTTAGCCCTCTCCACCCAACTCAGTTTTCCCTTTCAGAACCCTTCAAGCTCCCTGTTTTCAGCCAGGATTCATGCTGCCACCTCCTACAGTACACTCTAAGCTGTCATGCCAGTGAGTTGATTTGAGTTGTTATTAAAATCTGGCAATCCATTGACAGCTGACATTTTATTGTTTCTAAACACAACCAACTCAAGTAACTTTTTTTATAATGTTTTTGCCACTCAACTGGAATCTGTCTGTATTTCTATTATAAGTTTATGGGTCCATTTGGAGGGTGTCTTATGGATGTAAGAGTGTTGCCTTATCTGTTCTTTGGACCAGAGGAATGCAAACTGAAGGTGAGCAGTTCTGTGGTCCTAAGGATGCAAGAGGTAACACTCTTATATCCATAAGAGGCCCTCCAAATGGACCCATAAACGTATTATTTCTCACTAACTGTATTAAATAAAAAATCCTGTTTTTTAATTTAATACAGGTAATGGCAAGAGTGGTCAGTGAGAAGCCCAGTACAGTGGCTTAGCAAATGAGGTACTCTTACAATAATAAGAATACATCACATGCACCTGAAGGGAGGACTATGACTGGTCATGGACACTCTCATGATCTATAATCTAGTAACATGCAAGACTGAGCTACAACTCTTAGCCAATAGTTTTTTCAAGGCTTTGTGCTGGAACCAGAAACAGGTATGCAACTCATTGCAAAATGCTGAAGCAGCTCATTGCCATGACAGCCTAATGAGAATTGAACTGTTGCTCATCATTCCCTCCCAGAACCCAAACAACCCCCAGTTTTACTTTAAATTCATCCATATTTCTCTTAGATCAAAACTCTCCCCCAGAGACTAAACAAGTTTGTATTTTTAGTTACTATTTATATCTCATCTTCTCAGCTCCAAATAATTCTTGAGGACCCTAACAGAACCATGTTTACTTTAGATGTATCCCTTCCCTTCCCAGCATAGCATTCCCTCTCAGAGCCCCAATACACTCCTATATTTTATCAGGATTATTCATTCATCCTCCAGCTCAGCATACCCTTATCAAACCCCTATAGACTTATTTTTTGTTTAGTTTAAATTTGTCATCCGCCTCCAAGCTCAGTGCATCCTCAAAAAAAAAAAAAGAGTCTGTTGCATTTTTATTTTATGTTTACCCCTTCCACTCAATATTAAGATTTCCCAACCAGAAACCAAGGAGATCCCCATTTTTATGGCTGTGGGTGGATCCTAGAGTCATCTTGTTTTCTGTAGCTGGAAAATGGAGGAATGTGGAGCACATTTTTAGACATTTCAGTTGTATCCTTCCACAACTATAAATCACTATACCAAATGAAATAATATTCTCCCTTCTTTCTGTTTAGAATGTTGGTGACAGCACTAAAGCTGCCTATTAGATGACCATTAGGAAACTGAAACAGCTTGTTAAATATTGGTTGCCTATTAAACTGGAGATTTGTTTACCCCCTTTGAAATGCAACAACTTGAGCAATTAAATACTTAGGGTGGGATATTCAGAAGGGTTGTGCATGGTGCAACACAGTTGCACCATGAGCAACCCATTGATGCGCCTTGGCACACTATTCAAAGGGGCATTGAGCCTGGCACAAATCCCGATGTGCCAGAGCGCATCAGTAATGTATGTGCTGCAGGTGGGAGCGGGCGTTCCCATGCATACTCTGCACATCTCGATATTCAGCCCGGGATATGCTGAGCCCATGCCTGCACTGCACACAGGTGAGCCAAAAAAAAGGAGCAACAGCCAGCCACCTACAGGTGAGCTGCCATATTGCAGGGTGCAACACGGCTGCTGCCACCTGTGGGTGGCCACTCGAGCTCCGGCGGCACCTTCGTGGTGGCGTCCTGATGCCCGATAGTGGGCATATGTAGAAAAATCAATAGTCTTTTATCACTGGTGGTCCAGTGGACCGCTCGCAGCCTGATCATGGGCATATGTAGTAAGAGTAATAGTCCTATATCCCTGGTGGTCCAGTGGACTGCTGGCAGCCCAGCTGCGGGAATATGTTGTAAATGTAATAGTCCTATATCCCTGGTGGTCCAGTGGACGCTCGCAGCCAATCATGGGCATCAGTAATACATAATTATACACCAATCAACCCTGGTGGTCCAGTGGTACCCCTCACCACCCCACTGGGCCCCACGCCTGCTCCCAGTCAGCAGTGGGGCAGCTCTCACCACTTCATGCCCTGCTGCCCACTGACTGACTCCATATGGCAGGGCTGTGCCCATTGGTCCACAGCATGAGCCAATGTGTGTGAAGCCTGTGCCATACTACACAGTCCTGATATGTGAATGGATCCATCCACATATCTGGACGTGTAGTATGGCATGGGCTGCATGCCAATTGGCTCATGCTGTGGACCAATGGGCGTACAGCCCTGCCATATGGAGTCAGTCAGGGGGCAGTGGGGCAGCAAGTGGGTGGGGACCTGTCACCCATCGCTGACTGGGAGGAGCGGGGCGGTGGGGCTCAGTGGGTAGGTGGGGAGGTGGGTACCGCTGGATCACCAGGGTTGGATTGATGTGTAATTATTTATTACTGATGGCCGCAATCAGGCTGCAAGCAGTCCACTGGACCACCAGGGATATGGGACAATATATCTTACTACATATGCCCATGACTGGGGTGTGAGCAGTCCACTGGACCACCAGAGATATAGGACTATATATTTTACTACATATGCCCATGATCGTGCATCACAGTGTGTTGCTGCTTGTGCAGGGGGCGTCGGTCCCCAACGGCTGCAGCCTGGCAAGGCAACAGGCGCAAGTCACCAGGGATCAGTGCACCTGCATGCAGATGGGCCATAATGACATGCAAATGGCCCCATTTGTGCCTTGCATGCATTATGGCCCAATTTGCATGTGCACTTTTGAACATCGCGGTGGTTGCTCCTATCGCAACAGTACTTGCGCTAGCGCATCCCCCTGCTCCACTCTGGCCACTTGCACTTGCGCAGTGCCACTGCACCATGCACACTGCAGGTGGCCAAGGTGCGATATTCAACAATGCTGTGCCATGGCACAGCTCCGTTGAATATCACCCTGTCCACACCCCTGTGCATCCAAGTTGCGCTGCGCCCAGGCTTGTGCCACAGCCTGGCACAGTCTGAATATCCTGCCCTCAGCATTTAAACATTGTCTTGCTACTAGCTTCAGATGGGTAACTATTGTGTTTCAAGAAAGATTCTTATCTCAAATGACACCCTTTCCCAGGAACAAATCTAAAAAGATTTACGCTGGGTTTTTTTTTAACCTCTTAAGAAACTGTCTGACAAGCATTGTCTCAGACACATACCAGGTCTTCTGTGAACTATCCTGATTAATTATATGGCAATCAGCAGGCATTTTTACTATGCTTTTTAGGAAACAAAATGTATTGAGCTACAACAGACACACACACACACACACACACACACACACACTGTGCACACCATCCTCATGGCCACAACATTCAAAATAAATACTGCAGTCTAATATATTATAAAACAATAAAGAAATGGTTTGTCAGTGCACACAGTGAAGTTCAGTTTAAAGTACATTTCCTTTAAAGAGCTAGTGTACTGCCTAAAACTAATATTTGATTTTAAAAGCAGCCAGTCATTACCTTTTATATTTGAGATACTTTTTCTTTTCCCTTTGTTTAATTAGAAAATTGTTTACCTGATGTTAGTAG
This sequence comes from Neoceratodus forsteri, assembly GCA_016271365.2. NCBI lineage: Eukaryota > Metazoa > Chordata > Ceratodontiformes > Ceratodontidae > Neoceratodus > Neoceratodus forsteri. Next base: position 1,389,530,371 of record CM028130.1, on the reverse strand, counting down.
ATGTGACATATCTTACTCTAATGCCCCACACTATATCATCAGAATTGTGACCTCAATGACTGTGACAACACTGCTACTTAGAAACAACAAATGAGTGACCGCCAGGTCATTCACCTGTGATGTCACAGTCAGTGAGATCACAATGCTAATGATGTAGCATGAGGCAATAGAGAAAGGTATCTCAGCTGCCAGGCTAAAAGCTGTTCCACACACCCAGCACATTATCACATAGAATACTATATGATGAGCAAAAGGAAAAAGGAAAATACTTCAGAAATAAAAAATTACAACTGACTGCTACTTAAAATTTGTATTATTTTTCTGTCTGCCTGTTTTGGTTCCACTAGATGTTTAAATATTTCTTATCCTATATTTTGTATCCTGGATAGCATTGAGGATATGCTACATCTCATTGTCCTTGAGATCTTCATTTTACACATTTTTACACTGTATTTACTCAGGATGTCCCAGATTGGATGCAATATCTTATTTTCAGTGGGGTCATGATTTTACCATTTTTATAATGTATTTTTTCAGGGTAGCCTAGTCCAGATGTAAAATATTGTTTTCAGTGTGTTCTGATTTTACACAATGCAGCATAATATTGTGTAGATGTAAAGCCCCACTGAAAATAAGATGCCATGTCTTCTTTGAACTATCCAGGTTAAACATATAGCAATCAGCAGGCATATTCTAGAAAAACACATTGTAAAAATATGTAAAAGGAAGACTACATTGAAACTGCCTCTCAGCAGATCTCCATTGCACAAATTCATTAGAAATAATGGATAAAAGCATCCCAAAAAGTCCCCACAGCCATAGCTGATCTGACCAGAGTTTGTTAGTTTAACTTAATGCTTTCCACTCCCAGCTGAACATTTCTGTTTGTAATCCCAGAAGCTTGTTTTCAGTTTAGATGTGTCCTCCCCCTTTTATCTCAGCATTTCCTTCTGGAGATCCAACAACTTCCCATTTAATTTTAGAAATATCCCCTTTTCCATGCTAGCATTTCCTGGCAGAGCCCCAGAAGCCCCCACTTATAATACAATCCCTCCTCTCCCATTCACAGCTCAGCATTCTGTCCCAGAACCACAACAGACTCTATTTTTTAAATCAGATTTGTCCCTTTCCTCCCATCTCAGCAGTCTTTCTTAGAATTCCAATGGACATCTGTTTTTATTTTAAATGTATGCCTCCCTCTACTTACTGTCTTCAGAAGATACTGCCTGATTTTTGTCCTAGTTCTTAATTTGTTGCTAAGTGTTCTATAATAAAGTGTTAAAGGAAACTCAAACATTCTTTACTCTCCCCAAGGTGGCCTGGGTTACAGTACTTCTGTGGCATCCATTCCCTCATAGCCAAATTGCTCCCCCACATATTTCAACCATTGGTACTGTATCTAAGTAAAGAGGTAGGTTTTTAGTTTTTATTCAAGATTAGTGAGTTAACAAACTGCAGTTTTCAGGGACGATTATTAGTTAGGGTATGAACAGAGAAATATAATTCTCTCCTGTGAAATGAGATGTGACTAATGTATGGGATTATGACAGCACTTCTGGTAAAAAGCAAGACATAAATAAAACAGTATTAATGGCATGGTAGGGCAGGGCAGGCAAATGAAGGAGAAAGGTAATATACAGATTGATTCTAAATATGGAGGAAAATCACTAATGTAATCCAAAAAAGAGACTAGAAGCAAGTGGAGGTCTATTAGGATTGGGTGATGTCCTTGGGTTAACCAGGATGTGTGGGGTAAAGTTATAAAATGATTAACGTTTCTGTACTAGAGTTTTGAACAGGAAGTAAGAGGTTGTAATAATTAATGTAAGAGGTAAAAAATGTATGGATCAAGGTCTAGACATAGACATCTGAGCATAAACTGATATGGCAACAGCTGTGAATGTGCTGATTGACAGTTATGAGACTATGATTCATTTAGAATTTGAATGCAAGCTCAGGTCAAGGAAAATATAAGGGTTTCTGTTCTTGCTTCCCTAGTCAAGGGAGTGCTGATCAGCTTAAGGTTAAACAGAAGGTTACACTGAAGAATATTTTTATCAAGGACAAGGCCCTTCAACTTGAAGAAACAGACAGTATGAGACAACTGTTTAGTGCACTCATTCATTTGAAAAAGCAGTTTATGTTAGCTGTGTAAAAAATGCATGTTTTTATTCAGTAAGGGAGTGAATAGACTTCTTTGCTGAATTGTAACACTGTAACTTCCCAAAGTTAAGTAAAATAGTAAATTTTTTACTAGGTATTTTCTGAGGATCCAAACTAAAATTTGATGGTTTGCATTCCCACAAACTCTAGTCCAATCACAGTAGAAATACATTTCAGACATCTACTTTGATTGATCTAGTAGTGTCAGTGGGGTTGATATGGAATGATGTTTACTTTAGTTCCTCAAAAAATATCTAAGGTGAAATGAAATCTCATCACCCAAGTTACTTTCACCTTACAGTTATGCAATTCAATAAATGAATCTGCTGTAGCTGTTCCATTACTGACTCAAAAGCATTTCTGTTTTTCCATGGATAACATGAACTGGTGTTCTAAAATGAAACAGGATAAAAGCCAAGATACTCAACGCCTGAGAGACTGAAAGGAGATTTAAAGCTGTGAGTCATCTGCATGGAAATGATAGTGATGGTTAAACTGTGAGATCAGGTGACAAAAAATGGGTCATAGGAAAAGCCTTCGTAGATTTTGTACTACAGCTGTCTAATTCAAAGCCATCCTCATTGCCAGAGATATTGCATTCTTTGTTGATCATGAAGTATAGAAATAAAGTTAAGGAGGATGACAGGAAACCATTACTAGTTGGCAGATGTTTATAAAGTTCTTATTCTCAGAAATGATATGCATTCCCATAAATTATCCATATTTAACTGTATGTTAATAAAAAGTTATACAAAAAAACATATTTTGCATTGTTTTGTTTTTATGGGCAGCATTCTGATACAGTTTTCGTCATGGAACTGTAATCTAGAGTTATAACTGGGTCACAGTCTGTGTTCAGAATGATAATGAGCTTATGAGCTATTGACCTATCAGAACCTAGCTCAGAGTTCTGTGCACAACCCATGACATAGTCAAAACTCCAAATTACTAGTTCCATGAAGAGAACTCTGAATGCTGTTCACAAAAACTAAAAAAACATAAAATACAGTTTTTTTTATTATTATTGTGTTTTTCCTCCTTTTTCTGCAGAGCTGGCAGGTGGCACCAGCCCTCTCTCAGAGGAATCATTCTGCAGCCTTGGCATCATCCACCCCAGTTCTACCCCTGGGAGTTCCCCCACAGATTGTCCCCTGAAGTGGGACCAGGGTGAGGATCTTTGACTTCCTACCCCCCTCACCCCTGGAACTCAAATCCAGAAACTGGGGGAGGCTGGTGTGGAGTGCAGCTGGGCCTTCATGGAGCTGGCCAGCTCCAATTTCATGTTTTTCTCCCTTTCCCTGCCATTGTCAGTTGAGCACGTGTGGAGGCATGCACACACAGTGATCTACAGTGCCCTCCCTTTTCTAGCTGCTCTCCATCTGCACTACCATAGGGCCTCCACCTGGTGGCAGCCCTGCAGTGAGAGTGACTAAATCCCTCTCTGGGAGAAGAGGGCTGCCTAGCAGCCACTTAGTCCAGCTCCCACCCTCCCCTCCAAGCTGATCCCCCAGTGACCCAAGCTTATTCCTGAACCCAGGCCGCCGGCATAGTGCAAGGTGTGGCATCCAGCACGTCAACCCTCAGCACCACCAGGCAGGCATAACATACTGTTTTTCATGTCACTTTTAATTCAGGTACAGTTTACATATGGATAATTTAAGGGAATGCATACCATTTCAGAGAATAAGAACTTTAGAAAAAGCTGCCAATTAGAAATTATTTTCTGTCCTCTTTAAGAGGGAGCATGCCATGTTTAGCTATACGTATAGGATTTTGCAGTGACTAACAAAATATCGTACACCAGAAAAATAGTGAGATTACTGAATGCAGCTGAGGAACAGAAATGGATGAGCAACTACAGGAGTTTTGACAGAAGATTTTGATTTTTATTTGTCAGGTCAATTTGTGAATCAAGGAATAGGGACATGATTAAGCTGTTTCACACAAGAATACATTTGGATTTATTTATTTCAAAGGTTTTACCAAGAAAGACATACTGAGATGATATCAGCTCATTACTAAATGCTTCCTGGGGGAAAGGGAAGAGGGGAGAAGATAGCAGATGCAAAATACAGAATGCTAGGGAATCTACTTGCAGCACTGTGTGTGTGTGTGTGTGTGTGTGTGTGTGTGTGTGTGTATATGTGTGTGTGCATGTGTGTGCTTGGAGCTCCCTAATCACTGAAATTCTGTCACTGCATGTACTGTGTACTTTAGTCATAAAACTATAAGAAAACAAACACTTTGGGGGTGCTTGTAGATGGTTACCTTGAGATGGTATCAGGGGCTCATGGGTATTGTAGTCTCCCGTTGAAACCCAGAGGAGACTACTACAGTTATGTGCAGGCACAAAACTGGAGTTTTAGGAGTTTTTATTGTGATAGGTTACTCAGCAGCCTAGGATAGGCTATATGAACTGTTACAAACACTTTTTTTAGATTTATTGCTTGCAGAGTGCATTGCATTCAGACCCTGTTACCCACAGGTCCTTGGCTGCTAAAGCTCATCCCCTAGAGAGTGGCACAGAGTACAAGCAGAGGAGAAGTGTGCAGAGACAAGTGTAGAGTCTGTGCATATCTGCCAGCATCAGCTGGGACAGACATGACTGTGGCACCAGACACTATCATCATAACTAATACCACAAACAAATGGTTAGAACTGAGGGACTACCTTGTTTAGCCTCATCCTGAGGTGGCTAAGTTAAAAATCTAAAATATGGCAATATGGCAGACACCATAATAACTTTTGATAATAAGGTGAGTTTTAAGTGCAATAGCTGTATGATGTACAATACAAAATTATAAACCACCAAAAAAAAAAGGGGAGTTTGTATGTGACAAATGCAAGACGTGCAGAGATTTAATAGATGAATTAAAAAGTATGAGTATAAGACTGGATACATTAGAACAATGTCATGAAACAATGACTAAAAAAATCCTAGAATTTAAAATTATATTGGTCAAAATGGGGATAGTGTTATGGAGAACAGCGGAGATGAGAACTCAACTGAATTAAGTGGCAAAAGAAAGAGATTGCAGAAAGATGAGACACAGGAAAAAAACTGGTTTACAGCTCAAACCACCAGAAGAAAGGAAAGAAAAGAAGAAGAATTACATTGGAGCATCCAGATGTCCTGGAAACAAACAGCAAATGCTCTGTACTCAGGGTTGATAAACATTCTGACCTGCAAATTGCTGAAACCAGAGCCAGTAGTGTTCATGATGTCACTGGTGTGTTGATAAATTTGAGGGAATATTAATAGTGACAATAGTATATCTGAAACTTCCAGAATGGAAGTTACACTGTTGCAGATAGCTAATACCCCATCAATTTTAGCCTCCGATTCTGAGGCACCTTCTCTTGACCAAAAGAAGACACAGATGACAGTGGTAAGAGAATCATTTTTATGATACACTAATCCTATAATTTGCAAGGAGGAGTGAGAAAACACCCAGGTAGCATGTTTACCTGGGACACGGATAAAAAGCATTAGACAAAATTTGAAAAGATCATTGAAAAGTTTGGAAATCCCTCCTGTCATTGTTCTACAGGCCAGAACAAATTGCATATGAAAAACTGCTAAACATTTGATAGGTAAAGAAATTATGGATACAGGTAAAATTATCAGTGAAATAAAATGTAAGGCCATATTTTCGGAAATACTACCTAAACCAAGGGAGGATTACTGGGTGCAGAAGTAGATCCTCAGGCATAACTAATGATTGCATACATACAGTATGTAGAGAAAAGAGGGTTTAAGTTGATAAGAAATTGGAAGCCCTTTAATGGATGAAATGATTACCATGTACTGTAAGAGATGGTTTACACCTAAAAAGAAGATCAACAGTAGATCTAGGATACAAAATTATGATTGTTATAAAACATGATTTAAACTAGTTCCTGGGGGGAGGATGGACTCCTACCCAGCTTGTTTCAGTCAACTGAGGGTAGTCCTGATAAATTGATAGGTATCAGTGATATACATAGAACACAGAAGTATAGACTGACTAATCTACATATCCTGATTTTAAATCTTAGGAGCCCCAATAACAAAATGAGTCATCTAGTGGTAAAGCTAAGTAAGCAAGTGTATGATATAATAGCTATTACTAAGACATGGTGGGAAGATTCAATTGATATGGGACACCACCTGGAGGGCTACAAACTATACCAGCATAATCAGAATGCTATGAGAGGATGGGGGAGGCAGTCTATGTAAACAAAAATCTAAGTAGTAGATTGCTAACCACATTACAGGAGGAGGGGAGTACACATATTGAAAATATGTGGGTTGAAATAGATGGAAAACCCAATCCTATTATTATTGGGACATGCTACAAGCCATGGGCTAGCAACCAACAGTACCACTCCAAATTATTAGAAATTATTTATAACAGATATATAACCAATAAAAGTGTCATCATACTAGGTGATTCTACCATAAACACAGTAGACTGGGCTAACGGGACATCCACAAGCCACATAGGATTAGATCTAATTGAGATCATAAATGAATGTGACCTGGATCAGATGGTGTCCAAATCCACAAGAGGTGATAATTTGCTAGAGTTAATTCTAACCAATATCAAAAATCATGCAATACTATGCACTGTATTGGAAGCCATAGATAATAGTGATCACCGCATGCTACATTTAGCACTACACCACATATATGGTAACACACTTAAGGATATGGAAATTTACAACTACAGAGGGTCTGATTTTGCTGCCATTGCCAAGGAACTTATTTTTATTTATTTAAGTTAGGATTAATACCTTTGCGCAAAGGGCTCATTTACAAAGGTTTCAAGTCAGTCAATACAGTACAATACAAGACATAGCATAACATAACATGACATTGCTTAACAGAGGTAAAACAGTGCATCCAGGTGATGTTGTAACAGCAAATAGGGAAATATTTACAGCATGAAAGTGCTAACAGTGTCATCACTCACTGAGTAAGGTACAGTGCTTTGAGACTGCGATGCAGGTTCACTACTGAGGGGTAGTGAAATGAGCAGCCAGAGTAGGCTTTGTCAGGGGTGGGTTCAAGGATAGGAGAGGCAGGCAGTGGGAAGAACATAGAGACAGGGAAGGGAGAGGGGGCTTAGGCTGCTGGGAAGTGGTAGGAGCAGCAAGTGTAAGCTTTGTTAAGGTTGCGGAAGGGAGGAGTGTGAGGAGTAGTGACCGGGGGGAGGGGCATGAGGGTGTGTGGATGGGGGTGCTGGACAGGAGTGGAGGGAGAGAGGGTCAAGTTGATGTGGGGGTCAGCATTAGGAGAAGCAGACAAAGACATTTTCATGGTCCAGGTGGAAGCAGAACCCAGCTTTGAATAGGTAGACCTCGTTACACTCAGTTAGGGTGGTCGGTAGTTCATTGATCCATTTGGGTCCCTGGAAGAACAGAGATCTTTGAGCTAGCACTGTGCACCTGAAAGTCACCTGCAGACACCCCTTAGTCACACTTCTAGTATTGAAGTCAGGTTGCGTATTTTTGAAGAGCCTAGAGGCTGAGTTCGGCATGAGTCCTAACATTGACTTTTTTCCTAGTAGGCAAGTCTGGAGTTGTGTCCTGAGGTGGAGGGGAGCCATTCTGTCACATTGTAGAAGGCGCATGTATGGGTCAGATGGTCGGCTCCCAAGACCAAGAGGCAGGCCTTATCGAGGAGTGATTTCACCCTTTTTAGGGTGGTATTAGAGCCAGCCCCATAGATTACATATGAAAATATGAACATATGAAATTTCCACCAGATACAGGCCATGTGGTCTAGCTAGTCTGCTTGAGTGAGCAGCACTTCAGTCCATTAGACTGCAGCTGCACCCTTCCCATTAACTCTTCCCTCCGCCAACTGCCCCCCCGGTATGTACTTTCCCCTTGAATTTCTACCACCTCCTCTTGAAGCACCCCACAATCTGCACTGATACGAGCTGCTCACGTAGTGCATTCAACCCCATTACCACTCTTTCAGTGAAGTAGTGCGTCCTCATTTCCTTCCTGAATCTGCCCCCCATTAACTTAGGAAGTCCCCTCTAATATTTCTTCCATTCTGGAGGGTGAACCCACCCTGGAAGCCTACTGTGTTCATCCCCTTCATGTACTTGAAGGTCTCTATCATGCCCCTTCTCTCTCGTCTATCCTCCAGGGTATACATGTTGAGCTATTTTAGTCTTTCCTCATAAGTTCTATCCCCCAATCCCTGGATCATCTTTGTTGCTCTTTGCTGCACTGCCTCCAGTAATTTGATATCCCTTTTCAAGTACGGGCACCAGAACTGCACACAGTACTCCAAGTGCAGCCTTACCAGGGACCTGTACAGGTGCAATATGACTTCACTACATCTGGATGTAATCCCCCTTGCTATGCACCCTAGAAAACTGGTAGCCTTAACCACTGCCTTCCTACACGGGGCTGAGTGGTTTAGTTCTCCAGTCACCAGCACCCTCAGATCCTTCTGCTCATTGGATATGGACAGTTTGATATCATCCATACAGTAGCTGTATTCATGAGTTTTTGGCTCCGAAATGCATCATCTTGCACTTCTTGACATTGAACCCTAGCTGCCAGGTGTGCGACCACTCCTCGAGTCTTGCTAAGTCCTCCTGCAGTAATTTTCCACCCTCCTTTCAATCCTCCTCAGCACAGATCTTGATGTCATCAGTAAAGAGGCTGATCTTATTCTTGATACCAACTGCTATGTCTGCGAAGAAAATGTTAAACAGGTCTGGTCTCAGTAATGATCCCTGTGGGACACCACTTGTCACTGCCCTGGGCTCCGATGCATCTTCCCCCCACAACTACCATCTGTTGCATGTCCTTCAGTGAATTTTCTACCCATTGGGCTAGCTTCCACCCTATACCAAGACTCCTCAACTTGCAGGTCAACCTTCCGTGTGGCACTGAATCGAAGGCCATGCTGAAATCCAGGTAGACTACATCTACTGCATGGCCCTTGTCCAGTGCCCTCATGAATGAGTCAAAAAAATCAACCAAGTTAGTCTGACAGGATCTGCCAGTGATGAACTCATGCTGTCTGTTGTCTTGCATATCATTATCCACAAGAAACTGCACCAGTCTTTCTTTGAGGATAGATTCCATCAGTTTCCCCACAACTGCGGTGAGGCTCACTGGCCCGTAGTTCCCTGGTTCATCCTTGGGCCCACTTTTGTGGAGAGGCATCACGTGTGACTCCCTACAATCTCTGGGCATACATCCCATATTTAATGAGGTGTTGAACAAATCCACCAGTGGCTCTGCTAGAACCTCTGCCAGCTCCCTCAGCACCCTGGGATGTACCCCATCTAGCCCAGGTGCCTTGTCTACCCTCAGGGACCTAAGGCCCTCCAGCACCCTTTCCACTGTGATGACCTCATCTGTGGTTGTCTCACCCCTCATGTCTTCTCCCCCTTTCCCTGCAGGAATGCGCCCATCCCTCTCCCTTGTGAACACTGAACAGAAGTACCCATTAAGTACTTCTGCCTTCTCAGCCCTCTTGTCTACCCACCCACTGCCTTTCCTGATCCTAACTACTTGCTCCTTGCACTTCTTCTTTTCCCCTGATATACAGTACCTGAAGAAATCCTTTTCTCCTTCCTTAATCCCCTGTGCTAATTTCCCTTCCCTTGCTGCCTTTGCAGTCCTGACCACTCTGCTCACTTCTCTGGATTTCCTCACATAGTTCTCTCTATCCTCTGCCCTGTTGGTTCTCATGTAGGGTCAGAAGGCCCTTCTCTTATCCCTTACCATCTCCATTACCTCTCTGGTCATCCAGCTTGGATGATTGGTCCTTGATTTTTTTCACTGGTACTTGACACAAGCTTTAGTGGAGTCAATCAGCCCTAGCTTTATGATCACCCATTTCTGCTCTGTGTCCATGTCAGGATGGATGCCATCTATGTGTGTTCCCCATGAATTTCCCCATCTTGCCAAAGTCTGCCTTTCTGATGTCCAGGACCTTTGTTTTTGTATTGTGGATCTCTCTACAATACCACAAGGCAGTAATCAATGGTCAACAAAACCAAACAACAGGTAACAAGTTTTAAGATGTCCGGGGTCATGCAGTGCCTGTCTCAGTAAAGAACACCCAGTTTTGTGTTTGCTATTTTGTCAACTTGGTTGATGTGTGACGAGAAAGTGAGGGAGTTGTCCAGATGTACCCCAAGCTATTTAAAGGTGCTGACTTGCTTCAAGATATCTCCTTTGTGGCTCTTTATCAGCAGCAGTCCATATTTCTTCTTGCTCTGAGGAACTGAAAAGAGCATGCTTTTCGTCTTCTTGTAGTTGAGCAATAGTTTATTAAGTGTGAACCATGATTCCAGCAGAAAGAAGTTTGCTTGCAGTTCTGAGGTGATAGAGGACCAATTGCTGTCTAATACTGAGATAATGGCATTGTCAACATTGAGCTCAAAATGTGCCAGGCAGGCAGAGGGTAGGGAGTTAATGAAGAGACTGAACAAGAGTGGCCCCAGAATTGATCCTTGGGGACACCAAGGTTCACGACCCTAGGTCATGAGAGGTTGCCATTCATTTTCACTCTTTGCATCCTGTATGTGAGGTAGCTTCCAAACCACACCAACTTGTCAGTCGCTAGGCCTATAGATAGTAGACATTCAGGAGTAGTTGATGGTTAACAGTGTCAAAAGCCTTTGTGAGGTCTATAAAGATAGACCCCACTGCCAGGCCATTATCTATGACATCGTTGATCTGAGAGGTATAATCAATCAAGTCAGTAATGGTGGAGTGATTTTTACAGAATCCATGTTGCTGTGCATAGAAATGGTTGTGCTTTTCCAGGTATTCTGTGAGTTGATCGAGACCACTTGCCCCAGGGCTTTGGAGAGTGGGGGGAGGATAGATATGGGCCTATAATTGGCCAAGTTGGTTCTATCTCCAGCTTTAAAGATGGTGATGACAAGGGCTGCCTTCCATCTGTCTGGGAACATACCCATTCTTAGTGAGGCCTTAAATACCTTAGTGAGTTCAGTGGTGAGCTCATTTAGAGTGAGGGGGGAACCAACTTCATTTCGACTAGATCACTACCCATCCTAATCTTCCCTTGGACTTTTTTGACATATTTTAGGGTCTCAGCCCTTGTGATCAGCCTGAAGTAGAAAGGAGGAGTGATGTTGTTTGGGGGGGAGGGAAGATTCGTGATGGATGGCTGACTGGGAGGCATGAGGTTGTCCTTAGGTAGCACACTGCTAAAGTCAGTGAAGGCAAGGTTAAATGTGTCCACAATGTCACTGTGTTCCTGGAGTGTACCTGCTGAAGTTATGATTAGGTCAGGTGGAGCTCGGGAGGCCTTTAAACTAGCTCCTGGGGGGGGGGGGATGAGCACCTAGCTTTCTTCAGGCAACTGAAGAAAGGGACTAGAGAATATTATTTGACCAGATGACTTTAGTGGAGAAATGGGTATGTCTGAAAGATAACATTTTGGAATTGCATGATACATGGGTACCCAAACATAAAATAAAAATAAAACATTTTTTAACAATGAAATCAAACCCAAATGGATCACTAGAGATATCAAAAGGAAAATAAATAAACAGAAGCTATCTTATAGGAAGTGCAAAAGTGATCAAACAACAATACAAACTTTGATATTTATAGAAAAGATCTTGAACTGCTATTAAAAAAAGTTAACAAAAAATATCAAAGTTAGCCAAGCCCGTAATAAAGCCAATCCGAAGGCATTCTTTGGATATATTAATTCATTAAAAAGCAGGGAACTGGGAACAGGACTGTTCAAAACAAATGGTTTCCAAATAGATAAACCAGCAGAAATATCAGAGAGCTTTAACAATTATTTTGCATCTGCCTTTAATAATATTGATTAACATGGGGTCTTCTTTAAACCAAACTCAAATAATTCAGGAACTTGACACAGTACTGTTTGTCCCTGACAAAACTGGTAAAGAACTGAGTAAAACTTATCCCAAAGCAACCTGTGTCAATAACATATACCCTTCGACTCTTAAGAATCTGGCCCATGTAATCTCAGAAATAATAAGCACTATATTTAGATCACTCTGTCCTCAGATATAGTGCCTGATGACCGGAAGGAAGCAATAGACACCCCCATATTCAAGAAGGGTAAACAAATGGCTGATTTCAAATTACAGAGCTATTATTCTTGCATCTATCATGGGTAAAACTATGGTGAAAATCCTGGAAGAACACATTACTGACAGCATCAAAAAAAGATGGGTTGATGTACAGGACCCAGCATGTGTTCCCTCTGGGCACTCATGAGTAACTAACATTATTTCATTTTACAAACCAACTAGACCAACTTTTAGACCAGAACATGTCATACAATGTGATCTTCCTGGACTTTACCATTGCTTTTGATAAAGTGCCCCATGGCAGGTTAAATATTGATGGTTGAGTGCTGAATTGATTAGCCACTGGCTAACTGATAGTAAACAAAAGTAAGGGTTAGTGGTGTTCCATCAGAGAACATCACAGTGACAAGTGGTATGGAAAAGGGTTTAGTCTTGTGACCAATACTGTTCACCATCTTTGTGAGTGACCTACATTTGGGACTTAATGGTTTTGTAAAGAAGTTTGCCAATGATGATAAGATAAGCTGCGAAGATACAACCAAGATTCAGGCAGATCTTGATGCCTCATTTAATTGGGCAAGGACCTGGGATATGCAGAATAAACCAAATAAATGTGTGCTACTCCATGTGGGAAATAACATTTGCACTACACACTGTACAATTTAGATGTGAAAGAACTAAGAGCAGTTATGGAAGAAAGGGTCCTAGTGGTGTTTATTTCAAGCGAATTTAACCTTTAAATCTAACAATTCTACTGTAATTGCTAAAGCACTGAAAATTCTGGACTGTTATCAGGAAAAATGTTAATAGTAGGCACAAGAATGTTATTCTGCCTCTCTGTATTTGGTGGGCAGTATAGTGAAGAGGTTAAGGGCACTGAGCTGCAAACATGGAGACCTGGGTTTGAATCAAGTCACATAACTTCCTTGTGCTAATAGGTTACACCTGCAAATAAGCTCTTGCATGGTGTTCCTTTCCTGTCTGAACAGTTTTCCCTTCATTTTATAAATTATTGGCTGGACCTATTTACTGGATTAATGTTCTCAGTTTTTGTCACCCAATCAGAAGGGTGACAGTCACCATATGGAAAGGGTTCAGAGGAGATCTACTAAAATTATTCATGGTCTTGAGCGTATAGATTGTAAAGCCAGATTGGAACAACTGGGGTTATACATCTTGAACACAGGTGTATAAGGGGGACCTTATTCTGGTGTATAATTTAACCCTTGCTGTGCCACAGACTGATATATCAGTCAAAACTTTCTATACCTTCTAATTCTGTCAGCATCTTAAGGGTTAAGCAAAAAATGAAGATTTACTTACAGAAATGTGTTTGAATCTCAAAGAAATGACATATAACACTAGCAGCAACAATAAACAATGCCACAGAAAATCTTTCAAGACTACAAAAAGATGCGCTTACCTTTCCCAGAGAGTGCTCAACCAATGTAATAACTTGCCCCAATACATTGAGTCACTAGACATGGATTGTTTCAAAAAACAGATGAATTCAGACACCTGTGAAGACATACAGCATATGTCACCACTGTGCAGTGTGTGTGTGTGTGTGGGGGGGGGGGGGGTAGACATGGAGTATCAGTTTTACCTAAGTACCTAAAATACAGAATATAAAGTACATTGACTGGAAATAAGTATGTTAAAATAAACAATGCGATAATGCTAAGTATAAATTGACAATCAGTACGTTCCCATACAATAAATTACGGAAATGATTAAAGAACAATTAAACAGTAATCACATAAAATAAGGAATGGGGGTAATGACTGATTCTAGGGAAGTGTTGAAGGTCATATGAATTAGGTAAGTTACAGGTGAGAGAAGTAAACCCCATTGTCAGAAGCAACTGTAGGAACGAATAGAGAATTTATGGAGGACAGATTTAAGAGCAGGAAAAGAAGGAATGGAGTGAATAGACAAAACTAACATCCTCATCAACATCAGGCATAGCATTCACATTCTGTGCTTGAAAAGAATACCCAACAACTCAGAGAAAACAGGTATATATAAACATTGAGGAGAAAACACAGCTTAAGTACTGCACACACAGCATATGCTGTACATCATCATTCCTATGCAGAGGAATAAAACATGGACTGTACAAGTGCTAATAAAACTAACTCTGCTGAAGTTGTACTGTATAAAGCCAGGACACATTAAACAGTAGCCATTTGTAATTGAGATCTGGAAGGTGCTTTAGGTCATTTGTCTTTCCCATTATGCTTCATAAATAGTGATAAATAAACATCAATTGCAATTATTTACTAGTTTATATGGATTTTTTCCTGCTCTTGTACAAACGGTATCCTCTAATTTCCCTAACAAGCAAACAATCTGTTTACGCTTACTGTGAATTCCTGTACTAACTTCATAATTAATGTCTAGGCAGGAAGGCTGTTTTATAATCTATTGAGCTTCATATTGGCACTGCAATTTACCCTCTTGACTACCTAATTGTCCATTTTGTGTATTAAGGAATCTAGAACTGCACATAATGCTTTAGATAGGATCTTAACGGGATCATGGAAGCAGCTGCAAGGGGGAGTGAGCTGAATGTCATTATCCACCTAGGGATGAATGACCTGGCTGAAAATGGGATCAGAGCAGTGCAACAGGAGTTTGTGGAGTTGGGGAAAGGCCTTAGACAAGTAGCACACACGGAAACTTTCTCGGAAGTGCTACCTGTCTATGGCATGGATGAGGCTAGGGTATTCTGCACCCTGGAATTCAATGACTGGCTGAACAATTGGTGCAGAACTCAGGGAATTGGCTTCATTGGGGACTGGGGCTCCACCTGGAGGGATGCAGGCCTATACAGGTGTGATGGTCTGCATCTATCCAGGAGGGAAACCAGGATCCCAGGTGACAGATTTAAATGCTTCATTGACAAGCATTTAAACTAGCCAAGGGGGGTGGCACTGAAAGGGAGAAGGAAGATCCTAGCCCCCTAAAAAATAAGGATAGTTAGTGAGGTAAACACCAAGATAGAGCAGTCAATAGGGAGTAAGGAAGGAGTAAATGGAGAAAAAGACAAAGGCAGTAAGGACAGGGATGGAGCAAAAAGAAATTAAGCCATAAACAAATAGATGATAATGAGTACCAATGCCCATAGTCTAGGTAAAAAGATCCCCGAAATGGAGGCCTTGATGGAAGAGGGATGCCTGGATATTGTGGCTGTCACAGAAACATGGTACACAGAGAACCATGACTGGGATGTCAACATGCCAGGGTACACAATCTACAGGAGGGACAGGGAGGGAAGAAGAGGAGGAGGAGGAGTAGCTCTCTATATAAGGGAAGGAATCAAAGCAACAGAACTAAAGGGTAACAGTGAGGAGAGGAGGCACTGTGGGTCACCATGGTGACTGGAAATGGCTCCACAATCAACACAGGGTTTGTATACAGACCCCTGTTACAGGGGGAAGAAATGGAAAGGGAAATGATAGAAGGCATCATTGGGATGGCAGAGAAAAGGGAGATATTGCTGATGGGGACCTGAATATGCCAGATGTTAACCCGAGCACCTTTGCTGCAGTCACATCCAAAAGCAGGGCCATTCTCGATGCCCTACAGGGGGCATGCCTCATACAGCTAGTTTTGGAACCCACTCAGGAGGGAGCAATCTTAGGCCTGGTACTCTCAAATGGGGATGGAGAGAGGATCTCCGATCTTGAAGAGGGTAGCCATCTGGGAAGAAGCGACCACCAAACAGTGTGGTTCATGATGAACTTAGCTGTAGAGTTCAGCCACACAAAAGTGAAGGTAAAGGACTTCAGGAGCGCTGATTTTGTCAAAATGGGAGAGTGCCTCAGAAAAGCACTAGCAAACAGGCAAGAAGGTGGGGTGCAGCAACAATGGGGAAACATCAAAACCACCTTCACAGAGGCAATAAGCCTTTGTGTAAAGCAAATAAACAAATCAAAATAAAAAAAAACACCATGGTTCTCAAAAGAAGTGGCGGGGAAGGTAAGGGAGAAAAAGATGGCATTCAGGAAGTATAAGGAAACACAGAAGGAGCAGGACAGAGAACTGTACCAGTTAAAGCAGAAGGAAGCGGTGAAGGCAGTCAGAATAGCAAAGGCCCAAACTGAGGAAAAGATAGTCAACTTGGTTAAGAAGGGGGATAAAACCTTTTATAGGTACATTAGGGAGCAAAGAAAGACTAAGGCAGGGCTACTAAGGCTGAATAAAGAGGAAGGTTGTTGGGCAGAGAGTGACAGTGAAAAAGCAGGGATACTGAATGAATACTCCTGCTCAGTATTCACAATGGAAAAGCAGGGGGAGATACCTAACCCAGTCAATAGAAGCACTCTGGATAGGGGGTTGATATTAGTCCTTTCACAAAAGAAAGGGTTCTGAAAGAACTCTTAAAACTGAAAGTGGATAAAGCAATAGGGCCTGATGGGATTCACACCAGAATTCTAAAAGAACTAGGGGAAGTACTAGTAACACCACTGACTACCCTTTTTAATAAATCATGGGAGGATAGTGTGGTAACTGAGGACTGGAGGAGGGTGGATGTGATTCCCCTTCACAAAAATGGGAGGAAGACAGAGGCAGGAAACTACATGCCTGTCAGTTTTACCTCAGTGGTAGAGAAAATAATGGAATCACTTCTGAAGGAAAGACCTTTTGAGTACCTAGAGGCCAGTGGGACACAGGACCCAAGGCAGCATGGATTCACAGTGGGAAGGTCATGTCAGAAAAACCTAATTGATTTCTTTGACTGGGTAACCAAAGTAGTAGACCAGGGAGGGGCTGTGGACATGGCCTACCTAGACTTTAGCAAGGCATTTGACACAGTCCACATAAAATATTAATAAACCAATTAGCCAGCCTGGGAGTGGGTCCTGGGGTGGTAGCCTGGGTAAAACACTGGCTGGACAACAGGACACAGTGTGTAATAGTAAATGGAGTCCACAGTAAAGAAAGGGGGGTTACTAGTGGGGTACCACTGGATTTAGTATTGAGTTTGGTCCTTTTTAATGTCTTTATAAGTGACATTGCAGAGGGACTGGAAGGGGAAAGTATGTCTCTTTGCAGATGACAAAAAGATCTGCAACAGGGTTGATACACAAGGTTGGCTGGGAAGGATGAAAAGGGAATTGGCAAGGTTGGAGGAATGGTCAAATGTATGGCAGCTTAGATTCAATGCAAAGAAGTGCAAAGTAATGCACCTGGGAAACAAAAACCCAGAGGAAGAGTACACAATAGGGGGTGAGATACTGACAACAACAAAAATGGAAAGGGACCTAGGGGTAGTCATATCAGATGACCGGAAGGTGGGCCAGCAATGTGAGATGGCAGTAAGGAGGGCTGGAGGGATACTGGGATGCACAGGGAGAGGCATCACCAGTAGAAAACAGGAATTTGTTGGCCCTCTGTAAAGACAGTTGGTAAGACCACATCTGGTGAACTGTGTACAGTTCTGGAGACTCCATCTCCACAAAGACATAGACAGGGTGGAGGCTGTCCAGAGGAGGGCAACCAAAATGGTGCAGGGTCTGCACCAGAAAACATATGAAGAAAGGCTAAAGGAGCTTAAGATGTATAGCCTCAAGGAAAGGACGGAGACTTTCAAATACCTCAAGGGAACCAACAAAGTCCAAGATGGTAGCATCTTTTAGAAAAAGAGATGTGCAAGAACAAGGGGGCACAATTTCAAGATAGAGGGGGGACGTCTCAGAGGTAATGTGAGGAAGTATTTCTTCACAGAGAGGGTTGTAGATGCATGAAATGGCCTTCCTGAGGAGGTCATAGAGTCAAAAACAGTGGGGGAATTCAAGAATGCATGGGACAGACATAAGGCAATTCTAGTGAGGGGTAGGAGGAAGTAGGTTGTTGGTTAACTAGGATTTGCAGCTTATCCATTAGGTAAGAAATGGGCAGACTAGGTGGGCCAAGTGGTCCTTATCTGCCATCAAATTTTATGTTTCTATGTTTCTTGTAAAGTAGCATGCTTATTTCTTTTTCCCTACTGGTCATGCCCATTTTAATACATGCTGGTCTCCCTTCCCCATATGGATCTGAAAAATAAGCTCTCACAGCTCAGTATGACTGTCAGGTCATAGAAACATAGAACGCAATGACAAATAATGGCTTCAGGGTCCACCACCCAGTCTGCTTATTTTTGCTAATCTTCATTTTTTTGCTGGAGGTGTTTCTTGATCTAAGGTGCAATCTCTTCCCCCCTTCTTTATCCCTAAGATTCCCTTGGGAACCCCACCACTGATTCAGCCCCACCACCTCCACTGGAAGGATGTTCCAGATATCCACCACCCTTTCTGTGAAGCATTAATTCCTCACATCCCCCCT
The DNA here is from genome assembly GCA_016271365.2 of Neoceratodus forsteri. NCBI lineage: Eukaryota > Metazoa > Chordata > Ceratodontiformes > Ceratodontidae > Neoceratodus > Neoceratodus forsteri. The sequence goes on along the minus strand of CM028130.1, from coordinate 1,389,511,814 downwards.
GAATTTCCCCCGTCCAGCTTCATATCATGCTCCCTTGTTCTAGAGTACCTTTTCCTCTGAAAAAAATACCCCTACTGTACCTTATTTATCCCTGTGAGATATTTAGAGGTCTCTGTCATGTCTCCCCTCTCCCTCCTCTCCTCTAAATGTACATATTTCACTCCTTTAGCCTCTCCTCATAGGGCTCTTGATGCAGACCCTGCACCATTTTAGTAGCCCTCCTCTGGACTGCCTCCTCTCTGTCTATGTCCTTCCTGAGATGAGGGGTCCAAATCCAGGATGGTTTATGCCAGCACAAGTTGAGTTACGCTGAACCCCATGGCATGACTTGTGAATTGTGCCATCCATTATGCCAGTCCCTATTCCAAAAGGCGCCTTGCACCATGTTGATTGCAGGCTATGCCAACCATGGGATATGCCACCCACTACACTGCAACCCACAACGATATGGTGCAAAGGTGGGTTACATCATTTACTGCACACTATTCCAGAAGGGCAGCTGCTGTAACTCACATCCACAATTCCAGGAGCTGCACTGGCAGTGCTATCTTAGAATACCTCGGAGTTGTTCTAAGGAACATCTGTCGGTGCCATCCGACGGATGCCCACTCTGCAGTGCCATGGCAAAGGTTTCACTGTGCTCACCATGCCCCCATGGACATGACCATGCCCCCTACCCCCTGAATGTTGGGGACCCCCGGGGGTCCATTCTGCACTCTACCCCTCCGGACTCCTATGCAAACTCTCCAGTCCTCCATGCCCCCTTGTGTGTGCCATGGTGTTACTGGGTGGAGGGCCTCTGAGGTGGCAGTCTGCAGTGGGCTGCAACTTGCAACATGGGGGGCTATTATGCCATGCCAGCGGTGTTAGCCTACACATGTTACAAGTCACACATCATAAGTGTCGGGACCCTGACACTCTTAGAATATGGTGCAGTGTCCCCTGTGTAGCAGCGAAAGTCGCAACTCACATACGCCTACAAGTTGTGACATTCATCCTGGAATCAGCCCCATGGTCTCCAGAAAAGAACACAGTACTCAAGGGAGGGTCTTACCAGTGATCTATATAGAAGCAGCATCACCTCCCTCTTCCTGCTGGCAATACCCTTTCCTATGCACCCCTTCATATGCATTCCAAGACAACAGAATTTTGCAGAGTTCTGTAAAAATCCATAAAATTCCATTGGTAGCAGAAATTTGAAAATTTGAAACTGGAATTCTTTTAGCAGATTAGTAGTCTGCAGTTTGCCAGTAATAAACTGCAGATTTTTTCTGCAATCTACAGAATATTATGCATCAATTTTCCTAATCTGCAGAATTGCTTGACACAGGTCAAACAATTACAAATAAATACAAAATTTTGCTTTCTCTCTTGACAGACATTGTGTACTGTTTGTCATGTTTCAGTTCCTTGTATATTACCGTGTGTTTTGCAGGTACAATTAGTTGCATCATTTAGAATACACCATGATAAACAGATGTGCAGAATTTTTCCTTTTTTTTTTTTGTAGTGCTTACGTGACAGCACTGCTGGCTCCGTTTCTGTGCTGAATGTGTCACATGATACTTACAAACTCCACTTGGCCCACACTCATGCCTTGCCTATGCTCTGGAGTACTGCCCATGTCAGGTATACAATCATCTGTAGCAGCCAACTAAATTGATGTGATGTCATGATGTGTGACATGTGTGGCATTCTGCGACTGAGTGTATCTGTGGAGAAGCAATAGAGCCAATCATTTGTGATTTGGGATTAGCCACCCCAAAAATGTGTTAGATCCTAATCACACTGCACAATCCTGTTTTGTACTTGTATAGTTTGGTGGGGCTGTCTGCAGATGAGAAGGGTCAGGGGTAATAGTTTTGGGGATGGAGATATTAGCAGAGGGGAATAGAGACTGGGGCTTAGTTTTCAAAGATTACCACAGGGCTTTAGTGATGCCATGTATCAAGCCCATTCTTTGATGCAGCTGCACCAAACTCCTTTGATGCAATTTTGCCTGATTGTAGTACATCAGACACAGCTGTGACAGTTTCCACACGTTATGTCAACTTGCTCCAAATATTTGATGCAAGTCCCGTAAAAAGGGTCTCCCACATGGTGTAAGTTAGACCAGGGAAAAGCTGGTCTAACTTGCAGCATGTGGTCCTCCGCACTGAAAATCCTGATCACTGGCAAGAACAATGCCACAAGCCCTGTGTGCCAAATGATCAGTGAACCAGGAGTCTGTGGCATTCTTAGGGCTATGAAAATAGAGCCCAGGGAGTCCAGTGCAGGGTGAGTGGAAAGGGGTTGTAATGCCCACAATTCTTTGTAACTGAGCCAATGATCCACTGTTCTCTTTGAAACTGTAGACCAAACTTCTATAGTAGGTACTTTGATTTTCCACGAATTAGGGTAGCCCAGTTCCACCACAGAAAATGAAATGCAGCAGCACAAGAAAAAGGGACATTTACATCTAAATTTATTTTACATTCATCAACTCCTGTGGAGAAGTGACTGAAAAGATATGTGCCTTCTGGTAGTGTTCATATGGCAAGGATTTTTTTCTTGGGGTGGTAGGTGGCGACCAGAGCTGCTCGGTATACCTAACTGCACCAGTGAAATTCATATGGATTGGTAATTCTGCATCTGAAATCCTTTAGAGAATTTCTTTTTTAATTTCACCAGATTCCAGGAAGTATTTCTGTGTAGAGCAGTGCCAGCCAGAGTTCAATGCAGTAATGCTGCAGTGTATCGCAAACTGCTGTAGTATACTGGAAGGAACAGTACAATTCAATGACAATTAAGCCCTTTTGTCATGCAGTATTTTATGACATTACTTACTGCAAGTTACTGAGCTGCATCGTGACTAGCACCACTGTAAACTGAGGAATAACTTTCCATGGATTAGGACAATTTCAGAATAATATTTTGTGGATTGCAAAACAAAAATCTGCAGTTTATGTACTGGTAAACTGTAAATTACTAATCTGCTAAAAGAATTCCACTTTCAAATTTTCAGATTTCCACTGTCAATGGAAGTCCATGGATTTTTCCAAAACTCCACAAAATTCTCTTCTGTTAGAATTTGAAAATTCCACACAGCCCTAGTGAAGACAAATTACTGTATTTGTAAAAATTTATTTCTACCACTGTAGCCTCAGTTGATTTGGACTGGTGCATTATTTTCAGTATAATAGACTATAATGTGAGGTTGCGTGAGGTGGTGAATGAAGGGGAGGGGTGGTGGTGATTCTGTACAACATTTCATATGTGTTATGGCTAGCTGTCTATCATGGTTAGTTGGTCAAAGTACAACTGGTACATTGTTTCTATGATATGGCTGCTCGCCACAGGACAGTGACACAGGTGCAGTAGCTGCCACTGAATGCATGCAACTGTGTTCTCCAAGACACAGAACCATGGGTGCCATCTGAAGCCTGAAAGCAGCTAATCTTAAAAAAAAAGGAAACTGCTTGTCATAGGAGATTTTCATAGGTTGGTAGAAACTAGGGTTGTTCAGATGATCCAAAATCATACCTGACAGCCAGTATTGAATATTAAACTATCCTAGTCTGTATTCCAATGTGTGGCTGTAAATAACAAAACTAAACAAAAACTACACCCCCATGCTGAAATGTACAACCCCCTGCCTAAATTCATAACCACATTCTACAATCCATGCTGTAACCCACAACTTGCCTCCTCCACCCAAGCCCACTTATAGAATATATTCTAATTGGCACATCTTATAATAAAACAACCCTCTCCCACTAAATCATGCGCCTCCCCCACCCTGGCACAAGACACAAGTTCTCAAATCCCCTGACTCAATAAAGAACATACCTGACAGGCTGAAAATCAGGTGCTGCTACTACTACAGGAGAATGTCATTTCTTTAATATATACCTCCCAGAAAGAATAAAAGCACATGCTGCTCTGTCGTGGAACCTAATGATCCAAGTTACCCAGCTCAGATGTTAGGATAATTCGGGTACTATGGGGGGGTAGTGGGTGTGTTGGGAGGGGGATTTATTACTAAATCAGGGGATTGGGAAACCTGTGACATGTGCCAGGGTGGGGGGCCCATGATGTAGCATGGTACCATTTTGTTTTATTATAAGGAGTGCCAATTTGAATTAGAAGATGTTCCTTAAATGGACTGGTGGGAGGATGGAGGTGGTGGCTCACTGGGGATTGGGTTGGGGGATTTACCAAAAACATCAAGGTTGGGGTGTGGGGTGTTTTTTTTTTTCAACAGGTACAGTCACAAATTCCAAATTGGATCAGATTTTTATATCTGTATCCAATTTGGAATAGTAATACTGTATTTAGAATTTAGGATTCTCAACAGCTTCATCCGAAACTACCAGATTTTGTCCAAAATACAAGATTTGTTTTTTAAAATGGATATCCAACCAACCCTAACAGAAACATAGAAACACAGAAATAATACAGGAAGATAAAGACCAGTGGTACATTCAGTCAGTCTGTCTCAACCCTACCATGGTCCATGAGCATGTCTAATACAGGGCTGACCATATCTGTTTAGTTTACCACATCTGTTAAGTTAACACTACTGATCCTTGCCCCCTACCAATGTAGGTAGTATGCACTCCTTGACAGCTCAGTTGGCAGCAGGTCATGGTAGAGATCAGAGGGCTGTGCTGGTCACTGACTCTGGGATGGGATAGGCAGAAGCAGGATGGTGGGGCACTGCCTGCCAGTGGGGAGGGGGATCCATAGACCACCAGGGAATGTGATCTTTAAATTACTACAACCAGATTGTGGATGGGGAGGGGGGTCATCTTGACCACCAGGGAAAGTGATATTTATATTAATATGGGCAGATCAGGGAGAGGGAGGGGGTTCACTAGACCATCAGTACAGATACATGTATATAATGGGGGAGACCAGAGATGGGGGGTTGCTAGTCACCAGGGAGGGGATGTATGTATGTTGCTTCACCAGTGCTTTGTGCTTGGGTACTGGATTGTGCTGGTCACTATTCATTGGCACAGCTGCCTCCTGACTGCACCACAGCTTGCAGCAAACCTCACTGATGTGCCATCAGTTTGGCACACAGCCACACTTGCAGCAAGCTGCAGGACTTTGCCACCAGGACCTTACCTGATAGAGAATCATTCTCAGGGTACCCGACCCACTGACAATTGATGCAAGCTGCTGCTGGTGCAGCTCGTGATGACCTTTGAGAATTGTGCACCACATCTCCAGGTAAACATAGAATGAAAGCAGTCCAGAGGAGGCCAACTAAAATGGCGCAGGGTCTGCATAGAAAGCATAATGAGGAGAGACTAAATGACCTCTGTATGTACACCTTGGAACAGAAGAGGGATGGGGGACATAACAGTGACCTATAAATACCTCATGATGGTAAATAAGGTACAGGAGTGAAGTATTTTTCAGAATAAAAGGTGCTCAATAACATGGGGACATGCTATGAAACTGGATGGAGTAGATTCAGAAGAGATGTGAGGAAGCATGGCTTCGCAGAAAGAATGGTGGATTCCTGGAACAGCCTTCCAGCAGAGGTGGTGGGGCAAAAATAGAGGTGGGTTTCAAGAGTGCATGGGATAAGCACAAGGAAATCACAGTGGAAAAGAAGGTGGGGGGGAGCCATAGATTGGGTACTGTCTTTGGTAATAGTGTAGGGAGGGAAGAATGGGCAGACTAGATAGACCAAGTGGTCCTTATCTGCCATTAAATCCTATGTTTCTATGGAGATTCCAGTTTTCAGATCATTCATGATAATGTTAAACAGCAGTTACCTCAGCACAGACTTCTGATGGACTTAGTACCCTTCTTCTTACATAGGCTACTATTGTTGCACAACCCACTGATTTCTGCACCCAGCCAGCAAGCAATTCACCTTTGTACAGTATGCCTTATGTATATCCTACTGATGTACTTTGTCCAGAGTCTTCTCACATGCACCCCAGTATTAAATGCCTTGATGTATCTAGTTCAACTATGTTTTTTGCTGAAGCTCTGTCCACCTCCCTGGTTGCATCCCTGAGGAGGTGGATCAGGCTGTTTGGCACAATCTGATCAACTTCTTAAGGGACGCAACCTGAAGAAGTTGATTGGGTTGCATGGCACAATTTTCCCCTCCTAAATCCATGTAAACAGTTTAAAATAACTGTGTCCCCAATAAAGCGCTCCATTATTTTGTCATCCTTGAATTTCAGGACCCTGACCTGTATTGGTCAGGCTGACCATCCTGCTATAGACTGGATTCAATGCTGCCCTCTTCGTGGAGATGGAGACCACATCAGCAAGTTTTCAGTCCTCCGACATCACACCTGTCTACACAGAATTCTGAAAGGTTGTTTCATTTGGCCCTAGCAATTGATCCATAGCTTCACTGTGATCCTGTGTGCATTCTGTTTGGTTCTTAGGACTAATCTAGCTTGAACTTCACCAGATAGTCAGCTCACAGTGTAGGTGTGATGCCCAATGGGAACAACATGGCTACCCTAGATGCCGTATGCCCTCCCAATGAATGCCCTCCGTACCCTGGGGTCCATTTGTAAAACAATGAAATATTTTCAATCAGCATCTGTACCATCTCATCTGACTCCCTCAAAGGCTATTTCCCTTGTGCCTTGTTTACTGGAGCCCAATCCTTTCCTGCACCTTTCTCTTTTTGTGTATGTACAGTACCAGAAAAAGGCTTTGATGTTGTCTGGTGCTCTAAAAGTGATTCTGGTTTCCAGCCCCTCATTGACTTCTGTAATTCTAGTCTTGTAGCCCTATGTACTGCTCTGTACTTATTTCTGACGTGGTGGCAACCCGCTTCTTTTCAGCACTCATAGACTTTATATTTTCCTCAGGATCAGTTGTCTTAGATCCCCGTTAGGCATATGAGCCACTTTTTGACCCATTTTCTTTCTTACATGATGCAGACCTCTGTGACTGATATGGGAGCTCTCTTCAAGAATAACACATGTGTTCTATAGAGCCAGTCTCACACAGCTGTTCCAGACCCTTAGATAACATATCCTTTATCCTGACAATGTCATGCTCTCTAAAATTCCATATCCTGGATCTTGAGACCTGGCTAGTCTTCTCTGTCACCAGTGTGAAGTTTAGTTAGTTATGGTCACTGCCTCCCATCCATTCACCCATGTTCATAATGGAGATGGCCCAATCCCCTCTTCTGAGAACAAGGTTGAGGGCAGCCTCAACTTTAGTCCTCTGCTGGATGTGATATTCTAGAAAGAAGTCCAAAAATGTGCACAGTAACTCTGTTTTAGCTCTACTATTTACCAGTGTATGACCAGAATATTGAAGTCCCACAAGATACCCACTGGATTGGATCTGGCTGCTCTTGTGATCTCCATGATCATCTGAGCACCATTCTCCAATGAGCTGTTTGGGGAACTCTAATATACAGTCCACCCAGGCTTCCTCCTTTACCACCTTTCCTCACTAGCTTAATCTCCTTAACAGTTTATCCAATCTGAATTCCTCCTTCTCGTCCTTGGTGACCCCATTCTTTCTCAGGAGAGTCACCATGCTCCAGTTCCTGTCAGGGAATCTTTTCAGAATAGGCTGTATCCCTCAATCTGGAAATCCTAGTCATTTTTCTCCCCATCATGTCTGTGTGTACCAGTAACACCTGGCGTACTAAGTGCATTAAGCTTTGAATTTCCCCAGTTTTACTGGTTGTGCTTAATATATTGGACTGTGCAAAAGAGAAGATACTTACTGCTTTATGCTTTTTTGCACTCTATTAGTGGTCTCATCTCAAGTCCCTGTCCTTTTAAAGATACTGTTAATTAAAACTTTCCTGGCAAATTTGGTGCAAGGAAATCACATAATTTATAGTTTTTCACCCATTTCCAAATTCACCTGGAAAGCTTTTTTTCAACAACAAAATTTGTAAAAGCCTTTCCCAACCCTCTTACTGTCCTCATCACCCTTCCCTGAACCCTGACCAATTCAAACACAATATCCATTCCTCCCATCCTCATAGCACTCAGTGTGAAACTCCACCAGCCCTGGCAATGTTAAGTGTATTCCTTCCTGTTGTTTTAATTGACAAAATCCATGCCAATGGCACTTGATATTACTCTTTTCCCCACACTCACAGCAGTCTTAACAACCTCTCCTTTCTCATACCAGCATGACCCAATAGAAAACAACAAGCCACTAGTGCCCTCACCCTCGAGGCACCCAATTCCCCTTTCTCTCTCCATATCCCCTTTGTAAATGATACAGATCAGTAAGCCATGAAGTGAAGTTGGGCAGTTGACTGTTGCAGATCCTTCCACCATCTTGGCTTACCACAGTCATTTTGCATGAAAACACATGCCCTCATACTAAGCAGATGATTACTGATAAATAAGCATATGTGCTTTTATCCATTACGACAGTGGCTTGCCGAGGCAGTAGGAGGGCATGCACCACATAGCTGCCTGACTTCACTTAAATATTCACTGGACCATTATTCTCTATGTGGGTAGCATAGGGGATGATGATGGCACTGAGTACATCAAGGATTGGGGCTATTGGTTTTTAGTTAGGCTGGGGCAGGAGGGTGGGATTCAGAAGACTGACACAATGGTTGACATTGGGATTGTCAATTGCCCACAGTATGTATTGTGTAAATAAAAAAAAATAGGAAGGACTATGATTAACTTCATGAGCTTGAGGTAGGAAGAGGGTGGTATTTGGTGTAGTGTGTGCAAAATGTTGAAATTCTGATGGAAAGGAATTCCATGGAATTTTCAAACATTGTGTGTAATTCCATCAGTAGCAGAATTCAGATATGCTGCATGCAAAATGTTTTTCACAGATCAGCAATGCACAGTTTTCATAAACTACAGATTCCTTTTCAGCAATCCACAGGAAAAAAAAATATTTTGCAGTTTATGTATGGTTTCTACAGAAATGTTTTTCAGAATTCCACTGAATTAGAAAATAAATTCTGAAAAGCATTTTCAAAGTGGAATTAGCATTCCACATCAGTTCAAATGGTGGCATTCATTTTATCCAGCCTTAATTGATTGGTATGATGGTGAGGAGATGGGAGATATGATCAATGTGTTGGCAGATGAGGGAAGAGGGTTGTGAGGCTGTTATGATGGTGGGGAAACAGTTATGCATTTTGTTTGTTTGTTTTTAAGTCAAAAGAAATATGTGAAGTGGCAATTTGCCGCAGAAGTGCATCTTTACCTGGTGAAATGGGTACTTTGCCTGGCAATGAGCTACACCAGCTAAGTGACTCTTCATTAAGTCTTCACCCAGTAAAGTTATACTGTCACCAGGTGAAGAAGTACATGAAGTTTCATGTTGTACTAACTGAAATTGTAGAAGTTCATGTAGCTTTTCATGATATGAAGTTTCCCCATTTAATCCACCTCTACTCTCTTCTGCCATTCTTCCCTTTGTGTTTCTCTGCATCTCGCTCTTGCCCTCAGTGATGCCCTGTACTTGCCCCTTCCCTATAATCCTCTAGTATACATAGCCCTTAACTAACCTCTCTATTCTTTTGACTAGCAACCTCACTCCCTTCAAGCACAGGTGAGGCCCTTCAAATGGCATGGAAAACCAAATCCTCCCTCTTACACCTGACCTTTTTTGAAATAAATACATTGTTATTTTGATTAAGGGTTTAATAGCTAATAGTAAATTAAATACATTGACTCGGGACAAATCAGTTCAATTGCTTTCTTTTTTTAATTTTCATCACTCGGATGACAGTATTGCCATAGAGATGTGGTACACCATTTTCATGTGGGTCCCATGGTACAACAGAGCAAAAATGTGCTTAGTTGCAATGCACTAAAATGGGATATAGAAGCACTATTTCCAAAAGAGTGTGCAAATGTAAGTTACTCACACAGTACAAGATAGTTCTTGGCAACAGTGTAGGGCAATAATTTCATCAGCAAGTAAGTGGACAATAATCACAGGCATCATGGGTTGTCATTGTGTAGAGGCAATGTGTTAGTAGTTCATTCAGATCACTAAACACTGTGGTGAATAAGAAGGGGTTTAGAATCAAGGAATCAATATGGATCTCTAAGATTTTCTGTTAAAAGCCATTATAAAAATTAAAAGATTAGGGATTTGTCTAGGAGAGGGGCTAGTATACTAACCCATAATGCTTGACCTGAGCAGTGCAAGACATGAATGCAGAAGTCTTTATATAAGCTGGGTACCGTCCAGTTATCTGATTCAGTCAATTTTAGAGAAGAGGGTGTAGGGACTCTGTCAAAGAGGGATGTGAAATATGGGGGGCTGGAGAGTGAATGTACTTATGAAGGAAGTTAGATCTAATGGTAGTTCTTTTGAGCAGTGTAACTTAACCAGCCATGGTAAAGAGAGATTTAATTAAATTGCTGAAACCATGATGGTTTCAAACATTTGAATTTTTTATCTACTTGTCTTTGAAACATACAGTACCACCAGTTCTCAATTGGAGCTACTCACTATCTCTAGAATAGTGATTCTCTCACCCCAAGTTTTTGATGCCTCAAAGTTTGGCCAGTAAAACATACTGGTGGCCTCACCATTAGCAGTATTAGTGCTGAATAAAAATTTCAGACTGCAGGTGAACTGAATTCTGTAGAATTTTGGAAAGTTCTGACTAATTCCATAGAATACCATCAGAACTGGAATGTCAAAATGCTGCCAATGAATTGCATTATGTCATTCTGCTGTTCCGTGTTACTTCTGCAGATCCCATTGCTCGCCTATTATATACAAACTTCATGGAAACAAGTGGGAGAATTTAATCAGAAATGTCCCCACTTACTTCATAATCATCAGTAGACAACTGCCTGGGGGGGCTATTAAAATATCATGAAGGCTTGTTATCTGTTCTAAAGCAATGCTTACATTCTTCCATTTACATTTACTCTGAAATGTAAATCATTGAACTGTATTCTGCCTTTTTTCTGAGTAGCAGTTTTGTTTTCCATGACTGCATCTGATAGTCCACAAAATGGTCTCTTGGTGGAAAATAAACCCATGGCAAGTAAGTGACACTACATAACTGACTTTCAGATTAAATCTTCACATCATGTAAATCCCATTAGGCAACATGCAGTCTTGAAGAACTCATGAGGCATTAAAGAAAGAAGGATCTGTTGAGCTACTGCTTTTTTTTGTTGTAGGAAACTAACCTCAAATCTTTCTAGAAAATGAAACCTTTCAGCATACCTTATGGACTTGTAGTTATACTGCCAGGGAAATCTTTAGTGTTCTTGTGTTGCTATAGATTGTATGTTTCAGTCTAATCTAGCAGGCTATTGTTGCTGTAATTGTGGGGGAGATTGGAGAGCATGTAGTGATCTGCACTGTCCAATAACAGCTAGCAGCCAGAGAAAGACATAGAACTGAAGACTATAAAAGACTTAGGTGCAATTTATTTATTTCTCATTATGTTTGAGTGATGGTGGATAAAGGGACAATAAATTATTTCTAGTGTGCTACTGTTTGTAATATTTCAGTTTTCAGAAATGATTTCTATATATCCACATAATCCATATTTAACTGTACCTAAAATAAAGGTGTTATGGAAAACTGTGTTTTGCATCATTTTCTTTTATGGGCAGCATTCTGTACTATTCTCTTTATGTAACCAGGAATGTAAAGATCTGACTATATCAAAACCACAGTAACCAGGCACTCACCCACTACCTGAAATGAAGCTAATGCTGCAGTATCATAAAAAAAAAAAAATACATTTTATAAAAAATCAGGAAAACAGCCTGTTTCAGGTAGTGGGTGAGTGCCTGGTTACTGTGGTTTTGGGACTGTATTTCTACCAAGAGCACCCCTTTTCCTTGTGCAAGCCCTCCTGCTTGTTTTAACAGTTCTGAATATATCACTGCATGGAATCAGAACTCTGAGCACTGCAGTGATACTGTAAGTCAACAGGTCATGATCAGAATTCTGAATCCATGCAGTGACATAGTCAAGACTCCATATTATTGGTTCCATTGAGAGAACTGTAGTGAATATAGGTGGGCAAAAGTTGCCCTCTCCACCTCAGCGGAACATCTGCGGAAACTGGACAACTTTCATGGAAGTTTCTGAGCTTCCACCTTGATTGAAAAACTTCTGAAAGTTTTGGGTGAAATTTCAACCTTTTCCACCCTGCCTGACTTGTATTAACCCCCTCCATGGCTAGCTGTTCCTCCCCCCACCCGATCAGCAGCCACATCATCTCCATACCCACTTTGCCTAGCGGTCCTTCCCCCCACCGGATAACCCTCCAGTACAGGTTCAGAACCCCCTTGCCATGGCTAGCGGTCTTTCCCCCACCCAATCACCCCTTGTCCAGTAGTAACCCTCCCATCCTTTTCTCATGTATAATAAAATATTTAATTGACCTGGTGGTCTAGTGAACCCCACTCCCTCTCTGTCCTCAATTCTAGCAGCCAGTATTTTTATTTATCTATTTATTTAATTTAAGCTTATTTGATGGTAGTGTAGTGGCTCCCCACCCCAGCAGGTAGTGTTACCTGGTACCACCTCACTCCCCCTCACCCTGAAGTGGAGTGGGAAACCGGCATAGCCCTCCACTCTCCTCCATGGATGTCTGCCCACTGAGTTGTCAATGAACGAGTGCATGCTTGTACAAACACGCATCATTCATTGACAACTCAATTGGCAGGTGGCAGGGGAGGAGAGCAGAGGGCTGTGCTAGTTGCCCACTCCTTTTTGTGATGAGGGAGCAGGGTGCTACCAGAGAATACTACCTGCTAGGGTGGGGGGCCACTACACCACCAGTGAATAAATTGAAAAAAATAATAAATAAAATAAAAAAAAAAAAAAAAACACTCGCTGCTAGGATCAGGGACATGGTGGGAGTGGGAGACCACCAGGTGAATTAAATATTTTATTATATGTGGGAAACGGATGGGGTTTTGACTACTGGACAGGGGTGATCAGGGTAGGGGAGGAGCACAAGCCACAGCGGGGAGGTACAACATCTGAAACTATACAGGCAGGTGATCCAGTGGGAGTGGGGGGACTGCTAGCCATGTGGGAGGGGAGTTACTGAAATACTGTGGGTCAAGTGATCAGGTGGGGGGAGGGCTCACTAACCATGGGGGAAGGAAGTTATTGAAATGATATGGGTAAGGGGATTGAGTACAGAGAGGGATCCCTAGCCAACAAGTATTTATATTATTTATTTTTATTTGTTTCAAGTAGCAGGGCAGGTGGAATTTATGCAAATATTTTGAAATGGATTTCTGAACTTTTGCATAAGCGAAAGTCACACTTTTGCTTAAATTCCTCCTGTGGAAGATTTTTTTCACACACCCCTAGTAGTGAATGTTGTCCATCAATAAAAGACAATTCAAAACATTTTCATTTTAACTTTTATTCTGGCACAGTTAAACATGACTCATTTGGGGAGTATGAATATATAATTTCTGAAAACTGGAACATTGTAATCAGTTTCAAATTCCCAACAACATCCTGTCCCCTTTAATATTTAAATCAACAGAACAAGCAAGCAGCCAGCACAGAGTGAACAGATACAAAACAGGCTTTAAGGAAATATTTTTTAAAAAAGAGTCCTTTAAGATTTAAGATATGTTCTTGCAATGGTGTGAGGGAGATGGCTAAAAGACACTGCTCAAAAGATCCAATGTAAACGATAAGAACACACTAACTGAGGGTATATGATTGTATTTAAACTTAATCTGTTGCTGTCTGCTAAACATGAAACATATTATATAGTGTGCAAGCACTGCTGCTCCAAAATAATTTATTTCTGCCACTGTAAATTGTTAGTGTTTATCCACAAATAATGGAGAAGAGAAGTTCATGTCATGGGTGTGGTCACACGTTCAGTATCATGCAATCAAAAACTACTGAGTAATGGAATTGAATGTGTGCCCCTGAGTAATCTGGTATATGTGCTGCACTATCCACGGTGCTACAGATGCTACCTCTACCATCAGTAGTTACAGTGGTGTTGCTGGAGGCTGGGAGAAGGGTCTTTGGTGAGACAAGAATCAGTGTTGGGACTCCCAGTCAAAAAATCAGCTGCTCATGAAGCAGCACTGCTAATGACAGAATTCCATGGTGAGTCAGTTGAGACTGAGTTAAGAGAGACAGTGGAGGAAGAATCTCAGTAGGAAATATTAGTAGAGGAGATGGATGCCAAGGAAGAGGTAGTATACAGTAGGTGGAGGAATCTCAGCAGAAGAGGGAGGCAGAGTATTCTGATCAGGGGACTATACACTCAAAACTAGTTGGAGGAGTGCAGTGTTTCACCATGATTCCATTCACAAAGCATGATGGTTTGTTCTAGTTCTCTATGGTGAACGACTCTAATAATTTTAAGACTAAAGTCAGGGGATTAGTGAGTGTGCTTTAACCTTGTTTTAAAGTATAGTTTTTTTTGTTTGTTCATTTTTTGTTTGTTTTTTTTAATATGACGTCAATGTCTCATAGAGACTGACATTTTTGCAAATAATGAGTGTGTTGCAATGTGGCAGATTCATAAAGCTCAAGTGAGCCAGGAGAAACTTGGGTTCCATATCTTGGTACTACTGTGCATTCTAGATAGTTGAAGACTAAATATCTCCTCAAGTGACAGCAATATCAAAAGGATGCACAACTTCGTCTTAAGAGACCTGTTGAACATGAGTGTCAGGGTGGTGATGGTGCAAGATATGAGCACTGGGTCAACCACAGCAAGCATCATTCAAAAGCAAATGGCACCCCATCAGAAAAGGACTACAGTCCATAACTGGTTGTTTGTCTAAGCACATAATACTGCAGTCATTTACGAGACCTGCCACAAGTGTAGTTAGTAATGTGTACTATACCTAGTCAAATGCATTATCTCCTCAAGTGCATGATCCTCAACTGCAACTCACAATCACACAAGCTCTATTAAAATTCACCAAATAACACAACCACAAACCAGTGTCTTGGGAACTAAATGCTGCTTTGGCAAAATGAAGTGGCAGTGTGCCATGAAGCACTGGGGACTTTTCAAATGTCTGTTCTTTCTGTATAGTGTGTTTTTGCATTAAAAATCTAGAATTTGCTGTTAGTGAGAACTGTATTATGTTATGTTACTTTGACTTTGACCAGGTTTATATAGCAGTTCCACCGAGATGTAAGTTCACCGAATTGTGTTAAAATTTCACTGTCATAGCTGTTGATCATTCAATGAGTGTAAGTGGTGCCAGATATGATCAATCATAAGGGGAGGGGGGTAGGGTAGTAGAATCCATTCTGATGTTTTCCAGCTTGACAATTTAGATTGCCTTGCATCACTACTGATGCTGCTGCCCTGCCTCTCCTTCATGGTTGCATACATCTGGCCCTGCTCACAGTCACTCATTGAATTGTTTTCATCTATGACAGTACAGCTGGCTGGGGAGTGCTGTGGGAGCAGAGAGGGAGGAGGCCAACAGACAATGGCTAAGACTTTTGACCTATCCCACCCATCAAATCAATGATTCAGCTAGGGGGAACACTCTAGCAGATATACAGTATTTTGTGAATTGGGAAGTCAGGCTAGAAAAAGGGGTGACATACTAAAGATGCTGTTGGCTCCTGGCAAGGTGCCAGGAGCTATCTGTCACTTTCTTATCTGCATGGGTCTCCAGAAGAATGATAAGTGGGTGGGGAAAGTTTGGAATTGAGATGGAGTGTGACCAGGGGACTGGTCCTGGTCACCTAGGGAAGGGGAGCCTTTTTCCACCACACCTAGATGAATATTTATTTATTTATTTATTGAAGTCTTGAATACACCTGTGAGTGGATTCTTATTGTGAGGTTCCATGTCAAATACAATTAACAACAAGGCAAAAAAAAAAGAAAGAGGACAATTTGCAGATAATACAATGAGAGTTCAGCAAACAGATAATGAAAGTATTAAACATAATAGGTACATAAAATCCATCCAGGAACAGGAAAGTTGCAGCACTGTACAAAGTATGCTTGCTTCAGTAGGAGGAGCAGGAGATGGAAGGGTGGACATGGGACGGGGTAAGTACAGCAGTGTGGAAAGAGGCAGGGGCTTGACTGGGACAGGACAGGGGTACAAGAGGTTGGGGGATTGTTTAAGTGGCAGGATTTGCCTATTCCAAGGGATAGGGACTGGGAAGTGCTGGTGGTAGTCAGTCAGTGAGTGGGGTGTCTATCTGTGGCACCTGCCGGAACTCCTGTCAGCAAGGTGTTGGCGCAGTCTGAGTTTAGTGAATCCAAGAGTAGTAGCATCAGAGATATCAGGTAGTAGCGTGTTTGTCCAGAGTGATGCCCGGTAGGAGAAAACACGTTGTGCCATGAATGTGCGGCATTTGGGCACATGAAAGGTTTGTGTGGAGGAGCTCCTGGTTTGTCTGGTGTTTAGTGGTAGGGCAGAACATTCTGAACTCCAGGAGGAAGCCAATTTAGCATAGCCTTTTTGACGAGAAGGCAGGCTTGATAGCTTATTCTGTCATTAAGTTAGAGCCAGCCAGCAAACGTATAGAGTTCGCTGGCATGGGTTAGTATAGGTGTATTTGTAAGCAAGTGGCAGGCTTTATTTAGGGCAACAGCAATGCATTGGAATGCCATGTCAGTTGCAGATCCATATTTGGCCAGATCATAATCTATAAGGGATACAATCACGCTATTAATTGCCAGATTCAGTGCTTCATGCATGAGACAGTGCCTGTGTCGGTAAAGGATGCTAATTCTGGTGTTGATGGCTTTAGCAGTGTTGTCAATGTGCTTTGTGAAGGACAAGGAGGAGTCAATTGTAACCCCCAGGTATTTGAAATGTGGGATGAGTTTCAGGGTGCTGCCACTGTCATTCTGTATTGCCAAGGGAAGGGGTAGTTTTTAGATTGTTTTGGGTTGTTGCATACAGCATGGTTTTGGTCTTTTTGTAATTCATGACCAGTTTTTGTTTTGTGAACAATTTTTCAGCTGATGCAAAACCTCATTGGAGATCTATTTCGAGGAGATCTGGGTGCACATATGAATAGGAATACCAAATATGTGTACCACTGAACAGAATATTCAGGCTGAGTATTCTGTCTAAGATATATGCACACTCATATCAGAAAAGACAACCTGTTCACCCTAAACAGCTTTGTGGCATTTTAGCTCAAATAAGAGACAAGGATGCTGCTCACCTCTCCACTAAAAGGCTTGAGTGCCCTCTGCAGCCATTCCAAAATGCACAAATTAAGATTGAAATTGCAGCCCTTGAGTTCCAACACTCATCCTTTCTCAGTTCTCATTCTTTCATGACTGAAATGAAACTACAAGGGTGCAGGTGCTGAAACCACATATTTTGAACCGGACAGTTATCTTGTATTCTGCAGTTTATGTAGATAACCCTTTACAAACCATAAAATTATATTCTAGTGCTGTTACATAATGTCATTAAAAAGCACATGTGGAATGCAGTACTAATTCATGATTCCACTACAAGTTTAGTGGTAACAAATCAAGTGGTAACATCAGATCAGCAGAATGGCATTCCAGCAGTGTATTGTCAAGCAACCATGGAATTTCATGTACCATGGAAGTCCACAGTTTAAATTTTTTTCTACAAAATTCTATCAGTATTCCAGGAAATTACCATGACAATTCTGAAATCTACTTTGGAAGCAGAATTACCATTCTGCCAGTATTCCGCTGACATGGCTCAATCTGCACTGTGCTCTAGAGACGCCTTAATTTTGCTTTACATAGCATGAAAGAGGAATAGGCAATAATTAAATTGTATGTCATGTACCCATAACATGGAGCAGACTTGCTGTCTGTTTAAATCAGGTACTGTATCATTGTCAGTGCCTTGATAAAAATGATTTCAACATACCTTACAGAATCCTGCAATTACACTGCAAACTGTTGGAGATAAAAGCTTCATCTCATCCTATATTAGCCGTCAAACCACTGATGTAATTACCTTGTATAAATATTGTATTGCTGCCTCCCCGGGATCCATACAATAACATCATGTTCTCATCTCATAGTTCTATTATGGAGAGCAAAATGTTGAATAAATAATGCCCTAGATAATGGAAACCAAAGTTTCATGAACCACATTTGGGCTACTGTGAGCACATGGCTAAGCATTCATGCTGTCCCTTCATAACCCTACCAGGCGACAGCAAATCTCAAACCAATACGTTCAACTAGTGGATTTGCCTGACCTTTTTTCTCTTTCTATTCTAAACATTGAGATATTTCTTATCCAGCGCACAGCTGTTTTAATTCCAGAATCATACAACTACAACCAGATACCCAAACAGATAAAGTGTCAGCCACTGCAGTACAGAGTCCCATCAGCTAACAATCAG
The DNA here is from genome assembly GCA_016271365.2 of Neoceratodus forsteri. Classification (NCBI taxonomy): domain Eukaryota; kingdom Metazoa; phylum Chordata; order Ceratodontiformes; family Ceratodontidae; genus Neoceratodus; species Neoceratodus forsteri. The sequence continues at coordinate 1,389,493,524 of CM028130.1, read as the reverse complement.
ATTCTAGACTGACCACAGTCACTCTGCACTACTGATTTCTAATTTTTCATCAAAGAACTTGACATGATGTTTTGTGAACTATCTTACAATGCAAACTTTATAACCTAACGTGTGCTCATGCAAATTGTGCTACTTCATTGGATTTCAGTTCTGTAAGAAAGGGATTTCTACTGGATCATTTTCCTACAGGTCCAGCAATAGAATGCTGTGTGAGTGGTAAGCTGCAGAGGTACTGTTAGCCATGTGGAAGAAACAGCTTTGTTTTACTGTCTGACCTGCTGCCTTTTCTGTTCATCCATGTTAAAAATGCATATAGTCAATGGAGCCATTAGCAGCCATTCCTACTCTTCTGACTAACAAAATGTCCTTTGACTACTTAATAAATGTTCTTACTCCTCAGGTCAAGTATGGAACAATTTTTCAAACAGACAGTCCACCCAGGATGGCTGCAGTACCACATTTTTTGTAAGAATTATTTGATTATTCCAGTTGGCAAACATACCAAAAGATAACTAAATAACTTTCTATTTCTAGGAAATGAAACTGAAAGTAACATTAATATAAATGGTACTATAAGTCAAACCAGTGTGACAGATATTTTAATAATAAATAGTCAAAAGTGATAAGTATTTTAAAAACCCATTTAATAGGGCCCCTTTCTCAGAGGCTGGTGTCCCTGTGAGGAGCATGCATTCTATCCTTTTGGTCTGCAAGGAGGGTCCCTGTATGTAGGAAGGGCCCTATGTAAGCCTAAGGGTATATTGGTGAGATTCCTGATCTGCACTCTTTACATGTTTGCATTCAATTAATTCATGACTGATGTCAGGTGTGGTCTGTCCAAGGAAGAAGGAAGAGGTATTGTGGCCTATTGAGAAAATTCCCAGCCTGCAAAGAATTACAGCAGATAAGGCTTTGTTCATTGATTCCCCCTTCCCACATATCTAGGCAGTAGGAAGAGCTCCACTTCTGGTGGAGGAGAAATCAGGAAAATGGATGGCTAAATGAGACGGAGGATCAAGAGAGCTTTAAGAAAGCAAGCTCAGTTTAGGTTTCCCTCCTTCCTCTTCTTCTCCCACAGCCATGATGCTCACAAACCCTCCTAACATTGTGGTTCAGGGCAGGCCAGGACAGTGCAGGGAGACCTATTTGCTCTACTAAATTGTGTCACATTATGGGTCGAGAATGAAGTTTCCTGTTTTACCTAAAGGGTTTTCCCCTGTATTATGGCTCCCCAGAAGGGTCACAAAGTGATAGTTACTGTCACAGTCATTGTGAACAGGTGTGGCTTGGCAGTCTTACAAGACTTAATGGTATTGTACAAGGGGTAAAAGTGGGATCTGCTGCCATCAAGACAGGTCCACACTGGTAGAATGATGCAAGGGCTAAATAAGCAGGGACCAAGTTCAGGCAGGTTTGGGGCTTCCCTCACTGGACTCACCCAAGGGGTTAAGCATCTGCCAGATAGGGGATAGGGCACCTTTCACCCAACCAGTGGGCTCTCTTTCATAAACCCAGGTGTCCTTCCAAGGAGCATACATTTAATCTGTGGGGTCCACAATGAAGTTCTCTTCATGGAAAAAGAGATTGGAGGAAGCCTAAGGTTGCCTTGGTGAGACTTCTGAGATGCACATATTTCATATTTGTATTATTTCTGCCAAGATGGTTGTTAGGTGTAGTCCAGGGAAGATCATGAACTTTAGGGGCCTAATGAGATACACACTTATAAAAGTGTGCCTTAAAACCCCAGTCTGATAAAGTAAACTCAGTGTCATCAAAGGGAACCAGAACATCTCTTCTAAGTCATTCAAGATGTGCAGTAAAATGGCTTATCTCAAGGGATCGGTGAAGTCCATACCTTATGCTTCATTTATAGTAGTCTTTGTGGTGAAGTAAAAATACTTTGCTTTGTCTCACAATGGTGACACTTCACCAGCAAAGTGCAGTGTACTATGCAACACGTATACTGGACACTGGGTCACACTGGTTATTCTTTTGTTCAGGAAAGCAACCACATAGTAGATGGTGCAGCAGAATGCTGTGGTACCCCATGCATAATGTACAGATGGAGAGTGAGAGAGGAATATTGAGAGTGAGAGTGGAGTACGCTGTGTCTCTGATTGCTGAAAAAATTCAGTCACTTTAGGACAAAAAAATTACAGGTAGGACAAAAAACTACAAATACTACAGAAATAAGTGCTTAGAGTGCTGATAATTTGTAGAAGGGGTCTCAAAAGGTTTTATCTTCATAGAAAGCATTTTAGGATATATTTTGATATTTTGTTTTACTCTGCTTACTGTGATAGTGCATCTGAACTGAATCTGTTAGGTTAGGGGACAAAGAGAAAGGGAGAAAGGGAAAGATAAATTGTTTAATCAGGAAAGTCACACTAAGCCAAAGCTTGTTTCTGTGTGTCACCTGGGAGCACATGGAAGTTAAGTGACTTGCTCAGGGTCACAAAGTATGCAAACAGAGGCTGATGGGATTCAAACACAGCTCTCCAGGTTCGAAGCTCAGTGCCCTTAACCACTACACTAAACTGTCTTCTAGAGGCGGGGGGGGGTCAGCTCACAGTGTCAGTTTTATTTGACTAAATGCTTTATTTGTTTATGACCCCATCTTCAGCCAGCTGTGCATGTGTAGTCCGCAGCATAGCTGGGATATTCAGAACCAGCTCACAGGAGTTAAAACCTCTGAACACTGGGTCTCAGTACAGTGTAAATATGCAGCACAACTACATAGCACAAGCACAGTGCAGGGCACAACCATAGAACTGGTGCTATTAGCTCGCCTGGGGCAAATTTGTGGAATGACTGGAACCGTTCTGCAATGGTTCACGTTATTTCTTACCGGGAGATTGCAGAGAGTTGTGTCGGGGATTTTCTCCTCTGACCCAATCCCTCTGTTGTGTGGAGTGCCCCAGGGATCCGTGCTGTCGCCCATGTTGTTTGCAGTGTATATGCAGCCCCTCGGAGCTATCATTAGATGATATGGGCTGAGGTTTCACTGCTATGTGGATGACACCCAGCTCTATCTGTCCTTTGCACCTGACCAGGATGGAGCTCTCTCGGTGTTTAACAGCTGTCTGAGGGAGATCCAAGACTGGATGTATTCTAGTTGGCTAAAGTTGAACTCGGAGAAAACAGAGGTGCTGGAGGTGGATCCTGGTGGTAGGGTGGTGAGGCCGGATATCGGTGCTCCATCTGGAATTATTCTTGGTGGAGTATCTTTGCCGTCCTCAGAACAGGTGCGTAGCCTTGGAGTTATTCTTGACGATAGGCTGACTCTCAAAGCTCAGGTGTCAGCTGTTGTCAAGACTTCCTTTTATCATCTCAGGAACATTGCCAGGGTGAAGCATCTTGTTCCATCTGACTCCCTGCCTACTTTGGTTCATGCTTTTGTATCTTCACGCTTAGACTATTGCAACGCCCTGTACTTCGGGCTTTTTGGGGTTGAAATCCATCGCCTACAGCTGGTGCAGAATGCTGCAGCCCGGGTTCTGACTGGGACAAGTCGTTTCTGTCACATCACTCCCTGCCGTGAACTGCACTGGCTGCCTGTGTGTGGCGGATCACCTTAAAGTCATTTGCTGACTTTCAAAGCCCTTCACGACCAGGGTCCAGCCTATCTGAAAGACCTCCTAGTGCCTTACTGCCCTGACCGATCACTCCACTCAGCCGACATGGGGTTGTTAGAGATCCCAAGAGTGAGTTTGAAATCTTCTGGTAGCAGAGCATTTTCATATGCTGCACCCACTCTTTGGAACTCTCTACCATGTCGGCTACGGCAGTGCACCTCCGTGGAACTCTTTAAAAAAGAGCTGAAAAGCTACTTATGGAACATGGCTTTTTTAGATAATTAGTTATCTATTAATGCTTTGGTTTTTATTATTATATATTTTATCTTGTGGTATGCCGATTGTATGTTTGTGTATGTTGTGTTTGAACTGTCAAATTGTTCAGCACCTTGATATGTTGAAAGGTGCTATATAAATAAATTATTATTATTATTATAACTGAATACAGGATTGATTACACGGGCACAGCAGAAGTAGTGCCGAGAACAGCATGGGGGGGGGGGGATATGAGAATAGGGCACCAGTTAAAGACAGACAACACAGCAACAAAGGTACCACAAATATTTATTAAAGAAAAAAACTATGGACAACAGTCAATAGAAAAAAAAATAGAATAAAGGTCACTTACCTGTGAAATATATAAAAGAAAATAGAGGCACTCAAACATTAAATATAATAAGAAAAATGGCACCCACTTGTTAAATATATAACAAAGAAGGGCATCAATCTGTTAAATATACAAAAAAATTAGTCACTCAGTCCTGAAAGATAAAAAAATGGCACTCATTCATTAAATATTAAAAAAGGCACCCACCCATTAAATATGACAAAAAAAGAAACAAAGGGCACCAACCAGTGAAAAATAAAAGAAAACAAAGCACCCACCTGTTACACGAGGTCCCTGCACCCTTATTGGTACCCTCAGAGGTACACCGTAGACAGCTAGTGCTTAGGTATATGTTGTACTAACATATAGGGCTAAGGGCATCTACCGTATAAGAGTAGATGTCAGGATATGTATGCATGTTATTGTAATACACTTTGCTTGCTAATACATATATATTCTTCTATGTATTTTCTGTGTATTTCTTACTTATAAAATGTTAGGACATCTGTGTCCTTGTAACAATTATAATATATAAGTCGGCATTGCCACCTTTCGGTGATTTGTACTACTACATTGAGTTATGTAAGACTCTGTATAAGTACTCTTTTTGTTTCACAAACTGATGACTACTACAACATTGTATAATGTTATCTTGGACCATGGAGCCTCCTTTAATTTAGCCAATAGGGCTCATCTCTGTAACTAGAAATGTTTCTATCTTACAGTAACCATAGTAATTATCATAGGTATATAATATGAGACACTAAGTCTTGTACCTCGGAGATCCCTAGAGACACAAAGAAACCTTGAGGTATAGGGAACACTTAGCACTGGCTCCCAGTTCATATTGGTAAGAACTGCTTAGGGCAACTGTGATTTTATCCTTTTGGTAGTAATAGACAAGTTTATTACTCTAATGCAATGTATCTGTGATTACTTGCATTCCCAATATTGCAAAGAACCTGAGAGTGAGGTTTAGACCTTCTAACACACCCTTTCAATATTTAAAACAATGGCACCCTCCCATTAAATGTAATAAAAAAAAACAACAAAGGGCACCCACCAATGAGCAATGCCAAGCCCAGTGTTCAATGCACCATTAAGTGGCTGAAGGCAGTGGTGGTGGTGGTAGCGGTGGTGGCAGCTGCTGCAGCTGGCACTGGATCACTGCTTGTAGGGCTTCTATGGCTCTGGTCACTCCCTCACCTGCCTCACCAGCAGTCTGATCATGAGGACCTGGAGATGGAGAATGTCATCCCTGTCCTCATGGACAATGGTGTCCTGCCACCATCATGCAGCACTCATGGCACCTATGGAAAGAAACACATTGAACTCAGCCAGCTGTGCACACAGGATGAGGGACACAGGCATGGCATAACATTCATAACAGAAGTACAACCAGCCTCCACATGGGCTGCCATAGAGCACACAGGTAGACGGAATCAAGCAGCCACAATGGAATGCGCATGACATACCACAGACTACACTGTGTACCTGAACAGTAGAGAGCTGCATATACAATGAGTGTACCATGCTGCAATTGAGCATAACTGAGCCATGCGAGGGACACATGGCACTGGCGGGCATGCCGGATGCGGAAAAATAGCAGATGCAACAGCAGCTCCAAGCCAGAGCATGATAGGCAGTGTAAAAGCCTAAGTCTCTTGGAGTCACAACCACACACCTAGTGCCCTGCATACCAGGCATCCAGCACACAGACCAGCACAGGTGTGCAGGACAAGAAACATCCATGAGCACCCTGGTCAGTAGAAAGGGAGAGGGGAGCCCAGACACTCACACACACACACACACACACACACACACACACACACACACACTCATACACACACACACACACACGCACTAACAGACACGTGGTACACACATCTCAGCTGTATATGGACAGGACTGTCATGCAACTCTGTATGCAGCAGGCAGGGTAACGTGAGTGTAACAATGTGGTACAGTATGTGAGTGAATGCTTGACACACTGTACTGCAGTCACCAAAACACTGGTGTGAGATGGAGAGCTGCCTGGAGGCACCCTCATTTGCAGCAGATGCTGATCCTACCCGAAGTATAGGGGACCCCCATACACAACCTATGTATGTCCTCAGCCGTGCAATGACACAGCTGTGTTGTAATACATCAGCAGTCAAGGAAATAGATGCGTGTTCTGCGATACAGAATGGGGTGCTGGCACAGGGCTAAAGCCTTAAAAGATGCTAGGCAACAGGATAAGTGCCACACTCACCAGGAGCTGTAGTGAATCACCTGGATAGACAATTAGTAGTGACAAACATGTTCAGATGCTATACTGCAGCTGAATAGAGTTTTTTGTTTGAATCCAGATGCACACTGATAAAATGACCTCAGTGATAACAGTGTAAACTGTGAGCACTGGCACTTCGCCAGCTAGAACTTCTTAATGGAGCTGGCCAATGGTTCGAACATCTTTCCCATTTATACTATATAATAAAGTAAGCCATATAATTTAAACTGGTCAAGCAAATCATTTTATTAGTCAAGCAAATCCTGACTAGCATCAGTTATGTGGTTAATGGTAGGAAGGGTGCAAGTACAAACAGTGAAGACAAACCCAAACCAAATTTAAAAAAGCACAGTTTCTAAGTCATAATCACATATATTCATAGTTCAAAATTTGCAAATAATTGTGTGTGTCAAAGAAACAGAGAGAAAACAGCTGATAATGCAAACCTGTTCAACACATCTCAAATCAATAGCTGCAGAGGGGCAACCAATCATATAAATCATTGTATAATTAAGCAATAATGCATGACAGGGTGTGGTATATCACGGGATACCATCACGCCTCGGGTGGTTGGGCACAAGGTCGCAGGCCGAGTGCGTCCAACGACCCAAGAAGTGATGATATCCCATGATATACCACACCCTGGAGTGCATTATTGCTATTATGAACTGAATCCCATATATGTGTGCATAAAATATTTAAAAAAATGTTTCCAAATTGTTTTAATAATACATTTTCTGATGTGTAGGGATGCATTTATAGAATATAGTCCTGTTGGTTTTTGCTGTGGGCAATAGATAGTGTTCTTGTAATGTTTTGGTTGTAGCATGAGAAACCAGGCTATGTGTGCTTGAATTACTTTTTCTCATTTGTTTTGTTTAAATCTGTAGTTGCTTTTTGGGAGACTGAGAAGGTTTTGCATCAGCTAGTAGGAGTTCCACCGGCAACACAGTGTGGTCCTGCATGCTGCAAAATTACTTTTTTTTTAAACAATTATTATCCTACCATTAAAATCAGTGTCTGACTTCGCCCTGATGCCCAAAAACTACTTTATTTCTTGAAACAAGGGTTATTTTCGATGGAAACTTTTTCAAAACTAAAGCCGTGATTGTGAGCATGCATATCAGTGTTCGCCACAGAGACGCGTGCTAGGACTCACGGCTTTACTTTTTGAATAGCAGTTTCTGGTTACCAAAAAAATCCTCCTTTCAATTAATAAACTAGTTTTTCAACATCAATTTAATTTAACTTACACAGTGATTATGTCCGGGTCATGGCGTTAAAGATGAGCGGCTTGACTACAGGAAAACATTTCAGAGTGAACTGTATGTATGGCAAACGGGCGGCTTAGCATGATAACTGCGGGGGAGAGCAGGCGCTGTTATGAAAGCTTCAATTTGGGCAGTCAGCAGAGCAACATTTTCAGTTAAGGTAATTTAATTTGTATATTTTTGTGAGGATTTGTGTCTTTTTATATAGTCACTGTCTCGAGGTCTTAGTTGCTCCGACTGCGGAAGGTGGTTTTGAGGGGTTTTGTGCAGTGTAGTGAGAGATGTGGGGAATGCTTCTGTTGGAGTAGTTGATTTAGGAGTGAGGAGGCTGGTGGCCGGAGGTTTTCTGAAGCCATGATAATGTAGCCCGATATCATCACGGCTTCAGAAACCTCTTGGCCAATCAGCTTCCCGTATTTACAATCTACAGTTCATAATGAGATTTATGAAATGGGTCCTTAAATATAAGGAATCTGATTGGCTAGTACCTGTGCGCTAAAGTGTCTAATGCACAGGTAAAAGACCCGGCATTGCTCACTGGGCAGTGATACCAGTTATACTGCCCAGAAAGCTCCCTCAAAAAAAAAAATCAAACAGCAGCCATCTTGGATTCTGCCAACTGTTGTACCAACCCAAGTGCCAAGTACCCAACATGTCAAGTATGCCAGAAACCAACTTTGAACTAAATCTAAGTGAAGAAGATTTCCTAGTATTCCTTCAGCCTGAGAATGAACCCCTCGATGAGGAAAATGCCACAAATGACAGTGACAGAGCAACAACAAAACCTCCATCACAGCCCACTTTGAGTAACCATTCAAAAATCATAAAATCTCCTTAAACTACTATTTTCCTGAAAGACTATCATATCCTAGCCACTCTGATGCCAACTTAATTTTTTTTTCAGCCAACTCAAACATTGGGCAGGGGACAGACAATGGGGATTGGTGATAGTGGACACCTGTGGGAGTGCTCTCTCTGCGCGCTGATGCCATTGTATGTCTGCGCCATGGGGCAGAACAAGGTAAAATGCCCTGGCTCCCAATAGGCAAAGGTGGGTTCAGGGGATGGCCCCCACATCCATCGACGGGCCCCTCCAGTCAGCCTCCAGTTCTTCTCCATGTCTACTCACTTTATCAGACTCTAGATAGAGTACCAGGGAGTCAGTGGTCCCACCTCAGGGGATTTAGAGCCAGGGGGGATCAAGTGATCAGGATGCGATGGAGATGGGTGACTGGAGGTGATTTGGAGGACTTCAAGTGGGTAGGAACAGGCTGAGCTGAGCAACCCATTGGAGAGAGTCTGGGAGTCAGAGAGAGGATGATAAATAAATTAAAAAAAAAATGCATTGGCATGGCACCCAATGCAGATTGCACTGGTGAAAGCACCAAGGTGAACAGGCTGCCACAGGTTCTGCATGCTGCAAATGGCATGCCACTGGGGTATATTGGTACAAGAGTGGCCAGTGCCTACCACTGCCAGACAGATATGCATACCTAGACTTGACCATGTGGCACAACAATTCAGTCAAACAGTCAAACAATGACAGGCATGCCACCTTGGGCAGCGTGCATTACTGTTACCACCATGGTGCAGCAAGGTTCTGGCACAGGTGACATGCCATCACACAGTGTAATGCATGCCATGGCACAGTAAACACAAAAGGAAGCATAGCTGTCAAAATGATGATCAAACCAGTAGATAGAAGAGCCCCTCATATACCACTGTGTTAGTGGTGAGACCATGACCCAAGTGCCAGGTGAGTATCCTGAAACACAACTGCGTAAGTGTTTACCCACAGCATGCATGCAACCTGCTAAGACACACATGGACATCCACCTCCCACAGCAGAAACGTGCAGCATAGTATATACATGCAACGCCGACTATGAAACACTATGAAACATACAATGCAGGGACATACATGGGCATATGGCTGAGGACTGACGAGCCTCCCTGGTCTCCTGACTTCCACCTTCACAGCTATCCCTCTGTACAGACAGTTGATGAGACCCCATCTGGAGTACTGTGTCCAGTTCTGGAGACCCCATCTCTGCAAGGACATAGACAGGACAGAGGCAGTCCAGAGGAGGGTAACTAAAATGGTGCAGGGTCTTCAAGAGAAGCCGTATGAGGAGAGACTAAAGGAGCTTAATATGTATACCCTTGAGGAAAGAAGGGAGAGGGGGGACATGATAGAAACTTTTAAGTACCTCAGTGGAATCAACAAAGTCTAAGAGGGTAGCATCTTTCAGAAAAAGAGACGTGCAAGAACAAGGGGACACAATTTAAAGATAGAAGGAGGGTGGTTCAAGGGCAATGTGAGGATGTATTATTTCACAGAGAGGGTAGTGGATGCATGGAACAGCCTTACTGAGGAGGTTGTGGTGTCCAAAACTGTGGGAGAATTCAAGAATGCATGGGACAGACATAAAGCAATTCTTGTGGGGGGTAGGAAGAAATAGGCCGTTGGTTAACTAGGATCTGCAGCCTATCCTGTAGGTAGGAAAATGGGCAGACTAGATGGGCCAAGCGGTCCTGATCTGCCGTCAAAGTCTATGTTTCTATGTTTCTAGGCACCCCCTTCCACTGTCTAGCATCCTGTCTGGATCAGAGTGGCCCTGGCTGGGTCCTGATGCTGAGCTGAGGGACAAAGGTGATCTGATCAATAACATACCGCAGAATACATGCACATTATCATGAACCCTAAACAGAACACACACCTGTATACCAGTACTGTTCCACTATGACCACTAGTGCATGGCGGGAATGGATAGGACCATGCAGGGACACATCTTACTGGTGTGCACAGCCATGGCATACCACACATACAGGTGTTTCTATTGACTGGGCATAGCCTCCACACTACATACCAGTATTGTAGTTATAGTCTAACAGTGTATGCACAAGGCCCGTGTGGTACCCCTGTCCTGCTTTCCTCATCACCCCATCCAACATACCCATACATGTCAGATATATGCCATGTACACAACCTATTACTTAGTAGGCTACATATAGTCTCAGGATGCATAAAACAGGGGCACAAGAATCATACCATTACAACAGTAGGGGTGGCTATCATACTGTAGGTAAAACCAAACACAGTGGCAGGTTCTAGATTTACACACCCACTCCAGTACATCTGGATACCAGGTAATACATGACGTATGTATACCTGCATCCACACTACATACCATGAACAGCATACATGGATCAGACATTGGCTGAGGCAACATGCTGTTTGATACACCTTACAACCTGGCTAGAAGTATACACAAAGGCTCAGAACATATTTGTTCAACCAGACACAGCATCGATGGATATAGAGTGATCAAATGTCAATGTCATATCACCCAACCTTAGTTTTATTGCAAGCAGCATGATTCCCAGATCCAGAGAGAATCCTGTATGGTACAAGGTGTTGGGGGCTTCTACAGAGACAGTGGTTCCATACACTTATATTAGTTATATTGGAAAATACAGAGAATAAGTTCCCTTAGAACAAAGTGAACTCAAAAGGAACACATGGGTACACTGCACATTTTCACAGAGACAGTAAGAAAGAAGTTCTGCAGCATGAAAACTTTACTGTACCCCAGACACCACAGCAGTCATACATACAGCTGGCTATACTTGTCTTGGCACAGTGCCACTCTCAGACATGGCCCTCAACTGATGAAGGCACCATCGCTCCCTCTGGGGGAGGTTGTTATAACAGTGGTGGCACTTCATCTGCTTTGCTATGCTTGTACGGGGTGACAAGCGTCACCCTATCAATCCCCAGTTTTCAAACCTAGGCCTGTCCAAATCCTCCACCCTCACCCAGCAGCTGCTTCTCTTTGCTGATCACCTGGTTGATCAGTTTGGCCAGTTTAATGGCTGGCCACCTAGCATTATGACCCTTGATAGCCTGTCAGACATTTTAAATTATTAGGCTGCTATCCCTCACACTCAGCTTCTGTTAGGACTGCACTGACTCTGTGTAGTAGGCCATCTGTTAGCACTGCATGTTTTGGCATTTGCGCTAACATCAAATAGCACAGCAACCTCAAGAGGAGGACTAAGAAGGTAATAGCCTGTGCCTAGGCAGACCCAAAATCCATGAGCGGTAGCCCCAGATCTGCAGAGCCCCTAACCACTGTAGAACAGGTCATGGTTGGTGCCATGCAGCTCATCAAAATAACTGGCCTCCTGGGAGGTGGCTATGAAAGCCAGATCGGAACAACATAGCTATGTGAGTGACTACCTTAACCTTATCACATTGAGCTCATGTGTGGACATACATCAGTGGTGTTGGGGGTTGCATGCTTGTGAGGGGATGGACATGCCATAGTTATGTGTTCCACAGTCGGCAAAGCACAGAGGGCAAGAACAGAATGTACTGCACAGATCTGTGTGCTGCATAAACATCCTACCACAGCCCTATGCTTGCATATGGCATGGGCCTGGATATACCACATATGTGGGCCATAACTGCTGCGTGTGCTGCCAGTAATGGTTTTCTTGTTGGATGTGTTGCACAATGGATATAAGCCACATGGCATTTTCCAGGTATCCCAGTGGTGTGGACATCTGTGGGGAAATCCTCTACTGTGCTCAAAGGGTATCATATGCTGTGTGATCACTGATGAAGGGAGGTGTGTGATGTGTACAGCTCTGGGGGCATATGAGTACTCCACTCCATGGGTGGTGTGTGTGTGATGATACACAGTACACTATGCTTCCATGGTCAACACACAGGTATGTGCATTTCTCAACAGTGTCACTCTCTTCTCTCAACAGTCCAGTCCATTGTGTTGGGCACAGTAGGGGAGAAATTTCTGAAAACCTCAAGACAGCTGCTGCTCCTGAGGCCAACCCCTGATGAGGTCCACCATGACATTTGTGGAGGAGTGACAGAGAGAGTCGATCTCCAGGTCCAGCTCAGAATAATAAGAGTTAACTGTCACTGCTGGCTTCCCTGCTGATGGTGCCTAGCCACCCCCTCTCTGGATCAGCCATTTCTCTGCCACCCCCATTAAATGCCCCTGACCCAGCCACTGCTGTGCTGTCCCAGGCAGATGCCCCGGCCCAGCCACCACTGTGCTGCCCCCAGGCCCATGTCCCTGCCAAACCACTGTCTTGCTGACCCCAGGCCACTCCTCCTGCCCATCCATCATTGCACAGCTCAATACCCGGGTCCCAGGTACAGCACCTACCACTATGCAACCCCAGCCTGCACAATAGGACAGGGTGCAGCATGACCCTGCCCCCATGACACTCCATGCTGACAGCAGGATGCAGCCAATAGGTATTTACTGTAGTCCACCATTGGGGCCCAAGAGGGCCTGCCAGCTGAGATGGGCCACACTCAGCCACATGCTGGCAGGACCAAGAGCAGTGCGCAGAAATTCAGCATAGACAGCACATGGCAACTTTTAAATAGAGTGGGGCAGTCCCTGTCAGCCACCTTTGATGCTGGCTTCAAGAGACTGAAACAGTCAATCACTTGTGGTTGTCTGGGGGGGAGGTGGCCGCTGCCATGGTGGTGGTTGCATCCATGGTCTCCAGCAATGCAGGTGCTGGCCGCAGTACTGGCTGTTCCAGTGGTAGGGAATGTCACTGTACAGCAGAGGCCTCATTGTCAGGCTGCACCCTGCAGTTCAGACAGCTGGACTTCTAGGACACTCAGTATACCCAGCACACCTCGTTTGCTGCCACACGGTGACTAGATGGTGCGCACTCCCGGCCACAGTCTACTCCTTTGGGGGGGTCAGTACCCTGGGTGGCCATGGTTGTAGGTGGCTCATACCATCCCCAAACCCATCCCCCATTGATGTCCCCCCTGCTACAAACCTAGACGTGTGTAAACCCCACCTCTGTGGTGGTGATATGGGCTGCACCTACTGCGCTTGTGTCACCTGAGCCCAATTTCGGATTTGCAACATCATGCGCCCCCTTTCCAAAAACAATGTTCCCTGCCCCTGCCTGGATGTCTCTGATTTTGGTAGAATACCCTTTTGTACCCCCTTATCTGCATGGCTTTTCTTTATTTGGAAACTCCTTTTTGATCCCCCCCGACCTAGATGGCTATTCTTTTACCCAGTATGGATAGCTTTTCTTTTGTTTGAATCTCCTCTTTCTGCCAATCCCCCTTCCTGGATGACTTTTTTTTATATATTTTAATTCATGTATTATCTTGACATTCTTTTATTACATTTCTAATAAATTTGTTAAACCATTACTGTCTCTTGTATGCTATGTACTCACTGTCTGGGTCCATAGAGGTCTGAAGTAAGGTGGTCTGTGTGCTTCCTGGACCTCCTAGCCATCTTGGGGTCACGCCTATTAATCTAATCCTGCATCCTTTGGTCCGATTGCTCTGCATCCACTGCAGTGTTTCCTGCTGGGGCCAGCAAGTGTATTGCACAGTTCTGTGCCATGCTTATGCAATAGGCAAGGAATAAGGCACAGGCTGTCTGAGGGCTATAAGGTATAGCACCACAGGAAGAGAAAAGGCATCCAAACCACATCTTGAGCATGTCAAAGACCAGCTTGATGACACTGCATGTACCGATGTATGCTGCTGTCTACCTGTCCTTTGAAATGGATGCAAGCTGTAGGACAGGTGTCAGCAGTCAGGGGTGCAGGGGATATGCACTGTCCCCTATATTGGAAAATGGCACTGACTAGTGAAATCAATGGCAGCTATGAGAGGGGAGGGGGGCCTTGGGCTTATACTCACTGACATGTTGCTCATTAGGTATATCCCTGCCTTCAAACCGCTGGCACAGAATAGATTAGTATCACATGAAGATGGTGTTGGCACTGCCGGTCTAGCGTGCCATAACACTGATAATGCACCCTGTTGCATCGCACACCACCTTATAGTTGATGGACTGGAATCCCTTTTGATTCACAAAGGCCACCACCCCATCTGCTTGGGGGTACATAGATGACAACATCAGTGCAGCCAGTGGGACCCAGCACTGCTGTTAGATGAGCAACCCAATAGGATTGCTGCATGTTTGCTATTCTCTCTGCTAGTACAGTATGGTTGGGAATATGACCAACTCTCCAGCATGGGCCATCAGAGAATCTAGGAATGGGTTGTGCCAAGCATTAACCTTTTGAATATGAGGGTGTCATGTTTTTTTTTACCAGTACAGTTGTTTTATAGTCTGTGCTGCTGACCACAACTTGAGAGTGGCCACTGTCCACTAAATACTGTATGCAATTTAGTAATGAGCTGATTTTATTTTTCCAATAGAATTTAATATAATTTTTTTGTTTGTGCCAAGCAATTATTTGAGTAAGGCTATGAAACATCATTCCAGAACACCTTAGTGCTTAGGACATGCAAAACTGCATTTTTAACTTAGTTAATATATTCTTTGCAAAAACTGCACTACTGCACCAGTTAGGGTTCAAGTTAATGCCAGAAAAGTAGGGGAATGTGACTTTAGGGTTTACAACCCTAACTCCCCTTCCCCCCAAGCAGCATAAGGACAAGCCCACACAAGCAACTACGGACAGCCACCATCAGGTAAGACAAACAACATACAACTGTTTCCATATAACACAAATATAGTAGCACTGATGTGCTACCTTCATGCACACTGCAAGATGGACACACTTACTTGTTAGTGCAGACAGAAATCCAGGATACTCAAATCGCCCCCTGGGTCTGTGTGGTGGCTGCTTGTGTTTGTCTGTGTCTGTAGCTTAGTTTTTGTGGATTTTGTGGATTTACATGTTTTTTTGCTTGTGGTAACTATACCATTCTTGCTCACTACATCCGTGAAAGTCTCCTGGACTGGATTTCTGCAAAAAAATCATCATCAGGTATCTTTATCTTCATTTTAAAATCAGCTTTTTTGGAAGCTATCCCAAGCAAAACATAAGTGAAGCAACTACATCTGACAACCTTGGTGACTCTGGGTCCTGCTGGAATCCACACTTTCGTCTGACCTGCTCCATGATCTGTATGTGGGCTTTTCAGCAACCTGTTTGAATGACAAAGAAGCATACAGACAAAGGGATTTCACATCCTGCATATGTGCAGGCACAGTTAATCACCTTCAGGAATTTTAACATTTCAGTGACTCTGGACCTCAGCTGTTGATCATTCTTTTGGCTTTTGACTTATCCACCAGGTACCTATCTACAAGCGACTGGGTGCAACTGACAAGCTACAACAAGGATAAATGGGCATATCATCCTCTATTACTAACAACCTCCTTGCTCTGGGTCCCTAGACGCCTGCACTGGTCCAAGCGGCATAAGCCTCAGAAGTGTAATTCTATTGACTACGAAGTACACCAACTGTCTCTTAAACTCCTACTCCTCCTCCTCCTCTTAATATCAGGAAGTGTCCACTCAAATCCTGGCCCTGTCTCCTACAGTACAATAAAGCCTGCCAAAATGGAGGGGGGGCTCAAAATTGCTACCTTAAACATCTGCAGTCTCCTCCCAAAACTGGCCTCCCTTCAAATCTTTGCCAGCCAGCACAACCCGGATATCCTTGCCATCGTTGAAACTTGGCTGACACCTAATACTCCGGATCATGCCATCTCTATACAAGGCTACAAGATATTCAGGCTGGATAGGACCTCGAAAAGGGGTGGAGGGTGTGCAATCTACATAAAGGACTACCTCACCTGTCTCCCTGGTTCTTACCCCACCACAGAAACCTCAGTGCAACTCCTCCCTATCAAGATACTACTTGGTGCCCAAAACAAAGTCCTTACGATTGCTGCTGTCTATATCCCACCAAAAGATCCTGATTCTGGCCTACAGGCTGTCCTCGAGTTCATAAGTACACAACCTTCTGACATCGAACTCCTTCTCCTTGGGGACTTTAATATAAATTGCCTTGCTCCTGATGCAGGGACAAACAGAGATGCTATCCTAGCAGCAAATTTAACACAAGTGGTAAACTCCCCTACCAGGAAAAACTACAAATCAGGGACCAGCACCCTCATTGACTGGATCCTTACCAGCCACCCTACCTGTATAACCAATGTAAGTGTTCTCCCTGACTCGCTCAGTGATCACTCTCCAATAATATGTACCTGGACAAATAAGTTTCAGTAGCCGCCTCCAAAACCATCTATAGCAGAGTCCTACCTTATGGCAACCTTATTCATCTCAAGACCTGTCTTAGGCAGATAGACTGGTCCTTGATTTACAAAACTCAAGATGTTGACCTAGCCCTTGATTACTTTATTTCTACTTTCAACACTGCCTGTGATACCTATGCACCAGTAAAAAAGCGCAAAATCAAAGCACTCACAAATCCCTGGCTCACGGCGAAGCTATTGGCACAACTCAAAAGTAGGGATCACCTCTGGGCCACTGCAAGAGCTACTGGCACTCTGTCAGACATTCAAAAGTATAAACAGGCTCGTAACCACTGTACTAAACAGATCTGCTTGATGAAGAGCTCCTACTTCAAGAATGCCCTCTCCAACTCCTGGGGCGAAGGGAAATCCTTCTGGGACAACATAAAGAATATCATGGGTCAGCAGTCCAAATCCTCTCCTACAATAATGAATGTGGATGGAACCACTACATTAGACCCAGAGATCATTGCAAACACCTTAAATGATACCTTCACGGACCTTAGTGGTGTCCTCTCATCTGATTTCTTCACTGATGCTGACCTCAATATCTACTTCTACTACTGCCTCTCAACCAAACCACCCTTCCATTTCAAACTAGTAAAGGCACATGAAGTCTATAAATATGTAAAGAAGGACATTTCTAAGTCCCGAGCAAGCAGCGACACTATTGACCTTAAACTTCTGTCCCTCACTCTGGAGGAAGTACTGCTCCCCCTCACAAAAATTTTCAATCTCTCCCTCTGCTACAGTCAATTCCCTAGGAAATGGAAAGCTGCAGTTGTCACTCCGGTGCACAAAAGTGGTGATAAGTCACTGCCTGGTAACTATCGCCCAATATCAATACTACCACCTCTCTAAGGCCCTTGAACGCTTGGTGGCGGACCAACTTTCAGACTACCTGGAAAAGCACAACATCCTATGCACTCAGCAGCATGGATTTAGGAAAGGGCACAGCACATCGACTGCCCTACTTGAATTCTCAGGAACAATCCACAATGCCATGGACAAAGAAACCTAACTGGAGCAGTCTACATTGACTTAACCAAGGCATTTGATACAGTTCACCATGGCCTACTTATCAAACAACTACTATCCCTAGGGCTCTCTTGTGGGTCCTGGTGACTGGGTAAAAAATTACCTTGCTCAGCGCTCTCAATCTGTAAAAGTAGCTGGAGTTCTCTCTGACTCAAAACCAGTTCGCTTAGGAGTTCCCCAGGGATCCATCCTGGGCCCCCTCCTTTTCAGCCTTTTCCTAAACTCCCTCCCCAAATCCTGCCCTGAACAAATAATCCTCTATGCCGACGATGCCATGATTCTTGCCACTCATAAAGATCCGAACCTCTTATGCCTCAACCTTCAGCTTGCTTTTTCCAAAGTTGAGATGTGGTTCCTTGAACATAAGCTGGTTCTAAACCACGAAAAAACTAAATCCATGCTCTTCTCTAACCTGCAAAACAAGAAACGGCAAGTCCCACTCACCATTAATACATACCTAGGAAATATCCTTGAACAAGTGCCAATTTTCAAATATCTTGGAATCAACTTTGATCAAGGCCTAACCTTTGCAACTCACATGATAGTACAGCAAAAACTATTAATCAGCGAATTGGGATTCTGTATCGGAACCGACAGCTTCTTACCCATTCTGCACTGAGGATTGCCATCAATCCTCTGTCATCTCAGTCGTTGATTATGGCTTAGTATATCTGCCACTACTACAGCACTTAGTCGCATTACAACATCCCTAAATAAGGCTGGCAGGTTGCTCACTGGTGCACACCAGGCGTACCCACCTATGTGAACTCTATGCTGACTCAGGTTGGTTGTAACTCTCAAACCGGATAAAGTACCTTACCTGCCTGATGGCGAAAAAATCCACTCTGGGCCTCACTCCACCCTGTATCCAGACCTGTTATGCCCGAGCGCTAGCACCCATTTTACCAGAAGATCAACACCAGCCTCTCCAAGTCCCCGATGCCGCATTTCTCAGGGACAAGATCATTTGCCTATCGTGCCCCAGATGGCTAAATGCCCTCAGCACTCATATTACTGCCTCCACCTCTCTAGGTATTTTCAAATCAAGACTTTTCTCTCACCTTGCCACCTCCAGCTCCTGTGACTGCCCTGATTAAACCTCCTATTTTCTCACTACCCACCCTGTCCCGTTATTTGACAAAGACATGTTTGGAAACCTTTTCTCCTGCTATTGTCTGCTCCCACACCTTTCACTTACCCTCTCTGTTCTGGACTTTTCCTATTTGTTTCTCCTAATCTGGCATGACCTCTTTCTTGTAATAATAATGTGATTATTGATATCTCATGTCCTTTTGCACAAATGATTTGATATGTATTTGTATATGTGTTCTTGCTCTTGACACAACACAAATTGTTGTGTTATCTATGTAACCTTTTGTACTGTACCTAATTGACGTGGAACCTTTGTAAAAGAGCCTCTGGCTCAAAGGTAGTAATTCCTAGAACAATAAACAAAACAAAACAAAACACAACACTGCTTCTGTGTGCAGAAGCACAGGGCCATGTAGCCACAGATGCAAATCCATGATACCCAAATTACAAGAGTTCTTTTGTCTGCAGAAGTGCAGGCCCATAAGGGATCAGTACTTCTGTAGTCTCAGGTGCTCATGCACACTGTAAGACATGCACACACTTGATAGGCCTGTGCTTTTGCATCTGCAGATATAAGACATGCACACTGACCTCTAGCTGCAGAATCATGGGAGCCACAAAATCCATGACACCAAAACTGCAACAGTATTTATGTCTGCATAAGTGCAAACACCACAGGGACCTGCATGTATTCAGCCACAGGTGTGAGACATACACACCAGCTTCTGGTTTCAGATGGGCAGGCCCTTGTTATAGAGGTGGAAGCACTGTTGCAATGTGGGCATCATGGTTTCAGCAGCAGACCTAGAAATTGTTCAAAAGGTAGCCGGTTTTCAGACAAAAAAATGTCTGTGTGCAGAAGTGCAGGCCCCTGAGGGGGCTCCTCAGTAAGACATACACACTGATCTGTGGCTGCAGAAGAGAGGCACATGTGGGGCCTGCTAATACACAGATGGAAATACTGTTGGAATGTGTGTACCATGATTCAGCAGCAGATCTAGGAATTGTTCAAGTGGGTAGCACATTTTTAGTTATGCAGCCTCATGTAGAAAACCAAGCAGCAGCATAGCATGCTATCTAGTGAGGTACCTCATGCAGCATGCATGAGTACCCATGTTTGCAGAGGTGCAAGCCCCATGGGACCTTCTGTCTGCAGAACACACTGTATGACATACAGACAAAGGTGTGGCCGCAAATACAAATCCAGAAAGGTAGTACATCAGTGTACTGCATTTGTGCCATCTGGAAACAGTTGTATGTTGTTTGTCTTTCCTGATGATGGCTGTCTGTGTGGACTTGTCCATTTGCTGCTTGTAGGGGTGGGGAGTTAGGGTTGGAAACCCTAACGCCACATTTCACTACTTTTGTGGCATTAACTTGAACCCTAACTGGTGCATTAACACAGTTTTTGCAAAGAATTTCCTTTCTTTTGCAGATAGTGAAATTGTATCCTCATTTATCTTTTTGGGACTTGCATGAAGATGTGAAGATGCACAGGCACTGGGGAAGAAAGGGAAGACTCCATCTGTCTATGGAAGTGCAGGGTCCTTGTGTGATCTGCAGTTCCATGCATCCGTGCAGTGATGGATGCCAAAAATGAAGGGGTCTGTCATGTGGGCTGTGAAAGCACAGGGCTTTATGTTCTCCTCACTTTCATGTAGCTGCAGATACAGACATACAGGGAAAAGAGTCAATCTGTCAGCCAATGCACAGGGCCCTCTGGCACCCACCGGTGCAGACGTTCAGAACTCTAGTCCAAGAGGAGAGTTGTCTTCACTATATGCGTAATCAAATTTCATGGCAAGAAACCAGTTTCAGCCATAATAGCAAAAATTATAATGCACAGTCAAATGTCAAGTTGAGCAACCAGGATATGTACAGTATGGGGTGCAATAGGGCAAAGAGGGACACTTTCCACTGGGGTACCTCAGTTGCATGGGTCCTGCCACCTCTTCCTCTCCCATGCCATCCCCCACTGGTCTGAGGATCCCTGGCCAAATTAAACACAATTGTTATATTACAGGATATTCTCCGGCTACCCATGCTGGAGGGAGGTACTGAGGTGCCAAGAACATGGTTTCTTTAATTCCAGAAAAATTACATTTTACCTCCGAAGCTGCAAACTTAACTTTGTGTGATAGCAAACAATTTACCTCAAGGATCGGCATGCTGTGGGATTCACCCCACAGGGACACTGTGAGATGCTGCTGCCATGATCCCAAGGTTTGTTGGTAAGTTCTACTGCCAGCTAGGCTTTTCAGCTACTTTAGCTACAGGATGCTGCTCTCTCAAAACTTCTTTTGTTGATGACTCATCAGTCCACAGCTGATGGTCATACTGTTTGAGAATTATCATCAAATCTTGCTAATAGGGAGTTTCCCCAAATAGGCTGGAGGGTTGTGACCCATAGGCCTCCCCCCTTTTGAATAGTTGATTACCTTGACAGTTCCTCGGACCACAGTGGGGCTAGCCTTCCACACAGTTCCATAGTGAGGGAGGTCAAACTCTACCTTCTCCATTGGTGCACGGGGGAAAACATGAGTATGATTAATGGGCACTACAAAAGTAATGCTAGTGAACTCATAACATAAACAATCATTTGTCAATGCTGAATGTTTGCTGATATTAGCATTGGACGTGCAGGAGTTAGATGCAGAATAGGAATGGCAATGAAGTATTGAACCAGACATCCTCTCATGAACAGTGTCACTGTAATTTTCTTGCTCTGTCCCAAACACTGATTTCCCACAACAACTGAGCTATTGTGTGCCAGAAGTGCAAAAACACATTTTGACCAGGATGTGGAAAATGACAGCTGTACTGTTCATAAGGAGGTGTGAAAAAATGGCAGTGTTGAAAATGAGGACTGAAAATATTACAAATTCATGAAGTTATGAGTGTGCATGGAAACTATGCAATGCATGCTCATAACACGGTCATTTTTGGGAATTTTTTCACCAGATTTGCAACATAGGCTTTTTGGGAGCCCCTCTCATGAACAGTGACACTGTCGTTTTGTTAATCAGTCCCGAAAGGTGATTCCATGCAGTAACCACAAAATCACCTTTTGGGACTGAAAAATCAGATGACAGTCACTGAATTCATCAGATGGGGTCCCAAGAACCCCATGTTGAAAATTTGGTGCCAAAATTCACAAAAATGGTGAGATAGCCACATAAGTTGAAACCCTCCCCCCCCATTTATGCCATTATACAGCTTACCAGCATTTTTTCCAGTTTGCGGTCGGCTTTGAAGAGTGCAGACGTGCTCTCAATCCACTGAAGATTGTCATGCTAGGCTCCGGAGGTAAATATGGGGTGAGGGGGGTGTGGGGAAGTGGGGTGCTCAGTGGATGGGTGTGGGCTGGGGGAAGGGGCATCACAGACAGTGAGGGACCATTTTCTTGTTTACAGGCTTTTAAAAAATTAAAAACAACAGGCAAATTTTCTTTTTTACAGGTTGTTTGGCATGCTAGGGTGGACTCCCAGCGTGCCACCTGGGTGTTTGTTGGGGGGGCTGTAGGCAATGGGGATTGGGCACCCCATCAGGACACAGAGTATTTGGGGGGGTGCATGAGCCAAGGTGGATTGGGAACCCCCCTTGGCACACAACAAATGGGGGAGATATTATGCATTTGGGGATTGGGCACACCCCTCAGATTTCATGGGGACTTTGAGAGGTGGACGGCAACAACCACTACCATTTTTATTTAAAACAAATGGGGACATTATGCCAATGGGGATTGGGCTAACCCATCGGTAAATAAACATGGGAGGGTGCATGCTGACAGATGGATTGGGCACCCCTGTCAGCTTTCATGGGGAATGTGAGAGGCAATAGCGACAGCCACCACCATGTTTATTGAAATGGGACACCAGACAAGGCAAGCTGTGATTCGCCTCTGGAATCAGGAACTGCCTCAGCAGCAAAAACAGCTGACTGTTAAATGATGGGGTGCTCCCTGATTGCAGCAGCGAGTTTCTTTCAAGTTGGTGGCATGCTACTATACTGCTGTCATTGGCAGCATGCTCCTCTACTGGTGCCACAGAGACCAGCCCCAAAATGGACTGCTGGCATTGACCACAACACTGCCACACCTAAACAACTCGCTACTTCAGCAAGCTGCCGCAATATGTTTCTTGCACATGCATGCAAGCAAACATAAAAATGAATAAATACAATCTGTAACATAAATGGATACCATGTGCCAAAAAAAAAACCAAAAAACACCACCCATTGCAGGTTAAAAACTGTTTAAAAAAAAACAGGAAAAAGAAACAACTGTTCAGTTACAGATATGCCGGGTGGTCCCCTCCCCTTTTTGTCCATGTATCTAGATTAATTATATATCATGAAAGTAACATATTCATAACCATTAGCCCAACCCCTCACTCATATATCATCACTAAGAAGCATATATGCAGTCATTACCAAATTGTTAGGATGCAGAGATCCTGGACCCCGGAATGAGCATGCCAAATGTCACATTATTCCATGCAGGTATGGCTGTATTATTAATGTGCAGATAAAGGGGTCTAACATAGAACTTCATTTGTTACACTAATAATAGGGGCACTAATGTGCCCTTAAAATTTTTGAAACACTACCCTAAAATTATTGAAGCACTACAATAAGTTATCATTGGGTTCATGGAAAAACAGCAAAAATCAGGAATTCCAAACTTTGTCTTCCCAAGAAAAAAACCCTAACTCTGCCCCTTTCTACCAGCCTCTTCAGGTAGTGTTGCTTTACCAAATTGTATGTCACCAAACTTATTATAAAACCCAGTTACCTAAGGTGTCAGCGTGGCTCAGTTGGTAGCACATCCACCTCTGGACCAGAAGGTTGTGGGTTCTCATCCCACAACGGGATTGGACTTGCACCTAAAACACTGGCATCTGAGTGCAGTACTGCTGGGGTGTGCTGTCCTTTGGATAAGATGTTAAATCAAAGTCCCTTTTACTTGTCCAGGTGGAAGTAAAAGAACCCATGGCACCTTTTGCAAAGAGCAGGGGACATTCCCGGTGCCCTGGCCAACATTCTGCTTCCCATAAACCGGTTCATGCAATTGTCCAAGTTGTATGTAGGTGTTGATCTGTGATATGGGCACCACTACACAGTCACTTCACTACCAGCATTGCTTGTAAAGCACTTTGGGATACACTGTGTATGAAAAGTGCAATATAAATGCTGATTCTTCTTCCAATTTACAGAAAATAGTTGCAGGTAGGGTTATCATCTCATGAGCCATGTTATATTTAATAGCTTTTTGTTCTGCATCCACAAGTACGGTGTCATCTTAACATAGTTTTTGCAAATATGTTTTCATACTTTAAAATAAACTGGGGCACTCCTCTGAAGAAGGGCCATACAGGAGGAGGAGATAAAAGGTCTCATTCTCATTGACTGGTCTGGGAATGGCACCAATTCTATGTACCGTTATATAAATCCTCTACCTTGCAGAACCTCCTCTCACTGTCCTTCCAATATCAAGCACTCTCTAGTGCCTGACAAACCGTGTTTGTCCCATTCAACTGCAAGCACTACCAGGTGTTCATTGGCACAGCATCCATCTCCTAATCCTATGGTAAGCTCTCCCTGGTGTTCAGAGTAAACCCATCCTACTATTAGCCCTGTGGTAATCTCACTCTGGTGTCCAATAGACATTTCTCTCTTCCTGTCCCATGTCAAGCACTGCCTGGTACCAAGTGGTATAACATCCCTTTCTCAATCACAATCCAAACACTCCCTGTTGTCTAGTGGCACCCTCTCCCTCTGCCCGTACCATTAGCAGCACTCACTGGTGTTTTGTGGTATCCTCTTACTGATTCCCTGCCCAAGTCAGCAACCAGTACAGCCACCCCACCCACCTCTCAACTGTTTGCTATCTGAGTAAAACTACTACAAACTGCTGTACATATATTGAGAGGCTTAATGTTGGAAACTGAGACTGTGTTGTAGCAGTAGTATTTTTTTTTATTTGTATAGTGCCCCTCCATTTCCTAGGCCACTTATCAATAATCAAGAATTATAATACACAAACATAAAATGGCCAAAGGAAATACAGGGACATACATACACATCTACCAGTTGTACAGCCACATATAAAGCAGAAACCTCTCAAAGAGACCACAGTATTAGCAAATATTTTGGCTATAAAACAACAGAGTCATGGGCAAAAGTAGTCAACCCTCCAAAAATGCTTGATAATACAGGCAATGTGTCAGCTTGGCCTTTAAGATGTTAAGGATGGGATTTGTGGCCTTCCAGTACAAGGAAATTCCATAAGGCAGGGGCAACCACTGCAAAGGCCTGATCCCCTGTTGATTTCATATACTAGTGTGAAACACACAGTAGCACCTACTCTGTGGATTGCCCCTAACAGGGGTGTAGAAAGCCATAGGCTCATTTAGGTGCTGGATGAAAGTTTGTTCAAAGTTTTATATTTAAGTAAAATAATTTTGTAATCAACGTTCCACCATACTGGTAGCCAACCCCAAACCCAGAGCTACGGTGGGATAAGATATGACTTCCTAATAGAAGGCAAAAGTCTCACTACAGCATTGTGGATCAGCTTCAGGTACTACAGTTAACCATCAAGTAAGTCCTCATGGGGTGTATCACAGTGGTCTAGTCTGGAAGGGTCAAATGCCTACATCAAGGTGTAATGATCAGCAGTGTTAAGAAATGGTTGCAGTCTAGCAATGTTTCAAGCTGATAGAAGCAGCCCCTTACCACAACTGACACCGGGGGAACCAAATGTTAACTGATCATCAAAGGACTACCCCCTCACTGTGAATTGCCCTCTCCACCTTAAGCTGCACGCCACCAAATGTGGGAAGCCTAAGGTAACTATTTATAGCAACTACTCATTTCCTATCGAGAGCAGGTTGGCCTGTTTTCCCTGTTCACTGCCAACCAATTGAAGTCCATCAAAGAGCTGGAGCCAGATTTTCAAAAGTGGAAAAATTGCACACATATGGAAAATAAGTTATGAAAGGGAGGGATACCAGACATAGCATTTATTTTTTGTACAGCTACAAAGAAAAGAAAAGAAAAGCATCACATTAAATGCTGAAAAGAGCATTTTTGCAGGTGCAGGGATGTTTCCCTGTACTAGAGAGTTGTACACAGGGACATAGTTCCTTGGCTATGTCAGATCCTTTGAAAATCAGGTACCTGGTCTCTGAGAGATATTGTTCAAACAACAAATACTGGTGGATATCATCCACCAAGCAATGAAACCCCCACGATGTGTCACCTAATGATATCCTACTGTGAGAGATTTTAGATAGTTATAGCAGTTTTTGTTTTTTAGATGGTGGCAAATCAAGGTGAGGAGAGTAGAGCTATGCCAGTCCCCATGTGTGCTAGGGATGGGAGTCGATGGCAATGACACCAGTAAATAATTATTATCTTGCAATGCTGTCATACAGTAGTAGGTGTAGCCTGTGAAAGTCATAGAAGAGTTGGGTTTACAAGACTGGAAATAAAGATTTTATGTAATGTGATTGGACCACTTCGGAAACACATTTTCATATCAAAATCATTCTATTGCTATTTACATTGCTCACATAGCAACTAAAATTCCAGAAAAACTTAAAAGTCAAACTTAAAAAAAAACATTTTCATTTGATCTAGTGGAAGTATATTATTCATATATTAATGCAGTATAAGTTTATTTTCCCTACTGTATATCAAAATACTGAAACAACTTCATGCCAATATTGTTGAAGTGTGTTATCAGTACATTAATATAATAAAAGTGTACCACCAGTAAATCAGTACATTGAAAGTATATCTACAGGACTTATTCTTGCTGACTTGACCCCAAGCTGTCATTTAAAACAAATTAAGCTCATAACCCTAGGAAATCCAAAGTTAACCATTTCTATAGAGAATTTCTTGAAAAGGGCTAACTTCAGAACCATAATGGTTAGGAACTTTTTTTTTTTTAAATAACAGCTTGGAGTTAAGCTGATGTGTCTGTGTCATTTTAATAAAGTCTCAATGTGTCCATACATCTTGCTACAGCACACTGCAATATATTACAAGAGATTAAACATATCAATATAGGAAACATGCATTTATTGATACACTGAAAATGAACCATCAGGACTTATCCATACTGGCATCACTCCAAGCTTCCATTAAACAATAAACCCCAAGCAATAATTGTTTATTTAGTTGAAAAATTGTAACCCGGAAAGAAACACTGAACTAGGGCTCATTCCCAGGTGTGACCTGTGGGAGGGAAGCAGAGGATTAAAACAGTACCTACCTTAAATAAATGCAGTGTAAAAAGAAGAGTGTAGAAGTCAAAACACACAATGACCATGGAAAGTGCAAAACTGATCAAACAAAATAATGGCAGTTAATCATTACACCAGGTGTAAGGGGACTATAATGTATGGGAGAGGGTTGTTAAGGATGGAATTGAATGAATTTCTATCCTTGCTATGCTATCATTGTGACATAAAGAGGTTGTTATACCCTCTTGAGTATGTCACAATGATAGCATAACAACATAAATGGCTTTGCTCATGTGCATCTCTAGAACTACTGGTTTACAATGAATTGCCCTAGCTGTGAGAGCTGGCACTGAAGGAGAGTGGCACCAAGGAAAAAAACAAAGTAAGAACAAATTTTATTTAATTGGTGCCTATACACTATAAAAAAACAATGGATGGGCACCAGTTAACAACAACATGGAGTTCCCATCTCGAGATCATCATGACAACTGTAAACCTCTTGATCTTCACTCTAGAGGCTTACTAAGTTGTCATGACAACCTCTTGATGAGAACACAGTGTTGCAGTGTCGAGGCACACTGATGAGTCCTGGTAGGACAAAATGAATGTCTGTGTCTTCTGTTGGCACCCTTTGCAAAATGCGTGAGAGACGTTTAGGCACCATGCATTTCTGCTTAAAGTTGAACCAGCATAATATTTTGTGGTGATTTGCATATACAGCCCACAATGCTTTGCATTATGGGGGTATGTGTGACTTTGTATTTCTTTGAAACTTCGCTTCCCAGCCAATGTTCTTTGGAGTAACCCCTGCCTCAGTGCTTGCTCACTAAGGTTCTTTGTGTCATTATAAACTGGTGCCCATCCCTTATCCTCTATGTTAAGAGGAATAATGATTACAAAGACAGCTATTTCCAAAGGTAATTCCTTTGATAAAGTCTGTCTCTGGAAACAGAGGGCTTAAGAACTTGCTTTTTTAAATGAAAGATTGCAGACAAGTTAACATGGCTGTGTCCAATCAGCACAGTTTTATTGTGTCAATACAGTGATACACATTGATTTACTTCAGAGAATTGTAATGTATCTACAACATTATAGTTCCACTGATTGTCCTGACTCTGTTGCTCTTGTTTCCCCTCCTGCTGTTCACCCTAATAGGGTTATTTCTCTATGACTATCCAAACTCGATTTAGCTACCATAAGCACCTAGTTATCCTGTTTTACCATGCACTATTAGTATGCACAGCTGTAACATTTTGTACCTTGCTCCTTGCTGATGTACTGTTTTAGTTGTTTACCTATATCTGCTAATGCACTTCTAAATTTTTTTCTCTTCATTGTGCTGTCTTCCATACCCCTTCCCCCAGGACACATCTGGAATGAGCTGTTACAGCTCAGTATGTCTTTCCTGGTAAACCATTTGAAATAAATACATATTAGTTAAAAGTGTATTGATGTATTTCAATGCATAACTATCACTGCGTGAAAACTGCACCAGTGGGGCTTACTGTATCCAGGTAAACCTGACTCAAAAATGTATTTTGGAAAAAAAGTTCCTAGCCTTACTATTTACAACATTAGTCTGTTCTAATGATAATTTCTTTGAAATAGGCAAACTTTGGAACTGTAGGGTATACAGTTTTATATATATATATATATATATATATATATATATATATACACAAGCAAAAACTCCATTTAATGTATCAGTTAGGGTTGTTCCACAGAAAAAGGAAAATTGGTTGAAAGTCGATCTTTAGACCTCCCAGCCACCTCCAACTGGCATTGAAGTGTGGTTGGGGTCATCGGTCCTAACTCTCACCCCATCACATGTGTAAAGAAGCTGAGGTATAGGAGAATGGGGTGAGAGTAAGGACCGATGACCCCAATGCACACTCCGATGCCAGTTGGGGGGTGGGCTGGAAGGTCTAAGGGGGGATTTCAACCCTAACTCTGAATTTCCTAGCTTTTTTTCGCTGTGGAACAACCCTAACTGATGCATTAAACAGAGTTTTTTGCCTCTAATTTCCCTTCTTTTTGAGAATGAGGATGATAAATAATGAAAGGAATGCAGTGGCGGCAGCGAGGGGCTCTTCGGGCCCCGTACTCCCGCCATGTAATGTACTGTTACACAGTAACAGGAACTGCAAAGCAAACACAAGCAGCAATGGTAATGCACATGGCAAAGCAAACGTAAATGGCAAAGCAGACATTAATAGAAACACAAGAGTAAAGTGACGCTGAAGCAAACAGTTACGTAAACGGAGACATCAAACAGAAGTGCATACAAAACACAACTGGTAACACACACATTCACGGTACCACAATTGTAAACATAGATGGTAACAGTAATACCAACAATGACAGCAAAGTAAACAGAAATGCAAGCACGTATGAAAACACAAACTGTAACTCACACACTCACAGGACCACAATTATAAATGCAAACGGTTATGGTAACAGCAACAATAAAGCCAATAGAAACAGAAATGCAAGCACATACAAAAACACAAACTGTTACACGTAAGGTCATGGTACTGCAATAGTAAACATAAATGGTAACAGTAACAGCAACAGTAAAACCAACAGAAACAGAAATGCAAGCGCATATGAAAACACAACCGTTATGTACACAGTGGCGTAGATGGGAACGGTGATTTGAATGGTAACAGAAGTGTAACTGGAAATGCTAACTGTCACAGTAATAAAAGGGCACACCCTTCTTTTCCCTAAAAACTGCCTTGAAAAAACAAATTGAAAACAAACAATGTGTGCATTATAATTGACTTCGGAGCAGAAAAGTATGACTTGGAATACTAAATTGCTTATATCTCAGGAACCATATGACGTAGGAAACAAATTTAAATTTTGTATGAATTATTACTTTCCTGACTAGTTTTGTGCTTAGTCTCTATTTGGGAGGCTAAGCATTTTTTTGACAAAAGTCCGTATCTCACACTGTTTCTGAGATACGGGCCCTAAAAGACGTGACGGACTCCATAATGTTATCCTATGGGAAACAATGTCAACTTTGGAGTGCTGTCACTTTGCCAACCTGTAATATTTTTTCTCCAAACCACCAAAAGGCACATTTTTAGGATGCTGGCTTTCCTCCATCCAAATTTCAGCCCAAAAGACCAAACTGTTATTTTCCAGCAGAGCGGCAAAGAATTCCTGTAATATGGCAGATGCCGTAATGTTATCCTGTAGGAAAAAGGGCCAACTTCATAGTGCCATAATTTTGCCACCCTGAAATATTTTTTGACCAGTCCACTAAAAGGCACATTTATGGGATGTTGCCTTTCTTCCTTCTAAATTTCAAGTAAAAAGACCAAACCATTTCTGAGATATTCAATGTCAAAAATTGGAAAAATGTTCCTATCTATTCCATTATAAAAAATCTGGCCATCTTGTCCCAATTTTGCGATCAAAGATCACTATCAAAGAATCTCAAGATCAAAGAATTTGCAGCCTCACGATCAAAGAATAACAAATTTAATAAATCAAAAAAATAGAAGCAATTACAGTAAACCACCAACATGGTTCAACAGAACGAAGCCCCCTGAGTAAAACCCACCCTCATTTGACTTCCTAGGACACCCCTGGCCAGAGAAAATTGAATTTTAAATTGGTCCATCTTGTCCCTCACTCACAATGCAAGATCATGATCAAAGAATCTCACGATCAAAAAATTTGCAGCCTCACGATCAAAGAAATTGCAGGCTCACGATCAAAGAATAAAAAATAGTGAAACGCAATTTATTCACTGATTTGAAACAAACCAATGGTATGTTTCAACAGAATGGACCCTCCTGAAAAAACAAGCCCTCATTTGTGTCCCTAGCCCACCCCTGAGCCGAGATATTAGTGTTTTAGGTCACAATGCAAGCTCGCGATCAAAGAATCTCACGATGAAAGAATTTGCAGGCTCGCGATCAAAGATCTTTAGCAAGCTGCGAATTAAGATTTTAAAAGCTTATAACTCTATTTTTTGACCGATTTGGATGAAACCAAAGCCATGGCTCGATAGATCAGGGTCCCCTGAGTAAAACCCATCAAAGTTTTACTTCAGAAGTGACCCCTGAGCCGAGATATTTGTGTTTGTGTGATTGGAAAACTGAAAACAAGATGGTGGACCTCACTGTCAAAGAATTTTGAAAATTCCTAAGGAACAAAGATTCTTGAACTGTAAGGCTGCAAATTCTTTGATCGCCAGGCAAGACCAGATGGCCAGAACCCCCATTCTTTGATCGCAAGATATACATCTAAATTTTCCCTTTGACTTATAATGGGAACTTAAAAGTGCCATAACTTTTGAATGCCTTAATATTGTTTCACCAAACAAAAAGCAGCATGTTCGGACACCAAAGCTCTTTCAAATGAGCCATCTTGCAGAGTGGCACACCATACAATGGCCGTGCAGGACCACATTAAGAATGCCAAAAGGTGCCTCCAAAAATGGATAATTTTGCAGTTTTCAGCGCTTTTGTACAAGAAGACCAGCACTCCAACACAAATGCAATTTGGAAAATCAAGAGACCTAGTGTGCCCCAACGTGTGTACAAAATTTCAGGCAAATCCATTAAACGGGTCCAAAGTTATTAACATCCAAACTTTTGACTTCAGTATGTAACTGGCCGCTCAAACCTAACTATAGTGGCATGACCATGCCACTATAATATATATATATATATATATATATATGTATATATATATATATATATACAGTGTATATATAAATGAAAGCCTGAAGTCAGGTCAACGTGGCTGGGTCTTGACAATACAGTTACCATGCATTGATACACGTCAATACACATCAGTGTGCTTTTAACTATAACCTGATATAGTTTAAAATAAGTCAGAACACTTAATATGTACTGAAAAAGCAAGTGTCCAACTGCTCCATTGAGGCAGACAATGACTCCATGCACATAGACAATTGTTGATATAATATGGGCCACTGCATCACAAAATACTAGTGGTACAAAGGAGAGCCACAAACTTTTTTCTAGTTTCTAAAGTGATCCCAGTCAGAGGCAAGTTTTGGGATGCAACAGGTTGAGGGAGGAGTTTAGTTACTTTATACTGGGATTTGGGATGTGTGGTGGTATAAAGTCTTAGTTGCAGTGTGTTGTGGAGTGGTTCATTTACTGACACTGGGGGGTATGGGTTGGATGGGGGAAATGAGGTGTGAATGGGGATGCAGTGGGTCAGGAGGATGGGTTGGTTTACTGGATGCCAGCACCAGAGATGGAATCCAAGTGCTGAATGTCTGCATTTGGGGTTAGGTGGAATTTCTCGTTACTGACCATGGGATCCCAGTGTCTGAACTCAGAACTGAAGGTGGGGGGACTTTTTCTGAACTGGTGACAGGCTCTTGATGCCAGCATTCTTGATGTAGAGAGTTCTCCACCACTGGGAATGGGTTGTATCCACCCCCCTCCCCCATCTGAAGACAGATTGTGCCTCCCAATTGCTGGAAGCTTACGCCAAACCATATAGCACAACTCTTTATCATTCACATACTTAGGACCTGCCTCCTCCCCAGTGGGCAGCACAGACCCTCCTCATGCATTTGCAGCTGAGTGATACATGTTAAATACCTTCTTTGGCTTTATTTAATAGATAGCCAGGTAGGTGTCCGGAGCTCTGTGTTGGTGGCCATACTGGGATGGAAGGGGTGATAAATGGATGGAAAGAAGAGGAGAATTCCTAAGGGGATTTAGGTAGTTTACTGGCACTTGACATAATACTATTTGCCTGGAGAAGTAGCACTTTCTTTACACTGGGAATTGACTCACTGTGCCAACTTTTTTGATTTGGTGAGTCGGGTGATTTTTCTGGCACTGGGCAGGTGATGCTGAAGATAGCACTTTTGGGGGTGTGGGAGTCTTTATCAGCACAATGGATGCCAGACCTGATAGTCAGGAGTTAAGGTGTTTGCTGGCACTGGGGATTGGACTGTACTTTTTCTATTTGGGGTGTGTGTGTGTGTGTGTGTGTGTCTGAGGTGGAAGACTTATCACTGAGGAGGACAGCTTATACTTTGCCACCCCCAGGGATGGGGCTCCCAGTTCTGGCAGAGTATATGTGTGTGTGTGTGTGTGTGTGTGTGTGTGCAGCAGGTTATGTTAGATCTACATATTCTTACGCATACATTCTCCATTAATTGATTTATTTATGTATTTACTTATTTTTGCAATTATGGTGTGTCTCGGATAGATGGCCAAGAGGGTAGAAGACGTCGGGGGCTGCAGTGGGGGGGAAATGATTTTTTACAAATACAGTGGGTCTAAGATGAATAGCAGGGAGTGGGCTGTGAGTTGGGGAAGCAGTAGGATGAGGGGACAGAATGTGTATTTTTGTGATAATGATGGATCTAAGACAGGTGGCCAGGAGTGCAGAGGGAATTAGAGGATGCAGTGGGATGGGAACATATAGTTTGTGATAATAGTGGGACTAGGATGGGTGGCCAGAGGAGTCAGGTACAGTAATATAGAGAGATGGGAGACAGATATACTGTGATAACAATGGGTCTATGATGATGGCTAGCCAGGACTGGGGAAAGAGCTGGGTGATGTAATGAGATGGGAAATTAGTATTTTATGGTAGTAATGAGTCTGAAATAGATAACTGGGAGAGAGAAGAGACTTGGGGGGCATGGGTTTATGATTTGTACCAGTGGGTCTGGACTGAATAGTCAAGAGAGGGGATGGAGTCTGGGGACACTGCTGGATGGAAAGGAAGGAAAGGGGGGGTTCCTTTTTTAATTTTTATTTTAGTCTTTGGTAACCAGGTAAGGCCCACTAGGCACAAGCGCTTGTTTTTAGGGGTGACCTGGGAGCCCTGGATGGTTAAGTGACTTGCTCAGAGTCACACAGTATGCAAGTGGAGGTTGTGAGAATCAAACTCAGGTCTGGTCTGCTGGATGTATCAAGCTCGTTCACACCTCGTTCCTCTAACCTCAAGGCTATACTGTCAACCCTTTTTTCACACTTTTCTCATCACAGTTACTGTTGACCATAATCCCATGATAAAATAAGACTACAGGGATTTTGTGGGATTACAAAATGAAACCATGACCACATTGCACATACCAGTGGTTTAATGAGATATGATTATTTTCTTGTGAAAGCACCTTGTGAAAATTTAAGTGAATGTAGTAACACGCATGCACAAGTAGTGATTCTAGAAATGTATATAATCTTTTGTTTTAAAATGTTTTTGTTCAACAATTTACAAATGCAACATTTTGGGGTAAAGATCTAATTAACCTGAAAGTTTCAGATTTTGAATCTTTGTCATTTTTCACTGTTCCCAAGATAAAAGTGTCTTAATCATGTAAAATATTCAGTATTTTCATCAACTTCTAATTTAGCAACTACTGTATGTAACAAAATGTTCCCAGATCTGGTGGATTCTGAGATTCTTTAGATAACTAAGGGCCCACTCTACAGTTGGGCTGGCAAATGCATCATCAATGCATTGCTGGCCCCTGCAACTCCACCCCATGCTACTCTGCACAGGATAACATTTTTTAGCCTCTGCCCAGCTATAATGAGCACTGAGGAGAAATAGGTGGCAGTTTCAAGATGAAGATGGGATGGACAGTGGCCTTCTAAATGGAAGCTCAGGTCATCCAGAGTGTGCATCCCATATGAAATAATTTGTATTATTTTTAAAACTAAAACCAAAAAAAAACCAAAAACTTGCTGCCATGCTCAGCCTTCAGTGCTGTATTGAAGGTTGGAGGCCAAGAGTTCTCTGCAGTACAGTAGTTTAACCATGAAGGAGGTGCATAATTTACAGCAGGGTTTCCTTGGCATTGTCTTCTGCCCCTCCCAGAGGCCACTGCAGTTCATCTTCAGAGCCAATTACAAGGAGGAAGCATTCTGTTATACTGATATAGTTTCCTGTGCAACAAATTCAAGTAAATGCCATTGGAATACATTGTGTTTATGCAGAATTCTGTACAATATCACTTGCAGTAACTGTGATAATAGCATTTTATCCTGCCAGGTGGCACTGCAGGGGTTAAATTGTACAGGAATCCACACAAAATCAGTCCCATCACCTCTTAGAAGTTTGTATGGGAGATTCTGCAGCTCTGTCTCCTTTCTCCAGTGAATGCTATAGAACAGTTGCACCCCCTACAGATGACAGCTTTCTCTCCTATAAATCTAGGGTAGAGCACCCCCTTTAAA
Organism: Neoceratodus forsteri; assembly: GCA_016271365.2. NCBI lineage: Eukaryota > Metazoa > Chordata > Ceratodontiformes > Ceratodontidae > Neoceratodus > Neoceratodus forsteri. Next base: position 1,389,458,119 of record CM028130.1, on the reverse strand, counting down.
GATTTCCAATTGAACTACTGCGGCACTACACTGTAGTTAGGCATAGCATCACAATGCATAGCACAACAAGACTCCTTAAGATGTAAACACAAAAGGTGGCTAAGATAAAAGCAATTGGTGCTCAAACAAAACAAAACAAAAGGTGCAATACTCACAAACGGCTTGGCTTACAGTATGGGAGTGCAAAATAATGTTGGCTAGCATTGCAGGATAAAACAGATTTAATTTCATAAAAAATAACAACAAAAAAACAGCAATAGCAACAATACAAACTCTCCCTCTGGCTAGGTCAAACATTTTCCTGCCCACCCCATGTGCTTGTTTGGGGCATTGATTATATCAGACCTCTTGACCTGCACTCCTGAGGTCTGATGCAATCAGAACCACATATGTGGCAGCAAAGGCTGATTGTGCATGATTACTCATCCTTATTCTTTATTTCTAAAGTGTTTTCAAAGAGTTCACAACCTAGTTAAACTACTATCAAATCACTCTAACAATGAAGATTAAGAACATTTGTTTTATTTATCTTTTGTAATATAAAGTGTTTTTCCTTCGATCTCTCTCTCTCTCTCTCTCTCTCTCTCTCTCTCTCTCTCTCTCTCTCTCTCTCTCTCTCTCTCTCTCTCTCTCTCTCTCTCTCTCTCTCTCTCTCTCTCTCTCTCTCTCTCTCTCTCTCTCTCTCTCTCTCTGTCTCTCTCCCATGTACCAGAGCCAGCGGCTCTTCAGCTTCTGCCCCCACCTCCCCCTTGGACTTACCTGACCCTCCAAGTCCCACACAGACTGCCCTGCAAAGTGTATCTGGTGGGTCCATCCTCTCACACCCATGAAGACACACATCCAGCTGAGGGTCAGGATCCCGGTGGTGGAGTAGGCAGATCACTGGCGTACAGAGCTTCATGAAGTTGGCCCCACCATTTTTTAACCATCTTTCTCCCCTCTGCTGGTGGGAAGTGCACATTAGTGTGCACATGTGGAGGCATACAGCCTGCCATGAGAGTCCCACAGCTCCCTCTCCCTTATGTATCACTCCAACATGCACTACCACGCAGCCTCCACAAGGTGGCAGCAGATGGCACAGGAGATCAGCCCTCCCTCCATCCCTCCACAGGAGAGGACAGCAATGAGTCAGCCACTTGGTCCTCTCTCCCAGCTGACCCCCAGCAACCTGACTGTGTACCCAGACATGGATCGCTGGCATGGCAACAGGTGAGGCACTAATGCCTCAGCCCTCTCCACTACTGGGTCAGCTTTGGTTCATAGTTTAATTACATTTTGGCTACAAAAAAAAGCATACAAACTCTTCTGGAAACAAAATGTTAAAACTGCAAGGCACAATAGTTTGTAAAATATTTCCTGTAACAAAACTTTTCAATTTGCTCTTGCTGATATTATTTTCTGACACCAGTTTTACCCTCTAGTTTTGATAATAGACCATCTCTTTTTTCTGAAATATTCCCAAAAAAGATGGTATCACACAGTGTTGGAATTATGGAGAGCTTGCCAGGTCTCACCCCTCTTACTCTAAAGTGAGCACCGGTAGCTCGGGCATCACTGCTATTGACTTGAAATGGGAATAATGAGCCCCTCAGCTAATAAAGTCTAAATCCAGCACTGGTACCACACAAATTGAATTGTAGAAGTGCAACCTTATCTCATTCCTCAGCAGTGTTATTGTTACTGTAACTGTAGTCTCTTGCAAACTATTGTTGTTTTTTACAGCACTGCATTTTTTTTAATTGCTAAAAGTGTGATTCATTTTCCCTACTAAAAGGTCTACCTCAGAGAGCAGCTGGTGCTGAATATGTAGAGCTGCTTCTAGGGTGCAAGGCTGATTGACTGACAAACTCCAAGAAAACATTAATCCAGACCCCAGTGGAGCAGGAATGGAAAGTCAAGATTTTCTTGAATGTGAAGAAGCTGAGGACTGCTCACAATTTCATTCCAGCTCCTGGAATTCTTACCTGCTCAGAAAGTTAACATTAAACCTGTTATCAACTTCAAACCACACTGCACAGTAAAAGTATATACGTATGTTGCACTGTTTTCCAGGCCACCTTTGATTATTTCATGCTCACAGAATTACACTGAAATTGACTGGTTGGATGAGGTAACACCAAAATGAACCACTCCGTTTAGACTGAAGCCATCGCTTGCACTGAATGACAGCAGCAAGCTGTAAGGGATGTGTAAAAAAAGCTAATGAGCATGGATGTGAAATAGTACTGGCGTAAACTCTTTATCATTTTACTAGAATCTGCCCTGTGTTGACGTACCATAAAATGAAAGCACTTGCTCGACAACTGATATATATCCTCTTTTTTTAATTGGCTGTCCTTATATGAACCTGACTTACTGTACATCTAAAAAGTTAACATTACTGTATATGGCTGGATGCTTACCTCCTCCATTTTCATAGCACAGGTATGGAAATCTCCAAACATTAGCCAAATCTATGGCAAATCCAGTGACAGGAGGAAATTGATCTTCTTCCCCCAAGTCCCCCATTCTGGTTTGCCAGAGGACGAGGTCTGGTACGGTGGGGACTGGGAGGTTGGCAAATTGGTGGTGCTGGTGTACTGGACTCCATTCTGTTCCTTCAGTAAGATCAGTTTCACATCTTTCTTCTCCACGTTGCACTCATTGAGAGGTGCCATGGTGGACAGTTTATCGTCGGAGCCAGCCTGCTTAGTCATGCTTTCCATTTCCAAAGGGACACTGAGCACTTAGATTGGTAAAGGGCTAGAAACCACGTAGCTCAAAACAGTGGCTTTGGATCCAGTAGGGTCTGTCTGTCATATCCAACTGTGAAAAGAGAATGAAACCCATTGAGATTTCTAGTAGATCCACAAAGCATATATGAAGGTATGATATGGAGAGGTAATAAGTCGCACCCCTGAATCACATGGTTCTGCTATCCCACTCAACCTCAAAACTGGTGCGGCATATAATGTACAGTACCAACTGTTACACCAGTTATATAAAGGATGTACCAGTTCTAGATAGTGTCAACCTTACTAATGTATTATGTAGCATTTCACTTGACCCAGGGTGTAATAAGAGTTTTAGAAAAGGTCATACCGGGATGTTTTCTTTCTAAACTACAGTAAAAAAAATGATGCTTCAGGCAATCCAGAGACGTTGGGTGTTTCTGTGAAGGCATTCGCTCATTTATCTATATTGTAGCTACTGTCTATGAAGTTTATAAAATAAATAACACTGTGGGCAGCATTCAGAAATAGACGTACTGAATCAAGTGCAGTTTCTAACTCTCAAATAAGAAAACGCACTAAACTACATCCTGGATCAGAAATGGAAGGTAAAATATTGGAGATGCTGCAGTGAGTGAAGACAGAGAGTGGTCCAGAAAGACTGACCCCTGTTTCAGCACAGAAGTTAACATTAAACATTTTTTTTCATAAACTACAGTTAGCTTAGTTAAAATATGTAAGCCACAAAGGAAAATTGGAAAGTCAATGGCATTACAGCCAATTCACCAGAGAATCCCAAGAACCGAACTGCAGCCTTACTAGTCTGAATAGGCAGTATTAGCAGTGCACTAAGCTGGCAGGACTTTATTGTCTTGTTTCCATACTGACAGCACATTACAAACAGTAGAACCTATATAGTGACCGAGGTGAAGGCAAAGCAAAGGGCCCCACTTGGAGAAGAAGGTTGGACTACTTGGAGGCGCTGCTCTGCTCCCTGATGCTCTGCAAAGTGGGGCTTCCCTCAGATCAAACTTTTCAGACTCTTTGGAAAGAACAGGCTGCAGGTGAATGAAAGAAGAGCTTTTAAATCATGTACTCTGTAGGGAATAAAGCGAATAGGAGCAGCTCAGTTCTAGTGCTGTGCAAGCTAAAATTCCATTATAAATGATCAAAAAAAGCAGCACTAGCATCTGTTGACTCAAAATTTATTAAACAGACATCACTGCCTATGCCGACCAGGAAGTGAAAGTATGCAAAACTCAAATGCCCCGACTGGTTTTGTGCATGCACGCTTCCTCAGGGAGGCCGATCCAAGTTAAACACGTCATTTAAATATACATACACACCATGTGATTTCAATCAAACACTTCATTTTGCTAAAGTGTATTAGCAAAATGAATATGATATGATTATTTTGTGCTATGTGTTATGACAGTTGATCTCAAAACTGTTTTATGTTTTATACCCCAATGGATTTTCACAAGTTTAAAAATATGTTAAATAGAAAAAAGACAAAGATTTTGACTTGCATGAGCAAGTCATTAGATTTACCGCGGTGACCTCCCTATGATGGGTAAGACTAAATGTATGTTGGTGCAATTTATTTTCTTATTATGATGATTAAGGATAAGTATTACTTGTTAGCCTCCTTTAAGAATTGATTTAGGTAGGTTTTGTTTAAAACATTGTTTAAAAATAAGTGATAAAATGCACATATATTTATAAACAGAGAAATTGGGTGAGATTGCTATATCTATTGACTTTAGCACTTATCAGAATCTTGTCAATTGCATGGATATTTGTACTCCAGTTTCTAAAGATTTTAATTTATTTAAGTGGTTTATAGACTCATACCTTGTGTACAGGAATTGTTGATTCAAGTGTTTGATTGAAATCACATGGTGTGTATGTATATTTAAATGATGTGTTTAACTTGGATCATTTACTCTGTAGGAAATGCATTCAGTTGGGGCTCATATACTGCAGTATACATCAGTTTGCTGGAAACGCTGTACAAAATGTTCATGTGAGGAAGAATGTAAGATTGTTCTTTCTTGTCTCATATCTACAGTGAGAATATATAAAATAATGCTTTTGCCTGTGCCAAACCTCCACAGCAGCATGGGAGGGGGATTTGTTGGGGAATAATTCTTCCCTTTAATTTATTTTATTAACCTCCCCTGATGCACGCTACTTTTCAATTCAATAGCTACCATTGTTTCATAATTACTCATGAGTGCTGGAAGATAGTAAAAGCTGAGGGGGCTGAGGATCAGAAGGGTACTTATTGAGGTACGAAGGGTACTTTTTCTAAACCAGTTTTTGCCATACCAAAACAAAATGAATGCACATTTATGATGACGATTATAATGTTAAGAATGCAGTTATACCATGTAGGAATATTTAATACAGTATATTAAAAGCTCACCTGTCAACCCATTTCCTCTAATAGCTCCATTTTAAGTCTGAACCATCCATTGCTTAACCTGACACAATGTTACCTTTAAGTTAAATGCTTGAACCTTTTGGATCTAGTCCTGCATCTGACAACTGTCATGAAGTTTACATTAATCACATATATCACACTCTTTCAATGAGGTTCCCTTCTACAAGCCTATAATTTCTCAATCATTGCAAGGCAGAAGCAGCAAACAAGTCTTCATGAATATCTCTCAAATGCATCCTATTTTACCCCACAAAATAAAAAAGTGCCCATTCCCACATTAGAAAGCTGCTGGAAACTCAGACCTTAAAGCAGAAATTTTTAATATTATATAATGCTAAAGCAATATTAACTTTGAGCAACTATAAACACTGAAACAAACAAAATACCATACTCAGTCTTTTGTCACTGAAGTGAGGGACCGAGATGCTCAAAAATAAATGAAATGATGAAGAACAGTGTGGGGCTGGGGCACTGGTCCACAGAATGCGACACATAAGACATAATCAACCATGAAGATGCAAACTGATAAGCTTGAGCACCAGTATCTTCAAGCTTTTGAGTTTGCATCTTCATAGTTGACATGTCTATGTCACTCACATAATCCATTCTGTGGACCAGTGCTCCTACACTACCTGTTCATCATCATTTCATCCTGACTCCACTTGGAAATTCTCTCCCACTCCTGCTGCTACTGCGCCTAGTCCCTATCTGCAATGTGGACGCAAGTCAGCCACCAGTCTCCCCCACTTTCTCTTTGACCTGTGGTCTGTCTCTACCACTTGACCCTGCAGAAATTATAGCCAGACTGTAGTTTATTGATCACTGTCTTTTGATACTGTAACTATTGCTGTTCACTGCTTGCTGTCTGAGTCAGGCTGGATCTCTCCGCCCTTGAATTGTGTTACTTGTCCACTTTTCAACATTGTAAAATTGCCCTTTTCTTGTACCCTGTTATGTTATTTCAATTTTGATGTGGAGCATTTGCAAAGGAGTCCTTGACTCAAAGGTTGTAATTCTGATTGTCCCGGATCTCCCCTTTTTTCTCCCCCACAAAAAAAACTACTTGTATGTTGTTGTGCTCAGATTGGCAATTAATTTATTATATATCCAAATTTAATTTTTCATTCTCATTATCATTTATTAATGTCTCTTCCACAATTTTATTTTTATTGCATTCAAATATCAGTCTCTGATCATCTCTCTCTCTCTCTTGTCTTTTCACTTCCCCAGGTGAACACCTGGGTGCCTTCCTCTTCTCTTTTCTGGTAGGTAACGGTGAGCACCAAGACCGCTTTTTGTCCTTCAGTTTCTTCTTCTTCTTCTCATCATATTTCTTTTCTTTCCCCTCCCTCAACCCCCTTTTTCCCTACTTTTTCTGCCATCCACCTCTGGCAGTCCACCGTCGATCTACCAGAAATCAACTGTCATCCACTCAGCCCCAACTGTCACTTCTCAATCAACACCTCCTTCCACTCCCCCCTTTTTTTTTTGTCGGGTGGGTGTGAGGTAACAAAACTTCAGCAAAAGTGGCTAAACCACAACTGTGCTGTTCCTTTTGTACCCCCTTTTTGCCCCTCCCCTTTCTGCCTGGCTGCCTATTGTCCTGCTTCATAGCACCTGCCCTTCCTTCCCCCCTCCCCATCTGAGCCAACCATTCCAAGACATGAGAGAAGGGGTGCACCAGGACAACTTGGTCTGCCCCTTAAAGGACAAACTCCATTGTCCTGGATTTCCCCCTTTTTCTCCCCCACAAAAGACAAACTGCTTGTATGTTGTTGTACTCAGATTGGAAATTAATTTATTATATATCCAAATTTAATTTTTCATTCTCATTCTCATTTATTATTGTCTCTTCCACAATTTTATTTTTATTGCATTCAAACATCAGTCTCTGATCATCTCTCTCTCTTGTCTTCTCACTTCCCCAGGTGAACACCTGGGTGCCTTCTTATTCTCTTTTCTGGTAGGTAACGGTGAACACAGAGACCGCTTTTTGTCCTTCAGTTTCTTCTTCTTCTCATCATACATCTTTTTTCTTACCCCTCCCCTCCTTCCCCCCTTTTTCCCATAGCCTGTCTCCAGCTTGCGTTGATTGACTGGCTTTCCCCCTTTTTTAGGACCCCTCCACCCTTCTTTTTTTTTATCTCCTTATCTGTCTCCTCGAAGCCTCAATAAAGCCCATCATTTCCGTATTAAACGTGTCTATTGCTAAGTCTGACAAGTGCACCCCTTCTGACCTGTAAAAATCTTCTACCCATTCTTCTACCCCTCGTAATATGACATGCCCCCCATATTTCTTACTAATGTACTCACTCTTCTATTCATCTTCCTCCTGGCTCTATCAATTGCTACATGGTTGTGCACATGTCTCCACACCCTCCTTGGTATCATGTCTGACCAAGCTATGCTTACTTCTGGCAACCACTGTTGTATCTTCCCTAGGTCCCATTTTACCTGCATATACGTGTCCACCCACGGCTTCCCCCAATGACATTGCCTCCCAGGTGTATAATAATTAAATCTGGGGTGGGCCATTGCTCTTTTATTTACTTCAGGGTTGGAAGTAACTGCGCCCATCTCATCCCTCGGATGCCACACCAAACCAGCTTATATTCTCTGACATCCTGGTACAGCTGCTTTCCCCCAGCTTTTTTCTCCACTCTCCTTTCCACCCAAGAAATGTATGAATGCCTGCAGATCCATACTTCTGTGGTTCTCCCTCTACCTATGGGATTTAAACAAATATACACCTTAATCATCTTCCTGACAGGCTCCTAACTTTTTTTTTTAAACCCATACCACCCCCCTCTCGGTTCCATACCTGCAAGACAAAAGGACATTGACCTGTTAATCACCAGTTTCCAGGATTCTTATATACCTCTTGTAGCTGGCCAACTGCCAGTGCCCCTTTTCCAACATATTAGTCACCATCTCCCCTGTTGCTGCCCATTGTGAAGCAGCCCCTATTCGAAAGGAGTGAGATGAATATTAGCCTGGATCTCTGCCCAGAATTTCCATACCTTTTTTAAGTATGGCTGTTACTTGATAACTTGTCACCTTCTTCCCATCTCCATGCACAAACAATGTCTTTTTTAATCCTACGCTCTGCAGCGTAATCCCATAAAGCCTTTACTGGGCACACTATGTCGTCTCTGTGTGCTTTAAGGGTTATGGCATACCCGTTACCTCCCTGATCTGTTTTGGACCTTTTAATAATAACTTGTATCTCTTGCTGTCCCCAAGTTACGTCTCCCCATGCCAAACCTCCCTCCTCATCTTTTCTGCCATGCACTACTGCCTCACTCACTCTTAGGGCTCCTGCAAACATTATTAGGTAAATGGTGTGAAATAACCGCACCACATCCTTGGATCTGCAAATCGCCAGTAAAATGCCCCCCGACTTTGCTAGCCAATGATCTGCTATTGGCCTCTTACCGTCCTTGGGAATCTTGATCAGTCTACCTCACCCCTGCATCATTCTTCTTATCAACATTGACTTCGTTGGGTCTTTCCACCTCTTTAGGCTACAAACTAAACTAATCCCTGCTAGGTACACCCCCATCATGGTGTGAGCCATACCTCTCTGCCATTGATCTACTGTAAACTTCCCTAGTTGTTCTTCAGTAAGTGGCCCACTTACCTCCATGTGGTGTGTTTGCCTGAATGTTTGCAACACCCTCCATGCCCCTTCATAGGCCTTCAAGGTCCGTGGTGCCCATGAGTTGTGGAACAGCATCTTGGCTCCCTCCTGCCAATGTCCCAACTGGGTGTTGGTATGGGTGTTTTCCTGTCCTTTGCTATCAGTGCCAGCATCCAGAAACAATCCAGCTGCAGACAGGAAAGGCTGTCAGCTAGGATATTTTTAACCCCTTCTATGTGCCTGGCCCTAAATGACATGTTTAGCTGTAGCGATCTTAGCACTAACTGTCGCAGTATCCCCATGACCGTCTCCGATCTGGCCCCCTTGTTGTTTAAAACCTCTACTACTGACCTGTTGTCACACCAAAATGTAACCCTTTGATTCCATAATTCTTCTCCACACACTAGGGTGCTAGCCCAAATGGGCATAATTTCCAACAGCGTGATGTCTTTTACCTTACCATCTGTCACCAAATTTTTTGGCCAGGGCTCTGAGAACCATCTGCCTCTCAAGTAGCCCCCCATCCCAAACTCTCCTGCTGCATCTGTATATAGATCAACGTCCATGTTGTAGACCCACTCATCCTACCAAAACGAGCAGCCATTGTATCTGCTGAGGAATTCTTCCCATACTTTAAAATCTTCTTTTACTCCCTTGTTATGTCCACCCAGTGGTGAGGTCTGGTCACTCCTGCTGTAGCCCTCACCAGCCGCTTAGTGAATATCCTTCCTGGTCCAATCGCCCTACAGGTTAAGTTCAAATGCCCCATGACTTGCTGTACCTGCCTCAATTGTACTCGTCTCTTGCTGGTGTGCACCTGGATCAGATCTTTCAACTTCCCACCTTGTTATTTGGTAATCTAAACACCTCCCTCAGTGTGTCTATCTCAATTCCCAGGAATTCTAACACCCTGCTGGGGCCTTCAGTCTTATCTGGCATCAAAGGTACCCCCAGCTCTGCACACAGGTCTTGGAAACTAGTCAGCATCCTCACTGTCTCCCTTTGTCCCTTGTCTATTAACAAGAAGTCATCTAGGCACTGTATGACTGCCTTTTAACCTGTTTTCTCTTGGAATTATCCATTGCAAACAGGTGCTGAATGCTTCTAAAGTAGCACAGGCTATGGAACAACCCATAGGCATAGCTTTGTCAAAATAATGCTGGTCCCCCACCTTAAACCCCAATAGATCCCAATCCTCCCTTCTAATTGGGAGCAAACGGAATGCAGACTCTATGCCCGTCTTGGCCATCCATGTATCAGGTGTCACCCAGATAATCTGTACGGCCTCCTCTAATGTGGCATAGGTGATTCTGCTGTGTTCCTCACTTATAAAATCATTGACTGATTCCCCCTGTGGAAATGACATATGGTGAATCACCCTGTATTCCCCTTCTTGTATTTTAGACACCAGGCTCAATGGGGAGATTCTCATATTCCTTAATGGGGGAGTTGCATACAGCCCTTCTACTCTGCCTGCCACCCTTTCCTTCTCTATTTTTTTGCTTCAAAATGTCCTCTTTTCCTTTAACTGACCTCAGATTGTTAGCTTCTCTTGCCCTTCTCAGGCCTTCGCACTGTAATGAGAAGTCTGTTCTAAAACCTTTATCACTTCCACCACCTTTCTGTTTGGGTATTCTTTCAACCATCTCTCCCATGCCTTTGTCTTAATGGGGTTTTTTGCTTCTTGAAATTGTTCTGTTACTCCCCCCCGATTCTGTGACCCCCCTCCTCCCTCCCAGTCTCATCCCTCCTTCTGTTCAGTAAGCTTGGTTCCCCCTACCACCATAACCTCTTCCTTTTGAACCTCTATTTCAGGACTGGCCCCTGTAGCTCTGGCCATCCTGAAAGGGCTGCTGGGCTGTTCCCTGTCCTCCTCCTCCCTCTTGGGTCCTTTGCATCCAAGATGTCCTGCATCTATTTGCAGGGTGTGCACCCCCACATCTCGAGCATGCATGCCAAAACCTGCACTGGAGCCATGAGCAAAATGTCCTGTTATATCCCCAGCAACATTTTTGGGGTACTCCCCCTCTTTTTTTCCATTTCTCCCTCTGGGGTGGATTGATCGGTTACATAGTCAGTCCATAAATCCAACTGCTTTGTGTCCCACCGCACAACCCAATACGTTGCCATTCTTTGGCAAAAAAATTCATCATAATATATCCACCTTACTCCCCCTTTTGCTTTTCCCCTTCTGATAATTAGTGAGTACGTAATAAGTGGAATGCCCAATTCAAGCTTCTTTTCCAACACTATCGTGGAGTATGTGGCGAACCCCACGAACCACCCATCCCACGTTTTCCCTTTTGTAAATTTATCCTCTTCTTTCTTTCCCAGTAAAACCACTGCTGCTGCCATCTCGCTCTTCCCAATATTCTCAGTCTCCTTGTACTTTGTGGCTGACTCCCTACTCACTAGGGCAAAAATGTCTGCATACTCCCCTTTCCATATCTCTTCTTTCTTAGCCAGTGGTACATGATCCCCATTCTCATACCTGGTGCTCCTATCTCCCTTGTTCCCTTCCCTATGCTTCCTAACATCTTATCCACCCCCCCGTCGATTCCTTATCTGACCTGATCTCTGCTAATGCTGATTCCATCTGCCCCAACCCCCCTGATCCCAGTGCCACAATAATTTGGCCTATGTATTCTTTAATCCTGTCTCCTACTGTACCGGATACTTTACCTGTGGGCTTATCAGTTCCCTGCGGCCTGCTGTCATTGGGGCATCCTGGCCTGTCTTCCTGTGGTTGGCTGACTGGTTGGGCTATTGTCCAGAGAGGGACCATTATGTTCAGGGTATCCGTTCTGGGTTCCGCCGGTGGAACCACCAACTGCTCTTGGGGAGGTACTGATGGTTCAGGTACACAGGACTGTGGAGGTACTGGGCTACCAGCTCAGGGAGGCATCACTACTGGTAGCTGCCCTCTCTTGGGACTATGTGGTCTCCCTGCTGGTCATTTCCTTCCTTCCCTTTCCCTTTTCCGGCTTTCCGCTTTTCCCCGGATCTCCCCGGTTCCTTTCCTTCTACCATCTACCTCATCTTGTTGGACTTTTCCACCAACTCCACAATGGCCTTGTAGGCATCTTCCTTAGACGGCCTGTTCATCTTCGGTGCCATCTTGTCTCTTTCTAGCCTGTATAAAAGCTGTGAAAACTGTCAAGAAACTGAAAAACAAACATTACATTAATGACTCGACACACTTTCCCTTGCTGTGTTTTTTTTATATATGTATCTGCTCCCCCCTCCAATTCTGCCCACAAACAGATGCCTCACTCCATCGACTCCTTTCCATTATCTCCATGCCCCTTCTGATTGTTCCCCTGCCCCACCCCTTTTTGATGCACTAGCCTTGTGGCCGTGTGTGCCACTTTTCCTTCTTATTAGGCCTGTCCTATGGCCTGCTTCACCGTGAGGAAAATGGTGCCCAAAACACACGTCATCTCTATCCCTGCGGTGTCTACCGCCTGCCACCTGGCCTCCTAGGTTCACCCCTTAGTTCCCTCGTGCTCCCCTGCATTGCTGTTTTTCCCTGTAGCCACTCCTTGTTACTCTCATGGCCCAATAATCCTAATTATTATCCCCTTTTCACGCCCCGCTTACCTTCCGCTGCCCGCGTGGCCTCTCAGCCCAAACATTTATTCATCTCACTCATTGCTTCATGCTGTTTCAATTATCCTGGCGCTTGCTCCCCCACCAGCCGCTGCTCGATTCTTCACCTGGCTCCCCCCACTCCCCTTTAATAAGGAGATCCCCCCACCCACCCCATGCATCAGTCCTTTTGTCCAAGGAGATCTTGAGATCCTGTCCCCTCGGCATCGTACATCACGCCATGTGGCCACCATTTTGAATGCTGAGCTAACCTGTTCATCGAGGGCCTCCAACAACAGCCCCTCTGTTCACCTAAACACAAAACCTCCCTCAGCCCATCTTCAATCAGCATTCCAAACTCTATTGCCCTAAAACACCGACTTCTTATCACTCCAGGCTCCCATTTCAGCTGTTTTCAGTCCCCAAGGTCATTTGCTTTCTAAACCGGCTTCCCATTCTTCCTCCTCACTAGGCCACACTGCGGCCCTCGCTTACCACAGCGTTCTTACTGCTCCCACTTCAACTTTCTCCTCATCCTCCCTTAATCCTTGGTTTAGAGGCAGGACCTTCCCAACATGGGCCACAACATTGCCTGCCTTTCCCCCTCTGCCACCTTCGATAGCTCTGCCTTCCATGCAAGGCCCTCCACCTTTTCGGTGCGTGACGTCATGCCTCATAGCTTTTCTGATTCTTGTGGCCTTTTCCTCCTTCCCGACCATCATCCCAGCTGCAACCTCTCTACCCAACCACGCTTTGTGCTTTTTCTCTCTTCCTTCTCTCCCCCCTCTACTTTTTGGCCACCTCGGGCCATCCGCTTTTGCCTGTACCAGCCAAACCATTCATTTGGGACCGTGGCCCCACCTCCCTTATGGGAGCTCATTCACCCCGAGTGCCCTTAATCATCATTACAGTCGCATCTCACCTTCAGTGCATAATTACCAATCCACAATGCCAGGCTTCATCATTTGCAACATACCAACTGTATGTATTATATTATCTTATCTGTTTTTTTTATATATTGCTATATCGCTATTACCTATCCAATGCTTGTCTGTCCTTACCTTCCTCGTCCTGCTCAAACCTCAATTAACTGCTTCCAATGATTCCAATGTAGCCAATCTGATGTGCTGTAGTTTTACCAGTATAGTTTCTAGCAAAACTTCAGCAAAAGTGGGTGAACCACCACTGTGCTCTTCCTTTTGTACCCCCTTTTGCCCCTCCCCTTCCTGCCTGGCTGCCTATTGTCCTGCTTCCTAGCCCCTCCCCTTCCTTCCCTCTCCTCTTCTGAGCCAACCATTCCAAGATATGAGGGAAGGGGTGCACCAGGACAACTTGGTCTGCCCCTTAAAGGGCAAACTCCATTCTTTCAATAAATAAATAAACATGTTTGAGCATCTCTGTCCCTCTCTTGTCACTTCAGTGACAAAAGGTTCAGGTATGGTATTGTGTTTCTTTCTCACCAGGATTTATTTAATGCCCCAGCCAGTATACTGTTCATGCTTCAGCCAGCTGCTTCATAAGGCTGGACAAGCAAGCAATCCCCTAAGTCAGTGGCTTTCAAATCAGTGCCATAAATGCTGAAGACACCAACAGGCTGTTCTGCCTGCAGAAATGCAGTGTCCCTGACTCATTGTCCCAACACCCAGCTCAGTAGAATTATGCCTCTGACTAGCAAATCACTCACTTCACTTAACCCCCCAACCCCCATGGCCTATCCCTCCCAGCGAGCACCGAAATATAAAAAAATAAAAAATCCACCAACAGGGTTCCAGGAGTCTCGACAACATATTTACAGCACTGAAGTGTCTACAGACTTAGTCGCACTTCTGTCCTATGATAAAGAAGTAACTGCAAGGTACATCCATGATCCTTTCTGTAATTCCCATATGCAGGCACTCAGATTTGCTAATAGTCTTTGACAATCTGCAAACCCCACTCCTCTAGTACATAAAGAAACAGTTATGTATTCGATCTTGCAGTAACTTAGTGATAGGCTACATTGTTTAAACTCTCTGTATAAGTTATACATATATTTAGGAATGACCTCAAATAAAAAAAAGTAATACCCTATTTTATTGCAAGTCCAAACATATAAATGTTTCATTATATACTGAAGGTGTGGGATTTTGTGGGTGAGCTGTCATTTTAGCACTGTGTCAAAAATATTTGCTAATCTGAGGGCATGCATATTGGAATTACAGAAAGGATCTTAAATGTGCTATTTATCACAGAAGAGGAGTCTGACTCCATCGGTACTAGATGCATTGTTACTGTAAATAGTATCTTCACACACTGCAGAGTTGTAATTGTTTAACTGCTACCACAGTAGCTTGCTAGTTAGTGTCTAGTTAATTGCTAGATGAATGGTAGAACTGAATGCAGCAATATGCCAGCTATCTGAAATTATTTACCTGAAGCACTGTCATAACTAAGATGCTGAATGACTGGTACTGCTTTTTTTTTCACTTTTTCTTTAAATGACACTGTCAATGTGACTTACTGTTTTTGTACATGATGGCCTGCAATAAAGATCAGTTGATGGTAAGGTGCATTCTCCTTGTCTTTAATGCACTTTTTGTTGTCATTTTTAACAAAGCACCTAGATTGAGTTTCCAATACTGTTTTGACTCTGTTTCTATTTTTGGGTGGGAGGGACCACCCAAAAGTTGTGGTCCACTGACTTGTGCACTCCTCCCCAAGGCTACAATTACCCTATGTGTAGTAGAAGGGGATGAGGAAGCAGAGCTGTTGTTAGAGGGAGTGCACAATGAACGCTGGGCTTCTGTATCTAGCTGATTGGGAGTGATTGAATAAAAGAAATAGCATCCTTGGAATCAGAGATGGGACAGTCAGGGCTGGGTTGTGGAGTAGCTCCTATTATGTGGACTGCAGACCAGCTGCCCCAAGGGTGCACAGTAGTATACCCCCCCCAAAAAAAACAAGTCTGTTGCAGTGCTCATTCAGTTGCTAACTAAATGTAGGTGCAAGCCACCCCCACAGCCATCACAATGCCAGCACCCATCTGTACCTTAGGACATTTCCCACATCCCACTGGTACCAGTAACTAGTAGTCATCCTAAAGCACTGCTGGGGGGGGATCATTGGTTCCCTTGGTCCTTTGTGCAGCGGACCACCCCTTTTCTTCTGAGAGACAAGTTAGCAATGTGGCACAGAGTCCTCCTGTGCACCACCCCACTACACACACACACACACACACACACACACAACACAGACACACACACACACAGTGATGTTCTGAATTTCCACTGCAACTAACAGCACACCACCCAAAGTCCAGAGCTCAGTGTCAAAAACATCAGTTAGACTACTAATGTGGGACAGCACAGCCCTGCCTCACTGGTTCTCACAAATGCAGAAACAGGCTGAAACAAATGATAGTTAAAGAGATACTGACTGAATTATTGGAAAGATTTGTAAATCTTATATCTGTCACCATAGGTACTGACTAACTACACTGCTTCAACAACTGCACCTTTTCTATGGCAGCTGTGTTTTACTGTCCCCTTGTCCAGGGCTTATTTACTATCTTCAGAGACACATCCAAACCAAATGTCTATTATTCCTACATATCAACAACCTGCTGCTTCTGCTGACTGAGGACACATATGGGTCACCCACCTCTGAAAAAAAACAATAAAAACAAACAAACAGGCACTTGTGCCTCATGGACCAGTTCACCTCCTTACTACCCAATTACCAAAAAATAAAATAATAAACAATAATAAAAATCAATGTGTACCTGTCTGGTTGCTGGCAAATAGGCTGGCAACAGCAGAGTAGTACTGAGAGCAGCAGAAGCAAGCAAGCTGCTACAGCAGCATAGAGAGAGGGACAGCAAAGTCCTCTTTGGTCAGGGTGGGTTCTTCTCTTGGACTTCTTGACTTCAACTTACTGGATGTCCGACCAGGCATCCCATCACCACTGTCCAAGTCCAGCAACTGACCCAATAGTTTTAAGGGTAATTTTAATAATATAAAGCAAACAAATGGCAAACGCAAGGAGCCAATGACGCTACTGCTACAGACCATGCGGCACCGACATCCACAGTCCCGACTTCCTCTCACAGACAAACACTTAAGGAGTGGATGGGACTTCTGATTGGGGGACTGATCACTGATGGCAACTCCAACTGGGCGAGCAAGTGACTGTGGCTGGCTGGCAGGTGGCAGTGGGTGGCTTACAGCTCCACTAGGTTACAAGAAAGGACTGAGTCTGGCCTGAGGGTCTGTCCTCTCGGAACTTTCTTGTCTGTTCACACTGCCACTGCCTCACAGTACTTACTCACACAGGGGCCTGTGGTCTGGCAAGCAGGGTGAGGGGGAAATAATCATGTCCGACTTTGCTCAGCAAAAAACAAAATATTTTAAATTAAATATAAAGTTTACTCCAGCCAGTGGCAACAACCTTAGCCAGTGGAGACGTGGGACAATGGATCAATGATGGATAATAGTCCTGGCTGCAGCAGGGCAGCCAGCCCAGCAAGCAAGCAATCAACCAAGTCTGTCTGGGTCCAAACAACCTTACCAAACCAACACCAACAAAGCCAATGAGTTTAAGCAATGAAGGAGTCAGTCAGGAGCAGGATAAATGGGATTGGTATGGTGACTAGTAGCTATCTTATAACTCCCTTGCCTGGATACTCTGAATCAGAACTTCACACCAGAGTTGTTTATTCTTTCACAAATAAAATAATTTATTTCACCAGTTGTAGTTGCTGCAGAGGGGAGAGCAGACCTGGAGGCACCAACACAGGCAAGAGGATGATCTAGGTGTAAAGCCCGGAATCCACAGACAAAGATTTGTTAAGGGTGGAGCTGATGGATCATGGATGGGCTCCTTAAATTAACAGGAGATGAGAGAAATGTTACTTCATGTTTAGAACTGCAATTTGTAGGAAAACTGCTTTATTTCCTGTTGTCTGCCATTCAGACCTCCGAAGAAGCATGGGAGGAGGATTTGTAGAAGAAAATGCTTTCCTCTGTACAAGACCTCCACAGAAGAGGGTCGGGGGGTTGTAGGAAAAAATGCTTTCATCTGTGCCATTACCCTACATTTACTGCTGCAATCAGGGACTGCCCTGACATCAGACTGTTATAAAAAACAGCTGATTGTACAATGATGACACGGTCTCTGATTGCAGCAGCCAGTTTCTTTCAAGTTGGTGGCATGCTACACAACTGCTGTTATCCACAGCATGATCCTCTATTGGCACCAAGGAGACCAGACCCAAAATGGACTGCTGGCATTGGCAACAACACTGCCGCACCTTCACAACTCGCTACTACAGCAAGCTGCATCAATATGTTTCTTGCTCATGTGTGCAAGCAAACATAAAAATAGGGCTCCCTTAACCACCTTGGGGTCCTATACCACATTCCCTGGTAGCCCACATCCCAGTTTCCACAGGTGCAGTACCTGAGAAACCCAGGGAGGTGCCATCAAGACCAAAAATTGCAAAAACAACCATAAATTACTATAAGCCTCTTACCCAGTCTCCTTCAATAGTACATTGAAAGCTAGACAGTACATGTGGTATGTACCCCTCTACCAAATTAAATTACATTTCAGACACTTTAATATTTTAAAGTTTTTCCCCTCAAAAAAGCATATATGTGCTGATTTTATCCTCTATAGGCAACCTTTTAAATTAAAGTACCTTAATTACAATACCAAATTTCCAATCACTTGCAATAGGTAAAACATTTAATAGTTTTAAAGGTTTGCTTCCAGATTGTAGTACAATACAAACCTGTGCTACAGTCCATGTTATAAAACCATGTTTTAACCCTACTTGGAAATAGGCTAGAACATGAATTTAGTGCAACACAATTTCCTTAACCCGAACTACCAGCAGTTTAAGCAGGCAGACACAAACATCTGAAATAGAAATTGGATTTACAACATCAAAATATTAAAATCTGAGTTTGAACAACATCAAAATACAAACTTAAAATACAGACTAAACTGTAATGAGCTAATACATGCAGTGATCATCATGTCCTGAATGTTATTATCAGTCTTTTTCATGAGTATCACAGCGTGCACTATGGAATCTGCAATGTCTTGTGCTGGTGCTGCATTGATGCTTGGCTTATATTGTCCTATGTACTTGATTGTTTATGCCTTCTGTATGCTCCACTATGGTACTTGTAAATATGCATTTATTTGCCTAGTGTTCCCTACCCTGGAAACAAAAATCAAATAAATAAATAAATACAAGCCAGATGGCTCATAGACTATCAATTTTTCATTCATAAGTTTATTCATTTTTTAGAATACAAGAAAAAACATTTACATACTTTTCAAACTGCAACAGTAAACAACGGATACTAATAGACAGCATTTCAGCTTACAGATAACATCATGCACTCTGTAATAAATACATATGTAATATATCAGTACTGTGTAGTTATCATCCTCAAGCAGTTAAGCATCCCATTTCAACCATCTGGTTAACAAATTAATATTAACAGTCTTTATCCAAGTTGAAATGCAAGCTTTGATACATTTCCTCATATACTCTGATATCTGCTCTTACCAGCTTCCAATCTCCCAGATATAAAGGTATTGAAGATAGTTAGGGTCCCTTAATTACCTTCTGGGCTGCTACTATGAACATACTTAAAACATATTTATTTTGTGGAGATACTGCTGGCTGGAGAAGGATGCAGCCTATCTATTCTTAAGAATAAAAGGCAGAAAAGCTTAAATGTAATCCTGGAAGAGTCACTATGGCAAGCTTCATAAACTTCCCTAAGATTAATTTCAAAATGTACTAGGTTCCAGCAAATACAGTTAAATATTATACATAGAACTTATCTTACACTCGTCAGACTCAACCTTCAATGGTTTTCTGACAGCAGATTTCCCCAGATGCAAATATGACTGTGTCTCTTGCCTATGCGTGATGTTTAGATGCAGCATTAAAAAAAATTAGAATAATGTCTTGCAGCAACAAAGGGAATTCTACGTCTGGAGAATTCATTCGATCAAGGAATTTTATCCTTGGGTATTCTTCCAGCTTAGACCTCTTGGCAAGCAGTCTCATCATATCACTGACTAATGCAAATAAAATGCATTCTTTTACATTGGAAGAACAAAGCCACCCTCCTGGGTTAATTCAATGGTAATCAATATAGAAACATTAAAAAAACAAAAGAAAATGGGAGAGTAAATGCAAAAATTAATCTTTGGTATCAACTGCAAGGCACTCCATTCCAGTTCTGTCAGATAGGTACAGATATAAATGAGCCATAGAAAGAAGGATAACCAGCAAATAGCTTTTTAGAATTACATTAGGTAAGGAGAGCTGGTCCTCTGTTATAGTACAATACCAACTGCACCCCAGCCCTCAGTGCATGCAGATGTTTGGAGATACTGGAGTTCAGTAGGCAGCCAGACAAGGAAGGAAGGAAGGAAGGAAGGAAGGAAGGAAGGAAGGAAGGAAGGAAGGAAGGAAGGAAGGAAGGAAAAGAAGACAGATATTCATATTCTTTTAAGCGATTTGAGTTTGTTGAGAAGGTGCAAGTAAAATATTCCTAAAAATATTCATATACAAAGGACAGGATGAGTGAGCAAGTAATACATATCTAGAGTACATACACACACACACACACACACAGAAATTGTAGTAATTTAGTGAAAGACAAGAAAACTATGATTGACTGAATAAAAGGATCTTCTTCAGATCTGATGACCTTAATTCATTTTAATATGCAAAATATAATTTTTTTCTTGTTTTCCTTTTAAAAGACTTACAGTAAAACTTGCTGTGATTAAATTGGGAACATTTATGTGGAGACTATAGATGTCCAACAACAGTCAACGCTGAATTGTGAGAATACAGACAGGGAACAGGATCTGGCATCTGCTGCGGCTGACTGCCCATCCGTAAGTGTCATGAGGGTATTTTATTTAAAGGGAAAATTACAGTTTACAAGTCTGGAATCATTCAATGGGGAAAATAAGGAAAGAGACAAGTAAAACAGAAATGAGTAAATTAGTATGCACAACTGAAACAACAAAGATATGCTCAAAAGAAACCTTAAGGAAGAACTGCTGTGAATGTCTGCATTAAGTATTACCTAAAAGTTTTACTTGCACAATTGCATTTTTGATATTTAGAAAAGTTGTTTTTTCACTTTCTGTGAATTCTCCATTTCTAGCATCCCATGCCCTCACCCATGGCTCTATACTCTGAGCTGCTTTTACAGGAAGAGACATATTATTTACCACTCCAGTAACTTCACTGTAATACCATGGCATTTTTATGTATTGCAAATGACTGACCAATGGACATAAATGAAAACAGAGTCCCTAGGGTTACTATTATTCCATATATATTTGAGTTCTGTCAAAGCCAGGCATGTTTCATCACTGACCTTAATGTTCACCTGTCATCTGCATTCCAACTGATCAATCCTGGCTCTCCTCTAACTCCCTAATCCTCAATCTACTTAAGACTCAGGCTATGCTCTTTGGGTCCTCTAGAAAAGTCCATGTCGAGTCCTCTAAGCTTCATGTGCTTTACTGTAATGGGTCAGCAGTCATATCCACTGACTCCTTCAAATACTTTGGAGTGACCCTGGATCCCGTACTTGATTTCTCCTCTCACATAAATGAGGTATGCAGATCCATTAACATTAAGATAGGTGTGGCCTACCATGTACATCACTCCCTAACCCCTGCTGCCAGAATCTCTGTAACTAAAGGTGTCCTGCGCCCTAGGCTACAGTATGCCATTCCTATTCTCTCCCACACTAATGCTGGTATTGTTCATAAATGGGACACCACATACAACAACATCTGTAAATTTGCCCTATCGGCCCCTCACCTTACTCACCATTGCCTCCTGTACTCACCCCTACACTGGCTGTCTTCCAAA
The DNA here is from genome assembly GCA_016271365.2 of Neoceratodus forsteri. Taxonomy (NCBI): domain Eukaryota; kingdom Metazoa; phylum Chordata; order Ceratodontiformes; family Ceratodontidae; genus Neoceratodus; species Neoceratodus forsteri. The sequence continues at coordinate 1,389,436,829 of CM028130.1, read as the reverse complement.
TCCTTGTGCTCCTACTCTCTAGCTTGTTTCATCAACTCCACGACAAGAACCCCCTGTCCTGACTGTTTTGGGGTTATGCTTATCCCTGTGCTTCACTCCTGCACTCTGAGGTCTTCAAACTCTTCACTGATCTTTTTAATTGTTTAATTTTGTTTAATTAATTGTTTAATTAATTGCTTCATTAGTTGTTTAATTAATTGTTTAATTAGTATTTTGGAAAGACCTTTGAGCGTGAGCTCTTTTACAAAGGTTCCACCACAGGGTGGACAATAAGACAATACACATATTCAGTAGTTACAGAGGCCTGATCATTAGCATTAAAGAGTGATTACATGAGAATTAGACAAATAGGAGAAAAAAACTGAGCAAAACTCTTAGTCCCACACTGCTCAACTAAAATGGAGGAGCAAGCTTTCTCCCATTTTGCCCCAAATCCTGGAACTCCCTGCCTGCCAGTTTTAAGTGCTCGTCATCTCACTCCTCCTACAAGACTGCACTTTATCCTACGTTTATGTACTTGATTCCTGTGACTATACCTAACCTCCCTTGGCCCTCTGTTCCTGCTTCTTCCTGCCTAACATTAAATGTTTTTTCCAAACTTCAAGTGTATTACCTGGTTTGTCACCCGTCCTTATTCCTGCAGGATGGCTACTACTTGTATGTTTAATTCCCCTGACTATCCCTGCAGGGGTAACTGTTTGTAAGCATTCAAAGACTATTTCTATTCTACCTGTGTTTGTTTGTACGACTGTATCTTGTACTGTTCTGGGTTGTGCTTGAATATAGTCAGGGTTATTGCCTAATGCACTTACCTGGTCACCAAAAGCTAATAAATAAATAATAAATAAAACAATAACAGATCTGTAATGCTGACACTGTCTCAGATGTGCCTGTCAGTAATGGTCACAAGGGGAATTCTTTTAGGTTTAGAACAGGTATTTGTCTAAAGCAAGTATCATGTTTTTAAAAACCACACTTTAACTGAGACATGTTAAAATATCTGAAGTAGTCTCAATAGTTATATTTATATTATGGTTATTCTTAGCTATAATCTGGCAGTTCTTTACATAAATTAAGGCCGTGATTCAAAATGTCATTTTTTTTGCAATGCGTTCATATTCAAAACATTTTTAAATATTCAGCAAATGTTTGAGTAGCTGTGAAATGCAAGTAGCTCTTTTCCATGTTAAAAATGTATTACTGGCAGTATTTTCATTTCTATTGCCTGTTTGTGTTGGTTTTGTTGAGGAATCAATCTATTTAAGAGATCACAAATGACTCTGTTTTTAGTCATTCATGTTTTATCTGCACAGGGCATATAAATGAACTGCACACTTGGAAGCCAGCTATGAATCAATGTTTATAAGGTTATGTTCATTGGTTTGGGGGGTCTGAAGTTGAGCTGTGATAAATATCTGCTGTCGGTATCTGCCAGTATACGATCTAATCTTTTTTGGTGTCACCTTTTTATTATTGTAAGTAATAAAGCTGTTTTTTTTACTTCACAACTGAAATTGTTTTACAGCCCTTCACCAGTTATTTGCAATGACAATACAAATCCAATACACATTTTACTCTACTCTGCTACTACAGAAACAGCAAAGAATGACACTTTAGATTTCATTTAACATTAAATAAATAAAATGAGATCATATACTGTAACCCACTTCTTGCCAATGTTCAGCTTGCCCACAGGGTCAAAGCATGCGCTACAGTCTGTGCTGTAAGAAAACCAAATGAATGCTACCAATGTGAGCCCCTCTGTGCTATAAAATCTATTTAAAAAACTGCTTATGGGTCAGCAGTAGACAGATCATGATTTTAACTACTAAGTCACATTGTTAATGTCCTGCAGTCACAGCAGTTCTCTTTTAAGATGCTAAGCAGTAAAAAAGACTGTGACAATAGGAAACAGAAATGATTATGCAAACATTAGATAAAAAGTGCAAGAAAAATAAGGAAAAGAAAACTGAGATGTAATGGGCCTTCCATGAAACTGAGATATTGCATCACACAAAAGTATCCTCCTGGACTCAACTTTTAAATAAATAAACAGAAAGAAAGCATGATGGAAGGAATAAATACTGAGATGATATTAGGATAAAATGGGAGAGTAAAGTAAATACACAAATGAAGCCTCAGTATCAAATACAAGGCACTTCAATCCAGTTCTGTCAGATAGGTATAACAGAAATTATTCATACAGAGAAGGATAATCCAGCAAAGAGGTATTTAGAATTACAGCAGGCAAGATGGCTGGTCCTCTGTAAAATAAGATAATTGAGCACAGGAATATCCAGTTGGGCAAAGTCGCCATTCTATAGCTATTTTGTTTTTTCCAGGATTTTCAAAAAGTTTCCAGCCCTAGTCACACAACCAATAGATTTGCAGCAATGAAGTGAACATCTGGTAGAGCTATAGCATCATTACTGATTGGTTTCTTTCAACTCAGTGGAATTATGGCAATAGATGGGATTAAATGCATTTGAATAATCCGAGCCAACTGCTGGGATGCAGTTATTGTAAAATGGTAAAATTAAAAATTCTACAGCTAAGGATTTGATCCCTCTTGCGATGCCAAATGCCTTTCTCAAAAGATATAACATTGAAATGTATTGTTTTGAGCATCTTTCCGAATTTAAACAGTGTGCATTGCAATTATAGATCAACAGTTTCCCAACTCTGGGTGAAAGCATGGAAGGCAGACAGAATGACAAATAGAGCATGACCTCCTGAAAGTGTGTACTTTTCATGTACAGTGTGTTTGCTGGGCTGCTACTTGTAAATTGCTTTAGAAAATGGGCATCAAGAATCGAGTCTCCTGATTGGCTGCTGGGTCTGGCAGAGCTCTGGTATATGTGACAACAGACCCCAGCCAATAACAAGTGCCACTGTAAATGCCCTATAACTCAAATCAGGCAGCTATAGCATTTTGACTGCTGTCTAAGCCACCATTGTTTCCCCTCTCTGTGCCCACAATGCAGAAATGGAAATGTCAGACAACGTACCTGTATGGCTGGGCCACTCTCCTCCTACCACCAAAGTGAACCACAATAAACAAATCTTGCTAAAGTAAATGGCAGTGTGCAGTGCAAAATGCTTCCTGGTTTCTAAAGTCCACACTCTCTTAAACAGAATGAGCAGTATCTCAGATACCGCTACTGAGCATGGGAACACCAGCACTTTCTTAGTTTTCCATAGTGATGATGGATGTCCATCTGCGGTATGGAAAATGAAGAAAATACTGGTCCTCTGACACACAGTAGCACTCCTGGAGGTAGCACTCTCTCAATCTCTGTCTCTCTCTCTCTCTCTCTGTTGCTCAAGTCAGTCATGGTTTTGCAGCCCATAACACAATTGAACTGAAGAAAACAACAACAAAAGACTGCATAAATGTGAAGAAACATTTTTTTTAATAACATTACTACTTAACAACAGTCCTCATCGTGCTCCATCTCTGACCTTTTGCTGACTGTGTGAACCTGAACTGAAACAAAGTAAGACAAACAAATTAAAAGAAACAGGGAACATGGCAAGATTTATTTGATTAATTTCCACTCAGCCTTTCCTGCGTTTTTTTGAAGGCTGTCTCAGAGTGAGGTCAAAATTCATAGGGACACACAGCAGCATGTCCTGGTTAGTGGTACACATCAATCAGTGACTGTGAAAAAATACTGTAAAGAGCTACAGAATGAAGTGATTTTCTGTGTGAGCCCTGCTCTTTCATTTCCCTTACTTTCATTAGCTGCTGTTACTAGTCAGAGGGTGGAAGGAGAACAGTAGTGCAGAATCTCCAGTAGGACAAAAGTGCCCATCTTAAAAAAAAAATCATTCTAATGCAAGCAGAGAAACTATTTTATCTCCAAACTTATTTTAAACTAATATTTCACGATATTTTTAAAATTAAACTTAATTTTTTCATAGTGCCCATTTTCTAAGTTAAATAATACCCTCCAGGGTGGTCAGTATTGTGTTATACCTGACCTTCAAGGGGCTATAAGGCCCTCTGCCTGCAGCATTGGGCTTCATTATGCTCCTGGGTGGTCCAGTATAGCACAACATCCCCCACCCTGTTAGGTATTATTGCTTACTTACATCATGCAGGGCACTGCACCTGGTTAGGAATATGACAATGTTTAATGTTTGACATTCCAGCTGTGAGTTATTAGAAAGGTAGTGGCTCAGTTTATTGCTAGCAGATTAAATGAGGATTTTTTTCCCCCATGGTAAAGTGCACATTTAAAAAAATGCCCTCACTTTCAGTGAAAGATAAAAGGGTGCTGTTAGCATTCCTTTTGAAATGACATTAAGGCCATGTCACATACAATGCATGGAATGGCATCGCCATGCCAAAACCCATGTCTGAATACTAAGGTGCATCCAGTGTCTATAGAATTTCAATGATTTTAAATTATGAAAAAAAAAAGTATTCTTAGTTTACTGTGAGAACATGGATGGGGGCAGGATTTGGCATATGCTGCAGCTGACTGCCCATCCATAACTGTTATGTGGGTATTTTATTTAGGGGGGAAATTACACAGTTTTCAAGTCTGGAGGCATTCAGTTGAGAAGATAAGGAAGGGACAAGTAAACAGAAATGAGTAAATTAGTATGCACAATTGTAACAACAAATACATTCTGAAAAGGAATATTAAGATACAAAGCAGTGAACAAAATTGGGACATTAAGAAACAGAAATGATTATGCAAATGTTAGAAAAGAAATATGTGCAAGAAAAGAAGGAAAAGAAAGCTAACATATAATGAGATTTCCATGAAATCAAGATATCATATCTCACAAAATTATCCCACCTCACCGGCCTGGTGCCATTGAGATTTGAGGTGCTAGACGCCACACCTCACACCACACCGGTGATCTGGGTTCAGGAATGGATTCAGGGTGCTGGGGGTTGGCAGGTGAGAGGAAGGACTGAGTGTCCCATGACTGTTCTCCTTACTCTGGGGAGGGCAGGTGAACTGCATCATGCTGCAGTGGCATCTAGCAGGGGCTAGGTGCTCTACAGTTGCATGCATAGTAATAGGAGGGCCACGGTGGGTGTCTGCATGGCTGTACTGATGCCATTGCACATCTGGCTCCTAAAGGGAGTACAAACTGGTGGAAAAAATGCGGGGCAATTGTGGCAGCTGATGGCCATGCCCTGTGCCCACAGACAAGTGAGGCACATCCACAATAGTGTGTGTCAGTGCAACAGGTCCCCATGTGGGGGGGATCCTGCTTCCAGTCAGCCTGTGTGGAAAGTGCATAATTCGCGCACCAGACCTGGTCCAGCAGTGCAGGTGCTGGCGGCCAGGTGATCGCTGGGACGGCCATCAAGGAGGAGGATAAAGAAAGTTGAGATAAAAAAGCAAAATTATCTTACTGGACATGATTTTTAAATAAATAAACTGAAAGAAACCATGGCAGGAATAAATACAGAAAAATTATTTGGATAAAATGAGAGTATAAAGTAAATACAAAAATGAAGCTTCAGTGTCAACTGTGAGGCATTCCAATTCAGTGCTATCAGATAGGTATGACAGATAGAAATGAGCCATAGAGAGAAGTATAAAGAAAGAAGAGTTTTTAGAATTACATCAGGTGAGGAGGTTTGGTCCTCTGTTGCAGTGTGACACCAACTGCACCCCCCCCCCCATGTGCAAGTGTGTAGAGATATTGGGGTTCAGTAGGCAGTGAGACACCTGAAATACACACTGTCTCCAAAATGAAATACTTTTGTTAGAGATAAATGTTGGGTCTGTACTATAAATGCTATTTAATAACATGGATGCTACATTTTTCTTCTCTGTAGGCTGCGGTTCTAGCCTTGCTGTAAAAAATGTGTATTTCGGATGAACTAACAAAAGTGAAAACTTGTCAATGGGAAGAAAAGGATTATTAATTTAACAAGTTCAGAGTATACAGTGTGCATAAAAAAATGTGTCCACTTGTTGGAATCTTCTTTAAAGTTGGCAAAACAGTATTCCTCTATAATAATCATAAAGATAGGAGAGTCAGACAGAGTGATTTCTGAATCTTGATCAGGAGGTCTGCTGCTGTATAGGTGATCAGAGGGTGGAAAGCTCCACTAGATACCAGAAAAAGGTGGCTCACTGCTGTTACTGCAGCCAGCAGCACAAGATCCATCTGTGACTGCAGAAGTAAAGAAATTCCCACTGTTCTCATATAAAGAATGCAGGGGAATGGCTCCTCTCTAAGCTGGGTACACAGAATTTTTGGTGTCCAGAAAACCTATTTCTGGCCCATATTTTAAAAACAAGCATTAGATCCTAGCTAAATGGAGCCTGTTTACTGAGGTTCTGGTGTTTGTTTGTTTTTTATGTCAGCATTGTTATGTATTTTCCATGCTTCTTAGTTGGTGGAAAAAATCAACAAGATGGTGGTTGTCATGGCACAAAAAAAAATGTTTGCCATGCCAAGCAGGTGGTGTGAAACCAAAAAAGGTTCCTGCAACATCAAATTTTCCATTTTGCACCAGAACGTTATCCCGAACACCGTACTACACATGGTCAAAACAGAAAACATTACATTTTAAAGCCTTATAACTTTGGAACCATTTAATATTTTTTCACCTGACTTATTAAATACTACCTCTACAATCTCTCGGACACCATCATTAGAACATCCAAACCTGCTGCCCTCTCTGAACTACTCAGACCGGCTATTCCCTCATGGGACCTTAGATCTGCAGATAAGTCCTTATTAACTATCCCCCTCTGCCGTACAAAAAAGGGCATGGGTTCCTTCAGTTGTGCTGCTCCTCACCTTTGGAACTTGCTGCCTCAGGAACTAAGGGAATGCTCCTTCTCATGCAACATTTAAGTGCAAGCTCAGAACTTTCCTCACTGCTATGGACAAATGTGTTTGCTTTGATCCTACCTAGTCCCCTGCTCCTAAACTGCTCTTCCCACTCCCTTATTATATGCACTTGTGCTTTAACTCATGGTTGTTTTTACTGTTTTTGTTCTATAAATGCTGCTCAAATCTGTTGTTCGTTTGCCAAATGTATGGTTTTTGCTTTTACTGCCTGCCACTTGGATTACCCTCGAACCCTGTTCTTTTTTCCCCTCAGCCATTCCACCCATCACCTTCCTTCACTCACCTACTCTTGCTCCCCTCCTTTCTCCCCCCCTTGACCATATCTTCTGTATCTTCTCTCCCCCACCTCTGCCTCTCCCATCCTTCTTCTGCGGCTCATCTCACCTTTTACAGCCCCCTATCCTCTCCCGTCAGTCTCTCGGTTCCACCGTTCGGTTGAGTGTTGTTACCATTACCGCTATTGCCATAACTTCACCCGCCTCCTCCTCTCACCGACCCTCTTCTCCCTGCCCTGCCGCTCATCGGTTCCACCACCCTCGCCGCACGCTGTAACCTTCACCGCTGTTGCCGCCATTTGCGGCAACCCCTTGCACCCTTCCTCCAATTGCCGCCTTTTGGCTCCACCGACCCGGCCGCAGGTTGGAACCATGTACCGCTGTTGCGATTTGGCCATCTACTGTTTTACCCTCCTTTCCCTTCTACCCTCTCCGCCAGCCCTCCTCTCCTCCCTTCTATCTCTCTCTTCCTTTTACCCCCTCTCTCTCCCTATGTCTCTCTACCTTTCCCACCCTTTTCTGTCCTTTCCCCTACCCCCTCGTCTCTCCCGCTGACCCTGGTTTCTGAAGTCCCTGCCACTTCTGGTAACCCTCTCCAGCTTGGTGCTCTTGTTGCCACTCCCTCCCTACTGCCCCTCTCCTTTCTAGCTGCTCACCCGCCCCCTCCTGTCCTTCTCTCACCTGTCTTACCTTTACACCTGTCCTCTCCCCTTTCCCCAGGTCCTAATTTACTGTCTTCATGTATTTCAAACCCTTGGCACTTTATTTAAGCACACCATGTAATAATGTCCTTTGCAATGTATCCTGCCTTGTACATCCTCATATGTCATACTAGTGTATCCTGCCATGTGTATCTTCCTGTATTTTTCTTAGTTATCCTGTTATTTTGCTTATGTATCACTATGTTTTGTAATTGTACCTCCCGGGTCGTGCCTGAAAATAGTCACTTGTTGGTTAGTGCACTTACCCGGTCAACAAAAACTAAATAAATAAAAAAAAATTAAAGGCACTACCTTTGGACATGACACATGTCCCCTGAATGTTTAGGGGAAAAAATCCCTTCCAAGTAGGCTGTAGGCAAGAACAAAAAAATGCCATGTTAAGTATAGGAAAAAAAGTTAAGATTTTTACAAAAAATGACATCTGACATCTGCAGAACTCTGAAACTGCACAACCTGCAGTCACAAAAATCTCATCACATCAACACCTTGCCTGCTAGACAACACATACAAAATGTCAGCTCATTTTGTCAAACAGAGCCAAAGATACTAATGTTCAAATTTAGGGGTTTAACATTAAACAGTCTTTTCAACTGTAACTATAGGGGTACTACCACACTCCTATAATATACTAAATTCTTTATATGTGGCAGACAATAGTCTGAGGCTTTTTTTTGTGATGGACAAATGTAGTTCCCCTGCATGAAAGTGGGAACAGGGTGGAAAATATTGACCTGTCAGCCTGACATCTATTGTTGATAAGCTGCTAGAGAACCTAAAAAGGGAAAGAATAATATGTTTTCTTGGAGGCAAATGGACTGCGGGACAAAAGACAGCATGGTTTCATGGCAGAAGTGAAGGCTGTGTTAGACAAAGATGATTGATTTTTTCAATTGGATAACAAAGACATTGGAAAAGAAAGAGTTGGTGGACATACTGCACACTGATTACTGTTCAGTAAAGCCTTGACTCCATCCTGTATGGATGGTTGGCTAAGAAAATGAATGACACTGAGGTAGTGAACAAAATTACTAGACGGGTGGGAAATTGATGAAGTGACAGAACCCTGAAGGTGGCAATAATGAGGAGTTATCTGGGGTTATTGAGTTCACTAGTGGGGTGCCACAGGAATTAGTCTTGGAACTGGTCTTCTGCAACATCTTTATCTACACGTAGGTAAAGAAAGTCAAGACAATATATACCTCATCACAGATGACATTATGGTCTGTTGTCAGGATGATAATGATGAGGATGACGAAATTCTGAAAAAAGGAAAATGACTAGAATAAAGCAGTGATCAAAAATATGGCTATTAGAATTTAAAGCAGCAGTGCAACGAAAATGGGCTAAAATGTGACCCCACCTTTTTTCTTCCTAATTGATGCCAGATGGCTTCCACTTTATTGTGGTGGTAAAAGTTTCAGTTTTCATTATCATTTAAGAATTTTATGAATGTTTTAAAATAATTATTTCTCAAGAAAAAAAGATGGCCACCTTATCTTTGCATGGGAATAATATTGCAGACCCAAGGAGGGTAATAAACCAGACAAAAATACAGATGTACACTACACAGTATAGGACACATCCAGAAAACCCAGATCAACAGTTCTGCTAATATTTTTCATAACCGTAGCAGAACATTAGCTTTTTGGAATAACGTTTTTCATTGCACTGCTGCTTTAAGATTCAATTCTAAATTTATCTACAACCCAAAGGGACAGTGAAGAAGTCCACTATGTCCCCATAATTTGCAAATTTATTCATGTTTCACTTTGACACAACATTCATCATGAGCAAGAGTAATCCTTTTAAGAGATAGGTACTACAGGGTAAACGGTATCTTGATGATCTCTTTTTCCAGTGGACAGTAACAGAGATTGAGCTTACAAAATTTCACAAGTATGTGATTAAGTGCCAGAACAATACAGTATAGTTTTCTTTGGCTTGCCATCATAAACACATTCCATTTTTTGTGTTTTGAGAGCTTTAAGGAAGGCTATACCATACAGTGTATGATATGCAGTAAGGAAACTGATAAAAAACACACTACTTTGAGAAGACGGTGTACACTTGAAGAGATTATTCAATAACAATGTCTTACAGACAGTTTTTACAGGTGTAACACAATTGACCAGGGGATTTTTGAGAGGGAGCAAAAAAACTGGCATGTACCTTTGAGGACAGAGGATATAAGAAACAGATGACTTTGGAAGTCCATAGTAGGCCAAGTAATGAACCTAGGGAAAATCTTTCCGCGTTGAGACCACAAACAAGTTTAGGCCAGGACAGAACAATTTCTTCCACTGGTTTCAGTTTAGCATTTGGCCAGATGGAACACATGTTTATTTATTTATTTTTATTTATTTATTTATTTCAATCTAGGATTACAATACCTTTGAGCCGAAGCTCTTTTACAAAGGTTCCACGTCAGCATGTGCAACAGTCATCATTGTTAGTTACAACCATATAGTCATTGACTTACAGACATGTAATAACCAGTACAAACACTTGAGCTATGAGCAAGACAAGGGAAGGATGGGGGGGTGGGTAGGAGAAGTGAGGCTAGGAGACCGAGGGGAAGGAGGTGCAGGGGTAAAGGGAATGTGGGAGGTGGTTGGGGTGGGACAGGAGTGGAGATATGGGGGGGAGGTGGGTGAGGATGGGAGACAGTGCAGCCAGGGGGCCTTGTCAAGGGAATATGATAGATAAGGTGCTAGGGGTGCAAAGACTGTTTGTAAGTGTTGGGTGCTGGGGCATTTGCAGCTGGAACAGTGGAAATGTTAAGATGGGCAATCACAGGATACAAGCAGTGAGAGGTGCAGCTTGGACTTGAAGAGGCCGAGTGTTGGAGTGGTTGCTATGTCACTGCCAAGAGAGTTGAGCTAGTTGGATGCCTAATAGGCGAATGAACTTTGACTTTGAGTTGTGCGACATCGTGGGATATGTAGTAGATGGGAATTGGATCTCCTTGTAGGGATGTTCCTATGTCTAGGCTTAAAGAGGGCACAGACACCTGGTGGGGCAAGCCCCATTATAATTTTCTTGGCCGTAATGCAGGTTTGGTATTTTATGCGTTTGTCCAGTTGAAGCCATCCAGATTGGGAATAAAGGTCACATGTGTGGGTATGGTGATGTGAGCCAGTGATAAGATGACAGGCCTTATTCAGGGAGGTTATGATACATTTGAGAGCAGTGGTAGTTGCAGACCCATATATGATAAGACCATAGTCTATGATGCTGACGATGGAGCTTTGGACTGCCACTGACAGTGCTTCTGGGGTTAGGTGTTTCCTGTGCCGGAATAATATGCCTAACCTCACATTGGCAGACTTTGCAACATTGCTGATATGGACAGCATATGAGAGGTGGGGATTAAGGGTGATGCCGAGGTACTTGAACGATTGTGTTTGCTCTAGGATGGCTCCTTGGTCGGTTGCAACGGAGAGGTGGAGTTGTTTGTTTTTGTTGTGGGGGCTTCAGAAGACCATTGACTTGTTTTTTTTTCTGACTGAGAAGCAGTTTATGATTTAGGAACCAGGATTCGATGGAGGAGAAGGCCTACCAAAGTTTATTTTGTATTTGGATCGGATCAGGGTCTGAGGTGAGGATCACAGCATCATCGGTGTAGAGAATTATTTGTTCTAGGCAGCTGTCCGGTAGTGAGTTTAAGAATAGGCTGAAGAGGAGGGGTCCCAAAATGGAGCCCTGGGGGACTCCCGAGTGCACTGGTCTAGGGTCCGAGAGTGTATCAGCGATTCTTACTGTTTGGGACTGTTCTTCAAGGTAGCTCTTAAACCAGCCAATGGAGTCGGTTGACAGCCCAGTGTTCTGAAGCTGGATAAGCAGGAGGCGGTGACTGATGGTGTTGAAGGCTTTAGTTAAGTCAATGTAGATTGAGCCTAGTAGTTCACCGGAGTCAAGTGCATTGTAGTTGAAACATAGTTGAAAAAAAAAACAACCTGGCATGTTTTAGCATCTACAGGCAAAGGGCAAAATGTTTTTAAGGAGACTTCATTAGTAATTGTGAAAAGGAGTACAACTCTTTAAGGATAGAATAGAACTTTTTGATTTTATGACAGCCATCGTACTACATTCTGAGTTCAACTTTAGACTTTTGTCTCTGGTGAAATATCCCTGTGGGCACTGTGCTCAATGCTCAAACATCTGCAAGCTAACAGAGCTATACAACTCATATAGCTATGAGAAAACACAGATTAAAGAATTACATTCTCCACCGCAAATGTAGCCTGTCTGATATAGTACCAATGTGACGTTTGTTATGTTGGTAAAGCAAAACCTGAATTGAGGTTCAGAATTTCTGAATATAAATCAATGATCAGAAAGAAAGAGAAGGCATCCAGCCTATCAAGATATGTTGAAAAGGAGACTCACCAGATCTCCTCCCTCAGTTCTATTAGTATTGAAAGAATATATCACCCAGAATAAGGGGGTAAAATGTAAAAATAAACTGCTACAAAGGGAAGTAGTATGGACTGAAAAGTTTGAATAAGTAGGTTGGGCTAAATGAAGAAAGTGTCCAGTCTCCCCTTTTGAAATAATCCATTCACCTGGTTTTTGTATGGTAACATTTTGGAAATTTAAATTCCCTCTACTTTACTACCCTAAGGCATGCTGTATTGCCCATCCCCCTTTCCCTAACATCTTCTTTACCTCCTTCCTCACCCTTTCCTTTTCCTAGTCTCCACTTCTTACTCCCCTTCACTGCATTAATTACATCAGAAAACGTTTCAAAGAGGATGTAAGGCTTAGTGCTGTGTGGAATTTTCAAATTCCAGCGGAACAAACTTTTGTGCAATTTTTGAAATTCTACCAAAATTCTGCCACATTTCTACCAGAAATAGAATGGTGGAATTCTGCATCAGAAAATGGTTGTGGAATGATTTTCCACAGAAAAGTGCTGTTTTGCAGAAAAATATTTTGTGGGTCTCAATCTTTTCCATGGAAATGGATGTGGAATGATTTTCTACAGAAAAATGCTATTCCATGGTATATTATTCTGTGGATCACAGCAGGTGGAATTCTGCAGAAGGACCAGCAAAATTCTGGTGGAAATTCCACTAGTGAAATGGTCATTCCATGCTAATTTCACCGATGGAATTCTGCATTCTGCACATCACTAGTAAAGTTTCATTGTTAAAGGGGAACAGTCAGCACCAACAGCCCCACATTCTACTGTGGGATAACTCCCAAAGTGCACTTTATGTGCAAAAACATGCAGGTTTATTTACTATTTTCAGTAGTATGGTAAATTTATCAGACTAAGTTTGCTTAGTTCTAGGCTGACTCCTTCTTTAACTACAAATCCCAGAATCCCCTGTAGCTGAAATCAGAGCATTAGCCAGCGGTGAGCTAATAACCTGCAGTGCATGTTACAGCTTATATAAGCTCTGATCTTTTGTTTGCTGGTCCTACTGTTCTTACTGGTCTAAGCAAAGTCACAGAAGACTATACTTAGCACTTGGAGAAAAGCAGAAGTGGAAAATATCTGGAAGTTATAAAAGCTCTAACATGCACTGCAGGTTTAAGCAACAAGCCACTAGGGGGTGTGGTTATTGGGGGATTTACCATGGTTGGAGTGGTTTGCCCATGAGGTGCAGCCAAGTGGGTAAATCCTTGCCAGCCGTGGTAAATCCCCCGATAACTCACATCCACTGAGTGGCTTATTGCGATTATACCAAGGTTAATTTTTTTACTATAAAAAAAATACGAATATTAAAGAGGTTGTTTTGTGTTTTTATTTTTATTCTATTTATTCCTGGGCTGCAGATGATTAGGATGTGGATGAGCTTTTATATTTGCTCATCAGCCAGTGATTATCATAGGATTTACACAGATGGTAAACTGCCAGTCTGACCATTTCATTGGCTGTTCACTTGTGTCCATGGTATAATATTGAATATACCACTGCTGCCTACTAGTCAGATGTCACCTGCTGGGGATTCTGGGATTTGTAGTTACAGAAAACATCTGATACAATCAACTATACTACAGTCAACAGTAAGCAAACCACAATGTTTTTGCATGTAAAGGGCACATTGGGATGAGCCTCATACCTGAGTGAGGGGCCCATTATGCTGACTGTTCCCCTTTATTCATTTTGTGTTGCTGACATAATATGTTATAAGCATATGGTTCAGTAGGTGATTGATGTGTTTATGTTCATTAATCCCCAATAACCACACACCCTGGAGTGGGTTATTGCACTTATAACATGGGCAGGAAGCAATCTGTAAGCTCATTGCCAGATAGCCACCATCTGACCATTCATTTATCTCTGTTACCTGCACAGTAAGTGGTGAAGGTGCTACAGCAAAGTGATCAAGAAGTGGCCATCTCTTGTTATTGTTCCTAAAACACAGTTCCCAGGGCAGCCATTAATCCCCACGTTAAGCCAGTGGTGTGTCTACATACCAGACACATCCCTTCTGACAGCAGCACTCCAGCAATCAGTATTCTGGCAGCTAAGCAAGAGAGAACATAGTGTAGCTTCCCATTCTTTCTCCCCATGCTATCAGTTACACTTACTTAATGTTTGCAGCAACACAAGACAAGAGCAGAAGCATGTTCCACTCCCCACTGTCTGGCTTCCCACCCACCTGCCCCTTGGACCTCCAGGGACCAAGCACACAGTGCGCTTTCCCAGAGACTAGTATACCAGGACTACAACAGCAGCATAGGTGGCTCTCCTGGTGTTTGTAAAGCCATATTTTAGAAAAACGTGGTGCCCACCTCCCAGAACACAGTCCCTGCTTACAGTCCATGTCTAGCAACCACAGATAGAGTCCATAGTCGGGAGCTGTGGAGAGAGAGGTCAGATGATTTGGGAATGGGGAGGCAAACACTGACTGCATGCGCAACCACTGTTAGTAAAAGAAAGTGAGTGAGGGACACTGATAGTATCTGCTCCAAACTAAAGGTTGTCCTGCAGTTAAGGTGGCAACCATCGCATCCCTCCCCCCCGGCTCAGTGGTGTCCACCTCCCTGAACAGACAGAGAGAAAAACCGAGCTGCAGCCAAAGTAGCACAAGAAAGAGAGAGTGAGAGAGAGAGATAGAGAGAGCTGCACAGAGTCATCCCAGTTTGAGAGAGACAGAAAGACACACTGACATTCACTGTAAATAGACTATCAGTTTTAAGTGAGACAATAGGAGCAGGAATGCGGTAGACCCAGGCTCCTGGCACCTGCCGGCTTGACAGAGAGAGAGAGAGAGGCAGTTGCTGGAATGGCTGTGAGAGACAGCAATGGTACTGTGACATTTCTCTTGGTCTGTTTGTCTCTCATTTGGTGCAGCAGTTATGTAGCAAGCAACCTGCTGGCAGACAAGTAAAGAGCTAGTGGGATGATGCGGTGCGCTGTGTTTTTCTAGGGGCAGTTACCAGTACTGAAAAGTTACATTCTGTTCCCCATCTAAGAGCAGTCCTGGATATCAGAAAAAAACATCAATACAGTGACTCAGCTGATTTCTTTTTTACTGTGTCTATACTGGGCACCAGAAAGTGAGAGAGAGAGAGAGACAGACAGACAGACAGACAGACACAGAGCAAGTCTGTAATTTATCATTGCTGCACTATGGTCTTCTGTTTCTGTGTCTCTCTTTCTCTCTGTCTCTCTCTCTCTCTTTCTGTTTCCCTGCTTCATGTCTACTTAATGTTCCCCATTCCCTAATGTGTAATGGTGAATTAATGTTCCTGTTCCCTAATGTGTAACATCCAGTTAATGTTCCCCTTCCCAAATGTGTAACAGTAAGCTAGACTGTTGTGTCTTGTCCAAAGAGTGTCTCTCTTGTCTGTGCACACTTGAAACAGTAGCACTACTTTGTGATGGGAAGGATACTTCATAAATTCTGTACTTTTATCATTTTATATGACTTTCCTTTATTTATATGACACCATACTAAGCCCATGTTATAAGTGCAATAACCCACTTCAGGGTGTGTGGTTCTTGGGGATTAATCAACACCCCAGGTGCTGTGTGGACACTCAGACTGTGGCCTCATGCCTCGCAATGCACCTAGGGTGTTGATTAATCCCCAGTAATTGCACACCCTGTCATGGGTTATTGCTTACTTATTAGAAATGTTAAACACAGATGAAATTTGCATGATTGTGAATAGTGCTTGAGAGCTCCTTACTCTAGCATTGATGTTCCTTGATCTCATTCTTATATTCCACTGACCTTGTGGCCACCACAGAGTCTTTTCTAATGTTGTTTTAGTTTTGTAGGGTCTTTTTTTGCATTTACCACTACAGACCTTTATGTCAATGACAGATGAATAGGTTAGATTCTGATAAATATAACATTGTTGTTAATTAACTTCTATCAGTGCAGAATAGTAATCTGATTAAAAGGCATAGGTTAGATTTGTGAGGTTGCAGCAATAACAAACACTGCCAACAGGACACTTCACTCAGCTGAATGCATTAGGTACCACTGAATGATGACAGGCATTCATGCTCTTGTTATGCATTTGATGCCACTGCACCTAATGTCCTTTTCATAATGTATTTAGGCATGAGAAAAGTGAACTCCAAATTCAGATTGCTGACTGATGTCTAAGACAGGAGCATCAATGAGCTGTTAGACACCCTGCTGGGACTAACTGGCAGTTTGAAGTAAAGCCAAGCCAGAGTCTTTTGAGATATTTAATGTTACACTATATGATGATTCAATATTGCATGAATGTAACATGAATGTGTAAAACAAAATGTGTCTTGGGGATAAGAAAGGTTTGTTTTTCCTTCTACTTATGAAACATATATTTATTTATACTATAAGACAACAAACCCTTCAAAAAGCTAGCAGGAGTGGCAAGTAAAATGTTCAGCATATGAATGGCAGCCTTGTGAATAAACCATTAGAAATTAAATGAAACATATTTTGTCTTGCTGGTGGATTCTGTTCATCTATTTTTGTCGAGTTGCCATTGCCATTGCTCACTTTTAATTGATTCTGGTGAGCCTGTGTGAAGACCACTGGTTGGGAAATTTTCTGGTGTGCAAATTTATAGACTTGTTGGGACTGCCTTTGCTCCCGTGGCCCACACATTTACCTTAACAAGAGGGATGATATATGATGAACTCTTTTTTCCAAAGACATCACAGTTTATTCCTTCATCTGATCTGGGTTGGAACAAAGAAATTTGAGGAAATGAGTGAAGGCTGTTCTTTGGGATTGGCAAAAGTGCATATATTTGACTCTGTTTTCTGAAAGCTTCCTTATTTTGCTATATCTTAGTCCTTTTTTGCTGTATTTCAGTTCCTTCATATTTTCTTTTGCACATTTTATTTTGGGAGGTAGTTTTTGTTTAAATGTTCAAATATTTTCTGAGTTAGGTTCACTTAGGCCCCCCAGTGAAACAGTTTTTAGAATCCTTAGTTCCACGGTAGTTTATAAACTCTGTTAACTAGTTGTGGATTTTATTTGATAAGATCAATCATATAATTCATTTTTCCGAGACCGAAGTCAACCAGGTAGTTACTGAGCACAGAAGCACTAAAGTTAGTGCTAAACCTCATTATGAGAAATCAATAATAAAAAACCTGAGACCCTCATGGAAGAAGATATGACATTGGAATGGCATATTGTCATGTTAAGAGAATATGGCAGAAATAGATGTATTCCATAAGGTTAGAGAATCTTAAAAAAAAAAACGATGTTGAATTTCACTGCATGAAATTACTAAATGGATCGGATACCATCAGGTGAATGTCCTTGGTGGATTTTATGGTAGCTACCAATGAAGCTCAGCAGATGAAAGAAAAACACTAAACTTAGAAACTGACTACTTACAAGAACAACATACAGATTTAGTTCAGCTGGAAGAACTTAAGAAAAAATTAGAAGTGACTAGTGGTGAACTTTGCTTGGCGAATTAATTGCAAATCCCACAGTTCACAAAGTTAATCTGACTTTAAAAGTCCCCAAGAATTTCATGAATTGCAAATTTGATATCTTCATCAGTGAAGCTGGGCCCACAGGCAAAGTTTGCTATGCACTATGGGATTGGAGATCACATGGTACTGAAATGAGCTGTATGTCATGTGGAGCATATGTTGAGTGCAGTCTTATAATGAGAAAGTAGGACAGATGTCTGTCCCTGTGTGCCTGAGCCAAACAAAAACTTGAAAATCAATCAAAAGCAGAGAATTCTGAAACCAAATTGCTCACAAAAAGATCTAGAAGGCCTTGGGCAGCTAGATTAGTGTTGTTTGTTTCTTTCTGGTTTTCCTCATTAATTTAGTTTAAAGTAGTGTTTTGTTTTGTCTTATGAAGAACGTTTGTGCGAGGAAGGTGAGGTATTTCAGCTAGCAAGACAGTCCATAAAGGTCAGTGACCTTGATTTTTTTTTATTTTTTTAATTTTTACTGTGAGCACTACTCTGTGTGTAGCAGATATTTCATATTTGTTTTCCTCAGTCTTTCTTGTTAATTGTTTTTGACTGTAGTCTGTAATTTCTCATTGTATTCTTGTGGTAAAGTTTGGTATGGTTAAGTGAAGAAATGTATCAGTTTTTTTCTATATTAGGTATACTTATTTCATGTAGTTCTTAAAGTGATGGTGTTGCAGTAACTTTGCTATTACCCCAGTCATGTGTGTCTTGTTAATTACCATTTTGCTAAAAAAAATAAAAAAATAAAAATTTGGTGGTTTTACTGTATTTACAGTAAACTGTTCTGCTCTGTTCTGTTCAGATTCAGATCCGACTGCTAATCCTTTAGTGTGGTGCTCAGTAAACTGCTCTGTTCAGATTCAGGTCAGACTGCTATTTCCTTGGGAGAGGTGTTGTCTGCTGCTACTGCTATTTTTTTTACTCCAAAGTTCCTTTCAATTATTTTCCTCATAATATTTATAAATCTAAATATATAAAATATATAAAATGATTGGGAAAAGATTATCAGTTAAAAGGAGTGGTAGGGGGGAGGTATCAAAGAAGTGCATAATGTATGTGGGGCAAAAGGGTGCTGCAGCTAAAAAAAACAACATTTGTAACACCTTCATCTGTGTTTTCTGAGGTCAGTGGTAGCAGCAGTAGTAGCAGTAGTAGCAGTAGTAGTAGTAGTAGTAGTAGTAGAGGAATAGTTGGCCACAGTAGTGGTGGTATTAGTGTGGCCAAATTTCTGTCTGTTAAATCTGTGGCATCCATGCTTGTGCATGCTGTGGGAGGTGGTGATAAGAGGAGCAGTCCAAGAGATGGCAAACTGTCTGGTTCAGGCACAGTGGTTAAGGAGGTGGTTATTGGTGTCCCCATGACTGGTGGTGGTGATGGTAGTGCTGATCATCATCTTTATGACAGTTTCCCTTAACTAAATGTGAGCATGGAGCTTGACTATGAGTCAGAGCCTGAGGGAGGAGACTAACTGTTGGGCAATCAGAAAAGACTAAATTTAAAATGCGTCTCTGATTAAAGGTGATGAGTGGGAAAGAGAGAGTGTGGAGATAGTGAAGATGAGAAGGATGGAGATCAGGAAGAAGAGGATATCAGCATCAATGGAGATGATGATTTGGATCTCCCTGTAGGGTGATGCTGCTGCTGAACATGTGGTGCTTTGTACATCACAAGCATGTCATGGACCAACCAGGTTCAGCACTGTGAAACTCATTACCATGAGCTCTGAGAGAAGCTCCCTTGGTAGAAGTCTTTAAAAAAGGCCTAAAAATGTATCTGTTTGCTCAGGCATTTGGTACTGATGTGGGATGTTACCTGGCATTTAACTATGTTCTATGGTTAAGAACTTCTATTGTTTATTATGATGTTATCGTTAATGCATATTAGTTGGATGTGTTGTTTTATCTAATTGTAAAGGTGCCCTGGCCTCCTGGAAAGGATGCCAAAAGCAAATAAAACTGCTACTGCTACTAAAGCCAAAGCCCCCCCCCCAATACTACAACAATTGTTTATGTTAAAAGTATTGAGCCCATTACATCGCACGAGTCATCCAGTGTTGAAGTGCATAAATTATCCAAACAAAAACATCTCTTTCCATCCCTCCTATATCCTACTCTCACCACCACAATGTAAAATGAAGGGCTACAATATCTCTAGTTTAGGACTTTTATGCACTGGACCCAGCTGATGAAACAGTTGCTATCTGTCAGCTGTGTCAAGCACAAGTTAGTCAGAGAAAAAAGTGCAGCCACCTAGGCACCGGTGGTCAACACATACATCTAAAGTCCAGGCACCTGTTATGCTGGAGTAAGTACCAAAAGGAAGCCAGTGCAGGGGGTCCCTCTCCCTTATCATCTGCATTTACCAAGGCATACAGAAGTGGCAGAGATACAATCCCAATGAAGAGAGGGATGACTGAGGAGGGCTACTACAGAGATGAGGAGGAGGAGTCTGTGGGGCTGCCTAGTAGTGGTCATAGCAGCAGTGGTGGGTTAAGTAGTACACACAGAAGCACCAAAGCACAGCAACCCCAGAACGGAAACAACAAAAAAATCACTGCTTTCATTTGAGCAGGATCCATAAATTTCAAGGAGTTAAATACTACCCAATCAGCTATTTACCACACTTAGTCCAGCTGTTTTGGTTGTCTAACACCCCAAAAAAGCCCAGCCTGTTTTACATAGCATGTTTAAGCATCATACCATATACCCACCTAATCATGCTATCGCATTTGAATTGAATATAGAAACCACTGAAATGCTGCCAATTGCTCTACTGCCATTCACATTCATGGAGAATATGGGATATAGAAGGCTGACATTGCATGCCTGTCCCAAGTGGCGGATTCACTCAAGAACCTACTTCACCTCATCTGCCACACTTGAACTTTATGGGACAGTGTTCCCTAAGCTTACCCCCGGGTTGGGCTGTGGGGGTGGGCCATCCAGAGGAACACGGTCTCTGTCAGGGTTGGGTACCTTAGGGGCCACGGTACCAAGAGGTGGCATCATCCTTAGGACAGCCAGCATTTTTGTGGATGCTTATCTCCTCAGGAGGCAGGATGTGCAATGACATAAGTTAGACATACCCAACGTTCATCCTACCTCCTCACATATCAGGTGCCAGTCACATAGGATCCCCCAGCCTCCACCAGGGGTCCACACGTTTTTGCACCAGACACTCAAACACACACACCCCATCCCCAGAGGAGAACCACAGTCCATGGGACACTCAATCCTCCCCCTAAAAGCCAGCCCTCTAACTGCCTGAATTTGGATTTGAACCCAGGTCACCAGCATCGCAGGCAGAAATCCTACCCCTTTGCCAATGGGCCAGCAGTGTGTGGACATTTGTCTTGTGAATCAGAAATTGTTGTTTGTTCTGAGCACCGTATGAAGCTGGAATTTGACACCAGATGGAACTCAACACTGTGATATACTGTGATGAGGGTGCTGGAGAAAGGGCTCTGACAATAACGGTGACCTGCTCCCTTCGCATCCCTCAAGAGCTATGGTAGGGTAGGGTGGCTGGATGGGGGGTCACGACTATAGTGATGGAATGTCGCTATACATATGCATGCGGGGGTAGCGAGCATGCACAGTGAGGGGCAGGAGGGGATGTGAGGGGTTGTGCCGCAGTGGGTTACTGAGCCAACTACATGGCATGGTGGGTGGCTTGTAGGTGCTGGTCTGCAGAGTACAGTGCAGCCTGCTTATAAGCACATGCCATTTGCCAAGACAAAATGTTCTAAGTGGGCTGTTACTATAAGCGGGCCGCCATTGAGTTCAGTTATACCGGTACCCAGACAGTAGCACCGCGACCCCTCCACACCACCCCACTTAGCATAAAACACCAGGCTCACAAAGTTTAAGTGTAAAAAAAAGTTTACTGTATCAAAACATTTAAAAACTGTACAGTACAATACAATACTTCATTACTGATGTTTTTAAAGTAATCAGTTATTTTTCGCTGCTTGTAGCTGGACAGTGATAACTCATCTAAAAAAGCATCAAATAGATGAAATGAAGTTAGCTCACAGATTTTGCTCAGGACAAAAAGCCGTATTCTGTCCATGGATGACTTTACCTCCCGAACAGATGGCGGTTCAAGTTGCTGCGGTTCTTCATCTTCATCGCTGCTTTCCTCCATTTTTTTTATCTCCTGGCAGATGTCATCTTCTGTGATAGCCCCAGAGCACTCTAGTCCCTCATCTATGGCCACATATTGTTCAAATTCAGCAGTTGTCATGACGCCAATAGGTACAATTACCTTAGGAATTGATTTGTCGCTGGCACCAACATCTGGACTAGCATCTTCCTGTAGGTTAGCAGACAAATGGAACCTGGTCTTTTTAAAGCAGTTTCCATGGGCTGTATCAGGGAGGGTGTGTTAAGGGGGAGAAAAACTAGGCGTATGTGACTGAGTGTCAGAGACGGGTGAGTACTATAGTTGTCCAGAATAAGGTACACCTTCTTTCTTTTTTGGCGTTGCTTCACATTCCATTTTGTTGCCCACTCGCTGAAAATCTGGCTTGTCATCCACAAATTGCTGTTGGCAAAATATTCAACGGGTAGGGATTCCACACTAATGCCTCTGAAGCAACATGTTTTTTTTGATTTGCCTATGATGAGTAAGGGCATTTTGTCAGTCCCAGTCATGTTAGCGCACACAAGTGCCGATATGCCTTCTTTTGCCTTTTTGCCACCAGATGCTGCATCCCCTTAAAAGCGAGTGTCCCATCAGGAATTGCACGAAAATAAATCCCTGTCTCATCGCAATTATAGATGCAATCTTGGAGAACTCAGACAGCAGGACAGGGAGGACAGTCTCTGACCAGTCCACAGCACCTACAAAATCAGCATCCTGTTTTTCTCCATGGCAGCGCTTGAAATGGATGTTGTGCCATTCCTTCCATCTGCATAGCCAGCCATTGGTTGCTATTAATGGAACACCTAGTCCATCGGCAAGTTGCTGGGCTTTTGTCAGAAGGATCAGGCCACTTATAGGAGCATCAGCACTTCTACATGCACTAAACCAACGAAGCAAGGCTGTTTCCACAACTTCGTCCTTTCCTGTCCATTTTCGTTTAATGTCATGGTTAAACCCCTTTGATAGTCAGCATACAGTCTCTCTTTATTAGATAGGATTTTTGAAATTGTGCATACACTAATGTTCAAATCTCTAGCGACCTCAGAACGTTTACAGCCAGGATCACTAAGACGCTCGATAATATGAATTTTCTGTGTGAGCGTCAGCGCTGTCCGCTTGCTTTTCTCCATTTCAGCTGAGATAATGCTTTGCTACCAGACAGCTTTTGTAACCCAACCCATGAAGGAATATCTATGTAATTTCAGAAGCAATTAACAATTAAGAAGTAAATTAGCTTAATCGCCATTCAGTGATTCGTAATGACGTGTTAGATAGGCGAAATTGGAAAGTCATTACATATCAAAGAAGACAGCTCACACAAAGAGCTATTGCAGTGCTTTTGAGTTAATGAGCTTGTGATTGTGCCTGTGAAATGTAAAATGCTCTTCATTCTCCTGATCTGCGGTGGAAAAACATGTCTCCGATAACATAGTTTGCTGTGTAGCTAGCAAAAATTAGTGATTATAACCCATCTACCTGTTCTTATAAATGGGCTTCCATGCCATTTAAAACAATGGGGCAAGATTGGGACACAGGCAGGATGTGATTATACCCAGGATGTTCTTATATCTGATGTTCTTATAAGTGGGCTTGACTGTACTGGGTTCGGGTCTGGGCACTGGTGCATTTTTGTTGCACCCAGCCTGAACCTTTTAATTTTTTAATGTTTTCACCCCCTAAAATGCACCCCCCTGTAGCTGAGAATCCTGTAGTAGGGAGGTGCGGGGGTGCAGCTCCCCACATAAAACATTAAAAAAGTAAGTCCCTGGTGCCATTTTTCTGTGCTCCGGGGTGCCAGAGCGCTGAGAAATATTTCAGCACTCTTGACTTCTTGATAAAGTTGATCACCTTTAGACTTTCACCGTTATCACATAGCACCCAACACAGTACATGATCAAGCGCATGTACAAGCAGAACAATACTATCTCTGAGATACAAGCCATGACAGTGCTGGAGTAACCATGTCTCTGACAACAGACGAGTAACAACTAATGGATGATCTGATCATGATTCTACGGACATCAGAATATGCAACAGAGGCAGTGAGTGGAGACATTGCCTGTATCTATCAGGCCATCACACTTCTATGGGTGCTGAGGCAGATGCTGTTGGATGTGCTGTAGGTTCTGGAGGCAGGTGGTGATATGGGAAGTTATGCCTTAATGGAGCACATGCTCCATTTCTTGGTCTGCAATAGCCATAACTCCTTCATTCTGCAGTCTACAGATTTTGGAAATGCCATCATGCTAGACCCACAATATAAACAGGGCCTGTCATCAATACTTAAAGGGTGAGCATGATGAGGTCCAAAATCTAACCAATCAGCTATTAAGATGGGTACATTGAGCACAAGTATTACATTCATAGTTATGTAAAGCACAACATGAAAGTGATCAGACAGTGGATGTTATTACCTCTTTACCTGTTAAGCAGGATGACAAAACTTGTAACAGAAAAAATAATAGCCAATCCACTTATGTATGTTATGTGCCAGGAAGGAGTTGAAGACATGGAGAAAAAGCAGGGATTGCAGAAAGAGCAATGCATGTTAGATGCATATTTGGCAGACACCAGATACTTTGCCATCATTGAAGAGCCCTTGCTGCACTGGAGTAGCATGGCCAGTGATTGACCAGCACTGACCTACAGTACGTACTAGTCAGATACCAGAGCTTTCCACTCTCAAGTGCCAGTGTGGAGAGGGTATTAAGTTCAGCAGGGGCTATGTGCAGCACCGGCATACACATCTGTCCCATAGAAATGTAGGTATGCTAACATTTATTAGAATGAATATGGGGCACATTCAACACAATATAGTCATGTCTGTGTTCCTACCACATGAAGTTGGCAGTGGTGGTGAAGATGAACCTGAAGATCCTGATGTTATTAACATTGGCTAATTACCTTCTACTGAAGTAGATGAAGCACAGATGGAGAAAGAATGCCCATGTGGGGACAACTCCAGTTTGGAAGACTGTGAGGGCTATTTCCATGATGACGATGATTGAAGCATAAAAAGAAATGTGTTCTGTCCGTCCTTTCCTCCTCATCAGCTGAATCCTTTTCTTTATTATTCTGTTTTGCTTTCCTGTCATTATATTTTCACTTGTTTTGTTGCAGGTCCACAAATCCATTTGATTACCTCCCTCTGCCCTCTCCTATGTCATGCATGTAGACAACTATAAAATCAGTTAACACTACATTAATGAATGCCAAGTTTCCCAACAATAACGTTGGCCACTGACACCTCCACCTATGCTTACAGACTATAAAACCAGGACTCTTAAGCCAGCTTAAATGATGTTGCCAGCCATGCAGACCATGCATCCTCCAGCAATCAAGAAACCACCTACTCCTCCTCTGGCCTGCTTGTTGTGTCTTCCACATCTGCCAACAACATGGGCCACCATCGCTTTAACTGCATGCATCCAGACTGAGAAATAAAGATGTTTAAGCCAGAGTAAATGCCATTCCAAGCTATGCAGAACATGGATCCTTCAGCAGTCAAGACACTGCATCCTTCTACACTTCCTTAGGCCTGCTTATGTCCTCCACATTCACCAGTAACATGGGTCATTTCTGCTTCCACTACATGTATCTAGACTCAGAAACATGGATTCTTAAGCCAACATAAATGCCACTGTGAGGCAAACCTTCAATCAGCTAACCTTCAAGCTGAGCCGCCAGCCAGCCCATCGAGGCAGCAAGACCTGAGCTCTAGAGAGGTCCAAGTTTTTCTGTTGTCATGGTAAGTTACTTTCACTGTTCTCACTCCTTATCCTCACAGTTGGTGGTGAGTCCTTTCACATTAAGGCAGTGTTTCCAGCTTGCTTACAGGACATTAAAATGTGTTTCTCTCCTTCTGCTTCCTTCTTATTGTAGGTTTTATCATTCACAGGGGCAAATAGAAAGCCAGTCACAAAGCCAGACAGCATGCAAGATATCAATTTAAGTTGTCTCTTCCCCCAGCACTCCACTCTGTGGCATTGTCTTTCTGGTACACAGCATGGTGCTCACGAATGTGATGATAAGAGTTTTTATTTTAAGGTTTCCTTTCACAGGAACGCAGTGACATAGTAGGCTAAGTCTGTCTAAATAATTTCTCTTCTTTTCTTTTCAAATAACAGGTGTAGTAAGATGGGGAGTGGACCACGTATATACCATCCATGAGGTGACCCATAGTGGTTAATTGCGTAGAGTTGAAATCATTTCCCCAGTCTTCACAGGTCTTTTGTCCTGCTTCATCCATCAAGCAAGAATTCTCATCTTCTACATTTTCCATCTGGGGCAGCTTTGTGCCACTTCAAGTCATGGCCATCACCAATGTGATGGTAAATATCCTTTCTAAAAGTTATTTTTTCTTTTCATTTTTTATTATTGGTTTCCTTTCACCGGTGCAAGTGGAAAAAAAAGGGAAAGTACTAAAGTCTAAATAATTTTTATCTTCTATTCACAGGTCACTTTTCATTCTGCCACAAACACCTCCTCCTCCAGTAAACAAGCCATGGCCATCTTCTCCATCAAATCAGTGATGTGGCAAACATTGCAGACTCATGTTCCAACCTTCTCCTCCAGATTCACCACCACTGTGTGTGGTCTTATTAAAGTCAATCCATCTGCTCTATGTAGCATAAATAACAGTCATCCACCTGATGCTTCTGCACGATACTACAATATTTGTCTTGCAGCTTAAAAATGAGAGAAACAGGAACACAAAGCAGACAGTGACATGCAAATAACATTTAAGAATATAAAAAAAAAATGGAAAAAACCAAAAATTACAAATACTTTTTCTGGTAAGAAATAATGCCAAATTAAATAACTAAATCCTGGTCGGACCCATACAGCAATAGGATTTTATCACCCTAGTGATAAATACCTGAAAACAAAGAAAGAGTGACAAAAGATAGTTAGAAATATGCTGTTTCCACATCCCCCAGCAAGACATAAAAGTAAAAATTACAAAATAAATACTTAACCTTTGCTGATAGGACACACAGCAAAACTTGAAGATCATCATCTGAAACTGCCCCACAAAGAGGCATAATCATTGCATGAGAAAACATACAGAATTTCTCATCACTATAGTTGATCAGGACAGATGCTGCGGTTGTAGACTTGCAAAGTGCAGAAACAAGATACTAATTCAGGGATCCCATCTCATGTCATTTCCTCATGTGAAAATTTTCGGACAGGAGAATGTATTAAACTGAGAATTTCTGAACAATAAGGTTTATCCCTGAGTGGGGTACATGAACTGTGTTTGTTGGACTGACATACAGCATGGCACTATTAACATCATGCAGTAGCCTGAAATAATTATCTTCTTACTGATAATTCTTCAAGATCAGATTTTTGGTATATTATGATTTTCACATAATTTCTCCTAAAGTAATTTAAAAGAATTATAGTGGGTGACTGACACACAGCACAACACCTTGCAGCAGAATGCAGTAGCCTGAAGTATATATTGCAGTAGTTGAGAAAAATTCTAGGAATACAGAATTTTTGTACTGTGTATTGCTATTTTTGCCCCATTTCTCCTAATGTGTGTTACAAGAAGGTAGGGTTTGTTGTTGCTGCCACTGGGGCTGGTTAACCACACTAGAGACCAAAAAAAAAAAAGTTGCTGTGCATTCACACAGAAAAAGGAAAACTGGCTAGGTTAGACTAAATTGACTATTTATTTGGAAAACTTTGCAAAAAACTCCACCACAACCAAACTACAAACACACCATGGTGCTTTGGCACTTGGCCAATTCAGGCTTCATCAAGCGGCATGGCGCTGAGCTAATTGAATTGATTTTAAAGGCCTTAGGCTTTGACATCACAGGAACATCTGATTGTGACATTTACAAGATTCACAGTAGTCATAGTGACCTCTCTCCAATACCCATGTACTATAAACAAGCATTTGTCAATGCCGAATGTTGCTTGCTTGTATGTGCTGTGTAGGTATTTGGAAGTCAGTGGAGTGCAAATATTGAAAATTTGCAAACTTACGAGCGTGCGGAGGAACTGCGCAACACACGCTCGTAAAACAGTCATTTTTAGGAAGTTTGTGACCAAATTTTCAAGATAGCCATTTTAAGACCTCTGCTCATGAACAGTGTCACTGTGATTTTCTTAATGTGTCCCATACAGTGATTTTGCACACTGACTGAGCCATTGTGCACTACATGGGCGGAAACACATTTTGGGTGAGATGTGAAAAATGACAGCTGTACTGCTCATAAGGAGGTGTGGTAAAATGACAATGTTGAAATCCAGAGTGAAAATATTGAAAATTCCTTAAAACTTACAAGCGTCGTGGAACTGCATAGCGCGGGCTGGAGTGAAACAGCCATTTTAGGATTTTTCACCGAATTTTCAACATAGCCATTTTAAGACCTCTGCTCATGAACTGTGTCACTGTGATTTCCTTAATGTCCCATACAGTGATTTTGCGCACTAATCATCATGCCCATTGTGCGCCATATGGCGCAAACATGTTTTGGGCAAGATCTGAAAAATGACAGCTATACTACTCATAAGGAGATGCGGTAAAATGACAATATTGAAAATCTGGAGTGGAAATATTGAAAATTTGCGAACTTACGAGCGTGCATTGGAACTGCGCAACGCACACTCGTAAAACAGTCATTTTTAGGAATTTTTCCACCAAATTTTCAACATAGGCTTTTTGAGAGCCCACCTTATGAACACTGGCAGTGTCATTTCATTAATCAGTGCCAAAATGTGATTTCACGCAATGACTGCAAAATCACCCTTCAGGCCCCATTAACACCATGACAGTGAGAGCATTCATGAGAAGGGGTCCCAAAAACCCTATGTTGAAAATTTATTGCAAAAATTCCAAAAAATTCCTGAGATATGCAGCAACGTTGAAAAAACCCTATTTATTACATTATACAGCTTACTGGCATTTCCTCAGTTCGCGGTCAGCTTTGAAGAGTGCAGACGTGTTCCCGGTCCACCGAAGATCGTCATGCCAGAGTCCGGAGGTAAGAATGGGTTCAGGAGGGTGAGGGGAGGCAGGGTGCACAATGGGTGGGTGCGAGTGGGGGCAGAGACAGCGAGGGACCGTTTTTGTGTTTCAGGTTTTTTTTTTTAAAAAAGGACGATGACGTGGGACGTTTGTCACGCTGGGGTGGGCTCCCAGCATGGCGCAAGGACAGCTGTTTGGGGGGCATGGAGCTGACGGAGGACTGAGCACCCCCGTCGGTAATAGCATCTGTTGCCATGCTGGGGTTGGCTCCCAGCATGGCACCCTGTACTTTCTGGGGGGGGGACAGTGGAGCCGGCGGGGGACTGGGTACCCCCGTTGGCTATACGATGTGTAGCCACGCTGGGGTGGGAACCCAGCATGGCATGTGGAACTCTGTTTGGGGGAGTGCAGCACAGCTGACGGGGGATTGGGCACCCCTGTCAGCTATACAGTGTGTGCGTGGGGGGTGAGCATGCAGTAGCATGCGTGTGTGTGTGTGTGTGTGTGTGTGTGTAGGGGGCACGCTGGGCAGGCTAATATCTTATCGCTGCAAATCAGAAGCGAGTTCCCCCTTTCAGCAGTACTCCACTGCATTTTCAACTGCTGTCATAGACAGCTCTAGCAGCCATTGGAGAACTGTGGCAGCACCTGCAAACACACTGATTGAAATGGAAGAGGGCTGCCACACCTCTGAAAACTCGGATGATGGCACTATGTTTCTTGCACATGAGTGCAAGCAACATAAAAAAACGAGAAAAGGCAGCTTGAATTTTCTTACCTTCTGTAGCGACAGGTTGAACTTGTAAGTGTGCCCCCTGAAGTCAAGTGGTGAGAGGGAGTTCTTACTTGCTAAGTGAGGGAAAAAAACATGACAGTTCTAGCCATTTTCAACATTCTACTGGCACATTACTATTTAGGTTATTATGAGGCAACATCAACTTAACTAGTTATTTCCTGGTCTCTGTTGTCTCAAACCTGAGCAGCTGACTGGCTCTTTTAGCCAATCAGGATCAAGAATAAACATTGACCATTTTCTATACCTCTCTCCCCCATCTGCAGTTCAGGGGAGTGCCAAGGGATCGAAGTATACATGCAGCTTTTAGCAGCAATAATTGCTGTCACGGTGCTCAGTCTGTTCCCTGGGCCCAATCCGCAGTTTGAGGGTGCCAGGAGAGGAGTAAGATGCCAAAAAAAAGTAGTTTTTAGGCAAAAAGAAGTCGCAACAATCGACAAAACCAACACATTCAAGCGACTGCTACCTAACAGACAGCACATTTTGCTGACCACAATATGATGCAGCGCATTACGTGTATGTCAAGGAGGTGTTGTCGTATAATCAGGTAAATGTGCAAGTCCTCTATTCTGTTTTGCCGGCTTCAGCACGACGAAAAACCATAGAAAAGATAGAGTGATCTCAAAATGCAACATCTGACCAGAAGGCCCCATGCAGCAGCTGTCAAAACTTGTGGCCACAATGGTTGTGATATTATCACATGTTTTTAAGCCCTCTCCCAGAAACCAGAGCAGTAAAAAATGACTTAAAAATGTGTATATATATCCACACAATTAAATGTCCAGGATTTGAAGGGTTGGGTACTGCTGGTGATGGAGTCGCTGTTTAACTGCTGGATCACATGCAGTGTTATTACCATGACGCATACCTCTCAACTTTTTGTACCCCAAATATGGAACACTGACTTTCAAAACGTGGAACACTTAATCAAATCTTTACCTAGGAAGCTCAGTACACTGTTAAAATGTTTGCATGTATGTTTAGAAAGTCTTATTAATTGAATAATATAAAGTTTTGCTTTAAAATGTTAATACTGAATGTGGGACAAGTCCTCACAATGTGTAACAGGGAGCTTTTGTGAAGTAAAATGAGGAACGTTCCTTGTAATGTAGTACAATTGAGAGGTATGCCATGAAGTGTGGTGGTAATGAAACCCAGTCCACCCAGCATACATTGGGTAACCTAGGATCACAATCCAATCACAAATCCAATTAAAGCCACTTACTAGCTGCATGACACTAACCTTCCTAAACTGGAACTCCGTTTGCTGTAAAACTAAGGACCAAAAGCAACCCCACATCACACACTTCAACTGGACTACCATGGGCAGACATAACATGCGAGACTTAAATTATGGCAACACTCCTAAACTTAGAGGAGGAGGAGGGGGAGGGATGATTCACGCCAGATCTCTGACAGTTTTATTTCAGCATATAGGGAGAACAACACACTGGCCTCTCAACATTTTTAAGAGATCTTCAGTTGCATCTGGCATGAGTGTGGGTTTTGTTAGGACAAAAAGAGAACTTCCAGTGTACATGTCCAAACGGAAACAAGAAGATGGTGGTGATGACACTGTTCATCAAGCCTCGGGTGAGGGTATTGCTTCATCACTCTAGAAATTCCTGCTTTAGGCAATAATTCAGCACGTGTGTTTGTATTCAAGTATGAGCAGCTCCTGCCCTGGTCATGATGTAAGAGTTTTTGGTTGTCTCAGCTGTTTGCCTGAATGTTCTGTCATTGACTAGTTCGTGCTTCCACCAGTATCTACTTGGCATGTCCTTCCCCATTTTGCTGTGCTGCCGTGTTTAAGTCTAAAGTCCACAAAGCCATCCCTGTTTAAGCCTTGTTCTCTGTATGGGATCAAGCAGCAGGGAAACACACGTACACAACACCCTCTAATTCGCTCTTCGACCAGCGTTTCTCTCGGGAAACATTTCATTCAGTTTGAAAGGTCATGGAATGCAAGATACTATCCATTCAGAGTCATGTTGTCCAGGGCTACATTGGCAACAAGGCGGCCAATTTTCCTTTACAGGTAAGTCAGGTAAGGGGCAGTCTTTGCAAAATATAAACAGGGCTCATTCATGGGATGAATAGTGTGTGGAAATAACGGTACACACAGCATTTCCAAGTGGCAGCTACAACTCAGCCCATGATGTAAAGGTCTCGTGGGGACCCTGGCACATCGAGTGGACACAACTGCGGGATCACTTTACAGCATTTACATGCACACAGCCAGTAAACGGAGCCTTACCGGGTATCATATCTTGGTATCGCGTTCACCGGGTAACACTGGTATTGGTATCTGGGAAATTATGCAGTTTGACATGCATGTTTTGTGTGTGTGTGTGGGGGGGGACGCATGAGCAGGAGATATCTTATCGCTCCTCAATGAAGCGTAGCTCCTCCTTTCAACTGTATTCCACTGCATTTTCAACTGCTGTCATAGACAGCTCCAGCAGCCATTGGAGAACTGCGGCCATGCCTGCAAACACACTGACTGAATTGGAAGAGGGCTGCCACACCTCTGAAAACTCGGATGATGGCACTATGTTTCTTGCACATGCGTGCAAGCAACAAAATAAATTACTAAAAGTCCAGTGTCAGTAAATCCATACAGTGCAGGGCATATCAAAAGTCACATAAAGTAAGTAATCAATTCAAATAATTTCACAACATTATATTAAAAAATGAAAAAATGTAGAAGTTCAAAAATCTGTTTTGTTATACAAAATCCAAACATTTCCACAAGCAAGAGGAAGATTATGAAAAAAGAAAATAGAAATGTAGAACTGAACCAGATTATTTAATGTGAAAATGATTTCGCAGGCAGTCTCCCTGTGTTTTATAACAAGAATTACTTCTCCAAAAAGGGATCTGAAAAGCTTTGAGGACTATCCATCATTAAAAGTGCAGCTGTAAGAGGTGAAACAGAAAAGAACATTGGAGAAAATCCATAATTCATAAAAAACAGTCTAAATACTACAAGCAAAATCTGTTTCATTTCTATATTCTTTTTCTTAATCGTCCTCTTGCATGTGCCAGTGTTTGTTTGGATTTCACTTAACAAAACACATTTTTTAACTTCTATATTTTTTCATTATTTGATATGAGGTTGGGAAATTACTGGAATTGATTACTTGTGATTTTTGATATGCCATGCACTATACATTTTTTGGTGGCACTGGATTTTAGTTACTGTAATAGTATTAGTATAGGCATTTTAATTTTGCAATGTCAGCAAGCCTCAACCAGGTGCTCAAATCAAAATTTGCTGATGAGGGTGAGGATCAGTTTTCCATGACAGTCTCACTGTTTTGACCCCCTTCCCATATTAATTTATGTAATTAACTCTGCACTTTGCTGTAGGAGTCAGTCTGGGGGACTCTCCAGTTATCTAAATCACAGAGGCATTGCTATTAATGCTCCCCCAGTTGTTTTGGAACTGAAATACTCTAACAGTTTGCAAAGACTACAGGTGACATTGGACTTTCCCCTTGCCTTCTATTGTCAGTGCTATAGGGACTATAAGAGATCTGATCTCTCTGGAGCTGCTTTTGAGTTTTACTTCAGAACTAAAGTTGTGCATGCACTGGAAGTGATCAGTTAGTCAGGAGATGATTATTGGTATAGTGTCATTTTAGTATACCTATGTCGATGTCATTGTATTCTACCCCCTGCTTAGCATGGCATGTTGTGACAATTATTTTCACTTTGGAGACACAGCCCTTGTTCAGCTTGGATTCTGTTGTTTATGCATGTGATTTATTTTCATGTGCCCTTGGTTTGTGAATAACATTTAGGAATCAGATTAAGTTGGTTGCCTCAGTCGGGAATTGATACAACATGGCAGTATATTGTAGTAGGGCCTGTGGGTTCTGTGTGTTGCAGTGTCTGTGTGGACTGTGCACCTCCACATGTCTCATGTACTCCATCTACAGCTCCTACTAGCATGGAGACTAGGGGTTCTTGGAGCAAGGACCCCTCAAGCATATTGAGAAAACACCAACACCAAGCAATGAGACTAAGGTAGAAGCAGACCATGACCAAAGCAAGTGCATATCATTTGATAAATAGATACCACAGCAAAGAGTATTAAATTGGGTGAATAAATGCAGTTTTTAGAATGGATAGCACTGTGTTTTAAACAATGTTTTAAGCCTGAATAGCACTGTGTTCTAAATGTGATTTAATAAATAATGCTTTCATAAAATTTGATGTAGGCCAGCTTGGTGGCGCTGAGGGTTGAGGTTCTGGATGCCACACCTCGTGGCCATGCTGGTGACCTGGGTTTCGGAATGACCTCGGGTCACTGGGTTGCCAGCTGGGGGTGGGCTGGAGTGGGATTTCCCCTCCAGGGGTAGATGCCTGCTCCTCCGTAGTCCCGCACCCATCAGGTGGGGTTCTGATGGGTGCGTAGGTGGTAGGAGTGGTGACATAAGTCTGGGTGGGGTGGAAGGGGTCACCAGATCCTAGCGTGCATGCACACCTCCATGCACACGAATGCATGTGTATGCCATGACCCTGGGAAGGGGAGAAAAAAGGGGAAAATACAAAAATTGTAAATAGAAAAAAAAAACCAAAAATTTGATGTATTTTTAATTTAGTGGATTTTAACAGAAGTGTGAATATAGCAAGATTACATTTGCATTAATAATAACCTGTTCTACAGTATTTATTTTGGAGCAGAGGTATTGGAATGAGCATGCTCTCTGTGGTGCTAGTGGGCAGTGCAGGTGCCAGTGCTGGAGCTGGTGCTGATGCTGCTTTTGCTGTCCCCCACTCACTGGAGCATGAATGGTGTCAATGGACTGTGCACTGCCCTCTCAGTGGCACAGATGGTCTATGACTGCCACTCACCATTTGTTGCTGTCTGGCCTCCCACTGAGTCAGGTAGCAGATCTTTAGATGCTTGTGCCAGCTCCCAGTGTCTAGATGATTACCCTTTTCCCCCAACAGGCCAGTGTGTCACAGATGTTGCACTCCATCACACTATCATCATGGCGGTGAAGCCTTACATATTCCCTAATCAAGGAAGACCAGGTTTTCTTCACACATGGTGGCACAGAAGATTCAGAAGATGAAAAACTTGGGTCCTCAGCAGGACAGCCAGTTGCAGTTGTAGTACCTGGGGGCACAAGCGATTCAGGCTTCTGATGTGGAGCTTAGGGAACTAAGGGCTGCTGTTGCGCTTGGGCCAGGAGTTGCTGCTGCTGCCACAGTTGAGGCTGCAGCAGTACTTTGAAGCTGCTGGATCACCCACAGTCACTGTACTGCACAGCTGTATGGCACCACTGGAAGTCCTCAAATTTGTAAGAATCTTTAAAAAGAGATAGAGAAACAGAGAGGGGCAGATATAGAAAGAAAAAAGAAAAGTGAGATAGAAAGAAATGGAAAAAATGGACATTACAGCACCCTAATAACTAAAAAAAATAGGCACAAATTTATAAGAAACTGAAACTAAATTACTAATAAGAAAACAGAGAACTGAATAAGACAGAAAAAGAATAATAAAAAAGTTTTGAAAGTTAAAAATAGATCTTTAGACAACAAGGGCCCGATTCTCAAAAGGTCAGTGCGAGCCATGCCAAAGGTGGCTTGTACCAATTGCTGGTGCACCAGTGACCCTGTACCTGATTCTTTATTGAGTAGAGTCCTAGTGTCAAAGTCTCAAGGCATACAGAAAACTTGGCCCTGTGCCAGAGGGCTCATCATGAAGGTTTGCCACAAGCCGTGGGTCAGCTGTGTTGCAATAGCACTACAGACAGGTGCCTGGTGGCTAGCCCCCCTGACCCCCAATTCACAAATATTATTAAAGAAATGAATCTGGTGGTCTAGTGGTCCCCCATCCCCGCTCCCCAATCCACTTGTAATAATACATAAATTAACCTGCTAGTCTAGCAGTCCCCTCAGCCTCGATCCCCGATCTCCATGAAAATTTGATAACTCTTTCCCTGGTAGTCTAGTGGTCCCCCCACCCCAACATGCCAGTTGGCAGTGCCCCATTACCCTGCTTCCCCCCCACTTCAAAGCCGATGGCTAGCACAGCCCTTCAAACACCTCCACAGCTGGCTGCTGACTGAGCTATCAATGAGTGTGTATAGAGTATGCACACATTGATAGCTCATTCGGTGGCCAGCTGTCGAGGTGTGCAGAGGGCTGTGCTGGTTGCTGGCTTGAGGATGGGGAAAGTGGGATGGTTGCGCACTGCCAACTGTGTGGGGGGACTACTAGACTACCAGGTTAATTAATGTATTATTACAAGTGGATCAGGTATCGGAGATCAAGAATAAGGGTACCGCTAGACCACCAGGTTAATTTCTATAGTATATCTTGTGGATCAGGGATCGGGCATCAGGGATGGGGGGATCACTAGACCACCAGGTTGCTTTCTATAATAATATATGCAGATCAGGGAAGATGGGACCACTAGACTACTAGGTTAGTTTACTACATATTACATGTGGATTGGGATTTAGGGCTAGGGTGGTTGGCACCTAATGCACTGGGATCAGGACAGTGGCAGATTGGCTCCACCCCTGGAGAACAATTAAGCACACTTAGACCAGCCCCTGGCTGGTATAATAGTACTTAGAAAGTTGTCCTCTGGGGTGTTTTTAGAATAGTGATTTGGGGATGTAGCAGCTTACGTCTACTGCAAGACACCTGGCACCATGGTGCAGACCCTTTTTGTGCTCAAAGCTGGTGCAGGCCCCCTTTGGTGCATGCAGCATGTGTTTGACACAGGACATTTTCCAGAACAGCTCCTCGTGAATTTTTGTGATGCAAGGTGCCACTTGTGTCAGAAAACATTAACACAGGCACCTTGAGTCCCTCTAAGGCTTTTGAGAATCAGGTCCCAAGACTCTACACTGAAAGCAGTCAGGTTCCTGCCTCTTCCACTGACTAACACTGCAGAACTGAAAGTGAATCTGTCTTACTGTATATAGATGTACCACGTGACCTGCAGAATCTCTTCAATGTGACCTTGAGACACTTGTTTACCAGTAGCGTGATTCTGACCAAACTTCACCTAAATGTACCCCAAGAGTGAAGTTACAGGTGAAGTTGTCAGGTGATGTTGCAAAATGCAAATTTCTAACTAAATAGCATAAATTAGCAAATTTAACCTTGAAGGTGAATTTGGCAAATTCCTTTTAACTTTGCCAGCAGATTAAAACTTTGCAACCTCTCTAGAAATGATAAAAAATACTCTCAAACATTCAAGGAGGACCTAAGAAATCATAAATTTTGAAAATATAATAGAGGCACAATACAATATAGAGACAGAAAAGTACACAATTGGAGTAACTCCAAAGGAAAATGGAGTAATCCAAAACTTGCATTTTCAGACACTCTGAGGACAGTGACAGAGAGAGGAGAGGTGCAAGACAGCAGAGGTATTTTTAGGGAAAGGCCGGCAGAGGGCAATACAGCAGAAAAAGGACTTTCCTCCCACAGAGAAAGAACCACAGACAAGCTTGGTGGCAGAATGGGAGGGCATCAAAGCACAGGAACACGCTAAAAACACTGGCAAAAAACATACATAAAACCCAGAGTGGAGTGGAGTAGCCAGTGGAGGAGTTTGCCCCAAAGGCAAATAAAAAAACTAAAGAAACAAAATGAAAGAGTAGAAAGAGAAGAAGGAACAAAATAAGGAGGGATACAACAAAGTTAAGAGTAGGATCATTTTCAACCTCAGCCTGTTGGTGAGACCGCTGGATAACATAGAATCCTGTGTGCTGCCTGAGGCCTCACCTTTGTACCAACTAACAAACATGACAGATCTCAAACAAAACTTTTCTTTGGAGATGTTATATGCGCTTAATACTCATATATTATTTTGCAGACAGAGGATCCCCCAGACAGGAAGAAATTGGAACTCCTCAAAAAACTATATTGGAGCTCTAACTTTCTGCACCAGGCCCCATATCACAACATCTAGATACTTTTATGAAAAATACTGACAAAGAAGTTGATAGCCTTGTAAAGAACTGTTGTACCAGTTGACTAACTCTCATTAAAATGGAGAGAGAGAGGCTACTCAGATACTTGAACAGGATAAGTCAGGAATTATAAAACAAGCTGACAAGGGGGATGGCTTAGTTATTATGGATGTGAGGGATTGCAGGAATGACTGTCTCAAACTTTTGAGCAATAGAGAAGACTATTTAGTCTTACAGGAAAATCTTACTACTGAGATAGAGGCCTAGATTTCCCATACTGTTTCTAAGGACAGGGAGGATGGAGAAACCCCTGACTTTGTGCAGCAGAATTAATCATACAAGACCCCATAAACAGCATTTTGAATCATCTCCCAAAACTGCATAATAAGGTCAAACCACCACCTGGTAGACCAACAGTGTCAGGGTTGGGCTTCATTTTATAGCCTCATTCATGTTTTGTGGAATACAACCTGGAGGATTATGTTGAATTAATGCCTTAATATTTTAAAGATTCACAGTATGTTTTGTTGATATTGCCGGAGTTTAACACAAGGAAACTGATGTTCAGTGATATGCAGTTAGATCAATAAGCCTTGACACCATCCAGCATGGGTAGTTGGCTTACAAAATGAACAACGCAGGGATAATGGACAAAATTACTAGATGGGTGGTAAATTGGTTAAATGACAGAACCCTGAAGGCATTAATAATGAGTTCAATGTAATAACGACTACTACAAAAGAGTGCCAACAAGAAGAGCGGGCAAAAACTAGCTGCAGGCAATACAGGGAAGAGCACTATTTTGTGCTGCAAACTCATCACATATCTGTACTTGGTCAATTGCCCTATATTCAGCAATTCATGGGGAGGACCTCTAGCACCAGCGAAACATTATTTTTTAACGTCTAGTCAGTGATGGTGGGGGGAAGGGGGCCATTAGCACAAGCAAAAATGTCATTTACAACTTTGGGATGGCGATAAATTGGGGACGGGCAACTAGCACCAGGGAAACTTTAATTTATAACTTCAGGACAGCAATTGGTGCCAGGAGGGTGCCACTAGATGCCAGAAACTACTGTGCTGTCTGTTGGTGGTGGGCCACCATACTTCCTTCACCAACTGCTAGGGTTGCATGGGAGTAAGTAAAGGATTTGATTGGTGGTATGTGAGCCATGTAAGAGAACTGAGCAAAACAGCCTTGTGTGGTACACATACTCTGAATATTGGACTGCACAAATATTCAGGTCTCTGCACCTTCATTTACATTGTGTCCCCCTCTGACTATTGCCTGGGCACAAACCCTGTTTGCCTAGACTAATCTAACTTTTCAATATTGCCCATCCATGCAAAACCTGGTTTGCATGGGCAATCTTGGTTTTAAACCCAGGCAAGGTTTTATATATTGGGTCCCAGGTCTTTGAGTGGAGAAGAAAAATGGTGATGTTAATGCCTTAAAACTAATATAATGATAATATGAGAAAAGCTGCATAAAACATAACTTTCAAAACTGCTAAAGAGGCACTTGAGTTTGTCTATCATGTTAAACTGTTTGGCGTTACGATTTCTGTGGACTTGAGCTAGATGCTGCAGGTAGAGGACAATTACATTGCACAATAGTGAAACAAGTGGATTTACTGTGTAATTCTGTCAAGAGTAGAACCAAAAGCTGATCTCCAACACTTTACTCCAAATACATGATGGAAGTCAGGAGTTCTTCCAAATGAAATATCTTTAATCAATACAGATCTATTTATTTATTTATTTATTACGTAGTAGGATTACAATAACCACTGAGCCAAAGGTTCTTTTACAATGATTCCACTTTAGAAAGGAAAAACAACAAATATGGGTACAAACAGGGTGGTTACACACATGATAACAATCTTACATACATGAGATAAAACTGTAGTTACAGTAAAGCAGTCCGAACAAGACCTTGTCAGGAAAGTACTGAGGTGGGGCTACAAGTGCAGGCAGGTAGGGGTAAGATAGGGGTGAAGAGGGGGGGATGAGGGGAAAGGTGAGTAAGAGGGTTTGTACATACATTAGAGAGTGACACAAAGGTGGGGGAGAGATGACTAGAGAGGTAAAAAGCAAGGGGAAAAGGGAGGGGACGAGGATAGAGGGGAGGAGTTGGGGAGGGGGCAAGATATGGAATTGAGCAGAAAGAGGGAAAATGGATAGAAGGGTGGGATAGAGGGGGAAGGAAATCAGAGATACAGAAGGGAAAAAATGGGGAAAGGAGGAGGAGGGGTGGAAGGAAGGAGATAGTATGGGAAGCAGGATAGGGGAATAGGTGAGAGAGCAGTTTGGGAGAAGCATAGGAGGGAGATCAATAAAAGAGTTGAGACTAGACAAAGAAATCACAGTGACTTAGCATGAGGAGGTGTTCTCGGATTTGTGGTTTAAACGCACATAGTTTAGGTTCGGCAGTAACAGCTTGGGGGAGATTGTTCAATAGAGTAGGCACTCTAAAAGTGAAAGTTTGTTGGACTTGGGAGGTCCTGAAGAAGCAAACGAGGTAGGATGGAGATTAGAGGAGCTCTGTATATGCTGGGTTATTTGTGCCAGCAAGATTAGAGTTTCAGTGAAAGGAGGCATGCGGCCTAGACTAATCTTTTTTGCAAGTAGGCACATGTGATAGGAAATCCTAGCCTTAAGAGGAAGCCAGTTCTTTCTTTTGTAAAGTTCACAGGTATGGGTCCTCTTATCAGACCCAAAGAAAAGCCTGGAAGATTTGTTCAGCGCAAGTGAAAGTATCTTAAGAGAAGTGTCCAAGGCAGTACCATAGATAACTAGGCCATAATCCACAAGAAAAAGGACAGAGCTGGTCAGTGTGAGTCTCAGAGCCTCAGGGGTCTTATAGTGTGATAACGGTAAAGGATCCCAGTCCTGGAGTTGATGAACTTAGCAATATAGTTTACATGGAGACTGAATGAGAGAGCAGTATCAGGTGCAATACCAAAATATTTAAATGCCTGAACTTGCTCAAGAGGTTGGTTTAGGTTGCTGCAAATGGTCAGACATGCATCCTTGTTTGTATTGCAGTGTATCATTAAGGCACAGGTCAGAAAGCATAGGAAAACCAGCAGCAGTTGTAAAATTCGCAACATGTGATTTATTATTAAACAGTAAAATAAAAAAATAAATACAATTATTCAGTATAACTATTTACAAAGGCAGTATAAACACAGAAAGTCCATCTGGGTTTCTTCTCAATTTCCAATCTCAGTCTCTATCAGTCTTTGTGTCTTGCTCTCTTGCAAGAAATTGCAGCTCTGTTTTTATAAGTCTTTGCAACCTCCGCTCGTTAAGAACACAGCATGCTTCTCACACAGTGTTCTTGTAAGTTTCAACAAGTGCAGCAAAAAGAACATTGTGACCCAGAACTTACCTCTTGCTTACAGCTTCTCATAGAGTTTGCAAACTAGCTTCTCAGGTTAACCCCTTGAGTTCCAAGCTGCTTTTTGCAATCATTTCAACAGTATGACTATATACATTTCAACATTAAAACTATATACATTTCTAAACAAAGGGATCCCAGTATTAGTTACATTTCTACATAATGATTCACATATATTTTTACACCAGCAGATATGCATGGGGTAGGGGAGAAAAGGCAGAACAGCAAGAGAAGGTAGAGAGATAGTGAGAAGCAGAGAACTGCAAGACTGTCAGTGTAATCAAGGCCTAGGTCACACAAGAAAATTTGATTGCACAACCAGACAGAGAAGAGACAGAAAAGGAGAGAATAAAACAGAATCTTGCATTTAAACTCTTTCTCCAAAACAACTGGGACAGGGCCCTATTCAACCCTGTCACACAGCAGTTAGAAAAGAGCATGACCTTCGTCTTTTTGTAATTCATAAGCATTTTATGGTTCTCAAACCAGGTTTCTACCAGCTTGAAATTGGACTGTAGGTCAGTCATTAGTGTGAGTGGGTCTAGGCTGTGAGAATAAAAAGACTGCATCATCTGCATAGAGGACCAAGCTGCTGTTACAGGCAGAGGGGAGATTATTAATAAATAGGTTAAAGAAATGTGGTCTGAGGATGGAGCCTTGCAGGACTACAGAACGTATGGGAAGACTGTTTGAGAGACTGTCACAGATCTTAACTTGCTGGGATCATCCACCAAGGTAGCTACTGAACCAGCTAGTAACTTCTGAGGAGAGCCCTAAAGCAAGAAAAGTACAGGGCAGGAGGGAATGATTAACTGTGTTGAAAGCCTTTGTTAGGTCAATATAGACTGACCCAACAAGATGGTCTTTGTCCAAAGCCTTATGGATGTAGCTGGTGTAGTCAAGTAGGGCAGTGGTATTACTATGTGACTTTCTAAAGCCATCCTGCTGTGGGCACCGCATGTTATACTTGGCAATATATTTGGTTATCTGGTTGGCAACAATATGATCGAGGGCCTTAGAGATGGGCAGGAGGATGGATATGGGCCTATATTTATTACTTAGCATCTTATCATTGCTTTTATTGACCAATGTGACTATAGCAGCTTTCCAAAGGCTTGTGAATTGGCTAAGGGACAGAGATAAGTTGGAGACAGGTGAGAGGAGCAATGACAACATTAAGTGAGAGCTGTAGATGCTTAAGGTTCAAAGTGCCACTGCTAAACCTGGACCACTGGAATGTATTTTTTGTAGTCAGACAATGTTGCATGCCAGAAGTAGAAGGGAGGGATTGATGGACAGGTGGTGGCAGTAGAGGCTTCATGGTTATGGTCAGGAGGGTCAAAAAAGGCTTCATGGTTATGGTCAGAAGGGTCAAAGAAGTCAGGCAGGAGTATGCCTCCTAGGTCAGTGAATGCATCATTAAAAGCATTTGCTATGAGTTTGTGGTCCTGTGTTTTAACACCATTTACTTGGAGCAAGGAGGGGGAAACTTTATTAGGCTGACCTGTGAGGTCTTTAATAGTTTCCCAGAATTTGTGGCTGATATCCCATGAATTTGTGAATTTCCATTTCTAGTATTCTATGTTTGCCCTATGGATTTCACTGGTGCAGAGATTTCTGGCAGCCCTGTAGAGCTGCAGGTAATTATGCAACCCAGAGGCCTTGGAACGATACCGCAGATTATCTCTCTGT
Source organism: Neoceratodus forsteri (assembly GCA_016271365.2). Classification (NCBI taxonomy): domain Eukaryota; kingdom Metazoa; phylum Chordata; order Ceratodontiformes; family Ceratodontidae; genus Neoceratodus; species Neoceratodus forsteri. Next base: position 1,389,394,116 of record CM028130.1, on the reverse strand, counting down.
TTCAATTGGTTGATTAAGGAGGTGATGATCCAGGGGTTGGTGGGTCACTTAATCTTTTTTTTATGGAGTGGGGCAAAGAGATCATAGGCTTTGTTGAACTGGGCGATAAAGTAGGAGAGGGCATCATCCACATTATTGAAAGTATTGAGGGGGGACCAATTACACTGAGTAAGATAGGTCTTAAAGTGGGTGAGATCTCCTTTTTTAAAGACCCGATGAAACACAGTTTTGGCTTGTAGTTTGTGGGCCTTATTTGTCCAAAAACATAAAACAGGGGTGTGGTCACTCGGTGAGTCAGGAAGAACTTGCGTTCTTGAGATTCTATCCAGGTGAGTGGTGAGGATAAGGTCCATTAGCGAGCTAGAACCTGTTCTGGGATTGAATTTTGTAGGGGTGTTAACCATTTGGGAGATACCGATTGATGTGATGGCATCTTTTAATGGGGTTGCTTCGGGGGCAATCCAATTTATATTAAAGTTGCCCAGGACCACAGTCTCAGACTGATGAGGGAGGGTTTCCAGCTAGTCTGTGACCATTTTGTACCCTGGTATCTGGTCCTGAGTGGGGATATGCACCAAGATCATGGCAAGAGACTTCACTTGCTGCCCCAGTAATATCTGGACAACAATTAGCTGAGGGTTGTTACAAGTGGCATCGTGGGGGAGGGCAATACTTTTTAGGTGGTCTTTGATGTATAACACAGTCCCTACCACTTTTGCTCAGCCTGTCTTTTCTGAATAGTATGTAGCCAGATAAGAAAATGACAGAATCTGGGACCCAGGAGGACAAAAGAACAAAAAACACAGCACCAACACTTCCAAAAACATATGCTGTATTGTGCGTTTAACTAATAACATCACAATGTAGAAACACCATGCAGGAGGACAGCCAGGTTTCACTGATTGAGAGAATATCAGGGAAATGCTGTTCTGTCCAGGTCTGAAGTTCATCAAGTTTGTGTAGCAGGCTCCTGATGTTGATGGTGGTAAGGGTTAATAGCTTATTTTTGTGGTTTTGCTGAGGTGGGTTATATAGAGGGCCAGGATTGGGGTGAATATTGCCAGGTATAAGGAGAAGGAGCAAGGCAATCCTGGCAAGGTACTGTTTTAGCATTTTGAGTGAGATAGGGTGCCTTCACTGGGAAAACAAAGTCACAAAGTAACAAAGATAGAATGAAATAAAAGCACCCACATTTACACCCACAAAGAATTACCTTCAGTGCTTCAAGCCACTCTGGCTAAAGAGCCAGAGAAACTTGAAATGTTGAAGGTAATTCTTTGTGAGTGTACATGTGCGGTGCTTTTACTTTGTTCTATCTTTATGAATAAAGATGTAGTGTATCATTTGAAAGAACTTCTCACTTCAGTCACATATTTGGAGCCAAGTATTGGAGATCAGCTTTTGGGTCTACTAATGCTGCAGGTATAGCAGATGATTGCTATGCTAGTAAATGGGTGTATAGTTTTTTAACCAACTGCAAAGAGCAGGATTGTCAGACATAGAGCTGATAATGATTTACAAAACATGAATCCGGACACGTTTAGAATGTTGTTGCCCTGATTGGAATTCTTCCTTAGGTAAATGAGCATCAGTAGAAACTAAAGATTCACAAATGTGGTCTATGAAGAATTGATCATTCTAAGTCATTTAATGATTAAGTGGTATTTATAATCCGAGTGGTGTATATTTATTGTATATATGTTACTGTTTTGTATGAGCTTACTTATGTGTGTGCTATAGCATTTTTTAGTGTGTAACTGATATTTCAGTATAGTAGGACCCCATTGAAAATTAGCTTCAGCTAAACTAGGTTATCCTGTTTCTGATATCAGAAATAAAACTTTTTACTACTACTGCTATAATAAATACCTAATAGACACAAGCCATTGTGTAAGAATTTCTTTGAAGCACTGGAACATTATTACCAGGGTTCTGGGTACAATTCCCAGTGGGTCACACTTTCCCTTCCTCATTTCCATCCATGATTTAAAATTGCCTGGCAGGGGTTGAGCTGCCCTGAAAAGTGGTCTGTTTGCAATTTTGAAATAATGAGTAAGTTAGATAGTCAAATCCCTCATTTAATTTGGCTTAACATTAAAGTAAGATACACAAAAAATACTGTGTGAGGAAAACTTGGACAGCTTGTACTGTGAGAAATAAAAGAGTGAATATGCACTTTACCCCCTGGACTGTAAAAATCTTTGGGTGAGGAAATGGGAACCAATAATCCAACTCTTCACTGTCCTTATTAGAAAGGGATTGTTCACATGATGTGAGATGAGGTTAGTGTAATATTATCTTCCATGATGATTTAGGGTTTTGCCCATTTAATGTTCTTTTATTAAAGAGTGTTTTCTTAGTAATTTGCATATTGGGAAGACATATTTGTATTAATATATAATCTAATTAGTCATCCTTGGTAAAAAGTACCTTTAGAGGTATTGTACTGTTTATCGAAATTAAAAAGTACAATCCTTTCTATTGACAATTTGACTTAATGAATATGGCAGTTTTGTAATGCTTTGACACAAATTTGGCATACTGTATCTGGAAAATGTTTTAATGTATGTATAATGTACAATTGTTTTCCCTTAACATGAACAGTTTTGACTACTGTATATACTAAACTTCAACTGTGTTTACATGGTTGCATCCAGTAAAGAAATTAAAATAAAATGGATTAGCCCACATCTGTAAAACATGTCCTCTAGTCCTAGAGCAGTTACTCATACTGTATGTATATGCAGTTCATATAAACGTACTGTGCAGACAGTTTGCAACCCATTCTTTGCATGTGACTGCAATGACTTGCCAACTACAGTAGCTGTTTTTCTCCCTTCTGCTGTAGAATGTGGCTTTCAACTGAAAATATTCAAGTAACTTATTTAGAGTTCAGGCTGAAAACAATTAACAGCTAAGTAGATAACAGCGATTGAAAGATTTCCAATGCAGACTCTTAACAGCTCAAATGTTAACTGACTGTTAACTGGTTGCACAGTAAGTTTAATGTGAATTGTGCTGTACAGGATTTAATGAATGCATAATCATATTACTCTTTAAGACAAGAGAAGTAGTAAGTCACTGCTGATTCTCCACCTCTGTAACCTAAAAATATACAGTTGGGTCACCCTTCCATGGTGCATCAAATTGCATATGTCACTAACCATTTTGGTCACCATTCTCTGAACATGCTCAATTAGAGCTTCAGCTTTCTGAAATGATGGGCCTAGTACAATGGGCTCTAGTTGAGTTGATGAGGGACAGAGATTCTATAGTGGAATGATCACCTCACCTACTCTATGAAATTTTACCAGATACATCTTATTGTATGTCCAGTTATGTTTTGTTTTCTAATCCACTCTCATTTATGGATATGCTTGAGTTTTTTTGGTTATAATGATGATTATGTTTTTCTTGTCTGAGATTTACTTTAAGGATACCCTTGACTGTGATTAAAACACATAGGCCCTAATGTTGAGAAATTGGCACAAGTGTAGCACAACCATTTGCACTGCATTTGAGCTCACTCAACTCCAGTGATATTCAGATGGATAGCATTTGATTATAAAGTGGCACTATCTAACTGAATATTGGCCATGTCTTCCCAGTGCTAAGTGGATCTGTGCTGTGCCTATACAGACCAGGGTTACATATGGCCCACAGGAGATAGTGCTGCTGAAAGCAAGATAGAGCCAGGTCCCTTGGGTGCCATACTAAGCCCAAGCAAGTAAATGAGCCCACTGGATATGCAAGGAGCTAAGGGACCATCTGCATGACCATTATTGGCACCTTTGCATGTAAACTGCAGCCTCTTAGCACCCAGTCCTGTGAAAAGGAGAAAGACCTGGTGGCATAGCTGTTCCCCCTGTTCTCCCATTTGAATTTTAAATAGTTATTCTGCTGGCACAGTGGTTCCCTCCCAAATCTCCTGTTTGAATTTTTAATAATATCCCTGGTGGCATAGTGTTGCCCCATTGATCTTCCGTTTGAATTTGTAATAGTATCCCTGGTGGTGCAGTGGTTTCCCCCAATTCCCCATTGCCATTCATAATAGTATACCTGGAGGTCCAGCAGACCTCCCAATCTCCCATTTTCATTTTCAGTAGTATCCCTGGTGGCATAGAGTTTCCCTTCTCCCCAATTCCCCTTGCCATTCATAATAGTATCCCTGGTAGTCCAGCTGTTCCCCCAACCCCCGGACCATATGTCAACCCCCACACCCACCAAACTTCAAAGGACCCAGAGCCCACACCCACCTCTCACTACAAGTACTGGTGTCCCTGACATCTGCAGCTGGCACAGCCCTTCTCAGTCACTGAGAATGATCACATGATCACATTTGTACCAGCGCTAACCTTTGAATATTAGGCCCATATTGTTTTCCTTAGATTTATTAAGCAACACTTCTCAAAGTTGAAATGCTTCCCCTACTCCTTCACCCATCTGATTAACTCATCCAGATCATATCTGATGCGACCATCCTGAGCCATTGTATGAACACGCCCTCCAAGTTTAATTTTATTCGCATGTTCAACAATTCATTTATGAATGGTGGCATTAAAATATAAAGGATGTAGACAGAGAATAAGATTGATCCAAGCCCTGAGCCCTGTGGGACACCACTCATTACCCAGCTGTGGTAGGTATCCATTGATTTTTAACCTCTGTATACTATTAACAAGCCAGTTTTAACCCATTAAACTACAGTGTCAACCAAATAGATATGGTGAAGCTTTTTAATTATCCTCTCACACGGAACCAGGTCAAAATCTTTACTTCTGTCCAAGAAATCACATCAAATGGTGTCTCCAAATCCAGTAACAGACTCTTATCTTCATAGAAACCCAAGCTATTTTGTTACCGTAGACTTTCTATCAGTAAACCAATTAGGAGATGAATATAGGTGTCTAGAGTTACTTAGTTGTTCCACGATAAGATTGTTATTACAGGTTTCTAATATTTCTCTCCCACAGTTAAATTAAGGCTGTTAAGTCTATGATTATTAGCAGATGATTCATAAAACATAGACATGTGGATGTTGCTGGCAAAAAAGGACCACCATGCTCATCCAGTGTGCCCTAACCTGACCTACCCTCTGTGGTGGATAGGGACCCTATGCAGCATCCTGCTTTCTTCACTCTCACTGGGTGATTCTTCCATAAATGATACCTATGTGATTGTCCCTTGCATCCCACCTCCCTAGGCAACCTGTTCCATGGATCGATCCCCCTCTTCATGAAAAAATGCTTCCTTACCTCTTTCTTGAAACTTCTCTTCACTAACTTCATTCTGTTCTGTCTTGTAACCATGTTTGTGCTCACCTAAAAACTCCCCATACTCACCTCTGTTTATTACCAAGAGGTATTTAAATGTCTCAGTTATGTCCCACAGCTCTTCTGTTCTTTAAGGAGTGCATGTTGAGGCCATCAGCATTTATTCATAGGACTTCCCCTGTTCTCCCTGTACTGTCTTCATTGTCCTCTTCTACACAGCCTGCACCCTGTAAATGTTCTCTCTAAGGTGAGGGTTCCAGAACAATACTGAGTACTCAAGGGGGAGGTGAACCAAAGATTTATACAGGGGGAGTATGATTTCCCTCTTTTAATGTGCTATTCCCCTTCCTGTGCAGCCTATCATCCTATTTGCTCTCCCTATCACCCTTGAACACTGGGCTGCTACTTTCAAGTTGTCCATACTGCTAACCCTGACGTCCTTTTCCTCTGAGATACTTTACATGCTATGAACTTCCCTGCCATCCTGTACTTAACTATAGAGTTGTTGTGCCTGATGTGCATGATTTTCCTCTTTTTGACATGGAATTCAGTTGCCAAATTCTGGACAACTCTTATAGTCTTTCCAGGGCCCTCTTCATAGACCCCACTTCCTCCATTGTGACCAATGTACTGCAGATCTCGGTGTCACTTGCAAAGAGACAGACTTTTCCTTTTAGCCCCATTAGATGTCCTATGTAAATATATTGAAAAGTAGGGAGTTCAGTATCAACTTCTGGGTGCACTACTCATGAACCCCATCTCCCATGAGAATTTTTTATTTAGTGCTACCCTTTGTGTCTGGTTCCTTAACCAATTTCTCACCTGTTGGGTAATTTTTTTCTTCAACTCCTAGGCTTCTTAAATTCTGTAGTTACCTCCTGTGCAGTACTGTGTTGAAGGCCTAACTGATGTCCCAGTAGCACACACTGACAACTTGTCCCGTCTGCTCCCCTTGTCACCCAGGCAAAATTCTATTAAATTTATCTGTCACAACATCCCTCTGGTGAACCCATGTTGCTTATTACCCTGTAGTCCATTAGATTCCAGGAATTCTACTAATTTCTCTTTTTCCATGGTTTCCATCAGTCCCTCTACACTGTCTATTTTATATTCTGGGATGACAATCATTGTGTTACAGTCTTCTAGCATAATTTTCACTGAAGTGGATTGTCAAACAAGAATTTTAAGTGGATTGCCAAAATGGTATCCTCTGGGTCTAGTAATTTATCAAGATGAATCCTTGATAATCTATTTGAGATAAATTCTAGGTAAATGTCAAGCATCCCATTCTGGGTAGGATATCTCCCCCACAATCTAGTGGCCCTAGTTGTACTTTTGCTTGAAAATGTTGGAATATTTCACAGAAGTAGTGAATAAATGGGTTACCTATTCCACGTGCAGTGGCTATTTTTGGTATTAGTAATTTTCAGTGGTCCAACATAGAAACATAGAAATTGTCAGTAGATAAGGACTGCTAGGCCCATCTAGTCTGCCTGTAAGCCTCGTACTTGATTACATTTTCTGACCATCCCTCTGCTTTACCTCTATTGTTCCCTTATGCCTGTCCCATACATGGTTAAATCCAGCCACAGTGCTTGAACCCACCATCTCCTTTGGCAGACCATTCCATGTGTCCACCACCCTCTCTGTGAAGAAAAACTTCCTCACATTCCCTCTTAACCTGTCACCTTCCAATTTCATGTCTTGCCCCCTCGTTCTTGTACTTCTCCTGTATTGGAAAAAGTGCCCCCCCGACACACCTTGTTTAAGTCCTTGAGGTACTTGAATGTTTCTACCATATCCTCTCTCTCTCTCCTCTCCTCCAGTGAGTACATATTGAGGTCCCTTAATCTCTCCTCATAAGTTTTGTGGTGCATGCCCTGTACCATCTTAGTCACCCTTCCCTGGACCTTCTCCAGCCTGTTAATGTCCTTTCGAAGGTGCAGCCTCCAGAACTGCACACATTAATCCATGTTAGGCCTGACCAGGGTTTTATATAATAGCATCACTACCGCCTGTCTTCTGCTAGTGATACCCTTGCCTATGCACCCCAACATGCCACTGGCCTTCCCTGCTGCCCTTATACTCTACTTTGACATTTTGGGGTCATCTGAAGTAATAACCCACTGGCCCCATTCTGCCTTGGTGACTGTCAGCAACTCCACCAATCCTGTAGCTCTCTTCAGGGTTTCTATACCCCAGGTGCATAATTGTGTACTTCTTTGAATTAAACCTCAGTTGCCACTCCTCCAACTGATCCCTTATAAAATGTATTTATCTTTACATTATTTTGTTGTTGTGGTTAGAACCTTCCAGCTTACTTTCAAGCTTAACTTTTTCCTTCAACATTTCTGATTTAAATTTCCTGAGATAATTTTGGTATGTAACATTGGTTTCAGTGGTTTCTGATTGTTTCCAGTCCATATATGTTTTTGCTTTACTCTAGTTAGTTTCCTCATTTTCTTAGTAAAACGCTAACCATCTTCCATGGACTCCCCTTTTCATCATTCACATCACAATGATTAAAAAAGTCAGTACTGAAAAATGAAATACAGTAATTTAATAATTTACTATGCATCATTTATTTATAACATAGAAATTACACTTTGTTTCACTACGTTTCAATGAGAGGCAGTTTATTTTCCATAATTTTTCAGTCACTTCACTCTTCTCCTCCTCTTATACCTACTCAAGTGTGCCTAGCACAATTTACTCCTATCTTGATCCTTCATCAGCACTTTTGCTTATTAGTGTAATATTTTATAAATAGTAATAATGATGCTAAATAATAGTATACTAATTTCTTATATAATTAATTAATCCATCCTCCTCCACAGGGGCTTATCACAGTGTTCCTAACATCAATTGCTAAGAACATTATTATTCTTTGTCATCTCCTAATTGACATGCAGTTTAATAATAAAATACTTTCTTACATTTAAGAAAGTAGATTGATTTTACCAGAAAATCATGTTGCACACTTTTGTGAAATATGCTACAGTACACCCTGCATTTAAAAAAAGCAGATTTCCTTCTTGAGGCCACTGCAAGGGCAAGGTTCATGACTATATCTTTCTCAATGTAAGAAAGTATTACACTATCTCTACTGATCTCATAGAAAAGTAGACAGATCAGCCTGAAACAGTTCTTAAATGTGTAATGGCTATTTACTCACGTATAAACTGTTGCTAGTTTTTATTGTGGAGAAATGGAAGCATCCTTTTCTTTCCCTGTGTTTAATGAATGTTGGGATGATATGATGGAAGGTTTGCTTTTTGAGCACATATCCAGATTGTTTTCTGAAATCCTTTGCTTGAAAACATTACTGTGTCTCTATACATGCTTTTTATTCACATTTGTAAATACATTTCTACAATATGTTGCTAAAATAATTATACTAGAAATATGTAGAAATTCTGAAAGATATTAACTTGATATTTATCCAAAAAGAAATGGAACATAACTTTGAAAACTATTTGAGCCAGCTTGATACAAGGACAAACTTGGCACAAGAATTTAAACACTGTATTGTTGAACACAAAATATTCATAGTTTAGAATTTTCAGATATTTATACAACACCAGTTGGAAGAGCTTATTCCCACACACTTACATTTCACAGTATTAAATACACTTCATGGAGAGCATGTGGGTATTATATAAATGAACCTGATTGCTTAACATAATTGGGTGGCTTAAAATGGATAATGATATTAAACCAACAGTGAGGAAATATGAGGCTTGCTTGAGGACCTCTGACATTTATGGCATGACACTACTTTATGTATCCACATCCACAGTGTATGTTTTGATTAAATGATAAATCTTTTTATTTCCCTTTCTGTAGTCTGATGGATTTTACTCAGCAGAAACAGACAGTAAACATAGCTAAGTTCACCTATGCTGGAAGTCTATTCTTTCAAACATTCTTGAGTCCCTCTAAACTTGTCTTAGTTGTTCCCATACCCCCTTCACCTGGAAGAATGCACACACACACACACATATCTTGGGGCTAAATATTTTTAATTGTAATTTACAGTATTGGAGTGGCATGCACATCTGGGAGATCTTTTCAGTCACCTTGTGCCCCACCACCCCTTCCAGTGAAGTGCCATACCCCTTTTGAGGGCTGTGGGAATGATGTACTGCCTGAGTTGCTACCCAAGCCAGAAAAGGGAGGAAGTCATGTGGCTGAGTGCCAAGTGACCACCCCATCTAGTGTTGCCACATCCAGTCCAATGATGTTGGACCACTACACTCTAACAGAGTCCTGATCTTTTAGACCCACAGACCTTATGCCAACCACAGAAGATAAGCCCTTCAGAAGAATTTGACCCATCCTGTATTTTCCCCTTGTATCATTGGTCAGAGAGACTTCCAAGCCTCCACTTTACATGACTGTGACAGTTTGAGTTTTGTGCTAACCTATCTCATTTATCCCTTTGGAGGAGGAGAAAACCTAGAAAAATCCTCTGAGGGAAAACCAGAAAAAATCATTCCCCGACCCTTAATGTGGACACCCTATTCGGGTCAACAGATTCTCTGTTCCACTCAGGCTGACCATAACCCTGATTTTATGAGGGTGGGTAGGAAATCTGAAGAGGGAGGCAGACGTGAGAGACAGCTGTTGACTGAAGCTCTTATTAACCCTTCACTCCCTGCCCCTCGAGGTGCCTCACACTCTGGGTGGCTCCAGTGGTTCCTCCCCCGGGGTGGTGCCATGGCTAAGCCCAAACAATGGAGCTGAGAGAGCTCAGTAAGTCTCATTGACTCTATGTACTGGTGGGTGCTCACAACCAAAAAAGCAAATAATTCCCATAGATAAAGTGCAGTGCTTGAGCAGACTAAATGCAAGCAAAATAAAATATAATTACCACCAACACCAGCATGGTGTTCCCGCGTGGACAGTAGGCAGCCTGCAGACCAGCGCACATCTATGGATATTGATTTGTGCCTTACACCTGTTTTGCACTTAATAAAAGAAGGCAAGATTAAGGTAAGCCTCTTTGGTATTATGTTCGGTGATGTTATGTTCTGGTGTGCTACAACAAACTCAAGATTTTCTAGACCCCCTTTTGAAATGGCTAAGCCCGCACCTTTCAGGGTGAAACCATACCTGCCTGCCTACAGGGTGTAGGGGATGGGACACAGACAAGGGTACATCTGCTGCAATGTGTTGGCAAACTTTGTATTGACTTTGTAATCCCCATACTCATTCCCATTGAAGAATGCACACATATACCTCCCCTCCACACACACACACACACACACACACTCACTGGTCTTGGAGAAATGGCGACAGCCATTTGTTTATTAATTATTGTTTATACTACAGGAGTGGCATACACAGCTGGGAGCCCTCATCAGTTATTTCAGGCCCCCATACCCCTTCCAGTGAAGGTCCATACCCATTGAGTGCTCTCAGGGAATGATGTACCTCCTGAGTTGGTACCCACGATGAAGAGTGTGGGGGAGTGCTGTGGCCGGCAGGCAAGTAACTGCCATATCTGATGTTGCCTCACCTGCAGACAAGTCCAATGAGGTTGAATTGCTACCCCCCTCCCAAACAGGAATCCAGGTCATGCAGTCCCACAGACCTAATGCCAACTGGGGAAGACAAGCCCTTTAGAGGAATTCAACTCATTCCCCATTTTCCCCTTGTACCGTCAGTCTGGCAGACTCCCAAGCCACCATGTTACATGACTGCAACAGTTTGTGTTCTGTGCTAGCCTATCTTATTTATCCCTTTGGAGGAGGCAGCAAAGAGGGAAAAAAGGGACAGAAAACTGGGAAAACTCATTCCTCGATCTCTAGTGCAGTCACCTTTGTTGGGTCAATGGGTTCTCTGCTCTATCCTGGCCAACCTTAGCCCTGCTTTTATGGGGGCCGGTGGGTGGCAGATCTGAAGAGGGAAACCAAAGTGAGGAGAAACTGATGGCTTCAGCTGTTTTTAACCCCTCACTCTTCACCACCTCCAAGTGACCCATGCCCTGTGGGTAGCTCCAGTGTTTCCTCACTGAAGGATAGGGCCAGGACTAAGCCCCCACATCTGAGGGTGGATCCCTACCTGCCAGACTACAGGTTGTGGGAGGGAAGGAAACCAACCAGGGGACATCTGATGCAATGCTTTGGCAGCCTTTGTATTGACTTAGTAGTCCCCATTCCCCTTCCAACTGAAGAACACACATACACAAGACTTACAGAAATGGCCACAGTTACATGTTTATTAATGACAATTTATACTTCTGAAGTGGCATACAAAGCTGAGAGATCTTGTCAGTCACCTCAAGCCCTCCATATCTCTACTCCATACCCCTTGGGTGGGCTGAGGGAATTATGTACTGAGTTGTTACCAAAGCCCGAAGAGTGGGGAGGTCATGTGGCTGTATGGAAAGCAACCACCCTGTCAGCTGTCACCACACCAGAAGGCAAGCCAACTGAGGTTGGAACACTACCCTCTCAACTGGAGTTCACGTCTTACAGTCCCACAGACCTTCCACTGCAACCAGTGACGATGAGCTCTTCAGAAGAATTCAAATCATCCACCATTTTCCTCTCATATTATCAGTCTGCGAGACTCCCAAGTCACCATATTATGTGACTGTGACAGCTTGTGTTCTATGCTAGCCTATATTGTTTATCCCTTTGGAGGAGGCAAAACAACTGGAAAAAAACATCTGAGGGAAAAATGGCAAAACTCACTCTCCCAACCCTTGTGTGGTCACCTCTATGGATCAACATGTTCCCTGCTGTATCTTGACTAATCCTAATCCTGCTTTTATGAGGGTGGGTAGGCAGAAAATCTGAAGAGGGAGGCCAAAGTAAGAGGGAGCTTCTGGCTTCAGCACTTTTTAACCCCCACACCTTCCACCCCCTACAGGTGCTTTGTGTCCTTTGGATGGCTAAAATGGTTCTTCCCCAGGACTGGTGCCAGGGCTAAGTTTCCACCTCTGAGGGTGGAATGCTACCTTCCTGTCTATAGGTTGCAGGGGATGGGACACAGACAAGGGACTTCTGCTGCAGTGCTTTGGCAGAGTTTGAATTGACGTAGTAATCACCAAGCCCCTTCTCCTGGATGAATACATGCACACACACACACACACACACACACACACACACACACACACACACACACGTCTTGGAAAAATGGCTACAGCCACATGTTTATTAATTAATTACAATGACACTATTGGAGTGGGGTACACAACTGGGAGGTGTCATCTGTCACCTCAGGCTCCCTACTCCTTCCAGTGAAGGGCCATACCCCTTGTGCAGGCTAATGGAATGATGTACTTGCTCACTTTGCACCCAAGCCCCAAGACTGGGGAGGTCATGTGGCTGGGTGGCAAGTGACTGCCCTCATCTGGTGTTGATCCATCAGTAGCAAGACCAATGAGGTTCGACCCTGACCCCCAACCAGAGTCCAGGTATTACCATTACACAGAGCTCATGTTGACCAGGAAAGAGGAGTGCTTCAGAACAGTTAATGTCATTCCCTGTTTCCCCTTATACAATTGGTCCAAGAGGCCCCAAGCCCCGACAGGATTGATGCAGTCTGACTCATCCTATGCAGCTCACTCCAACGTTCACTTCAAGACCTGATAGAAAAAGTCCAGCAAATCCCATCCATTACCCCACAAATGCACAACACCTTTGGCATAAAGCCCCTGCTGGGAGGTGTTAATGTCCCAGAGCTGAACAACAGTTCCCCCAATGGACTTCATAAGCTGCAGCATTTCCCTATTGATGCATATGCATGCTTTGTCCATGGCTTTAAAGTCATATGCATGTCACCAGCAAAGCCACTGAATGATGTGGGTCCAAATGTTCTTGTCTTTGGCTATTGTTCTTTGATGGACTGCAAATCTTCCTTCATTCTCAGCAGCAGATCTACAGTTTTTTTGAATCCCAGGTCATTCTCACCCAGATGAATTAAAAGGATGTCTGCTGGACTCCTGTGACAAGCCTCTTCCACCAGCCTAGGGAAAAGTTCCTTTGAGCACAGGCCTCTGTTGCCCATCCTGTGAATCTACACCTTCTTCCATAGAACTGAAAGGTTCTCCCCCCTGGCTAACACCCTGCTCACTTATCTGCCCAGTGGATGAAGGAATGTACACAAATCCACACCTGCTTGGTGCCATAAAGGGAACCTAGTAAACTGCATGACAATGGTAAAACAAATGCAGTGGACATAGCATAAAAAACACTTGGGATTTCCACCACACCCTGGCCCAGATCTCACCATCCAAAAGCCCCTGGATCCTGATAGTTATTGCCACCCCAGTCTTAAAGGAATGGGTGTTGTACTCTTTTTTTGCACTCAAGCTGGCTCTCTTGACCATCAGCCTGAATATGTATCTGAACTGGTAGGCTGTCGTGGGCTTGCCATCTACATGCCAGAAGAACACCTTGCCTTTTTGCAAGGTAGAGAGTCACATAAGTGGATATCAAGGATTTTATGTCCTATGCTGAGCTGGGTAGGGCCTTCAGTGTATACCAGCAGCCAATACACTTCTGGTCAGTTTTGCTCCAGTGCTTCTGGACAAAGACCCTCTCTGGGATCACTATAATATCTAAATCCTCAAGGCTCATTGCAGTCCCGGCTTATGTATTTTGCACCAATTCAGAGACCCAGAACACCCCACAGAATTCTAAAGCAAACAGAGTCTTAAATAAAGTGGCCTCATATGCAGACCAACATACTGTGGGAGGGCTGCTCATACCTGTTCGAGGTTCACTTGCATAATTGGTCACCAAGGATCTGATTGCTTAGTATGGCCTTTACCCCACCCTTCGAGGTCTCCGAACCTACAAGGAGTGAGTGGAGTCTGTGAAACACCAGTCTCAGGAAAACCAAGACAGGCCTGCAGGTGTCGTCCCACAACCCCAAGTGTCAGGACCTGCCAATTTGACTTCCATGATATAGCGGCACAGTTGGTCAACAGGAATGGTCCAGCTGTTCAGCCAATCCACCTTTGCTCAGACTGCATGGTAATATTCCATGCCATGTCAGTAGGCCACTCTGGGCTTTGGTTCAGGGAATAATAGTATTATATATACACTCAGGTCTCAAGATAACTTCCTTGCACAGAAATGGCATGACTAGTTTTGGAGACTGTTCCACTGCTGGAGCAAATTCCCTGAACGTCTGCCAATGTAAACGAGATAAAGCATCAGCAATACCATTCTCAATACCAAGAACACGTACAGCTTCAAAATGGGCATTAAGAAACATGCATTTCAGGACAATTATCCTCATGAGGTCACCCAATGGGCCTTAGCCCCTGACTGCCCATTTATGGTGTGTACTACCCCCGTGTTGTCAGACTGAAAGATGACCTTCTTGTCCTTCAGTATAGAGTCCCATACACACAGTGCCACTACAACAGTAAAAAATTCCAAAAGTGTTATCAGTTTGTTGAGCCCAGCAGCTTCCCACATGCAGGGCCATTTTGTGGCACCCCATTCACCATGAAATTATGTCCTAAAACTGAGCCCTCTTGATGTGTCCATAAACAGTTCTAGCTCCTGGTTGTCCACTGTTTCCAGTCACCTTGACAGGCCAGTAAATGGGCAATGTATGACTGCCACACCTGCAAGTGTTCACAGAAAACCTCTGTCATGATAATCCAGTGATGAGGCTTCCAGGCACCTGTCCCCAGCTTTGCCATCTACAGAAAGAAGGTCCATACCATGGGGATGACCTGGCAGGTGAAGCTGAAGTGCCCACTTTCTGTTGTAGCTCCCATAGGATTACCTTTTTTTGCTGCTATGGCCTTGCTCAAAAGGATCCTCAAGGAGTCAATCTTATGGGACAAGCAACATTCTTGCTTCACAGCATCACTCTCTACTTCTAGGAATGTCATCATAGAACTGAGTGATTCGACTTTCTGGGGGTTCATGAGTATGCCAAAGATACTTCCCAGCTTAACAAAGATGCTATTGGTCATTAATTTATCACCTTAATCTATTATCTTCAATCTACCATCTTAATACCAGCTTTATATGTTAAAAAAACTATGCTCAGAATAAGGGTCTATAACAGAATCCCTCTGTATAAATACTCTCCGATTTGTTAATATAAACTAGCCTATATGATTTGTTATGAGGTCAAACGTTCTTCTCACTATTTTGTTTTTCAGTATTTTCTATTATTTTTCAGCAATCCTATGTCTCATAAAGAATATGTTATCAATATCTTCCACTAGCAGATTCAGGCTTCTTCAGGCCTGGGCATGGGGATAGGTGCCACACTTTTTGATGAGTAGCCAGAAGTGGAGCTACAGGGGGTGCAGGGGGAGCTGCGGCACTGAGATCCATAGTTGCTAGTAGGCATATGCTGAGTAAGCTTGTTAGTACTGAGAAATGCGCATAGCATGTGCTTTTGCGTACAATTTATGTTTCTGCCAGGGGTAGTGAGTGGACTCTGTTTAGAATGGAACAGCAATTGTAAAGTTACATAACTCTCTTCCTGCTGCCATTACATAAGGACATGTCAAGTTAAGGTACTGCTGAGGATGTGATGGGGTGGGAGGGTGGGAGGGAGGTGGTGACTCACCAGAAAGATTGGTGGCTGATGATTGATAGCTGAAGGCTGGAGGGAGGCATGCCTAATGACATGCAATACAATGGTATTTGCTGGGCATGGAGATCAGCGGGCCCTATGAACACAATAGACATCTTTTTGGTCCAATTCTGCTGGCTTAACCTGATGTCACAGTGACAGCAACAGTTTGGTGACAGACCATTGATCTGATTTAGCAGCTTAAATAAGGAGTGGCTCCATCAGATTCCAAGTGGTGGCATGGGCAGAATGGTTGAGCAACAGCATCAAGTGGTGGATTCAAGACATGGACAATAGTACACACTGAGGAGAGTGAGAGGACAGTCACAGATGCGAGTGAGGGAAGTCATCAGACATCACATGGAGAAGAGATGTTAGAAACTTTTTGATGTTCAGGAATGTTAGAACCAGGTGGCATAGCAGAGGGTGGATATCAAACTGAGTCTGACAGAGAGACCTACACTGAAACTGGGGTCCAGCGGAGTGCAGCAGTCTTCTCACTCTTGGTGAACTTAGCAAGCAAGCACATACCCCTGTTTCTGACTATAAGGTAATACACTGGAGCATCGCTGAGCTTGTTAATACACTGTCAACAGTATTACTATCACTGGTCGGCTGGCTGGCGGACATGGCGGTGGTGTTGAGGGCTATTCTTTTTATTTAAAGATGTGGTCCTCCTCCCTGATCTGTTCCCATAGGGCTTTCCACCTCAGTCTAGTGTTTTGTATGTATAAAGTAACCTCAACAACTCTTCCTGGTATATGCGTTTTCTGTGTCCCTATAAACTGCTGTGTTCACTGGTGTCAGCAGGAGTTGGCTTTGTAATACTGAAATTGGGGCTGCTGTAATTTTAGAAGCATGCATGCACTACACAGCCAATTTTTGTTTCCCTAGGAAGGTCACTTTTTAATATGTACCAGTGAAAACGTGTAGCTATATAATACTTGTACTGCTGTGCTTTGGCTCTGAAATCCATGATACACAGGAGTGATGCAATGTTTAGGATTAGGGAGAGGTATGGATTATTATTTATTTATTTATTGATTACATTTTGCTGACCTGGTAAGCCAACTGAGCCCCTGAGGTCCCTTTTTCAGGGGCGACCCAGTATTACATAGCATTGATAAATAAACAGGATGATACAGTCAGCACTGGTTACATGTAATGCAAGCCCTGGTAGTGAAAGCTGGATGGGGCAGCAGTCTGTCCCTGATCTTGGTTATTTGTCAATAATTTTTTCAAACTGAGTCTCCAATGTGTTAGGCAAATGGTATGCCACTCAGTGTCACAGAATCAAATGGTAACAAAACTATATAACACTTGGGGATGGTGTGGTAAGAGTTGTCCTCTGCAATGGTGCAAGAAATGTTAATCTGGGAAGTGCATGAACTTGATGAGGAAGCAGTCTCCCTTCTTTCTTAGTTTTTATCTCCTGGTGCTGCAACAGCAACTAGACTGGGGTTGAGATGGCCGGGGGCAGCATACTGGGCTGCATCAATGTGTAAAACTAAATACTAACTCCCTATCCTAGTCCCAGATCAGCTAATGTGTGTGATGAGTATATGACTCCTTTGTGCATCCTCCCATAACCAATAAAGTCCATATTCTATGTGACTTCTTGCTTGAAAAAGCACCTTTCTTTCTCACTTAAAATTCTTCATCCAAAAACCTTTAAGTAACTTTAGCTGGTTCCAAGTCTCGTGCAGTATGAATTTTAATTAACTGCTGCTGTTATTTTGGGAGGGAAGGAATTGTATTTTGGCTCTGTGGAGCTGAGATCCCGATCCCTTCCACTTCCCTATTCAAAGACATGCCCCCATGCTAGCACATTGTATGATGAAAGCATAGGGAGAACAAGGGGACACACACCGTAGAGTAAAACAGGAATCTTTTAGGTGCTTTGTAGTATAGATTTCCAATTACGGCAAATCAAGGCCACTGCTCAATTAGTAAGGTCCTTGTACTTCCATCACTAAACATGCTAGCACAGGAGCATGTCAATGAATAGGGAAGTAGATGGGATAGGGATCTCGGCTCCTCAGATCAAAAATACAATCACTTCTCTACCTAAATACCTGCAGCAACTAATTAAAATTCATAGTGCACTAGACTTGGGGACAGGTAAGGATGCTTATGTGTTTTAGGGGCAAGCACCAGAAAAGGTGCTCTTTAATTTAAGTATTATCATTAGTAAAAAGTATGATCACTACTTCAAAGCCCTCCCAATCTTAAGTATATGCCACTAACACCAACACAGGGACCTACCGTGATGTCGACAAAATCAATAGGTCGCTGACAGGTTACTGTGTTGGTGTGCCTGGAACAGGGGCACACTGTCTCCCAGTCCTGCACCCCCTCCCTGAATCAAATCTGACTTGGAGTTGATAATCTAAATTATGGAGGATGCAGGGGGTAGAGCTCGCTGATAAAAAACAGGATCTTGAGAAATTCGGGATTTATGGCAGTCACAAATTGTGGTTGATATAAATCCTGTTGCTGTGATGCCGTTCGACAAAAGTGTTGTTGAACTGGCATCATAGAACCGTCATGAGGGAGGGGGATGGTGGTGGAAGGGAGTAGCAGTTTAGGTAATCTGTGTACAAATTTGAAATGCCTGACTACACCCATGGAAAAGAGGAGGCAACAAAATTGCTGATTGACTGCCACCGGTACACTTACCATTGGCCTGAGTGCACCCTAATCCCTTCTTGATTCGCTTGTATGGCAACTGTGACCGAGGAAAGTGGTGGCTATCTCTCTACTAACTGGCTGCTCTTTGTTCAGTAAATCAACCAGTGGGAGGTTTAAATCACCAGCCACTTCTCTTTGTAACTCTACTGTCAAGATGTCGTTGGACCAGTGCAGAGGAGTGACTGTGAGCATACTGGATTTGACTTTGGAGAATGCCTAGACACAGGTCAGAGTGGCAGCAGTAGACACAGCTCATAGACACACCAGCAGTGTGGGAAGGAAGACTCTGCAGCCCCAAGCTTGGAGGTCCCGCCCAGATCTAGAGAAAAGTGCTTCAGTCTCTCTTCACTCACAGGGTAAGATCCATCTTGTGTTGGTTTAGTACAGGACCAGCTTGATGGGACTTGTTTGTCTTTTTGGAAGACACAAACTATCCAGCAGTGCTGCAATCTGAGAGCATTCAGGAAGTCATCGGATGGAGAGGTAGCAGCAGCAGGGGCCTGTCTCTGCTAAACTTCCGGTATAGTGGTGGTGGTGTTGCTGATTTTTTTTTAAATCAAATCATAGTTTTACCATGATCATGCCACATCATGACCCGTGGTTGAAACAATATTATCCTGTCCTTAGTGACTGAAAAAAAAAAAGCATCACTGACTTGAAAGATTTTTTTTGTTGCTCCTGCCGTCTCTGCTTGGGAGGCTATGCTATACTATGCTACATTAAGAGTTAAAATTAGAAGTCGATAAAATTACACACCCCAAGTAAAAAGCTTTATAAAGTGGATATTTAAATATCATTTGTGTGACAAAATTGCTGTTTTTACTGACAGCACTTTTTTTCTAAAAAAACCTTAACAAATAAACTGTAATCTTAGGAGCTTTATATTGTGGCCATTTTAAAACATATTTTGTACATGTGAAGTGGTGCCTTTTCAAACAGGTCTTTATTTCAGTATGGCTGTAAGTGCTGAATTTGTGCCACTGCCGAACTATGTGTTGGAGTAAGGTTTTCTGTCTTGTATGTCCAGTGGTGTAG
Source organism: Neoceratodus forsteri (assembly GCA_016271365.2). NCBI lineage: Eukaryota > Metazoa > Chordata > Ceratodontiformes > Ceratodontidae > Neoceratodus > Neoceratodus forsteri. The sequence continues at coordinate 1,389,374,554 of CM028130.1, read as the reverse complement.
CAGCAGCTTTGCCATTTTATAACTCTGTAGCTTTTCTGCTATGATCCAAGGGACAGATTATTTGTAGGCTTGCTAGTTTGATGTGTAGACTTTTTTTTTACCATACCACCATGTCAAGTTTAAGATATTGACAGCCAGTCTAGAAATACTGGGATGGGGCAGTCTCAGTTTAGGCCTATCTTTAAATAGATTTCTTAAACTTGACACAGTGGTTCAGGGTTGAGGGGTTTTGGCAGATTGTTATTGAATGCAATAAGGTGGTTCTGTGGAACTGGCCTTTGTACTGAAGTTGCTCTGACTACATTATTGTTGACTTACATTGTCATGCTGCTATAATTTATGGTTGAATATCTGAAAAAAAAAATGCAAGCTGCTTTAAAAGGAAAAGTTTCCAATTTGGATGGACTTCACACAACTTGAGGCTGAGAGTTTCTGTGTACTTGGCATTTAAAAGTTATCCAGGCTATAGCCTGATGGCTTGGGTATATCTCTCAAGAGTCCTACATTATGCCCCTAATTTAACCCCTTAAAATTCCTCTGTTCCACATCCATCCCACATGAGAAAGTCACTTCCACATAGAGAATGTGCTATGAAGTTGGATATTAAAGCAGAAATTTATAATGATCTAAGATGCTAAGCCAAAAGTTGCACAAATCATTAATTTTCAGTATTCTAAGCTTATATCTCCATGTAATTTGTATTATGGGTGCATTGTCCTGCAGAGTGTTGGCATCCAAAATTTCAGTATCAGATTAATTTCAGATTTATCAGTTTTGTTCAGATTTATCTAATCCAGATTCAGATTCAGTTTCTGATTCATCAAAACTTTGTATGTAGAACTTCCAAAGGCACGGCCCAGGCAATTAATTTATGCAATTTTTATTTTCTGGATTGTACTGCAGTGGGCCACTTGCTAATGTTACGGGCTCAATTTTTAAATGGCCCTCTAGATTGGTGCATGTTGTTCTGATCCCCACCTGTAGCAAACTCTGGGTGTACCAGGGACCCTACGCTGGATTTTAGTACAACAGGGGACACTGTGCCAAAGTCCCCATATTTGCTGCAGGCTGAGTGTTGCATCAAATGGGTGGAACACCAGAGGGGTTTGATAGAGGGTGCCATCAACCCCTCCCCACCCAGTGCAAAGCTAGCCCCTGAACTACAGTGTTTAGGGGGACTCCACATCCTGCTAGGTAGAGTGCCAGCAATCCTTTGGGGGTGCCCTAGTGTGTGCCAAGTGACACAATATGGTGTGTTAGCATAGAATGGTGGCACTGGGCAGATGTGCCATGTACAGTCCCACGGACCTGCAGACAGGGTACTTCTGAGCATGCAGGCACCAACCCTGTTCCAGATCCCCTGATACTATCAGCCCTGCTGGCTGTCCCTTAGCCATCAAACACTCCAACAAGCATGGACTTCTCATAGATGCAAGATATGTGGTGCAGTTTTGTGTCAGGCTGGTACCCACTGACAACATGACATGTCCCTGTGGCACCATCCCCTATGTGCTGGCATACAGCACCTACAGGTGCCATAGTAGCAATGAATAGATGGTGGGCACCTCTATAGGAAGGTGGCATACAAGAGTCTGGGAGCAGGAATGCAAAAAGAACTGCTACCACAGATTCAGTTGTGGGAAACTCCATCCTTTCCACCATATCCAACTGAGTTGGAATAGTGTCAGTGACATGTCAGATGAGTGGGTGCATAGTGTACAACACCTACATCTCTCGTGGTGACAGTCCCAGATAGTCTTGTAACTGTCAGAGACTGTCACCATTAGATACATTGGTGTTGTACACTATGCACACTCCCCCTAATCATGTCACTTGGCTACAGCTTACAGGGTTCCATCCCCCCACCCAGCACAGTCCCGACATGTGGCACAAGGGCTGCGAGACCAGATCATTGCTGGTCTAACCACAGCTGTGACTTGCAGCAATGGCAGGTTTTTCAAAATCACAAATTAGTGGATGCTGCTGACCCACCATTGTGCAAGCCCCCTTCCACCTTGGCGAAACATACCTTTGGACACAGGGGTGGGGCCAAGCTGGTTTGCCACATGGCCTCCCATTATTTATGCAGTCTGTGTTCAAAAATCAGGATTGCCACATTTTTTGATGCAAGATGCCACTAGCATCAATTCCGTTTGATGCAGGCATCTTGTGTCAGAAGTGAGGCTTTGAAAATCAAGCCATGCCCTCTTCCTTTACTGAATGGTTTTAAATCCAGCCACTGGTTTTCAAACTTTTATCAAAGATGGAGGGCCTTTCGTCTTTGGACTCCATAAACTTAGTAACTGGCTCTCGAACCATCTTTCTTTGCTTGGAAATGCTCATGTGGAGCAATGAAATAAAGGCCTAGGAAGCATTTATTTCATGGCCTGTGGCCTACCTTGTATAGACTTGCTTGGCCATATATCTACCTTTACTGGTCATTGTTCAGGTGGTTATTAAAGATCCCATGGCACTTTTCGAAAAGAGTAGGGGAATTTTCCTAGCATTCCTGACAGATGTCCACCAATAAAAATGTTCTATCTTTTCCGTGCAGTGAGAGTGCTCGGTTTCTAAGAGCATTCAGGGAGTGAGAGTCCCTGACTGCTCACAAATTTGTATTATTTATTTAGCCTAAGTGGGAAAGTTTATTTTATTTCTTTTTCTCCGTGCAGTGAGAGTGTTCGGGGGGGCTGAGCATGCAAGTAGTGTGAGTACTTGTTTGCCTAGCTAATTTATATTGTTTTGATTATTTCATGGGGGATGTTTTGTGTATTTTTATTTATTTGTTTTGATATTCTTTATTCTAAATTGTGATTTTTATTTATTTTGGTTTTAGAAATAGGAATACCTTGTGTGAGGAGGGATATCTATTTTTATTTTTATTCTTTATTATGTGGTTATAGTTTGGTTTCTCTTGCCTTCCTGAAAGCAGGTTCAAATGATGAATGATGATTAATTTGAGTTAATTGGATTTGAGTTTATTGAATTTTGGTTTGTTTTCTGTTTAGTTGCTTGTTTGAGTTATTTTAATTATTTGGATTTGGATTTGATTTTTTATTAGTTACTACTGTGAGAGTAGAAGTTTATTGTTTTTGCTCCATGTTGGAGGACCGGGATATGTATCACTATCCCAACCCCCAGGTCATGCGCTATTCATCCCCCGCTCTTCATGCCCTCCACCCCTTTTTTCCCCCACCATTGCTTTTCTCCATCTATCAATGCTGTCGGGCTTTGGAAATTGCATGCAGGAGGATGGGGAGGGGCGGGGGGCATGAACAGCAGAGGATGGATGAGGAGGCACTCGCATCAGGGTGGTTAAGCCTAGAAGATGCCCTGGAGAAAAATGTAGTGCAGAACATGGGCCTCCTTGTCTGGTCTCCATACCCAAGGGCACCACCACTATAAATGGTGGGCAGGTGGCTAGGGCATCCCAGGAGTTCTGTCCAACTCGGGCGGTGTTATGAAATGCCAGATCCGTCATGAACAAGACTGCTATTGTTGCAGACTTGGTGGGTACAGCGGATCTGGCTTGCATCACCAAAACCTGGCTGGATGGTAATGCTGGCCCCGTACTCGAGGCGGCAGTTCCGGCCAGGTATTCGGTGATACACCGTCCAAGATTGGATCGCAGGGGTGGGGGGTTGCGGTCTGTTTTAAGACTGAATTGGATCTCATTAGTGTCCCAGTCAAGGAGACCAGATCATTTGAGTGTGTCATAGTGGCAGGTGGGGGCTATAGGCTGACTCTCATCTATCGTCCACCAGGAGACGAGAAGCTATTCCTTTAGGAAGTGGTGGACTTCGTGGTCGACCTGGTGTTTGAGTCACCCAGGTTGATGGGCTGGGTGACTTTATTGCCTGGATTGATGACAAACTCTCACAGTTTGGACAGCACTTCCTCCAATTGATGAATTCATTGGGCCTCTCACAGGTGGTTACCTCTGCCACTCATAAACATGGCCATTCCCTTGACCTGGACTTCCTCCTGAGGATGGAAGCCTCCGATGTGGGGTGGAACCTGTTGGATGGTCTGACCATTACACTGTGAGATTGAATTTTTGCACCCCTCTGCGTAGGCCAACCCCTGTGGAGATGGTCAAGTACCGCCTCTTACGGGATTTGACTCCCAATGGCCTAACTGCGGTGATTGATCTATCAGAATTTCCTGTGATGAGCCTGGATTGAGCAGTTTTGGTTCTGGCTTATAATAAGGCCATTACCTCCACTCTGGATTCCATTGCTCCAATTCGTGTGCGTCCTCTCTCCCTTTGCCCTTGGTCGCCATGGTTTGACAGGGACTTGAGGGAGATGTGGTGACTAGGACGCAGGTTAAAGAGGTGCTGGTGGAAATCCAGCTTAGTGGCCAACCATATTAGACTGCTAGAGCACTATCAACTCTATCAGTCAGCAATTGCTCATAAGAAGGCAGTATTCCTGTCCGGGGAAATTGCTGCTGCTCAGAACCGACTGGCCCAGCTCTTTCGAACCGTAGACAGGCTCTGCAACCCAGCCTGTCTACAGGTTTGTAGAGCCTTTTCACAATTGCAGTGTGAGGCACTTGCTCGGTTCTTTGCAGATAAGGTGGATGACATCAGTGCAGAGACCTGAGCAGCACTCTCTATGGGAATTGCAATAGACCAGCCCCCGGTCACAATCCCTCTTTTTTCCTGGAATTCCTTTGAAAGGCCAGAAATTGAGGATGTTATGAGGACTGTCCAGGGTATGCGCACTACATGCTGTAGTTTAGACCCGGGTCCTACAGCCCTGATTATGGGCTGTGGGGAGGTTATCATCCCGGATCTGGTGAAGATAGTCTGGTGCTCCCTAGACTCTGGTGGGTACCCTGGCTCCCTGAAGGAGGCAGTGGTGACACCAGTGTTGAAGAAGGATTCTTTGGACCCAGACTCCCTCGCTAACTATAGGCCTATCTCGAACCTTCCCTTTGTGGGGGAAGGTAATTGAGAAAGTAGTGGCTGCTCAGTTGTACAACCATTTGACCATCCATAGCATTTACGACCCTCTTCAATTGGGTTTTTGAGAGAGGTACAGCACCGAGACTGCACTGGTTCAGGTGCTCAATGATCTCCTGATGGCGAGAGACCAGAAAAAATGGTCCATTTTGGTCCTGCTTGATCTGTCATCAGCATTTGACACCGTAGACCATAGGGTGCTGCTTGAGTGCCTGAAATGCATCTGTGGGCTTTCAGGTTTGGTTCACAGATGGTTTACTTATTTCCTCACTGGTAGAATTCAGAGGGTGGTGTCAGGGGTGTTTTCCTCTGATCCTACCTCTCTGTCATGTGCGGTGCTTCAGGGCTCAGTGCTGTCTCCCATGTTGTTTGTGGCATACATGCTTCCCCTTGGAGACATTGTAAGACAGTATGGGCTGGAGTTTCATTGTTATGCCAATGATACCCAGCTCTACTTGTATTTGGCACCAGACCAGAATGGAGCACTCTCGGTGTTTAATAACTGCCTTGGCAAGATCCAAGGTTGGATGAGGTCCAGCTGGCTGAAGTTGAATTCTGGGAAGACAGAGGTTATGGTCATGGATCCTGGTCGCTGGATAGGGGGGTGGGGAGCAAATCATCCCACAGGTATATTCCTGGGGGATGTTGAGCTCCCTATGTCTGAACAGGTGTGCGACTTAGGGGCGATTCTTGACGATCAGCTGACATTACATGCTCAAGTGTCGGCTGTCGTTAAGTTATCCTTTTACCATCTGAGGAACATCGCTAGGATCAAGCACCTTGTTCCATCTAGGGACTTGCCTACACTGATCCACGCCTTTGTGACCTCGCGTTTGGATTATTGCAACTCCCTTTACTTTGTGCTTCCAGGGGTTGACATCCACCGCTTGCAGCTGGTGCAGAACTCTGCAGCCAGGTTGTTAATGGGGATTCCTCATTCTTCCACATTACACCGGCACTGCAGGAACTGCACTGGCTGCCAGTTCAGTGGCAGATCACCTTTAAAGTCAGTTTACTGACTTATAAAGCCCTACATGGTTTTGGCCCTGACTAACTGAAAGAGCTTCTGGTTCCTTACCTCCCAGAGCAACCACTCCACTCGGCCAACGAGGGGTTGCTGGAGATTCTGACGGTAGTTTTAAAATATTCTGGTGCCCAGGCATTTATGTTCATGGCACCGGCCTTCTAGAATTCTCTACCCCATTGAATTAGAGAGTTCATGACTGTGGGGGGTTTTAAACAAGCACTGAAGTCTTTTTTATGGAATAAGGCATATGGGAATGGTGCTGACATGGATTAATGGTATTTGTTTTAGTGATTTTATCATGATGTTTTATTGTGAATTTATTTTAAATATGTACTGAGCCTTGATTTTTGAAAGGCACACTATAAATAAAGATTATTATTCACTAAAAATACCACATGCAGCATAATCTGGTTTAATTTCAGTTGATTTGCAACTGTACACCTCACCAGACAAGGAATATTCTCTAGCCCTCCTTTCCCTAGATCAAGTCCAAACAATATGGGATTATGGATTACCTGGACCCCTTCATGTCTCTGAGAAGAAGATAAAAAAATGTGCTAAATGCTGTTGCTAGCTCTGTAGCTGCAGAGCTTGGCACAGTCGCCATAGCTACAAAGGAAAAATGCATTTTCAAGAAAACTTTCCAATAATTTCCATCAATTTTGGGGTTAAAAAATTTAAACTGTCTAGGTCCTGCCTTGGAAGTATATGGTATACAGTATATGTGGTGTAGTTGTGCATTTCTGGTAGGTGTTTCATGGATTGCATTGCAGTGGTTGTTGCTGGGCCTGGAAATACCTAGTCTGAAAACTAAGCAAATTAAGAGGGCCATTTAAAGCAAAAGGAGGGCCATTTAAAGCAAAAGGGCCATTTAAAGCAAAAGGAGGTTGGGAAGGCAGTCAGAACAGCAAAGGCCCAAACCGAGGAAAAGATAGCCAACTCAGTTAAGAAGGGGGTAAAACCTTTTATAGGTACATCAGGGAGCGAAGGAAGACCAAGGGAGGGATGGTGAGGCTTAATAAAGGGAGGGAGGGTGGGCAGAGGAGTCTGTGAAAAGGCAGAGATACTAAACAAATATTTTTGCTCAGTATTTACAAATGAAGAGGGGAGGTACATAAAACAAACAGTAGAAACAGTCTGGATACAGAAGTTGATACCAGCCCATTTACAGAAGAGGGTTCTGAGAAGAACTCTTAAAACTGAAGGTGGACAAAGCAATGGGGCCTGATGGGATTCATCCCAGAATTCTAAAAGAACTAAGGGTAGAACTAGTGACACCACTGACTACCCTTTTAACAAATCATGGGAGGAGGGGTGGTACCCGAGGACTGGACGAGGGCAGATGTGATTCCCTTCACAAAAGTGGAGCAAGGCAGAAGCAGGAAACTATAGACCTGTTAGTTTAACCTCAGTGATAGGGAAAATAATGGAATCACTTCTGAAGGAAAGAATTGTCGAGTATCTAGAGGCCAGAGGGGCACAGGACCCTAGGCAGCATGGATTCACAGTGGGAAGGTCATGCCAGACGAATCTGATAGATTTCTTTGACTGGGTGACCAAAGTAGTAGATCAGGGAGGGGCTGTGGACATGGTCTACCTAGACTTTAGCAAGGCATTTGACACAGTTGAACACAAAAGATTAATATACAAGTTAGCCAGCCTGGGAGTGGGTCCCAAGATGACAGCCTGGGTAAAGAATTGGCTGGAGAATAGGACACAGAGAGTAATAGTAAATGGAGTCCACTCAGAAGAAAGGAGGGTTACTAGTGGGGTACTGCAGGGTTCAGTATTAGGACCGGACCTCTTCAATGTCTTTATAAGTGACATTGCAGAAGGACTGGAAGGAAAAGTATGTCTCTTTGCAGATGACACAAAGATCTGCAACAGAGTTGATGCACAGGGTGGGTTGGAAAGGATGAGAAGGGACTTGGCAAGGTTAGAGGAATGGTCAAATGTATGGCAGCTTAGATTCAGTGCTAAGAAGTGCAAGGTAATGCACCTGGGAAACAAAAACCCAGGGGAAGAGTACACAATGGGGGTGAGATACTAACAACAACAAAATGGAAAGGGACCTGGTGGTAGTCATATCAGATGACCAAAGGTGGGCAAGCAATGTGAGAGGGCAGCAAGGAGGGATGGGGGATACTGGGATGCATGGGAGGCATCACAAGTAGAAACAGGAAGTTATTATCCCTCTGTACAGACAGCTGGTGAGACCCCATCTGGAGTACTGTGTGCAGTTCTGGAGACCCAATCTCCGCAAAGACATAGACAGAATGGAAGCTGTCCAGAGGAGGCCAACTAAAATGGTGCAGGGTCTGCACTGGAAGACATATGAAGAGAGATGAAAGGAGCTTAATATGTATAGCCTCGAGGAAAGGAGGGAGAGGGGGGACATGATAGAAACATTCAAGTACCTCAAGGGAATCAACAAAGTCTAAGAGGGTAGCATCTTTCAAAAAGAGGTGTGCAAGAACAAGAGGGCACAATTTGAAGATGGGGGCAGCTCAGAGGTAATTTAAGAAGTATTTTTCACAGAGAGGGTTGTGGATGCATGGAACGGCCTTCCGGAGGAGGTTGTGGAGTCAAAATCAGTGGTGGAATTCAAGCATGCATGGGACAGTCATAAGGCAATTCTAGGGGGTTGGGGTAGGAAGAAGTAGGCTGCTGGTTAACTAGGATCTGCAGCTTATCCAGTAGGTAGGGAAATGGGAAGACTGGGTGGGCCAAGCGGTCCTTATCTGCAGTCAAATTCTTTGTTTCTATGTATTTCAACTAAGCCAATCTCCTGGTTCCTTTCCATCACAGAGCAGTGACAGGTTGCCTTGCAGGTGTGAGTTTTGGAGATGCCTGGAGGGACATGAAGAAATGTTATTTTATAGCGGTGGAACAGTCTACCTGCTGAGGTGGTGGGTCATACAAAAGTTAATACATTCAAGCACAGTTGGGACAGAGTGTAGGGTATAGTGGTAACTTTTTTTTTTTTTTTTTATTTATTTCGTTTTTGTTGACCGGGTAAGTGCACTAGACAAATCCTGCCTATTTACAGGCACGATCCGGGGAGAATATAGATGAATGCCAACTGACCTTGAACCAGATCCAGATTAAGCTGTTGGTGGTATTTTTAGTGAATGAGGAAATTTGGCCAGGACACGAGAAATTCCCTACTCTTTTGATAAGTGCCATGGGATCTTTAACAGCCACCTGAACTACCACCAATCCAGGCAGATGGGATCTCGGTTTAACGTCTCATCCAAAAGACGGCACCTCAGAAGTACAGCACCCCTCTCATGCTGCACTACAGTGTCAGTACTGGGATATTAAGCCGAGTGCCAGATGTGGGAACTGAACCCACAGCCCTCTGATCTCCCAGCCTCAGATGCGAGTGTGCTACCTACTGAGCCACTGACACTGATACTGTGAAGGGAATGGGGGGTGTATGGGGAAGGATAGGACCATTGCTGGACATTAGGTCCTAGAGTGAGAGAAGGAACCATGGTCAGACTAGATATTGGACCATTGGTCTTTTTCTTCTTTAAATGTCTATGTTTCTGTATTCTAACTGAACAACCAGCCATCTCCCTCAGCTTCCCTGTCATTCCAACGAGGTAGCCATTATTGTTGCAGATGCTCTGTGATAGGAAGGCAACTAGAAAATTTAGGGGTTATCCACACTTTGCTCCTGAAACTGGGCCTAAAATGAGCCAAAGTGCACCATTTGACACATTACATTTTCAAAATTTCCCAGGGGGCATGCCTAGAGAAATTTGCTTTTTTTGGACAAAGTGCCTCTTATGTAAATCCTTGAATCTGCCACTGTCTCCTGCGTTTCATTCAGTTTGTTATATTTTCATATTCATTTTATTTATTTATTTTTATTTTATTTATTTATGTATTTAGGGTACCAAAATTACAATCCTTTGAGTCAGAGACTACGTTTCAAAGGCTCTGCGTCAGTAGACAATACATAGATGGTACATGTTTAGAGTAAGGAAACATAAGTACAAAATAAGATAATACAGGGTAAGGGTGACATAATGCACACACAGTTGAACATTGAAATGGGATGAGTAAGTAACAAGCAAAATAATACAAGATAAATATAACGTATGTATACCATGCTAATTATACAGAGGCAGAGTAAATCATATGATTCCAGCAGAGGCCTTTGTCAGTGGGTTAAGCAGGACAGAGCCCATTGTGGGGAGGTGGGGTGGCTAGTTGCAGGTACAGGTGTGGGAGGAGGTGAGGTGGGACCGGAGTTGACATTTAAGCTGGCCAATCCTTAACTCGAGGGAGATGGGAGGGTTGAGCCTGGTGGGGGCCTGGAAGGGGAAGGAGTGTTGGCAAGGGAAATTTTTGGCATGGAACTTGGTACTTAGGTTTGAGTGAGCTACAAGTGGGCTTAGTGGCTGTCGCAAGTGGCAGGAGGGGGGAGAGACTAGGGGCAGTTAGGCCAGTGGTGACTTTTTTTGCTAGGAGGCAGGTACGGTACTGGAGCCTGCCGTCGAAGTCCAGCCAGTTAGACTTGCTATATAAGGAGCAGGTATGGGTGGTTCTAGAACAGCCTAGGGATAGGTGGCAGGCCTTATTCAGGGCAACCTTGACATGATGGAGGGCAGTGTTATCAGCGGCACCATAAATTAAAATGCTGTAATCAATAATAGACAGGACAGAGGAGAAGATGGCAAGCTGGAGGGCTTCTGGGGGTAGGCAGTTTTGGTGATGGTATAGCAGGCCGATACAGGAGTTGATGGAGGTGCAGAGAAGGTGGATGTGCTCATGGAAGGTGAGGGCGGGATCAAAGGTAACACCAAGGTACTTGAAGGTATGGACCTGCTTAAGTGGGAGCGAGAGGGAGGTGTGGACATGGAGAGGGGAGTGTTTTAGTTTGTTCTGGTAATGAGCAAAGAGCATGACCTTTAATTTTTTATGGTTCAGAACAAGCTTATGCCTAGTGAACCAGGATTCGGCAACAGTGAAGGCGGCCTGGAGGGTATCTTCCAGGAAGGTAGGGTTAGAGTGAGAGGTAAAGAGGACAGCATTGTCCACATAGAGTAGGATGTTCCCAGGGCAGATCTTGGGTAGGGTATTCAGAAAGAGGCTGAATAGAAGGGGCCCAAGGATGGACCCCTGTGGAACACCTGAACAAACAGGAAGGGGGTGTGGAGAAAGTGGAGCAGATTTTGACTCTCTTTGAGCAACCCATCAGGTAATCAGCAAACCAGGAGTTTGCTTCCTTGGACAGGCTGAGGTGAGCGAGGGTGGAGATAAGGAGGTCATGACTGATGGTGTCGAAGGCCTTTGATAGATCCAGGAAGACAGCACCTGCTAGCTGACCATTGTCAAGGGCAGAGTGGATGTAACTGGAAAATTCCAGGGGGCAGTGGTAGTGCTATGGCCCTCCCAGAAACCATGTTGTTCACGAGATAGGAGGTCATATTTGGTGAGGTACTCAGTAAGTTAGTCTCAGACAATGCGTTCTAAGGCCTTGGAGATGGGGAAAGGATGGAGATGGGGTGGTAGTTCCCAGGGGAGAGTCAGTCTCCAGACTTTTGGATGGGGTAATGATACCTGTTTTCCAGGGGGAAGGGAATTTACCAAGTATGAGAGGGAGGTTGATGAGGTAGGAGGGGGCGGAGAACTTTGTCTAGTACCAGGCGTAGTAGATTGAGGTCAATTAAGTCACTGCTATTGCAGGAGCCATTTAGGACTTTGAGGAGGTAAGGCCTGATCTTGTGATCTTGTGAGGGTGAGGACCGGAAGTTAAAGGGTGGGTGGACTGGGGGTGGGGAGGTGGAAGGAGAGAAGAAGTCAGGGTGTAAGACTGAGCTCAGTTCCGAGAAAGAGCTGTTAAAGGTGTCAGCAATTGACTTTGTGTCATTGGTGATGGACCCATCCACAGCGAGTTGTGATGGGGAGGTAGATAGAGGGATTTCATTTTTTGCCAGAAATTGTGACCCGATCCCCAGGTTGTGGTCAGAGCGAACTTATAGTGGTCAGCCTTAGCCTTGCAGATGGCCCAAGTACACTGATTACAGGCAGCCTGGTATGTCTGATGATCAGCAGGCTTGCCCGAGTAAAGGTTTTTTTTCCAAAGACCATCCCACCACTGTATAAGGCCCAAGAGGGATGAGGAGATCCAAGGGGAAAGTTTAGTTGCACTTTGAGTCCCTTCTTCTCACTTATCTCCTTAATAATGGAATGGAATTGTTGTCTCTGTGCTTGCAGGGCAGTCAAGAAATCATGGTAGAAAAAGATGGGAGCATTGCTATATTTTAAATCTTTATGGTGCCAGGCTTCTGTGAGGATATGTTCTTTAGTATGGTAGTATACTATTTGAACTATCCAGAAACAGGAATTATTATTTTGGGTTTTGTTCATGCGGTGCCCCACCCTTGAACTCATGATGTTTAGTGTGGGAGGTAGCGGCCGACTTGGTGGAAGACTGGGGGGGTGGGAATGCCTTTGCTCAATGATTATTTTTGGCTAAAGCAAGAGTGGAGCAGCAATTAGGAAGTGATTTGAGGGTGGGAGGAGGAAGATATTAAGACCCCATTACTTTTGAGAGGTCCCAGCGGTGGAACAGATTTTCATTCTTATATTTAAATGAGTAGTTACGGGACTGCATGTAACTACTCTGCTACCTATACTCCACTGGTGGATGCCTGGGGTTTCATAAGGTGGTTGGTATCCATTTTGCAGCAGAATACTTTCACTCCCCTCCTACTCAGGTAATACTGTTAACTATTTATGGGTAGAAGAACTATGTTTTGGTCCTGACGGCTTGAAGGGCTCTGCTCAGCGATAGTTGATTAATCGTGTTTCAACAGCATGATTTATTTAGCGCAACAGTAATGTGGGGACATGTTAATTAAATTCTGCAATGAGAAAGAAGCTTAAATGGTGGTGTTGGTGGGGGGTGAATTTTTTCTTAAGTGGGGAGGGATCTGTGATAGCTCTATGAGATCTTAAGCATTTTGATTGTGCCTTCTATAGTGTGGAGAGCTCCACTACTGAGTGGTGTATTGTTTTATTGGGGTGGACACATTCCTTATTTTGCATCTAGGGACAGGTGGTTTTTTCTGCTCTCTTTTTTAAGGGGAGGGAACACCTGTTGGAGACTCTGTTCTTCACTTCATTTTGACTATTAATTATATTTCCTAGGAAGTTTCTGGATAAAATAACTCAGGTTTACTTGTTTTTCTAAACAGTGTTCTAACTCAGTCATTTTTTGAGAACTGAGTTTTGGCTGTATTATGACTGTATTGGTGTTCAGACAGTTTTATATTTGTTGTTATACTGTTGCAGTTATTTTATTGACCCACTGTTCTAATGGTAGTAAGCTGTCTTTTGCGTAGTCTTCTGTTTTAGGGGATTATCCTTGGGTATAAGATAAAGCAGGTTAAACTTATACTCCAGACGGCTATTATTAATATAATCTCACACAATGTAAAAGTAGTGAACTCACTGGTTAAAAGGACCAACATCATATCATAACTTAGAAGGCTGCATTGTGATTTGACCATGAAGGAACATCTTAAACTTTGCAGGTTTGGGGTGGGACAGGTGCTGGTAGCATCACACCCTCGGGGGAAGAAGGCAGGGGTGGTGATTCTAATTAAAAGTAGTATCCCGCGGTGCCGGAGTCCTCCAAGACACATAGTATGGGCTGGTACGTCTGGGTGATGGGCTCCATACAAAGGAAACTACTTTATAATTTTATCAATATTCATGCACCCGATGTGAATACAACTAACTCTCTTAAAGGGACACTGTCAACCTGTTTTTCATCATATTATTTCTAGTTGAAACACCACATTTTATGACTGTTTATCTTCTCTAAAATTCATTGATGTTGCTGTTTGTTTTGTCTGTCTCCTTGTTTACTAGAACTGAAATGCATGGCAATGTATATTTATAAACAACTTTGTTTTGTTTACAATCCTGAATCTGTTCTCACTGCATGCTTTGTGAGCAATAGAAACACACCCAAACAATGCAGTCACTCATAAGGCAGTAACCTCCTAAACTCCCACTGCATCATAAGGGGCTAGACTGTGTTGTGGGCATTCCCAAGTCCAGGAAAGATGTATTTGGAGCTGATCAAGGAATATTAAACAAACCTGTTTTGGTGTAATCACACCAGTATGTTGTGCAGTCTGTTTTTTACTTTTTTAAAGAAAATAAGAGTCAGAATCAAACTACCAGTTACATCAGCAATCTTTACAGAATACTGGCAATCATAAAATGTGTTTTTTAAACTAGGGACACTTTGAGACCTAAGGGAGTTGACAGTGTCCCTTTAAGGAAATATTTTATATGCTTGCGTCCGTGTCTCCGGGGCAGATTATCTTAGGGGGTGATTTTAATAGTGTTCCCAACCCTAAAATGGATAGATCCTCAAGACAAATGTCTACTAACAGGGGAGCAAATAAATTAATGAAAACTTTGGTGGAGGAATCAGGACTCATAGATCTTTGGAGGGTACAACACCAGGGGAAGAGAGAGAGATTATTCACTTTTCTCTTTAGCCCAACAATCCTACTCCCATGTAGATTTGTTTTTTACACAAACCACTTACATATCTACCACATTGGATTCTAAAATTCATAATATAACCTTTTTCCGATCATGCCCCTATCTCTATATGTTTAAAACTTGGGGAACTGGACAAGCAATCTTTGTGGAGACTGAATATCTCCTTATTGAATGGCAAACACTTTCAGGCACAAATTATCCAAAGTATCAAAGACCTCACCTCTCCCAAGGAGACAAGTGAAAGTTTGCCCTTGTTACAATGAGAAACCCTTAAGGCAGTGGTACATGGTGAAATAATTAGTTATGCTAAAGCCCAAAAGAAATTATCTCAGCTTACATCTTACATACCAACAATTTATGGAGATAGTGGCACTAAAACAGGCTCATAAAGCACAGCAGGTGAAACAATCCTCTTACAGGAATTGACACAAGTTCATTTAGATTTACAAAACTTAGATGATAAAAAGGTAGAGGGGTTACTCTGCTATTAAAACCAGAAATACCATGAGGTCGGGGGCTGGGCTGCCAAACTACTCGTGTTTCAATTGCAAAAAGAGCTTGTATCTTGATATGTCCCTTGTATTATGGACAGACATATCCCTGGTAAATTTTGGACCTTAACTAGTGATATTACTTCCCAATTCAAACAATTTTATGCCATCCTTTATCAAGAAGTTCAGTATCTGGATGTTGTGGCCAACCATACTAAAGCCTTTTTAAAAGGGCTGTGCCTTTCGAAACTGCCTGTGGAAATTACAGAAGAATTGGATGCCCCAATTTCAGAGTATGAAGTCCTTTCAGTTATAATGGAGTTAAAAACTGGTAAGGTGCTTGGCCCAGATGGCTACAGTGCAGAAATTTATAAACAATTTAAGAAGGTGTTAGCACCTATTTTGGTGCCGGTATAAAACTTCTGTTTGCAGGAAGGAAAAATTTCTGAGACCTAGACAGAGGCACTAATTATGATAATCTTCAAACAGGGGAAGCAAGTGAATAAATGCAAGGCTTTCAGACCTATTTCCCTCCTTAACCAGGATTTAAAAATCTTAAACAAAATATTGTCCAAATGTTTATAATGATATGTGGAGTATCTCATTCACCTAGACTAAACTGGGTCTATTTCACATAGGCATTAATCAGACAACATTAGGAATTTGTTAAATTTTCTTACCCTCAAATCTATCCCTAAACCCATGCTTGCTATTTTCTTAGACACAGAAAAGGTGGTTGACCACCTAAACTGGTCTTATTTAATGACTGTATCGGAGCATATGGGCGTGGGGGAGGAGATTTTTTAAAATGAGTCTTGTTGATATATCAGCACCCTAGGGCCAGGGTCTGAGTCAATGGCAGTTTTCTGACTCTTTTGCTATAGAATGAAGTGCTAGACATGGATGTCCCTTGTTCCCCTTGTTGTTCACTGAGAGTATCAAACCGCTGGCAGAAGCCATTAGAGAGGCAGCTGAGATTAAGGGAATGATGGTTCAGCACACTGTGCATAAAATATTACTTTATGCTAATGATACATTGATTTGTCCAGAAGACCTCCCTTTCCCTCACTATTACATCTGCTTAAATCTTATGGGGAAATTTCTTATTTCAAAGTGAACAATGCTAACTCTGAAGTTTTATTGATTCGGAGCCCCATATCTTCTAATTTAAAAACCATTACGCCATTTAAATGGGTTAAGGATAAGGTGAGATATCTGCCCATACAGATCCCTACAGATCTCTCAAACTTTTATAAACACAATTATGGTACCTTAAAACAACGAATATATGCCGACTTCCATTGGTGGAAAACCCTTCCTTTACTTTTACAGATCTGATAGAAACAGTCAAAATGAATGTCCTTCTCAGATATTTATTTCTGTTTTCAATGCTACCTCGGCCTGTCCCCCCTGTGGATTGGAAAAATCTTCAGAAAAATCTGTCTGACTCTGTTTGGGCTGGAAGAAAACCCATAGTTCACTGGTCTCTACTTACAGAATCTAAAAATAATGGTGGTTGGGGATTTCCAACTTTCCTTCAGTATTATAAAACAGCACAATTACTACCACTGATTCATATGCTTGCCCACAAAAATAGGGCTGGCTGAACAGCTTTGGAGGAGATAGCCTATCCTGATATTCCCTTACATGTTCTTCTCTGGGTGGTTCTGCACCCCAGGCCTTCATAAAATAATGACTCCCTGGACTAAACACACTCTGACGATTTGGTTAGATATTAGGCAGTGGTGGCAAATACTCACACCAGTGTGGCAATACATATCAATGCAATATTTGCCAGACTTTCAGTCATCAACTGGGATACACCCTTGAAATGTTGGGACAGACAGGGACTGTGATATTTATGGTTCTATGTGATAATGGTGATCGCGGAAAGGTGATCACTTTTAGGGCAAGTGTACATTGGTGAAAATCAGTTTCACCAATGTACACTCATGGTACAGACAAAAAGGGTGCCAAAAACATATTCTTTTTTGCCCCATGCACCCCCACTATGGGGGCTTCCCTCTCCACACACCCCTACAAATGTATTCTCAACTCCAGAGGGGGTGCATGTCGGGGGGTGAAAACAAAACAAAACAAAAAATTCACGGACCGGTGCAAAAACACCAACACACCCAGCATCAAACTCGGCACCCTCCCAACCCTAGCCTGCCATGAACCCACCACACCACACGGCCAGCTTGGCAATGCACCACTGTGCTACACCTCTCAAGCCTTCCCTCCCCTTCTGCCCATCGCACAGCATGCTCCCTCCCCCCTCGCATGTGTGTATACATATAGTGACATGTCACTATAGCCATTTACTGCCCCATCCAGTAGCCCTGTGAACATGCATGGCTATTGAGTCACCCTTTCTGTAACCACTCAATAGCAGATGCCCTTATCACAGGATAGCAATATTCATCTCAGCTGCAATCAGGGGATGAAACATTAAAACCTTTACCACTCTGCAACAGGAATTTCAGATCCTGCAAATTGACTTTTTTAAATACCTTCAGTGTAGACAGTAACTGCTTACTTTTCTGGGGCTGTTGGCTGTATCTAAATCTCCTTCACCAGGTGTAGTACTTACCTGGAAAGCAGGAAGACTGGCAGACAGTAAACATTTTATTTCATGGATATATGCCTTATTGGTGGAGGGGGGATGGTCAATTAGCTGTGCAGAAAATCCAATGTAAATGGGAAGAAGAATTACAATATGAGCTTTCGGACCATCACTGGGCTGAAATTTGGAAAGGAATATATAAAACTACAGGTTTTCCTTCATGGAGAGCATGTCGCTGGAAAGTTTATATGCAATATTTCATTACACCAGTTATATCTAAATATTATGCCACCTACCCCTCCGACCTTTGTTGGAGATCATGTGGCTAGGTGGGTACCCATCTTCATGTATTTTGGACATGCCCAGAATTAATTAATTTCTGGGAAAATGTCAGGGTGGCAATAAGGAATATCCTTCACATACGATCCCCTTTGGATTTTGAACACCTGATGTTGGAATTTGTACTGGCAGGGGTTTCTGCAGTCACAGAGAAATATTTATTTTATGTATTAGTAGCTGCCACACTTAAGTTCATTACACAAAACTTGCTCCAAAAATAAAAATACTATTGGGCAATGATTCCAAAATTTGCATCATATTCTGGCTATGGAATACATAACAACTCAATTACGACCACAGACAAACACAATACTTGCTGGCCCCCCATACTACCGTTAAAGAGAGGACAGGGAAGGAATTTCAGTTTTGGAACAGCTGTTAATCTAAATGCCTTTGACTCAGAACCAGTCTTATCTTTTGGCTCCTTAGATAACTTCCTTTAGTTTCTCATACTTTGTTAATTAATAATGCTTATAAAATGGGAAGATATAATCCTGCTTTCTGTTTGAGCATTACCTGTGTATGAATTCTGTTTCATGTACAGGTAATGACAAGTTCCTAAAAGCAGGACTGCATTTCTCAAACAAAATCATTGTTCCATTAGAATACACAAGTCTAAAATGCCACCCTTACACAGTAAAAACCTTTAACTGGGCCCTAAAAATTAAACTACCTTAAATAAATAATAAAACAATTAAATGTTGCTTTTCTGATCATCACACTCTCTTTACACACATAAATTAAAAACATTGGGCTGGATATTCAAAAGGGTTCCACCATGCGCAATAGGGTTGCGCCTGCGCAAGTCCGAAATTGCGCCATTCTGCCATATTCAGCAGGAGGCAGTTGCACCCCCCAAGGTAAGCTGAGCAACAGTGCAATGCAAATGAATGCATGCTGAACTGGAAGGGAGGAACCATGCATAAACTGCACAGCCGATATTCAGCGGCTGTGCAGAGTTGTGCAGAGCGCAACCCCAACGCGCCTGCACAACTTTGAGCCAAAAAAAAAGGAATCACGTCGAGGCCACCACGGGTGAGCTGCCGCATTGCAGGGTGCAACACAGCAGCTGCCACCTGTGGTGGCCCTCAACCTCTCCTGTGCCCCCCTGCAGCCCGATCGCAGGCAAAATGTAAAATCCCCCACCCCCAACTGGCCCGTCGCGGCATATGTTTCAAACACCCCCTCCCCGACTGGTCCGATCGCGGGCAAAAGTGATAAATAACACCCACGCCCCACCAGCCTGATCGCGCGCAGCAAAGTTTCCAACCCCCCCAAGGACATATCCCTGGTGGTCCAGTGGACCGTGACACCCGATCGCGGGCAGCAAAGTTTCCAACCCCCCCAAGACCAAATCCCTGGTGGTCCAGTGGACCACTAAGCCCAATAGCGGGCAGCAAAGTGATGAACGCTCCCCCCCAAGACAATATCCCTGGTGATCCAGTGTCCCCCCACCCCAACCACCCATGAAGCCCCACCACCCCACTCCCTTCCGGCAGCCGGTGGGCGGCAGCATCCCACCCGCCTGCTGCCCACCGACTGACTGCACAGTAGGGCTGCACACCCATTGGTGCAGAGCAGAGCCAATGGGTGTGCAGCCCATACGTACAAAGCGGTCAGATATGTGAATGAATTCGTTGTTCATTCACATATCTGGACTGCCTTGTCTGTTATAAACTACACACCATTGGCTCACTATCAGTAATGAATGTCTCCTGAGCATGATCGGTCGATAATCTTTGAAGCGACAGGCAGTGGGATACTGCCGCCGCCGGCTGCCGGGAGTAAGTGGGGTGGTGGGGCTTCGTGGGTGGGTGGGTGGGGGACACTAGATCACCAGGGATATGGTCTTGGGGAGCTTCATCACTTTGCTGCCCACTCGGGCTTAGCGGTCCACTGGACCACCAGGGATTTGGTCTTGGGGGAGGCTTTCATCACTTTGCTGCCCGCGATTGGGCTTAGCAGTCCACTGGACCACCAGGGATTTGGTCTTGGGGGAGCTTTCATCACTTTGCTGCCCGCGATCAGGCTTAGTGGTCCACTGGACCACCAGGGATATGTTCTGGGGGACTCTGTGCTGCCAGTGATTGAGCTGGTGGGGGGTTAGTTAAGCTAATGCCTGCAATCGGGCCAGTCAGGGGAGGATTTTCACACTTTGTCCACGATCAGGCTGCAGAGGCGTTGGTCCCAATGGCTGCTGCTGCGCAGGCGCCAGGCGCATGTCCTCGAGGATCGCGCACCTGCATGCTAATGACATGCAAGCAGGGGCCATAAATGAGTATAAATGGCCCCCTATTGCCTTCATGAA
This sequence comes from Neoceratodus forsteri, assembly GCA_016271365.2. NCBI lineage: Eukaryota > Metazoa > Chordata > Ceratodontiformes > Ceratodontidae > Neoceratodus > Neoceratodus forsteri. The sequence continues at coordinate 1,389,354,313 of CM028130.1, read as the reverse complement.
TTATGGCCCCATTTGCATGTCACCTTTTGAATATGGGAAATTTGCACATGGCACAATGGTACTTGCACCACCGCAACTTGAATGCTCCACTCTGACCACTTGCGGTGGAGCAAGTTCCACTGCGCCATGCACAGTGGCTGTGGCCGGGGGATGATATTCAAAGGAGTTGCTTAATAGCTCAGCTCCTTTGAATATCACCGGCCACACCCCTGTGCAACTATTTTGTGCAGCACAAGGGCTTGCACCACAAAACAGCACAGTTTGAATATCCAGCCCATTAAGTATTGTTTCTACGTTTCATTACAACTGTTTCTTTGTGACAATGAAAAATTCCCCTTCTATCTTTACCTGCTCAGCAGGGAAATCTCTTCTGCTTGCCCTGCCAGTGAGATAATTTAGACTTTGGCTGTAGAAGAGGCTTTTGTTTTATGTGTGTGTGTGTGTGTGTGTGTGTGTGTGTATACAGTATGTTAGGAGAGGAGCATTCTGCCAGTGGAACAGAGCAGAATTTTGAATTCTTGTATTCCATGGAAAACATTTCATATCTTGAATGTGGGGGAAAACAAAGAAAATGAAAAACAGAATGAAGAAAGTAGGCAATAATTAAGCAATAAACCACAACAGGGTGTTGGTGATGCTGCGTTTACCTATGGATGGTGTGGGTCGGTCACGAGGCTGAAGGCCGAGTGATCACACCTCACCAGGCATGGTTAAACTCAGCATCACCAACACCCTTGAGTGGTTTATTGCTATTATACAATTGTAGTGTGAGTTAAAATAGGAAGAACATTTGCATTGTAATTATTTGTTTTTGTTAAAGCATAAGAAAATTGTGGAAACATCCTTCCACATAAAAAATAGTCCATATACTGGTTTCATTTTTAACATGCAGTACTGTTTATTTTTTGTTGCCTTAACATTTTTTTTGCAATTTTTATTATTATTAGAAGAAGAAGAAAGAAAGTTGTTATGTTATTAACTTTATATTAGTAGCATTTCATGTTATTAGCTTATAACAACTCTAATCTTAGCTTAATCTGGTTCAAGATCAGTTGAGATTCATTTGTATGCCCCTCCCTCAGGTTGTGCATGAAAATAGGCAGGGTTTGTCTAGTGCGCTTACCCAGTCAACAAAAACTAAATAAATAAAAACTAAATACAAATCTTTACTTATTTTTTTTGTCTGAAAGTAGATGAGTTTTTATTATTGGAAAAATCATTTATCTTGAATGAAAAAAATATTCTTATTCAATAGTATTCTTGTTTAGCACTATTCAAGTACAGTGTGGCATCTTATTCAGAGAGACAGTTGATAGTACTGTTGCTTTAACATGCTAGTTGATTGTATTTTTCCTTTGAGATGCCTGTGGGCTGTAGTCATTCTGATTAGGTTTGGGGGCAGAACATCTAGTGGCTAGGAAGCTGTAAAAGGAGAGAAAAAAAGTTTATTTTATTTGTGAGCAATTTTATTTGCATTACATATATGCTGTTGTTTTTTATTTTACCTGAGAACTATTTATAGTAGAAATTCACTGTGCCATAGTTGAAGAGGCTTCCAAATGATGTTTGGTTCGATCTAAGATGTGTGGAGCTGCACTCATGCTGGCTTGATCCGGTTGTAGTGTTCACTCGGGATGGCTAGTGATTCAGGGAAGCATTTCTCTCTGCGTAGTGGCTTAGAGATGGTAGCTTTGCTTCAAAAATGCTGGGAATATTGGAAGTATTGACTTCTTACCGTGCAGGCTGATTTTGAGGTATGTGGCTTCTGGGGCACAAAATTGTGGGTGATTGCAGTCATGAAGGAAATTATTCTGGCTGATTTCTTGTGTCTGGAAAGGGGAGGTTTAGGGGAGGGGCTGCAGTTTCTTGACAGTTACCTTCTGGGATGATATTATCCCATTTTTATAAGTCATTTATGTTGGGCTTCCAGTAACTGCGAAGTGATAATTCGTTCTTATGTCCAGTTATTGACATTATTTGACAAGATTCCATTCCTGCATCACTGAGTAAGGTGACAGCAGTGACTCTTAATGTGTGATTGGGGTATACATTTGGCAATTGGGCTTCTTTACAAATAAGTGGTAACATTTTTCTGAGATAGTTTATGTCCATAGGTTTGTTGTTGCACCATACTGTCATTTTATCTATGCTGTCTTGAGGAAGTCTTTTCAGGTGCAGGAATAATGCTATGGGGTTCGGAGGTAACTTGCTAAGGTACTTTTCAAAACTTTTAACGGGACACAGGGGGTCATCAGGTTGCTCAAATATGCAGTCTCTTGTGAGATGGCAAATGGGATCATTATATTCTTTGTGGTTCTTAATTTCTTCATTAAAACTTTTCATTACATATCGCAACCCATTTTCTGATGTTTTAATTTCAAATGAATTGATTGTGAATTGTCTCACCCCTTCATTGCCTCGTCTTGCAAAATTTAGTTGACTGTCTAGCCACATGTTCTGTACTAGCCCTTTTGCTGTTTGTGGCAACACTGCATCTGAATTTCTAGTGTTTGTTAGCTCAAATATTGTGAGTGCTGGGTGATGTTGAGCTCTGTCTTTGCCTGATTTTTGATATTTTTTTACAGCTGCTTTACATAGAAACATAGAAACATAGAAGTTGACGGCAGATAAGGACCGCAAGGCCCATCCAGTCTGCCCATTTCTTTTTCTACCTTATAAATGTGCCATTGGCCTTTGCTCTGTCAGTGACCTATCTATTCATAGTCATTTGTATTGCTCCCTTATGCCTATCCCATGCCTGTTTGAAGCCCTGCACTGTATTCATAGCCACCACTTCTTGTGGTAAGCCATCCATGCATCTACCACCCTTTCTGTGAAAAAGAATTTCCTCACATTCCCCCTTAATCGGCCTCCCTCTAATCTCATGCTGTGTCCTCTTGTCCTGCTATTTTTCTTATATTTAAACATGTTAGACTCTTTCACCTTGTTTATGCCCTTAAGGTGTTTGAATGCCTCGATCATATCACCTCTCTCCCTCCTTTGCTCAAGGGTATACATATTGAGCTCCGTTAATCTGTCCTCATATGTCTTCTGATGCAGTCCCTGCACCATTTTGGTTTAAATATATTGTTACCAGTTGTAAACTCTGGGTGCAGCATTAAATGTAGCTGTCTAGCGATGGGGGGGGGGTGTCATTTATGAATTTGTTTAACCCACAACACAAGCTGATGAAGCTGCTCAGTACATGCTCTTTTCCAAATCTATTTCTAACTGTGCTGTATTAGCTACGGAGTACTTTGTTGAATTCCTGAGGTGGGATGTTTTTAAAATCTATTTCTAGTTCTTTTTCTTTTGCCCAGTCTAGGAAGACATTGACTGCCCACCTGGTTTGCTTTGTGGTGGTTTCTTCATGTCTTTCTAGTTCTAGTTTTGTCATTTACTCTGAGGTTACATTGTGGTGATGGTGCTTTGTTTTCTTTTCAGTACTGGTTGCTGCTACGGAGTTCCATGGAAGCGCCAGATTCAAATTTGCCTCTGCGGTTGTTGAATGCTTTCCCTGTGACATATCTAGAACATTAGGACTGGGGATGCGAGGCTGAGGAATGAAGATATGTGGTGCCTGCGCTGTGACAATTTCAGGTACTGTTTTTGTTAAGTACAATATTTCTTGCAGGAGTATTGGGGGAACTTTCTTCTAATGATTTATAAATGGTATCAAGTTCTTCATTATCAATTAAGCCCAAACTAGCTTCCATGTTGTTGTTTTTTTGCTGATGTGGGCCTGGGTTTGCAGCTGCCAGTTGCACGATGATTCAAGATGGCTGTGTTTGGAGGTTCAAATGCGGGACAGAGTGTTTTTTTTCCTTATTGGAGCTCGAGCCTTTGTACAGCTGCCACTTGTTCCTGTTGGTGATGTTGAGTTTTACAACAGGGTAATGATGCCAGCTGACAAGTGAAATTTAAGGATTATTATCGCCATTGTATAATACTTTATAAACAAAGACAAAATGTGGGAAAACTAGTATTTTTTTTGTTCTTTTGAGTGATGCTCCTTTGCTTTTCTGTTTAAGTTTTAATATATCAGAATACTAAGGTTAAATGGATAGAGGGAAAGAGAGAGGCAGAGAAAGAGAGAGTGGGTGTTTAGTAGAGTGGCTGCACTTCTGCATTGCCCTTCCCATTCACTAAGCAAAACAAACAAAAAAATCAGAAGCAACAGTATTCATTTTCTAAACTGCAAGATTTCAATATGATGGGACAGGTCAGACAGCCCCCCTTATAGATTAAAACTTAAACAGCAAAGCAAAGGAGCATCACCCAAAAGAACAAATATATATATATATATATATATATATATATATATATGCAACGAACTTTGTTAATGCATCAGTTAGTGTTCTTCTACAGTGAAAAAAATGAGGAAATTCGATTTTAGGGTTCCCACCCATTGCACCCCATCCCCAGCCCACACCACCAACAGGCATCAGGGTGTGCATTGGGGTCATTGGCCCTAACTCTCACCCCATCCCATGTGTAAACAAGCTGAGGTGGTGCAGTGTAGGAGAATGGGGTGAGAGTTAAGGCCAATGACCCCAAAGCACACCCCGATGTCTTTTGGAGCGGGTGGACTGGGGGTGGGATGTAAGGGGTGGGAACCCTAAAATCAAATTGCTCACCTTTTTCACTGTAGAAGAACTCTAAATGATGCATTAATGAAGTTTTTTTGCATAGAATTTCCTTACTTTTTAAGAAAGAACAGAAAAGTAAAAATTGTGCAAGTTGGTGAAGGGCCCTGCGCCCCACCACGTGATTTTGTGTGACATAATAACAGTAAGTGCATGCAAACACAAGCACAAATGGTTACACACATGGTGATGCAAACATAAATGGTAACGCAAATGGAAATAGAAATGCAAGCTCAATGTGATGCCAAAGCGAACAGTGATGGAAACAGAGAAGCAAACAGAAGTGCATACAGAACGCAATTGGTAATGCGCACATTCATGGTACCACAATTGGAAACATAAATGCTAATGGTAACAGCAGCAATAATGCCAAAGGAGACAGAAACGGAAACACAAACACAAGCATGTACGGAAACGCAAACTGTAACACGCACGGACAGAGTACCACAATTGTAAATGCAAATGGTAACAGTAACAGCAAGAATAACGTCAAAGGAAACTGAAACAGAAATGTAAAAGCAAGCGCATATGGAAATGCAAACCGTAACATGCACGATCACGGTACTGCAATTGTAAATGCAAATTGTAATGGTAACAGCAACAATAATGTCAAAGGAAAGAGAAATGCAAATGCATACAGAAACGCAAACCATTACGAACACAGTCATGGTACCGCAATTGTAAAAGCAAATGGCAATGGTAATAGCAACAATAAAGCCAAAAGAAACAGAAACACAAACACAAAAGCAAGTGTGTACAGAAATGCATAATGTAATGCACACGGGCATGGTACCACAACTGGAAATGCAAATGGTAATGGTAACAGCAACAATAACGCCAAACAAAACAGAAACAGAAATCCAAGCGCAAATGAAAATGCAAACCATAACACACATAGTGGCATAGATGGGAACAGTAACACAAACGGTAATGGAAGCACAACTGGAAATGCTAACTGGCACAGTAACAAAAGGGCACACCTTTCTTTTCCCCAAAAACTGCTTTGAAAAACACAGTGAAAACAAAGAATGTTTGCATTGTAATGGACCTCGGAGCACAAAATTAGGACTTGGAATACTAAATTGCTTATATCTCAGGAACCTTATGACGTAGAAAAAAATAAACATTTGGAATGAATTATGACTTTACTGGCTAGTTTTGTGCTTAGCCCTGTAGTGGGGGGCTAAGCATTTTTGTGACGAAAAGTCCATATATCACACCGTTTCTGAGATACGGGCCCTGAAAGGTGCGATGGACGCCATAATGTTATCCTATGGGAAAAAGCGTCAAGTTCAGAGTGCCATCACTTTGCTGCCCTGTAATATATTTTCACCAAGCCTCCAAAAGGCACATCTGTGGGATGTTGGCTTTCTTCCTTTCCTCCAAATTTCAGCCCAAAATACCAAACCGTTATTTTGCAGTAGGGCGGCAAAGAATTCCCGTAATGCGCCAGACGCCTTAATGTTATCCTATAGGAAAAATCATCAAATTTGTAGTGCCATAAGTTTGTCACTCTGTAATATTTATTTTGACCAAACCACCAAAAGGTACATCTGTGGAATGTTGCCTTTTTTCCCTTCAAATCTCAAGTAAAAAGACCAAACTGTTTCAGAGATATTCAATGTCAAAGATCTGTAAAATTTCCCTATCTATTCCATTATAAAAAATCTGGCCATCTTGTCGCTATTTTGCGATCTAAGATCATGATCAAAGAATCTCATGATCAAAGAATTTGCAGGGTCTCAATCAAAGAATTTGCAGGCTCATGAACAAAGAATAAAAACATTTGTAATTTAAAAAAAATTTAAAAAATTGAAAGAATTGTGGCAAACCACCACCATGGTTCCACAGAATGAAGCCCCTGAGCAAAACCCACCCTTATTTGACTTCCAAAGGCACCCCTGGGCTGAGAAAATTAATCCGGCCATCTTGTCCTACCCTCATGATGCATGATCACGATCAAAGAATTTCACGAACAAAGAATTTGCAGGGTCGCGATCAAAGAATTTGCTCGCTCACGAACAAAGAGTGAGTGACGAGATTGCCAGATTTTAAAATCACTTTTCACAACCCATGGGTACCCTATAAACATAAATGAGGCTGGGTTTTTCTCAGAGGGCTTTGTTCTGACCCATCTGAATAATTATAATAGTGTATTACATATCCCTGGTAGTGTAGTGCCCCCCCTTAGTAAATAATGTTATGATGTCCAATATCCTGGTAGTCAAGTGCCCCCTAATGTGTTTTTTAATCCCTGGTAGTCTAGTGGCCCCCCAAATTGTATAAAAAAATAATAACTGTTAATATCCCTGGTAGTCTAGTGCCCCCCATCTGTATGAAATAATATCCGCTGTGACTGTAGATATCCATGGTAGTCTAGCGTCCCCCTCCATTATAATTAAATAAATAATTATTTCACATTCCTGGTAGTATAGTATTTACCCCCCACCCAGCCATGCCAGTCCACCAGCACCCCCACCCTTCCCCAGCCAGTGACTGGCACAACCCACCTGTCACCTCCATGGCCAGTCACTGACTGTCTGCATTATGAGTGGTAATGCAAAGAGGTGCTCTGAAAATATTTCTGAGCACCTCTTTACATTAGCGCTCATAATACAGACAGTCAGCGACTGGCCATGAAGCAGTGAGCTGTGCCAGTTGCTGGGGGAAGGTGGGGGTGCCTCGTGGGTTGGCACGGGTGGGTGGAGGGTGGGGACTCAAGACTCTGGGAAATATGAAATAATAATTTCTTTTATTATAGTGGAGGGGCCACTAGACTACCAGTGATATCTACAGTCACAGTGATATTATGCCACACAGATGGGGAACCTAGACTACTCAGGAATATTAAAAATAAGAATTTTTATACAACTTGGGGGGGCCACTAGACTACCAGGGATTAATAAAAAGACACATTGTGGGGGCAGTAGACTACCAGGACATTAGACATCATAACATTATTTACTATGATGGGGAGGCACTAGACTACCAGAGATATGTCATACACCATTATTATTATTCAGATGGGGCAGAATGAAGCCCCCTGAGCAAAACCCAGCCTCATTTATGTGTGTAGGGCACCCCTGGGCTCAGAAAAGTAGCTTTAAATTCTGGCCATCTTGTCCCTCGTGATGCGCAATCATGATCAAAGAATCTTGCAATCAAAGAATTTGCAGGCTCGTGATCAAAGAATTTGTAGGCTGATGAACAAAGAATTAAAATTGTAAGAAATCAAAAAATTGACACAATTCCAGTAAACCACCACCATATTTGTCAGAACGAATCCCCTGAGCAAAACCCACCCCCATTTGACATCCTAGGGCACCCCTGGGCTGAGAAAATGAATTTTTAATCTGGCTATCTCGACCTTCCCTCATGATGCATGTTCACGATCAAAGAAACTCATGATGAAAGAATTTGCAGGCTCACAATCAAAGAAATTGCAGGCTCATGACCAAAGAACACAAAATAGTGAAACGCGATTTTTTGACCATTTGGAACTGAACCAACACCATGCCTTGATAGAACAAAGCTCCCTGATCAAAACCCACCCTCATTTGTGTCGCTAGCCTACCCCTGAGCCGAGATATTTGTGAAGATGGGTTTCAATGCAAGATCGCTATCAAAGAATCTCACAATCAAAGAATTTGCAGGCTCGTGATCAAAGATCATTAGCGAGCCATGAATGAAGATTTTAAAAGCTAATAACTCTATTTTTAGACCAATATGGATGGAACCAAAGACATGACTTGATAGATCGGTGCCCCCTTAGTAAAACCCATCCAAGTTTTGCTTCAGACGTGACCCCTGAGCCGAGATATTTGTGTTTTTACTATCTGAAATTTCAAAACAAGATGGTGGACCTCGCGATCAAAGAATTTTGAAAATCTTCGGGGGCAAAGATTCTTAAACAGCAAGGATGCAAATTCTTTGATCGCCAGGTGGCCAAAACCCCATTCTTTGTTCGCAAAATAAGCATATACATTTTCCCATTTACTTATAATGGGAACTTAAAAGTGGCATAACATTTGAATGCCTTAATATTTGTTCACCAAATGAAAAGCGGCATGTTCGGACACCAAAGCACTTTCAAACAAGCCAATTCAAAGAGCAGCATACCACATGACAGCTGTGCAGGGCCACATCCAAAATCCCACAAGCTGCCTCCAAAAATGGATAATTTTGAATTTTCAGTGCTTTCGTACGCAGACTGTATGTCTGACCAAAACGCAGTTTGGCAGATAAAGAGATCTGTTATTCCCCACCGTACATACTAAATTTCAGGTGAATCCAATGACAGCTTTTTATTCATAGATAAACCTATTTATCAAATTTTAGAAATGTTTTTAAAAAATGTAGCCCATTTTATAAGTGCAATAAGACACTCCAGGGGTGTGCATGGAACAGATTTTACCATACTTCCAGGGGCTAAAGGCACTTGGCATGTGGCCTCATGCCTCACTATACCCAAGGATGTGCTGTAAAATCTGTTCCATGCATACCTCTTTGTGTCTTATTGCTTACATAAGAAGGACACAGAACAGAGGGTCATTGTTGTGTTTTTCTTTAATGAAGTTCATTGTTGAAATGTTACTGTCCTCTTTATTAAATCAGGAACATTATAACTGTGCTGTGACTCAGCAAAATGGGGTATGAAGGACAATGCTCCTATCCTGGATGGGATACTTTTGTTCTATACATTGGTGTATTAGGTATAGTTTCTTATGTCTTCTTGGGGGGGGGGGCTTGCTCTTGGACTCTTTTTAAATGGACTACCAGCACACCAAGTGGGAAGGCTCTGGACTTGCCTCTGCAAAAGAGAAATAGAGACAGGTTTTGGTATGACCATTGCAAGTGTGTCATGAACTTTTTTTTACCTTTTTTACTTTTTATCAAGTGTTGATGAAGTCGATTTATATGTGAGATTGTACATTAACCTATGTGTTGAACTTAATAAATTTAACAAGTTCAAACAAAAATATTGCTGTTACTAAGCAATTTAGTAATAAAAATTTGGAATATGTGGCTGCTTATAGCTCAGCTCCTGTCAGGCTACCAAGCTTAGCACACATGCCCCTTTTGTATAAAATTTCAAACCTGACAAATATAATAACATTTGGATGACTGGAATTAAAGTTAGATAGAATGAATGGGAAATAAAATTGTGGCAACATTTTGTTGCAGTTTCATGTACGATTTCACTGAACCAGATTTATGTTTTCAAACACATTTCACTGGCAGTAGTTTAATTTTTCACAGCAAAGGGGTAAAACTTTCATTTTTTTAATATTTCACTGTTTAAAAGTTGCAGTTACGAGTGTGTAGTAGTTATTACCATAGTCACAACATGGCTGAAAGTGACAGAGGTTCTTTGCGGGTGGAGTAGGGGTTAAGAAATGGCATCCCTTTTTTACTGCAGGAAGTGCAGGAGGGCTTAGCAAAGGATCCCTCCATGACTTTTCTTGTAGTATAAGAGAGATCAATTAATTTCTTTGTTTAGTTAGTTGATTTCTGTAACATATTACTGCTTTAAAATGGTTGCTGTTTTGAAATGTTTGTACAGGAGATACAAAATAGTAGAATTCTTGCACATGGCTTTAGTGGAGCAGCGGTGTATCTGAGGACAGATTTTCACACATTTTGGGAGTAAGTCCCATGCTGCAGCTGCTGGTGTAGAAACAAATATTTGCACCAGCAGTATTCCCTGTTTTCTGCACAGGTGACTGTGCAACTGCAGAGGCTTCTTCAAGCCCAAGTTGGTCTGCCTTCCATGTCCCAATGGCATGAAAGTTAGCCATTTGGGAGAAGCAAAGGGCCCTACCAGGCTGTGGGGGGTCAGAATGGGGGGATCGTCAGCACCCTTGGAATGCTTTCCATCTTGCAGGGAATGCACTGCTTGGCACTACCAGGCATAACATTTTAGTGCATCTGAGCAAAAAAACAGCTGCAAGCTTCCATAAATTTTGGAGCCAATCATAAACAGATCTGAGATGGGAAATATGGCACATGCAGAAAAGAGGGGTCTTTGAAAGTCCGGGCCCTGGAGTTACATATTTTATGGTAAGTGATTGTCTTTATAAAGAACTTTTTTTTGCTTTTGTTTTGATTTTAAAAAGATCAGATTATTGTTTATCTGTATTTGAATAATCATGTTTTGCAAACTGAATCTCCATATCCATTTATTCTATGTCTGTATTGTATGAATGTCTATGTTTTATTCTGACGTTGAGCCTTTGGAAACGAGTCTATGACTCAAAGGGTTGTAATTCCGATCTCCTAAATAAATAAATGCCATGTTTAGAATGAAATATCTCTGCAATTGGATGTTGAATCTCCACATCCCTTTTTAGAATAAATTGTTTCTGTTGGTGGAGGGGTCAACTCATACATGTTGTAGAAACATTTTTTCAATATAGTTCTGCTTTGGAGATTTAAGAAGGAAACTCAAGAAAGTTATGTTTTGATAATGTCATTACTGTATTAATTTATTCATACGGTATGGATGTTTTAGATTAACAATGTAATAACCGATTTATTCATAAGATTACAGGGATTGATTATGTCATAATTGCTGTTGTCAAAGCTGAATATGGGTTTGTATCACTGCACCTTCCCTAAGTGGACAAAACTGGCCATATTTATTTATTTAGTAGGTACCAAATTTTTTGTTACTATTTTTGGCCACAAAAAGTCCCATTCAGCTGTGATAGCCATATACTGTGTTGGCACGTGCTGAGGCTTATGGTTGAAAACTGAGTGGTCCTCAGCAAATACATGGGGCAAGATTATGTCTCCTAAAGAATGTAGCACCTTGGGTGTGTCTGCCATTATAAAACTGCCTAGTTAGGAGTCACGTGATGCATTTGCCATAGTAGCAGCTTTGCACTTCAGCTCTGCTAGGTCTGCTGATTTAAAACAACTAAGAGATCAATTCACGGCCTTTTATATGTTCAATTGCATTATGCCAGTTTTTTTTTTTAATTCGTTTCAACATACACAATATTGTATTCCACTGAAAAAGTGCTTTTAGAGAATCTCTCTGAAGACTCTCCAGCCCCAACTGCCAACATTGTTGCCTGGACCTTGAAAGCAAAATAGGTGAGCTGTGATTCACCTATTCCACCTTCCATCCTGGCACCCTCTGAGTTAACTAAGGAGTGCTTTTTTTTCTGGAACTTAGCTATATAAAAGAAACTATCTTTACCTTTAGTGCAGACTTTCAAACTTTCAAGCCAGCTCTGCAAGAAATTACTAAGCAAGTATTGGATTCTGAAGCCAAAATTAGTTCCAAGGATGACTAGCAAAACAGAACCGAGCCTGCAATAATGGTCCTCTGGTTTAAAATTACTCACCTTGAAGACAACATTGAAGACTTAGGGGTCGTAGTCACTGGAATACTTTGGTTCTACTGGGATTGCTGGCATCTGCAGAGGGTGTGAGTATTTTGAAATGTATTCAAAAGTTCTGTGTTAAAATCATGGCCCCTTCTCCCAATGGCCCTACTTACATAACTGAGAGAGCACATCAAGTGCTTCACTCAATAACAGTACCAAGTGAGATGCCTTGACCCATAATTTTCAGGCTGCTCAACTACTTAGATGGGGCTCACATTCTTAAAAAGGCAAGAGACATTCAAACCTTACAATTGGAGAACCATCGTATTTACTGTATTTAGTACATGATCTGACAGCTCAAGTCTAACAGTGAAGGGCAGAATACCGAGATACAAAATCTAAACTATGGGCAGGTCAAATTTTACACAAATGATTTACCCAGCCAGACCTGAAATAAATATCCCCTCTGATAAGAAGCATTTTAATTCCACTGTTAAAGTCACCCATGAGCTGCTTAAAATCTACCCAGACCTCTTTCCTAATTCTTGGGAAATACTTGGCAAGGCTTGATCTGCACTTGGAGCTGTGCCGCACTCCAATCTCAACTGAGTGACAGCCTGGCTTTCATTTAATATTCTTTCTTTATAGTGTTGATTAGACCACAAAGTATTTGTGTAAACTTTTCACAACATGAGAATTAGTTCTGTTTTGACTGTGTATTATATTTGATTTAACATGAGGAATGTGAGTAGTATGGTCAGATTATGGTTACTTGGAAATAGAAACTGGCTTTTGTGCCGATATTCACATATTAGGTTATCTCTGGTTAGATACCCTGGAAACAAGATTTTCAGGTTGCTTGTCTTTAACCTTAGAAAGATTAAATATGATTCTTCTAGTCTGACTAGATAAGGACACTGGAGAATTTGTTGTTCATTTCTAATTTTAGTAGTTCCACTGCATGTATTTTTATTGTACAATAGCTATGGTGCTGACTTCTAAACCAGTCAATATGCATTAGCCTAATCTTCACAACGTAGGATTTTGAGACTGCATGGTCAATATGCTGAACATAATGGGGCTTTAATGCTTCCATTACTGAAGAGTGGCAGTGCATTTTTCATGCCTGATGCCTGAATAATTCAGTGAACATCATATCCTGCACCACCTTAAATAAGTAAATCCTTGCTTTCTGTGAATCCCCACATTACTTTGATCTGGGGATGTCTATTGGTAATTGTTGAAGGCTTTGCTTGCCATACTTCAAGAGACTGAGACAGTACTGACTGTAATATATGCTGTCATGATCTGGATGAAACTTTTCATTAACTGACCGGCTTCTTTGGTACTGCATTGAGAATACACTGTGCAATATTCTGATGGCATGGTAGTCCCTGCTCTGCCCTGACCTGTGTACCCAATTCCACATCTTCCTTGGGACTGAATATCACTTGTGTGTTAGAACTAAACCTAAAAAAATAACTCAATATACCAGATAAATAGCAGGCTTAGCTATGGCTGGCACAGTTACTGTTGTTACTCAATATTTAGATGCTTACGAGTTATTTATTTTGTATTTATTTATTTATTTATTGGAATAACACCTTTGAGCCGGGAGCTCATTTACAAAGGTTCCACTTCAAGACAATAAAAAGCAAATTAAGTAGCAATGTAACAAAATAAGTGCAGTGTTACAGTATATAAATTTACATAGAGGTTAACAGACATATTTAACAAGCTCACAAAAAGGAAGTCAGATAGCAAAACTTTGTCAGGGGTAGTAGAGTGGAGAGGGGAGGGATGAGATGGGTTGGGTGTGTAGGTTGGAAGGAGTGTGGGGAGTGGCAGGTTTTGGGGTAAACGGGGTAAGGTTGAGTAAAATAAGTGCAGTGTTTTAGTATATAAAATTACATGCAGGTAAATACATATTTAACAAGCTCCAATAAGGTAGTCTGAAAACTAAACTGGTTAATGTTTCTTTAGTTTACATAAAATTATTTTGTAGGTCTCCATTATACTTATATACTGTGATTCTTTCATATTGTATATACAGAGGGGGATGGGGGAATTACTTACTAATCTCTCAGGTTGTTGTTAATTAACATTTGGGGTTTCAATCCTGGTTCCTCACCTCTGCTAAGGAAGTATAATTGAAGGAAGGGGCTGATCAGTATGTAATGTGAGACTTTAATTGTCAGATGTATTCCTCCCTTCCCTCTTATAGAGTTCTTTATGTGAAGTAACAGCAGCACTCATCCGTGGTAAAGAATCTTCCACTCAGCTGTTTAGTGCCAATATATTTTTAACTCAATCCCTTCTAAATTTATTGTCAGTTTGTTCTATATCACTCTAAAGATTCCTGTATTTTTTTAAAACATAGATACTGCCATACTACACACACAGTGCTCAGCATTGACCCCCTTATTTATGCTGCAGCTGTAAGACATTGACTTGTCACAAAATCAGCATTTATATACAGAGGATGATAGTTTTTAGATAGCGATACTCTAGGGTATAAAGGTACATTATAAATAAAACCCTTGAATATTGAGTTTTTCTATTTGTAGGATGCTATTTCTTCCTCTCTTGGGACTTTCTTACTCTTTTTAGATGACCCTCTGGGTGTAGTGTACATTTATATATATATATAGATAGATATATATATATATATCTATCTATATATATATATATAAATATATATATATATGTTGTAGATAACCCACTCTTAGGTGTGCAGTCACGCTCTGATATACGCACACCTTGGTGTGCATTGTACGCACTCGGCCTGTGGCCTCGTGCATCAACCACCCAAGGCGTGCGTATATAAGAGCACGACTGCACACCTAAGAGTGGGTTATCTATCTTATAAAATGGCCAAAATTATTTGGGCAGGGGGAGGCGATAAAGAAAGTAGTTCCTGTCTGGCAGAGATAAATGTTTAATTTACAGTAGGTTATCTATCTGATCCTGCCATAATTGTGATGGGTTAAAAGTTAAAGGTGGTATTTAACTGGTTGATCCTGCTATTGTCAGAGTGTGTTACACTCTAATCCCTTTCAGTTTTTTTCTGTACTGTAGTGTCATCAAGCAGTGTAAACTGTGTTAAAGACCTGGTGGGAGAGGTTCAAACACACGGAATTTTATGTCTAAAAACTATGTAATCCCCCATTTTTATGTTACTTCATTTTTTGAATGAAGCTTCCAACTGTAATGGGGGCTGAGTGAGTGAGTCATCCATCTCTGTTTTGTAGCATGACCAAATGGTTTTATTGTCAGTTCAGGACGTGCTGGCAGAGCCTGAAAAGAAGGTATTTTACTTCCAGACACTGTGTAAAGTCCTTTTTATTTTAAGGTTTCTGATATTTCTGCAGAAGGAAGCCACCGACTATAGAGAGCAAACAGGGAGCGAGTCAGCAGCTTCAGAGGGGATGCAGGAAGGTGAGAGTTGCTATAGCAACAACTCTCGCTCACGCTTCCGGCTACCCTTCTGAAGCCAGAGACTTGCTCGCTGTCTGCTTTCTACAGTCAGCGGCTTCATTTTGTAGAGATATGAGGAACCTTAAAATAAAAAGGAGTTTACACAGTGTCTAAAAGTAAAATACCTTCTTTTCAAGCTCTGCCAGCACTTCCTGAACTGGCAATAAAACCATTCGGTCATGCTACAATACAGAGACAGATGACTCACTTGTTTAGCCCCCATTACAGTTACAGGCTTCTTTAAAAAAAAAAAAAGAACAACAGTAACATAAAAAGAGAGATTACATGTGTTTTTGGGAGACAACATGATTTGTTTTAAATGTCTGCAAGCAATTTCATTGCCATTTTTAACTTTACTTGGTCAGTGTATACTAGAGCTAGAAAAGTAAAAGTGATTCCACCATAATACAGCATGAAAATAGCAGGATCAACTAGATAAGTTTTTTTTTAATGAGTTTTTGTTTACACATTATTGCAGGATCAATCAGATAATTGTACCTAGTGTGGGGCAGCTATACAGACTTTAGTTAGAGCTGTGTGGGGGCAGCTATATAACAGCACATTTTAGTTACTGTTGTGGGTGCCAGCCTGTGGGTGTTTGTGTGGCAGCCTGTGTGTGCCAGGTGTGGAGTGATCTCACTGCTGGTGAGAGGGTTCTGTGGGCTAGGAAGTAGTTTAGGCATGCAGTCATAATGGGAGGTGTGCAGTCATTGGAAATAATGCACGGTCATGTGATGCATTCTGTCCAATCATGTTAGTGGAATTTTTATGATTTTACCAACCCATTTTATAAATATATATATATATATATATATATATATATATATATATATATATATATATATATATATATAATATATATATATATAGATAGATATATATAGATATATATATATATATATATATATATATATATATATATATATATATATATATATATATATATATATATATATATATATATATATATCGGATGAGAGCGCTCCTCTTGGGAGATTCTTGATACTAGCCAAGTAGGGTTTCCTTTATTTGAGAGAATACCATGGCTAGTGCCTGGTGGGGCCTGAACTGCTACTGACCATTCATGGACTGGGAGGAGAGGGGTGGGCTGTTGGAACCCAGGAGTAGTCTGTATAGATGTTGCATTACTACTATTTCTTTTAGGTTATGGCGATTTGTGAGACTGATCACATGGGGGTGGGGGTTATTTAATATGCAGGATCCCTGGAATGCCTGGGTCAGGGGCTTCTACTATGTTGCTCAAATACTGTTCTACTAAATGAGTAATCCATGGAGGTTGATCTATTGAAATGTTACGAGAGGATAGACTAAAGAAAAACATCACTTCCTTTTGAAGCATCTGAAAATTTTCCAGGTCTTGTTTGCATTTTTACAAGCAACTCGTTTACTTAACTAACAAATATCTTTGTTTATATGTGATTGAGTTGAGGTCATACATAGTGCTGTGAAGAGTACCAGACAGTGAATTGTAGTGATACTAGTAGCTAAAACCACTCAATTTTCCCCTTTAGCAGAAAGTGAAGATGCTGAAGACAGATACATTCTGGTACACGGTCAATTGTGCTAGGTCAAGGTGTTGCTAGGTTCAATATATGGCCCCAACAAAGATTGTCTAGCTTTCTTCCCATGGCTGGCCTCTGCTCCAGCACAATTTTCCCATATCCCTATTATATTAGGCAGTGACTGGAATTTAACATTCCACAATGGCCTTGATCACTCTAATAGAACTAATGTAGGACTTTCACAGGTGCAACATGCTATCAGAGAATTTGTAGACATCCTCAGTCTTGTAAACCCTTGGAGACTGTTGCACCCAGTAGACAGAGAGTACATGTTTCATTCTACCCCCATAACTAATTTTCCTATATAGATTAATTTTTCATTAGTAAGCAGCTTATTCCTCCCATCTATGCTAGTCAACTGAGGTTAAGGTCCTCTATGACCATGCTCATATTTCTCTGGATAATGATATTTTACAACAGGTAGCTGGAGAGCAGACTTGGTCTTTTAACACCCAGCTATTACAGGACACCACTCTGGTAGATAAACTAAGACAGTTTATTAAACTTTTTCTACAGGACAATTTAGGTTCAATTCCATACTTGGACCAACTCTGGGGCACTTTAAAAAGTGTTTGGAGGAGAGAAATCATCAGGTTAGCTATGATACATAAGTGAAACAGGAAAGAGTATGCTACTCAATTATTAGAAATTTGAGAGCTTGAAAAATCTCTTCACTCTACTTCACTAGAAGAGTCAAATTTAATCGTCATAATTAAGGGCTAAATATTCAGGATACCTACTGGAACAAGCTGAGAGAGTCATAAATAGGACCAAAGCTATATATCTAGGACAAGGAGAGAAGGCTAGTCGATTGCTAGCCCTCTGTCTTTATCAATAAAATGCTTCTAGATGGATTAAGGTCCTAAAAGACCAAACTTCTGGAGAATTGGTCACCAGTCCAAGACAAATGATGGAGCACTTTAGGGATTTCTTTTTAAATTTTTATACTGATGATTTAGAAAACTCCAGCATAGAAGTAGGACTATCCGCCTTTTTAGAAAACAACCACCTTCCACAACTGACAGCTGAACAACAACAATTATTAGAAGGTCAGATTGGGGAGGAAGATGTCAGAGCTGCTATTTTAATTATGTCACTAGAGAAAGCTCCTGGACCAGACTTTTTTAAATTAATTTTTATAAAACTTTTTTCAGATGAGTTAATCACCATATTAACTCAG
Source organism: Neoceratodus forsteri (assembly GCA_016271365.2). Taxonomy (NCBI): domain Eukaryota; kingdom Metazoa; phylum Chordata; order Ceratodontiformes; family Ceratodontidae; genus Neoceratodus; species Neoceratodus forsteri. The sequence continues at coordinate 1,389,336,093 of CM028130.1, read as the reverse complement.
ATGTACAATTATTTATATAGTCATGACCTGAGAGAATCCCAGTTTCTAGAGGCTAGAATTACACTAATACCGACACTGGGTAAACATGAGCATCAACCTGACAGCTATAGTCCTATTTCTCTTATTAATGTTGATATTAAGATTTTAACTAATGTCTTGGCTGCCAGACTGAGAAGAGTCTGGGGAAGTCTGATAGGATCAGAACAAGTCAGCTTTATGGCCAGAAGACTCTCACGTAATGATGGGCAAAGTGGAAAAAATTTGCTTTACAAATTAATTCGCAAAGTTGACGAAATTCATGATGTGTGAAGTGTAGACTTTGTGAAGTTTTTACAAGGTGAAGTTACCCTTTTTCTATGCAAATGGAGTTAAATTAGTCTAATTTCACCTAACTTCACCTTAACTTTGCCACTTTTCTAGGTAAAGTTAGATGAAGTTAGGTGGAGTTACGAAGTGGGAAGTTCACGAAATAGTTAGCAAAAGTGAATTTCGCAACTTTACCCGGCAAAGTAAGACTTCGCAACATCTCCACTCTCAAGTGATCATCTTCATAAAATTCACCATTTAATCTTCGCATCTTGGGAGATCAAAGCTGATGCAGTCTTAGTATTTCTTGATGTGGAGAAAGCTTTTGATAGAGTTTCATGGAATTTCTTATTCTCTATACTGCATAAATATGGTTTTACAGACACATATATCCATTGGCTACATGTTCCTTAACAATCCCCTTCTGCAAGAATTACTTGTAATGGGGTCCTTTCAACTGCCTTTACTCTTACATGAGGGACCAGGCATGGTTGCTCCTTCTCCCCAGTGCTTTTCTAATGATACCTTGAGCCTTTGACTTGGAAAATCAATGCTACATCCCACATTAAGGGCATCTGTATTGGCTCACAGGAATTACAAATGTCGACATACATGAATAATATTCTCCTTCTCCTTACAGACCCTCAAACTTCTATACCTGCGGTCCTTAAGGTGAATTTGGAGATTTTTCAGCCTATAAGTTAAATGTATCCAAATCAGTGTTTTTTTCCAGTTTAACCTCATGACAGAAAGCATATGATAGAGCCCTTTATGTTACAGAAGGAAACCAAATGCCTTAACTATTTAGGCATTAAACTTGCAGTACATCTCACTTCATTGAAATCTCTTAACATCGATCCTTTACTTAAGAAAATAGAACAACGTCTGCCTAGGTGGAAATCGCTGCCTCTAACATTATGGGGTACAGCTAATATAAGTAAGATGAATGTTTTGCCTAGATTAATGTATCCATTAAGAATGTTAAATATTGTACTCCTTTTAATATAGTTTAATCATCTTCACTCTATTTTAAGTAAATTTCTTTGGTTGGACAAACCAGCTCAAAGACCTTATGATACATTAGTAAAGCCTAAAAATTATAGCAGTCTGTCTTTACCACACTCTGTTCAATATTATTTTGCATTACACAGAGCTAAATATTTTAAATGGGATCAACCTAATGATGCCCAAGATGACACTACCTATATCCCATAATGGTGTAGGACTAACAGAAAATTGCTAGATAAATTTTGGTTTTCTCTCCATTCTTTGCTATATGCAGTATTTCTTCAGCATGATTACCTCCTCCACCTCATCACACCCCAATTGTCTGGTCCATACGAGCTTATGCCCAACTATGTAGGCATTCAAAACTTTCTTATATCACAGACGCTTGACAACCCTTATTTAACAACCCAAATATTTTAATAGATAAGAGACCATTCAAGCCTAGTTTTTTGCCAGGACTATCTATTTCTTCCTTGGAAGAGTTAATCACAAACCAATCTACTATTTTTTTTCATTTCCTTTTAACAAAAGTATGAAATCCATAATAGAGACTGTTTCAAATTCTTTCAAATGATGCATTCTGTGTCACAATTCTTGGGTCCTCCCTCATGGTCCAGTCAGGCGGGGTCACATTTTGAGAATCTTTCAGCTATAGCCCAGCAGTCTCATCCAATTTTGAATCTCTATGAAGCAAAATTCCATCTTTCTGGATCACTACTTCTCCCAAAGCCTTTTATTAGGTGGTTACTCTTGAAACAGACTATTCTGATGAGCTCTGGAAAAGAACATAGACAGCTATGTACAAATATGTCGAACAGGACCATCTTCAGTTACAACAATGTAATATCCTTCATAACTTATATTTCTAACCTATGAAACTTTAGGAAATGGGAAGAAAACTGAGCCCAACATGCACAAGATGTGTTCAGAAAGATGGCACCGTATATCATATGCTTTGGCAATACTTGAAAATATGGCCATTCTGGGAATCTAGTAGGACCCACTTGGATCCTCTCCTGGGTCTCCAAGATGCCTTCACTGCAGAGATATGCCTGATTGGGGATTATAGTAGTCAACTCTTGTGGTCCAGGAAAAGCCACATGGCTTTAATTGCTGGGGTCACAAAATTAGTTATTCTTCATCACTTGTGGAACACAACTACCCCACAATTGGCTGAATGGCTCAGGGAGATGTTGACTGCCCTCAATGTGAAAACATTTTTACCATACTTTGCACATTTATAAATCTCACCGGGAGAGTTTACTTATTTTGTTATCCCTTAAACATTAGGTAGGTCCAAAGCATTTTTCTATGGAAAGTATGTGTCATGTTGTCTTAATATTTTTTCCACCTTGTCCTTGTCTCATAGTTTCTTCCCTGGCTCAGGGTGCTTCTTAATGTCCTGCATATGGGTGGGGAGGTGTGGGTTTGTGAGGGTTGGAGGGCTTGCTTGTTTGTGTACTTTTTATTGTTTGTTGGATATTAGTGTTCTGTATGTTGTTAGTGTTCCCTATTTGTTTTTCATTTTTATCGTTAACTGTTGAAAATCTAATAAAGTATACTTAACAAAAATAAAATAATAAAATGGCAGAGAATTATAAATTTTCACATGTTAATAGTGGTCTATTTTTTTGGGGGGGTTAGTTATATGTTTTATTTCAGATATATCATGTTTATATTTCATACTGGACTTTACCATGATTTTATTGTTCTTCCAACTGCCTCCTGATACAGTCTTCCCTCATGTTGCTTTTGTAATAGGGATTTGTGTATATCTTTGTATGCTTTACCTGCCAACATAAATAATAATAAAGTAAATAAATATGTTTCATATGCACAAATAACTTTAGGCATTTTTATGTACCATGCTTTAAAAGAAAGTAATAACTAAGGAAAGGTATCATTAAGCTGTTATTTGTAGATTTTCCAGCTTGAGATGTTAATAGAAATTTCATTTGTAACAATTTCCAGCTGCATTCACACTGTAACATCAGATATGCACACTTTGATCATATCAAGTGATTTTGGCTAAGAATATTTGACATTAGTTACTACTACATCATTAGATGACTTAATATATTTGTGAAGGTGGGATTAATTATCATCTGCAAATAATATAAAACTGTCAATATTCATTGCTACTGCACCTTTACAAACAACTGGAAGTGACTTAGCAAGATCAGTGGCTAGGTTCAGAAAAAATCACAAAACACAGTGTAAAAGTTTGTTTTGTGCTTTGCATTTGCCCAGGTGTCCAAACTTGCAATTCACAGTCAGATAGTACACCACACTATCTAATTATGAATAGGGCTAGGTCGAGGCAGGGGTAACCCCAGTACCAATAATACTACCCCACTAGTGCAGCCAGGAGAATGGACCTGCAATGAATAACACAGAAGCACTATTCCCAATTCGCAAAGGCAACCATGCAAATGAGCCCATTGGGCATACAAGGTGCTATGTGACTATTTTCATGCCCATTATAGTCCATTTGCATAAACTGCATGGAGCTTAGCATAGCACCAGCCCCTGGCTGATACACAGCTGCAGTCCCTGGTGGCTAGTTGCTCCCCTTCCAATTATTGGCCCATTATGAATGTAACCACCCAGTCCCCTGGGGTTACTAGAATCTCATAAGGTGTGCATAGTCAAGTAGTGGGCAGCTGTTTAAAGGACTTATTAGGAGCCCTTTGCAGATGACATCATTGTTTACTCAGCTGAGCTGAGCAGAGAATGAATTATGTCATTTAGAATTCTCGCAGCAGCATAAGCCACTTTTTAATCAGCTGTTCTAGGGGAGTTTAGCATGTTCAGACAAGAGTGTTGTCTGTAGTCAGCAGTGGTTCAGTGTGGAACTCTGAGTGAGCAGCAGTGCTCAGAGTAGGGGGGTGCTTTCCAGTTTCTTGTGAGACTGGGTGAAGGACCCCCAGCAGTCTATCACCCTAGTTTGTAAATCAGGTTAACTAGGCATGTTAACAGATGTTCCTGTGCAAAGAGGATTTTGAAATATGTTTTCAAGTGTGTGACAACTACCTCAAAATATATACTTTCTGAGAAGTAAAAGTCCAGAAATTCCTAGTACAGAGGGATGGACAGTTCGAATGTGTGTGTGAGGAAAAACATGTTCTAAAATGCCCAAACAATTGTTATTCTGGAAAGAGAAAGGTCTTGCTCATGTGTGTACATTACCAAACCTGGGTGACCACCCCTTTCTGCATTTTTTTACCAATCTCATTTTCAGTAGTGAACATTGCATCTGTGCTTCCCAAGTGTGAATTGTTATGGGGCCACTTCAGAAGTTAGACGTAGTGTAGCCCTGGCACCTGTCTCCCAGAACTTGGAGTAAATATAGTTGTTATTTTGTACCCTAACCCCTATCACTTTAGACTGCTGAGCTAGGTATTTGCCCCAGCGCTAGGGGTGATGCCTATTGTTTTGCCAACTTGTGGCCTGTTGCCATGTCTGTGTACAAGTTAGGGAGGTCCCAGTTTCCAGACACCGCTCTTGGCCGGGGCATGAGCTGCATGAAATTAATAGTTTCCTTTTTGCTAGTGGTCCCCCCCCACTGATCTCTGGCCCATTATGAAATTAGTAGTTTCCCTGGTGTTTAGTGCTCCCCCCATGATTGCGTATTGCCAGCCAGTATATGACACAGATGTGTCCCTGACATCCAGTGGTTCCCTCCTCCCACCCACACCAATTCCCAATGTACATTTTCTTTTCACTGGTGTCCAGTGGCCCTCCACCTGCACTCATGCCTAATGTACAATTCCCTGGTGTCCAGTTGTCCCTACCCCACCCACTCCCTGATCCCCTGTACAAGAAATGAAACTCAATCCCTTTTGTCAATTGGACCCCCTCCCTATCCCTGATCCCATGTAAAAGACACACACACATCCTTTCCTTGGCATCTTGTGGACCCCTGCCCCCCCGACCAAGGTAGGTAGAGCCCCACTACCCCACTCTCCCCATTCCATACCTGAGCCAGCGACTAGCAGATTTCCTTCTCTCTCCACCACGGCTGGCCTCCAATTGAACTGTCAATGAGTGGGTACTGTATACAGTACATGATCATTAACATTGATTGACAGCTCAGAATGAGCTTTTATTTAGTGAGTGTATCCTGTATATACTACACATCCACTGACAGCACACTTGGCTTCTGGTCTTTGTGAAGAGAGGAGGGCTGCACTGGTTGCCTGCTTGGGTTTGGGATGGGGAGGATTGGGGTGGAAGGACAGTACATGCCAGGGTGGGGGGGTTCACTAGACTCCAGGGAAGGGAAATGTGGGTCTTTTACAGGGCATCAGGGATAGGGAGGTGGGTCCACTAGATGTCAGGGAATGGGTTTCATTTCTTGTTCAGGGGTTTAGGGAGTGGTTGCACAGAGGGGCCACTGGACACAAGGAAATAGGAATTATATATCAGGCACAGGTGCAGGTGGGGGAAGGGACAACTGGACACCAGGGAAACGTCTGTGTCTACACGGGTCTGCAATCAGCAATCACAGGGGGGAGGGATCGCTAGATTCCAGTGAAACTATTAATATCATAATGAGCCAGTGATCAGGTGGGTGGGGGGTGGTCTCCCCCGAATGGCTTGCCCCATTAGGTGGGAATGGGATCTGACTACAGGTGGGACCACTGAACACCAATGACAATGTTTTAACAGTTGGGTGGCTGATTGGGTGGGGAGGATCACTAGCCACCAGGGAAACCAGTATCTAACATTGGCAGGGTGATCAGGAGAGGTAAGGGACCACTGGACACCAGGGAAATATTATCATATTATTCGGCAGGAGATCAGGTGAGGAGGACACCGGACACCAGGGAAACTTATTTTGAAGTAATTGGGTTGGCAATCACAGTTAGCAGGGGGGTGACACCATAATACCTCCAGCAACCACTAGTGTTGCTCTAGATAAGGCAAGGTCTCGGTCCAGTATATTTGCTCAGCTCAAAGAGACCATGCAAGAAGCACTTGCATGAAGCAAATGCTTTCTGAATCAGACAGTGCCAATATTCACATCCTCTTCCTCGCATTTGCATTGTGGCCCCCTCCACACTGTACCCTGGTGCAAACCCAGTTTGGGGGCACAAACATGGCTTTTTCGAATACCAACTAGTGCAAAACCCAGTTTGCTTGTGCAAAACTGGGCTTCTGCAAGGCCAAAGTTTTGTGAATCCTGGCCCAGACCTTTTAAAACTGAAATGCTTCTAGAAATATTGTTGTTTATCAAGCACAAATTTTGCAGCAGGAAGCAAATTAGTTAAACATATGGAGTCACTTATTTATTTATTTGAATGTTGGTAACTGGGTAAGCCCACTGAGATGGTCTGTCCCTTTTTCAGGGGAGACCCGGGAGAGGGTACAATGGGAGGTACAAAATAAAATGATAACAGTAGTATAGGAATGTATAAAGGCACATAGTCATTACTTACATTGTGTACAAAAACATTGAAATAAATAGTATAAGTTATGAATCACTCAGAAAATAACCTAGGATGGAAATAAACAATAGCAGACTATATACAGGATACATAAGCAATAGTTACAAATGTGTAGTGAAATAAACATATTACAGAATAAATTACAGGACACTCAGAAACAACCTAAGGGAAAAAATTACGTAACATAGGCATAAATATAGGCAAAAGACTTCAGAATAGGGGTACCAGACACAGTAAATAAATGTAGATAAGAGTGATGCAAAGAGAAAGGTAGATTAGTGCAAGGTGCAAGAGTGCAACAATGATATTAAGGAAGGCAGGTGAAGTGGGTAATCACTGTAGGAGGGAGGAAGTGGATCCGGGGTGTGCTAAAGGACTATAGGTGGGGGACCTCAAGTACAGGTGCAGTACTGGGAGGAGACAAGGTGGGATTTCAGAGATTTCAGAGACTTATGAATATGTTATGGTTTGCAGAACCTTGTTTAGTTCATAGAGACAGTGAATGATATCGCTAAATAATTTGCTAAATAGTGTTAAACATGTTCTCAGGAGCTTTTTACTATCCAGTAGTCAGTGTAAATGCTTTTCTGACTAATACTGTAATTATTCAGTTCCTTGGCATATTCTAATACTGTATGTATTGTTGTTTACTGTGATTTGTTTTGTATTGTATTCATATTTATTGTTTTATTTATCTGTTCTGGTTGCCCATGAAAATGGGTCCTTGGCACATGGACTTTTCCACAGTATGAATAAACAAACCAAACTAACCAAAGCATATCCTACAGTAACAGTTGGAGGTGATGCCCATGAAATGCTGAAAATAACAGCTACTAAAGCAGATGTTGGGTATGATGATTTGTGTACTATTGGAGTAGTCAGGCAAGATACTTACAAACTTCTTCAAATAGCAGGTTAGTGTATTAAAATGTGCAAGACTGTGAACTGATGAGGCACTTAGAATGTATCCGAGAGATTTCTCAGACATTCTGAAAATGACACAACCAAGCCTGAATACAATACACTGCAACACACTACTAACTGATAACAAATCAGAACTGGTTGCTGACATAAGGTGATTAAGGAGTTTGGGTACAGAAGCGTTACATATTGAATTTTGTATTAAAAGGTTCCCATACCCTTGAAATGTTTCTAGTTGATGTATTGTATTGCTACAAAGTATTTTGGCTCAGGATCCAAGCTCCAGCTATATTAATATTTTATTATAAAACTTTATTACACATTTCAAAAATTGAAATGAAGCTGCTGACTAATGGCTGTATTGATGCTTTCAAATGTGTACAGAGTTTTGTTACTGGCATTTCAATTTTGAATGAAGAAGTTTGTTTCAGCTGTTAGTTTATAAAAGGTAACTTCTCCATTTATACCACCAATCAGTCAATCTAAAATAAGAAAAAAAGGTTTACATACAACTCTTTTTCAATAGGTTTTAAATGAATTTTCTGAGTAAGCTCTCTCGGTTTTTGATGCAGCCTTAGAAAAAGTACAAATACAATAAGTAACACATTTACGTCATTAGTAGTTAAGCATCCTGAGGCAAAGGTGTAGGCACTTGTTATATGAAAAGGTCAAGTAATGTTTTATACCACTAATTTTACCAGAGGCACAGTGAATACACCTTTCTGGTGTTTGTGCTGCTATTTATGAAACTCTAAACTTTAATATGGTATGTGACTGTGTTATTTGTGCAATATCTGCCTGGAGCCTTTGTTCCTGTTGCATAGGAACCAGGAAGAAAGCCTGTAGTTCATTTGGTATTACCTACGAACTACAGACTATTCATTTAGTGTTTTATTTCTTCTGGGGCTATTTGGAAACAGCTTGTAGCACTACACAGCACCTCGTTGTGCTTGAGGTTACAGTTTTTTGGGGCTATTTTAAGTTTAAAAACATGTTTTTGGGCAAGAAGACTCCATGACCCCAGATTTGAACGTCTGGGTCACTAGTTGCTATAACAGCCAATCCCTCGGTGAGCAGGGTGTGCATGGTGCAGCACACAAAAACACGTGCAAAGACATGCTCATCTGTGCATGTTATGCATGTTGGGTGAGATAGGCAAGCACCACGGGAGTCCATCGCATAGCAAGAAAGCAAGTTCAGGTACAAAAACAAAGCACTGTAACTGTGGCTTGTATTTGTGGAATTAACATTCAATAGATAGTGCCTTTCTGTGTAAACATGGCAGAAATATTGCCTTACAGTACTAACTTACTATCAGCTGCAACAGATTATAAATTTGTGTCATGGAGGCTTATATAGAAAGAACTAAGGGTGAGATAGGGATCATATGCTCTTCTTGTAGTATGCACACAATCACTGCTGCCCATCCACCCAACCACCAGTTTACCTGCCCAAAATGTATTGATAATGCTGAAATGGCCTGTATAATAGCCCAGTTTAATAAAAGGCTTATGGGGCTAGAACAGAGTCAAAAGAACATGATGGACCACTTTCAGGTTCGACTACATGCTCAAACAATGCAAAGTGGAAGAGGCACTTCCTGTATACAAGGCCCATTGCAAAATACCACTCACTGTGACACTAATCCAACCTGTACTATTCAAAATCCCCTAAATAAAAAAGGGTTAGAGAAGAAGAGGAACCTGTCAGCTCAGAAGATGTATGGTATCAGTTACGAACATACGAACATACGAAATTTGCCCAGCAGATAAAGGCCCAGAGGTCTATCAAGTCTGCTCGAATGTGCAGCTAGCACCCCTTATTCTGCAGCTGCCCCTTCCTTCCACCAACTTAAAGTTCCAAAACTTAAAATTACAGAAGAAGAAAAAAGGCAGAAAAGCAAATCATTTTACCTTAGAACTCTCAAACTCATTTGACCCACTTGCCCAAGATGTTACACAGGAAGTCTGTGGAGATACGAGTAATGCTGTGGCAGAGCTGACTGGGTCAGTGACTATTCCACAAGTCACTGAAACATATAGCACAAATACAAACAACAGTGTATCCTTCCCCTCAGATGAACCATTGATAATGTTAGAATTACCACCTGCAAACCCAGGGCAGAATGAATATGATGTGCCACCCATATGTATGGAAACCGAGGCAGAACAGTATAGTAAAACACAGATTTTTGTTCTAGAGGATTCCATTGTTAAAGGCCTAGACAGAGCAATTTGTAACATAGATAAAGAAAATAGGAATATGTCATGCTTTAGGGTAAAATATCTGACATTACCAAAATGACTGGTGATATACTTTATCATGAGAAGTCCCAAAAATTAGTGATCATACATGTTGGGGCTAATAATGTGTTACAGCTTCATACCCAGCAGATTAAACAGGAACTGATGAATTTAACCAACAAACTTGAGAACTTGAGTTGCAACTTCGCCTTCTCAGAAATACTTCCTATACCAAGAGCCACATACCAGCAAACATGTAAACTAAAGCAGATTAATAACTGGCTAAGACAGTGGTGCACAAAGCAGGAAGTAGGGTGTATTACACGCTGGGAGGAATTTGTTGATAACTATTTGTACAGCAAAGATGGCTTGCATCTGAGCAAACTAGGTTCCCAGCTTTTAGGCCAACTTATAAACAAGTACATAATGACTCATTTAAACTAAGATGTAGGGGGGGTCGAGGTCACTTCTCAAGATTCTTTTGCATCCTACCCAAACTTACAACCCTCTGTCAAAATCAAAAATCAAAAAAAAAATTAAAAGGATAAATAACAAAATTAAAAAAATAAGACTAAAAGAAAAACATAAGAAACAAAGAATAAAAACCCTTAACATACTAGAAAACTCCAGTAATAATAGATCAGACCAAACTCCTGTTACACTGTCCAACCTAAATGAATTAAAGATCATATTGATCAATGTAAGAAGTTTAATAAGCAAAATGGATGAATTACAGCATGTTTTATCAACAAGAAATATTGATGTATGCAGTATCAAAGAAACCTGCTTCTCCAACAATGATTGGAACATGGATATACCAGGCTACACTAAGTTCTTGAAAAATAGACAGAATAAAAAAGTGGGAGTATAGCACTTTATATATCAGTTAAACTCAAGAGCTACCACATAAACTTGGATGCTACAAGTGCTGAAATTATATGGACCAGAATAGACTCTGGCAACAAAAGCTTGACTATTGGTTTAGGTTATTGGGCCCCTAATCTAGGACAGGAGGATAAGTGAATATGTCTTGAACAGTTAGAAAACAGGGCAGCTTCAGATGATCTGATACTAATGGGTGATTTCAACCTCCCGAACATAAATTGGGCCACCCTTGAGACTAAGGTACTATTTGAAAGGAGATTTTTAGAAACCAGCTTTTAACTTGGCTTAGAACAACTGGTCACACACCCAACAAGGAACAACAATTTCTTGGATTTAATTTTCACAAATAATGCAGACATAGTTTCCCCTCCCATAATATTGCCACCATTGGGTGATAGTGAACATAACATGCTAATATGTAATGTTCAAAGGTATGCTCAGAGTAAGAATGGGATAATAAAAAAAAAAAACTATCAGAAAGCAGATTACAAAAGCATCAAAGGTTATCTTGCCATGAGGGACTGGGAAGAGGATCTGAAATATCTTGATCTTGAACAAATATGGGATAAAATATAACCAAACTGGATTTTTGTATAAATAAATGGGTAACCGACTGAGTCAAATACAATAATAATAAACAAAGGATACCATTATGGTGGACCAATGAAATTAAACATACTATAAAAAAAACGTAGAGCATACTGTAAATACAATAAGAATCAAAAAGATGCTGACTGGAATAAGTTTAAGGTACTTGCCAAAAAAAATTATTCAAATGGCAAAATAGAGGTTAGAAGTAAACCTAGCAAAAAATGTTAAAGATAAAAAGAAAAAGTTTTATAATTACATTGGTTTACTAAAGGGAAATCAGAGAGGAATTAGTCCACTAAATTCAAATGATAAAATAATTACTGATGAAGAAGAGATGGCTGAAGAACTCAATCAGTGCTTTGGGAATATATTTAAACCCAAAGAAATCATAAACACAGACATACAACCCACTAATGACTCACCTACATTATTCACTGAACAGAATGTACTGGATGCCGTCAGCTTGATTAAAGTTAGCACATCTCCGGGTCCGGACTGTATCAACCCAAAATTTCTAAAAGAACTTTCCAAAGAACTTTCAGGCCCCTTAACTATTTTGTTTAATACCTTAATAAAAGGCGGAAGTGTACTGTAGTCCTGGAAAGAGGCCAATATCACATCAATTTTCAAAGGCGGTAACAAACAACTACCCTGTAACTACAGGCCTATCAGTCTAACCTCCCTTATTAGCAAAATTATGGAAAGGCTTATACAACATTAACTCGTTTATCATATTAGGACCACAGGATGTATAGATATTTCCCAGCATGGATTTACACCAGGCAGATCATGCCTAACAAATCTCATTAATTTTTTTGAATTGGTTAGTGATGCTCTGGATAATGGAATGCCAGTGGACATTGTATTTTTGGATTACGAAAAGGCATTCAACACCGTCTCTCATAAAATCCTCATTGAGCCACTAGTAATATAAATCTGGACATTAAACTAATAAAATGGATTGCATCTTGGTTGTACAACAGACACTAGAGAGTGGTTATCAAAAGACATGTGTCCAACTGGAGCCCTGTCTCTAGTGGAGTGCCCCAGGGATCTGTGCTGGGACCTCTACTGTTTAATATACTGGCCTCCAGTATGCAGACATCTGATGGGGTATGGATAAATAAGTATGCTGAGGATTGCAAACTGGGGTGTGTGGTAAACAATGCCCAGTCTATAGCCACTCTGCAAGATAATTTAAATAAACTATATGACTGGGCAGTTGACAACAAAATGAGGTTCAATGTTGCAAAATGTGAGCTCATGGACATGGTGAAGAATAATACTCGGTCTACCTACTTAATGAACAGCATAAAGCTAAAAGTGACAACAGAAGAGAGGGATTTGGGTGTTACAATATCAGATCATCTAAAATTTAGTATACACACAAATAAAACAGTCAAAAATTGTGATGGCATACTGGGAAACATTCTGAAGCATATCAAAAGCAGAAATCCCGAGGTCATTCTGCCATTATACACTGGCTTAGTGCGTCCACATCTGGATTACTGTGCACCCTTCTGTGCTCCTACTTCAATAGACTGCCAGATCGTGACAGAGAAGGTTCAGCAAAAGGTTACTAAAAGGATTAATAACATGGCTAACAAAGACTATAAGTGCAGACTTAAATCACTTAAGCTAGTCTCCTTAGAATATAGATCCCTAAGGGGTGATTTAATCTACACCTTCAAAGCCCTACAAAAAGAGTCTGTGTTAGACACAATTTGTCTGGAAAGACATTTAACTAATAATAATACAAGATCCCATAATTTTAAGTTAAAAACTGCTTTGTGCAAAACTATGAAGCGTGCAACATTTTTTATCCAGAGTAAATACATTGTTACTAGCAAAAATGTGGAACAGTTTAAAAAAAGATTAGATTTTCATATGGGTGATAGAAGTATACCTTCCACCACTAACACGGTGGTGAGTTCTCTGTGGGCTAATGCCTTTTGAACTTGTACTCATCTATGAAACTATGAAACGATACAGTGTTTATTTTTTCTGTACCATTGAAGTATATCTGTTAGAGTGACAACAGTAGCATCTAAATTGTTTTGCTTAGAAACATAGAAATAAAGACAATGATGGAACAAAAAGGCCAAGAGTCCATCTAGTCTGCCCACATTACACTATTATGCTCAAGGACTTATCGTCTCTGTGGGGTCCACACTTACCCTTTTCTCCCTTTTTTCTCTGTTTTCCACCTCTATCATCCTTCTGATTAACTACTATACCCTTAGCCCTATCCCAGCCGTGTTTGATGCCATTTATGGTTCAGGCACCCACTACTTCTGCCAGCAGACCATTCCATTGCACAACCTCTCTTTCTGTAATATAACACTTCCTTTTATACTTTTAAAATCTTCCCACTTGCATGTCTACTTGTGACTCCATGTCCTAGCTTCTCTGTTCCTGGTAAATAGCTCTTCACAGTTCACCTTGTTTATTTATTTCAGGAAGCTGAAGGTCTCAATCATATCTCCACTCTCTCATGTGGTTTCATGTGAATACATATTCAGTGCTTTAATTAATCTTCATAGGATCTGCTTTCCTGACCCTGAGTCATCTTGGTCATCCTGTGTTGCACTATTTCTAGCTTATCCCTGTCCTTTTCTAGGTGAGAACTCCAGAACTGGGAACAGTACTCCAGGTGTGGCCTTACCAGTGACTTATACAGAGGTAACATTACCTCCTGCGTCCTGCTGTTGAACCATTTCCCAATGCTCCCTAGCATCCTGTTAACCTTGTTGAAGGCCTTGTTACATTTGCTAGTTTCTTTAAGGGAGTCACTGATGTTGTTTCCTATGTCTTTTTCCTCTGGTGTTGTGTCTAGATGAATTCTTTCCATCCAGTACTCTGTTCTGACACATTTTTCCCTAACTGCATCACTTTGCAATTCTTCACATTGCATTTCTTGGTATTACATTTCAGTTGCCAGACTTTGAACCAATTTTATAGCCTTTGCAGGTCTCTCTGCAATTCCTTTATATCGTCCACATTGTCAACTCTACCACAGAGTTTAGTGCCATCTGTGAATATACTTAGTCTGCCTTGGATTCCCACTCCTACATCACTGATGAACATATTTAAGAAGACTGGGCCCAGGACGGATCCTTGTATTATTCTGCTCGTGACCTCTAATTCCACTGATCTAACCAATTCACCACAACTCTGCTGCCTCTCTTACAACCAACTCTTTATCCACTTTACTATTTCCCTAGCTGTATGCAGATATCCCATCTTCTTTAGCAGCCTTCAATGTGACATTGACTTGAATGCCTTGCTAAGTTGAAATATTATAAGTCTGCTCTGTGCTAATTGTCAACATCCCTGGTTACCCAGCCAAAAGAATACTATCAGGTTGGTCTGACATGACCTCTCTGCCACATTCCTGTGCTGTTTACTATCCTGAAGCCCATGGTTCTCCAGGTGTCAAACTAGGTCCTCTTTGAGAAGCGTCCCCATGAGTTTCCTTACCATGGAGGTAAAGCTGACAGCTATATAGTTTCCTGGCTGCTCCTTCATCCCTCCCTTGTGTAGCGGAACTATGTCCACTATCCTCCAATCCCTCGGAACCACCCCTTGCTGCAAGGAGCTATTGAATAGCCCTGGCAGGGGTTCTGCTAACACTAATGCCATTTCCCTTAGAATTCTAGGATGCATCCCATTCAGCCACAGTGCCTAGTGTACCTTTAGTTCTGCTAACCCTTTTCTGATTGTTTCACTAGTATACTTCTGTGGTCTCATTTCTGGGCACATTCTATCAGTTGTCTTTATGCTGCTCTCTGGTGAGTCCCACCATTCTCCTTAGTGAATACTGATCAGAAATACTCATTCAGCACAACTGCTTTCTGCCCATGTTCCTTTATTACCCTTTTCCTCTCCTTTAGCTTGACAATTCCCCCTCATTTTTCTTTTTTCTCTTATATATATATCTAAAACAACTGTTTTCCCCTCCCTTAACCACCCTCCATAATATTCAGTTCTGGGACTGCCTTTGCGATCTTGACTGCCCTCTTAGTCTCTCAAGTTTTTTCCTGGAACTTATCCCATTCCATACCCCCCTGCTTTTCCTTGAGCCTTAATAAGGCCTTCTTTTGACCTTCACTGCTTCCTTGACCTTTTCAGAGAACCACATTGGTCTCTTACACTTATTTCTCTCTATATCTATTGTTGTGCATGTTTTAATTCCCATGTGAATAGCTCCTTTTATGACCCTCAATTTATCTTCTACTCCACCAATGCTGTCTACCCCAGCTAACCTGCCAAAGACTAGTTCCCTCATTTGGTTGAAATCCACCCTTCTGTAGTCCAGCACCTCAACCTTAAGTAAGGGCTTCCTGGTGCCCAGGGTCAGCTTGGGCCATATCATATTGTAGTTACTGGACCACACTGATTCCCCAACCAGCACTCCATCTGCTCTGTCTGAGTTTATGAGTATCACATGAAGATGGATTGATTATCTGTTGGCATTCCCTGACTTGCTGCACTAGCATGCAGTCCTGCAAAATAGTATGTAGGGCGTGGCGTCTGGTGCTCCTGGCTGCTGGGATGATCCACTTAATATCTAAGAGGTTGAGAACTCCTACTACTACGGCCTCACCTTTTACCATCCCTTTTCTACTTCTGCTCCTAGTTCCTTATTTCTCTCCTCTCCCTGCCCTGGTGGCCTGTAAACCAAGCTCAGGAGAAATTTTCTACCTGATGGCTCTGTGAGCTGTATCCATTGTGATTCTACCTCCCCTTTGCATCCAGTGGATGCATCCTCTACTACCTCTATTCTCTCCCTGACTTAAATGGCCACCCCTCCACCTCTGCTCATCCCTCTAGTGTGCCTATATAAGGTGTATCCATGAATCCCCACATCCCAGTCATTGTTCTTATTGGCCTAAGTTTCTGTATTACACACTATATCCAGCCCAGAATCTGCTATTAGTGCCTGGAGTTTGCTTATTGTATTACCCCATATCCTGGCATTCAGGCTCATCACCCTCCATTTTACACTCCCACTCTTCTTGGTTCTAGAATTACTTACTCATCACAATTCCCTGATAGTCTAGGTATCCTTTTTGACTTCTTATTTATGAAGACTTTTCAATAATAAATACTGAAGGGATGCATGCAAATTGTCAGGACTGTTCAAATACAGTAAATGTTAAAACACATGTCTCACAGATAATACAACTGATAAAGACACTTCACGGTCCAGTCTAAGCCCTTAAAGAAATGTCAGAGGAATAAGTGACACAGTTATAAGCCCCTATGCTAACTGCAAATTGTTAAAACAAGCATCCTAGATATATATATATATATATATATATATATATATATATATATATATATATATATATATATATAAGCAAAAAGAAACAAAAAAAAACCTTTTTAATGTTCATTAGGATTGCTATCACACAACATGTAAACCACACAAAGGTTGGAAATAAACTATTAGGGTTGCAAACATGATGCAAACAAAGTTTGGACATGTCTTATTATGTTTCTTATGTCTGACTCCCACACACCCTACTATGTTACCTACCCTTATGATCCAAGGACAATCTATAGCTACAAGACCATAGGTCAATTATATGATACCTCATACAGGGTCCACATATGGTATATAGCAGCACTTATCACCACTGCTTCCCCCCACCTACCTTACCGTCATGACCAATGGGCAAAGTACATGTCATGCCACACAGGTTAGGTGTTTCATACACAATGTAGATCTGTAATTAGAATACTGTTTGGGTGAATACTTGTGAAAGAATTACATCCATTATAACTTGTGCCTTATTTAACATACAGTATGGTGCACCCTACACAAATAAATAGAAGTGTTACAAATTTGAAAGTAATATGCACATAGTTGTCAGCTGCTTTCTGAACTTAGAAATAGTTAAAATAAGTTATATGTTTGGGACGTGTATACGATTTCATGCAGAGTCTTGTTGTAGCTGAATAAACAAACTCTCAGCACAGCCTTGTAGGATGGTGGTGGACCTGTAGCTTGTCCTTGTGTCACAACCATGGTTGAAGAAGTCTGATTATGACCTGGAGTTCAATTCAGCTAGTAGGTTTCAAATGTGTTGGCCAACTCAATATTTTAACTGGCTGCCATTTTTTAGGGCTCAAAAATCACTTCATGGACAGGTACTCCGTTGGTTATTATGACTAACTGATTTTTCTCACCCTGGTCACCAAGGTAGGAGGGGAGGAGGTGGTGATTAGGATTGCTATATACCAATCTTAATATGTGGACCCTGTATGAGGTACCATACCATTGATCTATGGTTTTGTTCCTGTAGAGCATGAGGGTAGGGGATTTGGTAGAGTGGGTGGCAGTTAGACATAAGAACCCTAATAGGACTTTTCCAAACTGTACTAGCGTTGTGTTCACAACCCTAATAGTTTATTTCCAACCTTTGTGCAGTTTGCATTTTATTCAGTAACAACCCTAATGACCATTGATTATAATTTTTTTCCATAAATTTCATTATTTTCTAAGAAAGTTGTATAGTAGCTTCATTTACTCATCCCATGTAATGTACTAGTCATCTTTTCAATTATTCAAAAACAGGTGTAGTAAAAGTGACAAATTGTTGCAATACATACGGGGTTACATTTTTTGACAAATGAAATGATAAAGTCAGTGGTTTGAGCACAGTGCTGAGAGTTGGGTTACACATCTACAGAAAATGTTGTGCCAGCATGTTGTACCTGTCTTTCATGTTTCTTTTTGTACACACCTATTCCTTTTATAGTAAGTCACATTTGGTATAACTGCATTTTGAGACACATTTTTTATGGTGTACCCCTGATTTAGGTCATTTCTCCCTGGCTTTTTAATTCATGTCTCTTATTCCAGAAGCATGGGATTGAGACAGTACAGCATGGGGAGCTTGCAGATATGTTTTCCAGTCACCAAAGCAAGCAATGCAATAACTGTATAATACTTTGTCACCTTCGTTAACTGAACTTGCAGGAAACATGAAACAATGTTATAACCATTAAAAAGGAGAACTGCTGTGAATCTAACTAGTCTATATCCATTTTATAAGTAATACAAGATTTTTAATCACTCATCTGTGTGTTCCTCATCATTTTAACATCAAGTAAAATTTTTACTGATGTCTCTGTTACTGAGTCCTTCTGCCTCCTCTCAAGTATCCATGTTCTTGGGAAGCATGCACAGAGACTGGCATGATGGATTAAATGGGAGCTCCATTGCCCAAGGACTAAAATTCATTCCAAAATTCATTAGATTAGCACTGAACTGAATGATCTTGATCTCCATTGAGAGCTAAAATTAATTCTCAATGTCAGAGAGAACCTTAAATGAAACTCCTTTCTTTTGGGCAGCAATTTGACTTTGAATGCAGCAACTGACAGAAAGAGGTGGGAATAGCATATGCAGCTCTGGCTTTGGGCTCTTCAAGTGATGTGGCAGAAATTAAAAGCATGCTACAACTGGTCCTCAAGGAAATTTGGAGCTTCAAATCGTCGGTCTCCAACCAAGAATGAAAAATTCAAGAACTACAAACTGGAGCCAGTGATACTGCTACCTTATCATACATCGACCATAAGGATACCCACCTCAAAGCTTATATCCAGGAACTTGAATGGTTGGTGGTGCTACCATGGGACAGGGTAGAAGATGCCAAAAACAGAATCTGCAGGAATAGTTTGTAGTTCATGGGTTTCCCTGAAGGTGCAGAGCAAAGGCACACAAGTGCCTTGGGCTCCTTATGGAATATGCAACACTCCCTTCAGGATCCCAAGCCGGGATACCCCAATGCCATGAACTTGCAGGTCTCAAAGGGGAAGCAATGCAGCCAGAGAAGCAGGGATAAACAGAGATTGGGCCACAGCTGAAAGAATAAGACCTGCGAATGGATAGATGAGACTCTGGGCACTCAATTACAAGTTCAAACTCCCTCAGTGAACTGTCATTGAAGAAGATGGGTCCATCCTCCACTCCTAATAAAGGATAGACACCAGTGGAAATCAAGGCAGCCAAGTGTGAGGATGCCTCCCTGCCCCCAAGGATGCCTGAAGACTCCAAATTATGGGCAGAGAAGGCAGCAATTCCGGAGAAACTCAGGCACCGCTGCTTGGAGAAAGGGACAGCAGCAGTTGTATGAAGATGTTCTACTGGCATCAAGATGCTTTTAGAACTCATGGAATTGTCTTGTTAAATGTCTTTACAGACTGTTTTTCTACCATGTAAGTACCTTTCGTTGAAGTTGATGGATGTGGGTGAGTGGTGCCAGGGACAAAGACACAGACACGATTGATGCTTGACTTACCCCCTATCAAGCTTGTCAAAATACTGCACTGCAGACCCTCCATTACACATTACAATGGTAAAAATAGCACAGTTATACCATCCACTGCCCAGCCAACCAGTTCCTGAAGTGTAACTGCACCATTGAACCCATGGTAATACTTGTCTCCTCTTGTCCTGTGGTCACCAGATTCATCTGACTGCTGCTTTGGGCAGGCTATACATACCAGCAAGGCAACATGGTGAGGTGAAGTATGATCAGAGGGGGTGGAAGCTCTTGGGTGCATCGATTATGAATCCTCTGACCACTGTTAACAAGGAATCCAGATGTCATTAGGTTTAAGGAATCCCTGCTCCCCCCACCATAGGCCTTGCCCTCACCAAGCTCTTCAGCCATCTGTATCTGCAACAACAAATGGGGCTGACAGGGACAGCTGTGAGTGGTTGTCAGACTTGAACCTGCTCTAATGTGCACACATTCACTGACCTTGCAGGAACTGGCTGAGTCAGAATGAAGGCATAATGAATGACTTACTCCTTACATGCACTCAGTTTCAGGGAATATTCAGTCTTTCTAGCCATTTTTGTGACAGATTTCAGCTGTCACTGTGTCTGTTTAATCAGCGCTGTCCAACACAGGCTTAACACCTTCTGAGCCTCTATGATGTCTGCAACACATCACTGCAACATGGCAATGAACGAGGTTGATGGGGGCAGCCACCAGAGGCTGCTTATCTGAAGCCTTCTCACACATGTGCACATTTGTACAGGCATTCAATCTTGACACATACAGCTGGCCTCAGTAGTATAATAGTAATCCACTTACCCTCCTACCACCTGGCAGCTTGCAGCAGGTTCCAGAAGAGGATTCATCTGACGGTGTCCAAGCTCTGCAGTAGAGCTCTGCCTCAGTGATACTGTCAGGTGAAGTTAATGTTGTTGTGTCCCCCCTCTGTTTCACTATACATTCTTCTATCACTTCACCACAACTGGAAGGGCTGAGGTAACAAGGGTATTGGAAGAAGTTACCCTCAGGTGACACAACCACCTTATACCTCTTGTTGGTCCAGAGGTCAGATAACCATCCCTTCTCATGGACTAGTCACATCTGGCATGCAGCTGGCCCTGGAAGGCTGGCAGGTAGCAGTGGTGAAGGGGGGGCAGAGAAGGGATACATATGCCCCAGGGGGGCAGGACTTACTGAAGCAAAGTCCATTCCTTTATGTGCGACCCTGTAGTTGACTCCCCACCCTGCTTTCTCACTTTGTATACCCCCTTAACCTATCATCCTATCCACACACCAGTCTGCACAGCCTTAAGGGGAAAGAGAAATAGCTACTAGGTATGATATCTAGCCACTGCATGGTCTTCATAGACAAGTCACACCCAGTTGGGCCAGTAAGCCTGCACAGACCTCACCAGGATACCTCACTGTACCCATTTGGATGGCTGGTGGGACTACCCCTCATTCTCCTACTCTGTATCCTTCCAGAATGCAGGTGCTTTAATGCCTTGTAAGTGAGTTGACCCTAGCATACAGTACAGTAGATTGAGCTGATTTCAGTGCCTTTTGAACCTACCAACCCTGGGCATGTGCTCACATACTACAATGCCCCACACCAGCGGCACATGGGACAGGGGGTGTCTGCCTCAGGGGTCTACACCCCTACACAGATTAGGCTCCTGTCCCCCAAAAATGGTTTACATCTATTACACTGCACGCAAGGTCCATAAAGCCATATGATGTACGCTTGGACCAGGATTATACTATTGCTTGCTGAATTTGTTTTTTCACTGATTCTCTTGTTCATAGGCTTGTTTAAAACTGTTAATGGATTTATATACTTAGACAGCTTGAGCATGCACTATTACCTGCATCTTCCTTTGAACAGTGGGATCAAGTGCATGCACTGGGACCACTATATGAGAAGGTTACTAGGGGCCTGGTCACAACTCACCACTGACTGGGCCATTCCCATAGGTGTAGTTCTACCCCCTTGCTCATCAAACATTGCATACAACAAAGGTAGGTCTCCTACTTAAATGTATCTCTTGGAATATAAAGGGCATCAACTCCCCCAGCAAGAGTAGAAAAATCCTAGATCACCTTAGAAGGGAGGGGGCAGGTATAGCTTACCTACAAGAGACTCACATCTCACAGGTTGAGACCAAGAAGCTCAAGACAAGCTGGTTCTCCCAAGTCTTTGGTAGCTCATATAACTCGAGGAGCAGGGGAGCAGTTATCCTGATTCAAACATCCATTCCCTTTCCAAGCAAAAGAGATCTTTTTCAACAAGGAGGGCAGGTTCATCATTGTCACAGGACAACTCCGTGGGCAGGAGGTAACCTTGTACAATGCCTATGGCCCTAACTCCACAGAGGCAGGTTTATCCTGAAACTTTTTACAGATACTGGCAACACACACAACAAGGGCCCTTCTTCTAGGGGGCCACATGAACATAGTCTTGGATGGCTTCCTAGACAGAAATAAGACCTCAGATGGCTCCAGATTGTAGGCATCTGATGTACTGACAGACCTGATAGCAGAACTTGGTCTGCTAGACATATAAGGTAGCTGATTCACCTTAATGGGTGTGATTAGTCCTTCTCAACTCCCATGACTCATTCTAATGGCTGTACCTGTGGCTGATTCCAAAAACGTTGCCCTATAGTGTTACTGATGCCTAAATGGGAACAATCCTTATCTCAAATAATGCCCCAGTTTATTTTCTGTGGTTCCCTCTGAATGCACAAGCACAGTCTCAGAAGCAGTGGCAACTCAATGCCTCCATGCTAAAGGCCGAATCCTTCTGCAAAGCATGTACCCAAGAAATAGAGTTATTTCTTGACACAAACCATGCCAAGGACACATCTGCGGATGTCAGATGGGATGCCCTGAAAGAATACATAAGATGATGCTGTACTAAAGTAGCTATGCCTCCCATACCAAACACATCAAGCATAAAGATTTGAAGGAGATGACTGCCACACAGACAGTTATAAAATAGATACAGGGCAGATCCAGTCAGGAGAAGGGCCTACTCCCAGACATAATTGGTACCAGGTATAAGGTCAACATGTACATGCACCAAAAGTGAAATTTGTTCTCTTCAACACTAAACAGCATTTCAGGGAGGCTGCGAAAAAGTCAGGCCATATCTTAGCATACCAGCTAAAGAAATGGCAGGAGTGGTCTGGAATAGCAGGTATCAAGAAAGACAAGAAACAGAGCAGTCATAATATACCCAAAAGGGATCAATAATGAGTTCATGGACTTTTACCAGGCCTTATACAAGCAAGAAGTCCAGCCAACTGTAAGAAAGTAAGTAATGTCCAGCCCGGTGGCACTGAGGGTTGAGGCGCTGGATGCCACACCTCATGCCATGCCAGTGACCTGGGTTTGGGAAAGGACTTGGGCCACTGGGGGCTGGCAGGGGAGAGGGAGAATTGAGCATCCGATGGCTGCTATCCTCTCTCTGGGGTGCGTAGTGGGGTTTGCATCATCCTGTAGTGGAGACTGGCAGAGGCAAGCCACACTACAGTGGCATGCCAAAAGTGGGGGGAGAGTGTGGCGGGTGTCAGCACTATGTTCTCGCACACCATTGCATGTCCAGCTTTCCATAAGGGAGAAAATGTGGAAAATGCAGAGGGTGATCTTCGCAGCTGATGGCCGCGTCTTGCCCCCCTTGAGAGACATGAAAGGGGCGCATACCTAGTAGGTGCGAGAGCGACGAAAGGCCGGTCCACTGGGGAGCGGGTTTGTGTGGCCCACAGGCATGCCTGGGTCCAGATTGCAGGGCCAGTGGCCAGAGATCATTGGGGCCGCTCTGCCAAGGAGGGAAAAATAAAAGTACAATAAAAAAATAAAGTAAGTAATAAATTTATTTGATCGACTATGGCAAAATATGGCATGGTCATTACAAAAGCACAGAAGCTTTAGAAATTTTTGCAACCATGTTACAAAATGTTCCACTGGGGTATCAAACTGACGAGGCATACTGATGAGTCCTGGTAGGACAAAACCCGTGTCTATGTCTTCTGTTGGCACCCTTTGCAAACTGTGTGAGAGGCCTTTCGGCACCATGCATTTCTGCTTAAAGTTTAACAAGCATAATATTCTGTGGTGATTTGTATATGCACCACATGATGCTCTGCATAATGGGGGCATGTGTGATTTTATATTTCTTTGAAGCTTGGCTTGTCGGCCAAAGCCCTTTGTGGTAACCATTGCCTCAGTGCTTGTGCACAGAGGTTCTTTATCATGTTACAGAATGCTTTCTGATGTTTGTTTTCTATTATATGATACATGGTTAACCATTGATTATGCAAAAATCCTGATTTCTTTTTTTTCAAAAGCTCTTTATATGCCTTCCTTGTTTTATTTACAGTATTAAAATTTGTTCTACAGGGGTGCCTCTTGGCCAGTCTTCGTGCCTTCAAAAGATTCTTCTTGGCTGCTATACATGAATTATTGAACCAGGTTTTCATAGCATTATTCATGTTATTATTTCATTTTGTAATGTATATATATATATATATATATATATATATATATATATATATATATATATATATATAGAGAGAGAGAGAGAGAGAGAGAGAGATTAGACCTTATTAGAGTAAGGACTAATTGTAGAATGCTACAGCAGATTTAAATTAGTTTATGTTGTCTAACAAATCTTTTACTACAGGATCATTTATTAAGTTATTAACTTTTTCTGAAACTGGGATGGTTATTTGTAATGTTTGCTTGCCTAAAATAGAGACATTTGCTAGTGGATCTATACTATGATCCTCAAGGGGGCAGTTTTTTTGAGAGGTAAACTTTAAAGCTAGGGGAGCATGATCACTTTCAGGTCTCATATTAATCCATAGATGTTCTAGAACTTGTATACTGTCTAAACTACAAAAAAATTAATCTATAGTGCTTCAGCCATTAGGGCCAAAGTAGGATGTTTTTCCTTGTTCATCTCCTTTTAGTCTACCATTTAGAATCAGTAATGCATTATCAATAATACATTTCTGTAGTTTCATACCATTTTCATTGATTACATTGCCTTTGTTAACTTGTTTCTCCAAATCTCCTGTTTCTATAAAAACTTCCCATAGGTCAGCATTATCAAAATCTTTTAACCTTGAATTAAAATATCTAACTACCAACAAAAGTGCACATGGCGGATTATGTGAGATAGTGTCCAGATGCATTGTGGGACTATTTTTGGATTAAAACTGAGTAGTTATTATTAGGGGGAATGTACATATTAGCCACAATAACTAAACAATCATCCCATTGTATGACAATTATAATGTAACTTTCACGTATTCTACATAGTTGAATAATTGTTATCCTATTAGTAATTTTAACATATGTGGCCAGTCCTCCCTTACTTCTGCCTTTTTTTTTTGTTTTGGTTGCTGCCGAGGTCACAGCTTCATAACTGTTTAGGTTTACAGGTTCTTGTTTCCATATTTCCTGAAATAAGATTATCATATACTGTGTGAGAAAAGCAACTCACTCCTTGTCAAAGAGTTTAGTAGACGATCCTGCTATATTCCATGATAAAAACATTTATCAAGTTCGGGTCCATAGCTTTGCTTTCATCTTGCAAATCTTCTATTCAAGTATGCTATTATAAGACTTCCTCTTTACTAGCCCAACTAGACATATCAACTATAACAATGTTATTCTGCTTCATGTTATTCACCTTAGCCATTATTTGAGATGCTAGATTGGGGTATTTAACATGAGCATCAATTTGATCTCCCATGCCTATGCTGTGGGATCTCCTAACTTTCTCAAAGTCATTTTTAGTAATATTAATATCCATGATTACAGAGAATAGTGAAGCTATAAAAATAGCCAAAGTGTCCTCAATGTCATCCAGATGTCTTTCCACCCCCCAAATTGATAGTATTTCTTGATTCTCATGCTGTAGCTCCCATTCTGATTGCCTATGTACAGGATCCCAATTATGCTTTTGAACAGCAGGTACAAATGTTTCCAGCTTTAAATCTTTCCTTAATTGTTTGCTACCAAAAGAATCCTTATTTCCACCAAGTGACAGACTGAGCCACTTCTAAACCTAGAAATGTCAGTCTGTTTTGTTTATCGCATAATTGTTTTGCAAAGCCCCTTCATGTTACCATAATATATACTGGTGCAGTGGCCATAGTTAAATATTTGTACACCACAAGAACATTTTCAGTAGCCGTGTTTATCCATAATTCAGCTTGATAAAGATGAATTATTTACTCTTTAGGAACATTATTATTGTCTTTTTGTTTTGTATACACCCCTTTAATTCTTAAGATTGTCTCTTCCCCTGTCAATGACTGGGTTAAAAACTGTTCTATATTTGCTCTAGGTTGGCTTAAAGAGCCCTAGTCTTTGGATTTTCCTAAATTTATTAAACTTATGTTCTTGGGTTACCTTTTATTTTGGGATTCTAGCATTTTAGTCTGTTCTTGTTTATTTCCACCTGACACTGTATCTTCTATAAATTCTGCTTGTTTATTTGCTTGACTGTCCTGTATGTAAAATTGGACATTGCTATCTCCATTTGTTTACAGGGTCTGATGCTGTAATTGTATTTTTTACTTGACTGTTCTGTGTTTCCTTGTTTAAATCTTTGTTTATTTTTATTTTTGGTCTTTTTTTCCTCTTTGTATTTTTTTCAATCTCCTGTGATAACAACACTAGTATATGCTTAACCGTCAAAACAGTGACCTATATGAGGGCACTATTATCATGAGCGACTTGCCAGAATACCCAGGAGTGTGGCTGCAAGTGGAGGGAAGAGTGAGTGGAAGGGGAATATAGCAGGGGGAGGGATAGGGAAGAGGGTTATTACCCTTCGGTGTGCCTACTCCACCAAGCCAACCATGTGGTGTGGTGAGTAGGGAGACTGGCACCAATGAAGCAGGTCCCAGGTTAAAGGGTGGGGGATGGGAACAATTAGCTTGTTCCTGTGGCTGCAAGACTTACATTTTTTTTTAAACCTGACTGTGCCCTCTCCTCAACATGCAACCCCCTGGAGTTGAAAATTCATAATCAGGTGGTTGTGGGAACAAAGCCCCCAGGTGAGGACATACACTTACATTACTGTGTGTGCCTGTTGTCTGCAAGTGCATATTGCCAAATTGCTTTTTGGCGATAATGCACTTGCCATAATAATGATCCTGTTCAGTGATTACTCTTATCATATGGAATCTTTTTTCTGTTGAACTGATGTATCAGGAATTATAGGAGAAAAGGACAATTTTTGTCTGAACAACTGTGTTTCAATTTTTCTTCTATTTTATTCATTAATTCACCAATTTGCTCCTGTTCTGTGTTATGGAAATTATCCTACCTGTTCATGATGTCAATTAATGACTCAAGAAGAACAATACCAGTCATTAATGGATGAGCTAAAGTGTTTTAATGTATAACTTGTAATGTTTTTTGAACACTGATCAGCTATGTCTGGATCAATCTGAATGTGTTTTCACTTCTTTATCCAACTGTGCAAACATACTATTAGAAGAACCAGAAAGATTAATAGCATTATTAAGATTTGAATTTGCAGATGTTCCTAGTATAGAGGATATAATTATTGAATCACATAAGTCTGATGATAAATCTAATGGAATGAAAAATTCTAGTTTAGTTTCCTTCATACCAATGGAATCTTGAGCAGTAATATTCTGAGATTTATGATTTCACCTGCTTCTTTTTCTTGGGTTCCTTCCATTTCTATAGATTTGTCTTCCATTGGCATGTTAGGTGTTTTATTCAAGGTGGTATTAGCCATGATGCTTTTAAATCAAACCTGAGGAAACAGCTTTTCTTAGACTGTGTTAAGTAATGTACAGTAACATATTTCCTTTTATTGTATTTATTATATTCTTTGTTCATGTATTATTATATGTAACATCCAGACTGTATTCATATGGTCCTGGGTCCCACATGAAAAAGGACCACTGGCTCATTGTGCTTACCAGGTAATCAAAAGTTTAAATAACTAAATAAATAAATGTACTAGTATTGTTGATTTATTTATAAACATGGGTGATTTATTTGCTGGCATGGGTGAAAAGAAATCAGTAATCATTTCCTTTT
Source organism: Neoceratodus forsteri (assembly GCA_016271365.2). Lineage (NCBI taxonomy): Eukaryota > Metazoa > Chordata > Ceratodontiformes > Ceratodontidae > Neoceratodus > Neoceratodus forsteri. The sequence goes on along the minus strand of CM028130.1, from coordinate 1,389,308,298 downwards.
GTTTGCTTAATAATTCTGTTTGCTTTGCTCCTTTTTTTCATATTTACACGGCTCGTTCCATTTGTTACTGACCCCATAGAATTTACCACTTGTTGCCTGCCCTGTTTGAATTTCCCAACATAGGTTCAACAGGTTCAGATTTTCCATTGTTATTACTATGTGTATTTGTTATTGATTCAGGCAAGGTTGCCTCAGTAGTCTTGAGCATATCTGTACAGGCATCAACTTTTTTTAAGGCTTCTACAGTATGTTACCTTTTCTGATTCAATAGGGGTTGAAGAAGAGAGAGAGAGAGTCAAATATCCTACATGTACACTTCAGTTTCTATCTTTTTTCCCACTCCTTATTCAGCACCTTACCACTTCTGGTATTCATAATAAAAGCATGTTAACAAATAGACTGTAGGAGAAAAACAAATCACTACTATCAGTCAAATTACACCCCAAGACCACCCCCCGCAACCAGCATTGGGATGTGTGTGGGGTCATCAGTCCTAACTCTCACCCCATCACTTGTGTAAACAAGCTGAGGTATAGGAGAATGGGGTGAGAGATTGGACTGATGACCCCAATGCACACCCCGATGCCAGTTGGGGGATGGGCTTGGGGGATGCAAGGGAGGCTTTCAACCCTAACACTGCATTTCCTCACTTTTGTCACTGTGGAACAACCATAACTGATGCATTAAATGGAGTTTGTTGCCATGAATTTCCCTTCTTTTTGAGAAGGAGTACTATAAATAGTGAATTGAATGTGGTGGTGGGAGTGCAGGCCCTTCCGGCCCCGTGCTCCCACCATGTGATTTTTGTGACATAGTAATGGTAATTGCAATGGAAACACAAGTGCTAATGGTTATGCACATGGTGATGCAAATGTAAATGGTAAAGCAAACGTTAATTGAAATGCAAGCACAAAGTGACACCAAAGCAAACAGTGACACAAACGGAGCATATGTGATCACAACTGGTACTGCATACAGTCAAGGTACCGCTATTGTAAATGCAAATGGTAACTGTTACAGCAACAATAATGCCAAAGAAAATGTAAATGCAAACGAAAGCACGTACAGAAATGCAAAACGTAACGCTCACGGTCATGGTACCACAATTGCAAAAGCAAATGGTAATGGTAACAGCAACAATAACGCCAAAGGAAACAGAAACAGAAACAAAAATGCAAATGCAAGTGCATCCAGAAAAGCAAACTGTAATGTACATGGTCACGGTACCACAACTAGAAACACAAACGGTAGCGGTAACAGCAAAAATAACACCAAAAGAAACAGAAAAGGAATCGCGAATGCAAGTGCATATGGAAACGCAAACCATAACACACACGGTCACAGTACCACAATTGTAAATGCAAATGGTAATGGTAACAGCAACAATAACACCAAAGGAAACAGAAACACAAATGCAAGCGCATATGGAAATGCAAACTGTAACACACAGAGACACGGGAATGCAGTAAGAAATGCAAATGGCAATGGTGACAACGATGATTCAAAACGAAAGAAAATTTCAAATGGAAATGGAAGCATGGCTGCAAACAGAAATGGAAGTGCGCATGGTTATGCAAAGTGAAACACAAACACAAACAGTAGTGGAGACACAAATGGTAATAGTAATGCAAATGCAAAGGATAACGCACACTGTGGCATACACAAGAACGCTAATGCAAACGGGCACGGAAACACAAGTGTAAAGCCTACATGTAGCAGTAACTGGAGTGCACACTTTATTTTTCTCCAAAAGCTCCATTGAGAAACACAGTGAAAACAAAGAATGTATGCATAATAATGGGCCTCAGAGCTGAAAACGAGCAGTTGTAATACTAAAATGCTAATATCTCAGTAACAGTACAACATAAAAAAAAAAATTCACATGATTCATGAGTTTCCTGGCTAGGTTTTCACTAAATGTGTAGCCCATAGGGCTACTCATTGTCACAATGAAAATTCCGTATCTTGCACTGTTTCCGAGATAAGAGCCCCGAAAGTCAAGGCGGATGCCACCATGTTAGTCTAAGGGAAAAAATGTCAACTTCAGAGTACAGTAACTTTGCATCTGTGCAATATTTTGTCACCAAGCCACCAAAAGGCACATCGGTGAGATGTTGGCTGCCTTCCCTCCAAATTTCAGTCCAAAAGACCAAGCCGTGTTTTTGCAGCAGGTTGGCAAAGAATTCTTGTCATTTTGGCCATAGTCTTGAAAAGTAGTGTCGTGATTTGCAACACTACTTTTTTCCAAAAATTGAAAAACATATTTCTGGGGTGTTTAACCCCAAAATAAAGACATGGCTAGCATCCTGAGAGTCCGACTAGTTGAACACACAAAAAATAGCATTCCTAGAGAGTCCCAATTTTAAATGCCAAGCATTTTTCTGTGATAAGTAACTAAAAACAAAATGGTGGATTTGTGACACTACTAGGGTAATTTGCAACACTAAAAAGTGCATTTGAGAAAGTGTCGAATTTTTTGTTAACTTTTCCCATTGACTTATAATGGGAACTTGTTTTTTGAATAACTTTTGAACCGTTCAATACTTTTTCATGAAATCATCAAAAGGCACATTGGGGACCTAGGCTGCACATTGCCTGAAGTTTTCAGACCAGTTGTGCAAACCGTGCGACCTGTAGGCATGAACAAAGAATGCACAAAAACCATAAATGTGCCCTAGAATGTCACTTAATAACTCTGCAGCCGTATATCTGACCAGTATGAAAGCTGGCAGATCCCAAGATCTATGGTTATGCCCCATGCCTGCACAATTTCATGCAAATCTGTTGAATGGTGGCAAAGTTATTAAGGTGCAAAATATCACCATTTAACCTTAAATGGAGTACTCAACCTAACTATGGTAGCACTACCGTGATACCATTATATATATATATATATATATATATATATATATATATATATATATTTTATATATATATATATATATATATATATATATATATATATATAATAACAAAAAAAAACATTTAATGCATCAGTTAGGGTCATTCCACAGTGACACAAGTGAGAAATGTGGTATCAGGGTTGAAAGCCCTCGATAGCCCCCCCAGTCTCCCAACTGGCATTGGGTTGTGTGGGTCATCAGTCCTAACTCTCACCCCATCACATGTGTAAACAAGCTGAGGTATAGGAGAATGGGTGAGAGTTAGGACAGATGACCCCAATGCACACCCCAATGCCAGTTGGGGTGGTGGGCTGGAAGGTGCAAGGGGGGCTTTCAACCCTAACACCATATTTCCTCACTTTTGTTGCTGTGGAACAACCATAACTGATGCATTAAATGGAGCTTTTTGTCATGAATTTCCTTTCTTTTTGAGAATGAGGACTATAACTAGTGAATTGAATGTGGTGGTGGGAGCGTGGGCCCTTCACATGATTTTTTGTGGCATAGTAATGGTAACTGCAATGGAAATGTGAACACTAATGGTTATGCACATGGTGACATAAATGTAAATGGTAAAGCAAACATTAATAGAAACGCAAGCGTAAAGTGACACCAAAGCAAACAGTGATGCAAACGGAGACACAATCATATATGTAAAAGCAACTGGTAATGCGCACAGTCACAGTACTGCTGTTGTAAAAGCAAATGGTAACTGTAACAGCAAAAATAATGCCAAAGGAAATGCAAACACAAATGCAAGCGCATACGGAAATGCAAAGCGTAACGCACATGGTCATGGTACCACAATTGCACATGCAAATGGTTACAGTAACAGCAAAAAAAACCCAAAGGAAACAGAAATGCAAACACAAGCACGTACAGAAATGAAAACCATAACATACCCAGTCACAGTACAGCAATTGTAAATGCAAATGGTAATGGTAACAGCAACAATAACGCCAAAGGAAACAGAAACAAAAATGCAAATGCATGTGCATCCAGAAATGCAAACCGCAATGAGCATGGTCATGGCATCACAATTGTAAATGCAAATGGTAATGGTAACAGCAACAATAACACCAAAGGAAACAGAAATGCAAAAGCAAATGCAAGCGCATATGGAAACGCAAACTGTAATGTGCAGGGGCATGGGAATGCAATTGGAAATGCAAATGGCAATGGTAACCACAATGATGATAAAAAATGAAAGAAAAATGCAATGTAATTGGAAGAGCGGCCAGAAACAGAAATGGTAATGCGTACGGTGATGCAAAGCGAAACACAGACAGTAGTGGAGACACAAATAGTAACAGTAATGCAAACAAGCACAAACGGAAATGCAAAGGGTAATGCATACGGTGGTGTACACGTAAACGGTAACGCAAACAGGTACTGAAACGCAAGTGGAAATATTACTTGTAACAGTAACTGGAGCACACACCCTGGTTTTCCCCAACAGCTGCATAGTGAAACACAATGACTACAAAGAGTGTATGCATAATAATGGGCCTCAGACCAGAAAATGAGGTATTGGAATACTAAATTGCTTATATCTCAGGAACCGTATGATGTACAGAAAAAATTAAACTGTCCTATGATTCATGACCTTCTTGGCTACATTTCCACTGTATGCTTAGCCCTTAGAGGGCTAAGCATTTTCTGATGAAAAGTCTGTATCTCACTCCATTTCCGAGATATGGGCCCTGAAAGGGGCGGTGGATGTCGCAATGTTAGTCTATGGGGAAACGTGTCAAGTTTAGAGTACTGAAACTTTGCATCCCTGCACTAATCCACCAAAAGGCACATCTGTGGCAGATTGGCTTTCTTTCTTCCAAATTTCAGCCCCAAAGACCAAACCATTCTTTTGCAGTAGGGTGGCAGACAGTGCCTGTCATTTTGGCCATAGTGTTGCAAAGTAGTGTCATGATTTACGGCAATTAGTCTCAAAAAATCACGAAAGTGTTGCAGGTGCACACTCACTTTTACACACTACTTTTCCCAAAAATTTCAAAAACATATTTCTGGGGTGTTTAACCCCAAAATAAAGACATGGCTAGCATCCTCAGGGATCGACTAGGTAAATACAAAAAGAATTGTGTCCTTAAATGGTCCCAATTTTAAATGGCAAGCATTTCTGTGATCAGTAACTGAAAAAAAATGGATGACTCATGACACTGCAGGGGTCATTTGTGACACTAAAAAGTGCATTTGCGAAAGTGTTGCGCTTTTTGTTAACTTTTCCAATTGACTTATAATGGGAATTTGTTTTTTGAATAACTTTTGAACCATTCAATATATTTTCACGAAATCTTCAAAATGCACTTCGGGGACTCTGGCCTCACGCTACCTGAAGTTTTTGGACCAGTCACGCAAACCATGCGGCCTGCTTGCACGAACAAAGAATGTGCAAAGAAACTTAAATGTGCCCCAGAATGTTGCTTAATAACTCCACAGCCATTTATCCGACCGATATGAAAGTTGGCAGATCCCAAAATCTATGGTTACACCCTGTGCCTGCCAAATGTCAGGCAGAACCATCGAACAGTGGTAAAGTTATTAAGGTGCTCAATTTCACTATTTAACCTTAAAAGGGCTACTCAACCCTAACTACGGATATATATATATATATATATATATATACATATATATATATATATATATATATATATATATATATATATATATATATATATATATGTGTGTGTGTATTATAGGGTGCCATCGTGCCCCTATACTTACGTGTTGAGTAGGCACTTAAATGTTAAACCTCAGTCTTTGTGTGTTAATAATTTTGCAACCATTCAAAGGATTTGTACAAAATTTGGAATGTGCAGTCAGTGTTTCAGTCGGACTTACAGTTTCTATGCAGCAAAATGCAAAAAAAAGCATTTTTCACCACTTTTGACATGTTTTTTGCCCATGGCACTGTGACCACACCATTTGATCATTTGGTCTGAACTTTGGAACATAGAAAGAGTTTGGGTGAAGAAACAATACAGAATTGATTTGGTAAAAAAATATTAATATGTTCCAAAGCTATAAAATATTTAATTGTCAGGTTCTGAGCCTGCTCAGTTCACTCCAAAATTTATATGTATATTTGACAAACTAGGATTGGTCTCACGGTCAAGGATTTTTTCAGCTCATGGACTAAGATTTTTAAAAATCTTAGTCCATCAGAAAAATTATTTGTCTGCGAGTAGCCATCTTGTTTTCAGTTTTTCCCCCAAACAAAATGTTGTAACTTTCTCCACAGGTGACTTTTGGGCCAAATGAGGCATAGGTTTTGTTCGGGTCATCCCCTCTACAAAGCCATGCCTTTGATTTGGCTAATTTTGGTCAAAAAATAGCTTTTAAAATTTAAAAATGCTTTGACTGTGACTTGCTAACGATCCTAGTCCACAAGCCGTCAAAATCCTAGTCCGCGAGATGATCCTAGTTTGTGAGCTTACAAAATCCTTGTCCATCAGTTTGTGACCAGATGGCCCTTCTCACGGACCAGGATCAAGCTGACGGTCAAGGATTTTGCTACCTCATGAAAGAGGATTGGCTGGTGGACTAGGATTTTGTCAGCTTGTGGACCAGGATTGGTTTCTTGAATCCTCTTTTGCGAGGTGACAAAATCCTAGTCTGCCAGCCAATCCTCTTTTGTGAGGCTGCAAAATCTGTGTCCATCACTTCATGACCAGATGACCCTTCTCATGGACCAGGATTAAGATGACGGACTAGGATCTTGCTACTTTATGGACTAGGAATTTTTAAAGATGCAAAAGTTTATCATTGCATTGCTAGTGAACGGTTTGATCTTTTTACTTGCAATTTTCAGGGATTGAGGGAATGCCCTACAGGTGTGAATTACGCTGATTAAGTGTTGGGGAATTAAGTGGTTCCATAGATATGTCATTGTGAACTTGAGATTTTACCCATAGGATTACATTGTAGCACCCATTGCACTTTTCGGCACACATATCTCGGAAATGAGAGAGATACAGATTTTTGCTACTGGCATCTTAGACCAACACATGTTATTTACTAGCTATGTTACCCTTTTTCAAAAAGTAAGGAAATTCATGGCAAAACAATGTGTTTAATGCATCAGTTAGGGGTAAAGCAACAAAAGTGAAGAAATGAGATGCTAGTGTTAAGCCACTAACCCCCCCACCCACCACCCCTCATCCTCCACAGACTGACAGACGCCGGGGTCTGCCATGGGGTCATGAGGCCTAACTCTCACCCCATTCTCCTTTACTGTAGCATGTCAACCAACTTACACATGGAATGGGGTGAAAGTTGGGCCACACGACCCCATGGCACACCCTGGCATCTGTCAGTCTGTGGAGGATGGGGGGTGGGTAGGGTTCACACTAATGTCTCATTTCCTCACTTTTGTTGCTTTAACCCTAACTGATGAATTAAATGCAGTTCACCAAAACATAACCCAGATAGACTATCTTAGGGTAGTTGGTTCATTCCACTGGGGTGTCAGACAGATGAGGCATACTGATGAGTCCTGGTAGGACAAAACACGTGTCAATGTCTGCTCTTGGCACCCTTTGCAAACTGTGTGAGAGGCCTTTCGGCACCATGCATTTCCGCTTAAAGTTGAATCAGCATAATATTCTGTGGTGATTTGCATATGTAGCCCATGATGCTTAGCATTGTGGGGGCATGTGTGATTTTGTATTTCTTTGAAACTTGGCTCCCCGGCCAAATGTCCTTTGGGGGAACCATTTCCTCAGTGTTTGCATACAGAGGTTCTTTGTCTTTTCAATCATTTTTTGTTTTAATTGGGTTCACCACAACATAACCCTGATAGACTATCATAGGGTAGCTGGTTCATTCCACTGGGGCATCAGACAGATGAGGCATACTGATGAGTCCTGGTAGGACAACTCACATGTCAATGTCTTCTGTTGGTACCCTTTCCAAACTGTGTGAGAGGCCTTTTGGCACCATGCATTTCTGCTTAAAGTTGAACCAGCATAATATTCTGTGGTGATTTGCATATGCAGCCCATGATACTTAGCATTGTGGGGGCATGTGTGATTTTGTATTTCATATATATATATATATATATATATATATATATATGTATATTGAGAGTGGGGGTGGTTTAAAGTCCTCCTACTGGGGAAAGAGGGGTATATATATATATATATATATATATATACAGTATATATATATATATATATTATCCCTACCAATTTCGTGCATGCAACAAACGTTTCTTTTCTGTACAGGATGGGGTGGGGTGCAGAATGTGTGGCTAGCCTCAGGTGCCACAATGCCATGCAACAGTGCTGCTCCCCGGCCCTCTGCAGGGCTCATTGCCTTCTCTCTGCTCTAGGAGGGGTCCCCCACCACCAGGGCACTTCTGACCCTGTAGCAAGAAAGCAAAGCAGGGAAAACAGAGCTGGGGGTACTGGCAACACAAGCTGATCTAGAAAGGACTGAAAAAATTACAATTTAAGTCAACAGAGGTTTACTTTTTTTAATTTGCTATTAGACTTTTCAGACTCCTGCTGTGCCTGCTACTCCTCAGCAGATCAGCATGCAGTTGCACACATCCTCTCCTCTCCTCTCAGCCCACTAAGCAGGACCTTGAATATTTCCTTGATCCCCTGCACGTACCTAAACAGGCTCAAGAGATGAGAGATTACATTAAGGCCCCCATCACCGATAGTGAGACAGAACAATGAACTGTACCAGGAGGCAAAAGCCAAGGGGCAGATGGCCTTCCTGCAGTGTTCCTCTTTCTCTTCTGAAAGTTACTACTGAAGCCCCTCACATAGGCACTGCTAGAAGCCACCTGTGTTGGTCAGCTTCCTCCATCCATGTGTATGGCATTCATTACTTTGATACCCAAGGAGTGCAAGGATCCTCTAGCCTGTGGTAGCTAAAGACCTATATCCCTCATTACAGCAGACTGCAAGACATACACAAAGGCCTTGGCCACTTGCCTAAAAGAGGCCTTATCCACACTAATAGACCCAGATCAGGTTTGTTTTGTCCCACAGAGGAAGGCCATGGACAACACCAGATGGCTCCTGAATCTTATCTGGGAAGCTACAACCTCTCATCAAGTGTTGGTGCTTATATTGCTTGATGCAGAGAAGCATTTGACAGGGTCGAGTAGTCTTACCTATTTCATATTTTGTAGCACTTTGGCTTAGGGTACAACTTCATAGTTTGCATCTGTACCCTATCTAAGGGGAATTCAGCCTCAGTCACCACAATCTATATTGTGTCTGCTAGGTAGAGACACCCAACAGGGTTTCTCTCTATCACCCCTGCTATTAATACTGGCACTGAAACCCTTACTATAGGCTATTAGGCAGGACACCTTTATTCAGGGAATTCATAGTGGAGGAACATAAAGCCCTGGCATACGTGAACAACATTGTGTTAGTGCTCTCGAAACCAGAATATCATTCACGGCAGTGCTTGACTTACTGACCAGATACAATACCTTGGCTGGATACAAGGCAAACATATCCAAGTCTCTCATTCTTCCTTCACAAGGAAATATCCCTGCACTTCCACACTACCCACGGGGCCTTTAACCAGCTCAAAAGTGTCTCAAATACTTGGGGGTTAGATTTGCATCAAACATTTCCTCTCTGGGGGTGCCCAGCATCTGGCAAATTCAGAAAGGCCTGCCCAAGGACTTGGACATGTGAAGTTGACTGCACCTCTCACACTGGGGAAGAGTGCATGCATATAAGATGATGGAGGACCCCTAATTACAATATCTGCTAGACAAACTCCATAGTCATATCAGTCTGGTAATACTGCATGGACTACACAAACAAGTGTTGGACTTCATCTGGGACATGGGGCCTAAGAGGCTCACCATCACAAGTTAATAAGCCCACACAGCAAGTGGGTTGGAAGATATCTGACATTCATCTGAAGCACGAGGCACACCTTCTGATGCAAATGGCCTGCACACTGCCTGTAACAAGTAATGCCATACTCCCTAAATGAGCAACCTGCAAGGTGTACACACTAGGAAAAGGTGTATATGGAGCAATCTTGCTCATGAAACTCCCAGTGTAGGTGGCTACCATCCAACACTACCCCCTCAAGGTGGCCTGGATGAAACACAGCAAGGCTTCTAAATGGGAGCCATCAAAATCACCCCTATTTCCCCTGTGGCTGAACCCACACATCCAGATTGGCCAAAAGACTCCACAATGGCAGGACTGGTCCCAAGAAAGGCCTTTACAGCCTTTACCTGATAATAGACATAGGCATGGGATATCTTAAAACCTTTGAACAACTTCATATGGAATTTGGCTTGAGCAGAACACAACACTGGCAATACCTCCAACTGCGGCATGTCCTATTTGCTCTCTCGAGGCCACTATATACTGTAGGTTGGGATAAAAGCAGCATCCAGATACTCTTGTCCAGCACAAGGACCAGCACGACCCTTAACTATGGATATATACAAGGGGCTTCTGAATTTCCAGCCAGATTATATCAAGACCCTTTGGCAAAAATGGAGTGTAGAACTTCAGAGGAACATGTCCTTTCAAGACTGGGTGGCAGTGTGACAGAACAGCTGGCTTGCTGCATGGGACACAAGGAATAGGTTTATCAAGTTCAAGATAGTGCATCCATGGCACAGGACCATGTAGCAACATCATAGCTGGGACTGGTGACCTCCAATAAGTACTGGAGATGCACGTAGCCACAGGGAACCATCACCCACCTGCTGTGGGAGTGTCCTGCTCTCCAAGTGTTCTGGAACAGGGCTCATAGATCTCTTCGGGGCATCCTTGGAAGCTCAATCACACTAACAGATAGTTTAATAATGCTAGGTCAGACCTTGAGTGATGAGGAAAAGGATGTCATCCTGAAGGAGAGGTGCAGATGGACCCTAGGGGCTCTGATAACTGTCAAATGTGCATTTCTGCATCACTGGTGGAACCCTGTGACTCCTGACATCTCAGAGTGTCTCACAGAACTGGGAAAAATGGCAATCTACTGTATGAGTCCATTACAATGTCACTTATAACATGGAGTATTATCAGGAGCTCTGGGGCCCCTATCTCATATCTCAGTACTACAAAAATCCCTCAAGGGTATTATATGCTACAATATCTGTCTCAGGGCACTCCAGTAAGCTGGCATCTTAGGATTAATACTTAATTAGACAACTTGGTCTTTAATCATTTGGTGGCAGACAGTCCCCTTCCCCAGATATGCCCCCCTACCATTCCACAGCTACACCATACAACGTGGATTCATGCAACTACAGAAAGAGGTAAATGGGGTGATTTGCTAATGCAGATGGCAAGGCTAGTGTCCCTCTCTCCCTGAAATAGTGCTACACATGTCAATAAGTGAAGATGCAGATATTACTCACTGATAAGTATTCTCTGACTATAAATTACAATATTATTGTGAACTCCCTATTTAGCATGGCACATCTCCATGTGATTTGGTGTTACTTATCAATGGCCTTACTTACTTAGGTACTAAGAATATGTCACAATTTAAGTGAATGAAGACACATTGAGTTAAGACAACAAAGATAATAACTACTCAACTACTCTAGTATTACCTTGTTTTTTAGTATGTAGTATTCTCTGCAATTTTTGTTATGGCTGTTTTACTGTATATGGTATGACATTTTTTTTTTTACTGTGATAGTCTGTCAATCCAAGGGAGGAAGCCTGGCTAGGACTGTTGCTGACATTGCTGTCTATACTGTGTATTTGTAGCTTAGAAGGAAAATCAATGAACTTTAAATTATAAAAAAATTATCCATGTTCTTGGGGATCAGAACTGAACAGATGTGTCTTGTGTCCAAACAGTTGATGCAGCAGTATATGAAGCATGGCATATGCTCATAAAATTGATGTTTTATCCCTTAAGCAAGATTAAATTAGAGGATGACGAGTAACAATCCTGCCATACTGGTTTGAGCCAAGACATAGAGAATCATTTAGCAACGCTGAAGATAAAATGCAATCATTTATCAAACCTCCCGTCAGAAATTTAAACATCGGACTGTCAGTTGGGTTTTGGATAGGTAACAAAATGGTTTCAGTAACCATGCAAAATTGATTGTGCAGTGGTTGAAATCAATGCACATTCTCTTGTCAGTCCTTCATCTTCATTTTTTGTGATTCTTTGGTAACCTGGTAAGGCGCACTAACTATAAATTCATGTTTTAATGGGCAAGCTGGATATGATTCCTCCAACCTTCAATCTGTCCCACTGCCTCTGGAAGTCCTGTTTCACTCTCTCCACAGTCCGATTCACCAAACTGTTGGTACCAAGGTCTACCATCACTCCCTACTCCTTCCCTTCCATTGCTATCCTCCCTATCCTCTTCTAATCCCAGATGGCTGATGCTCCAGTCACTTGATCACCACATCCCTCTTTCCAGCACTACCTACCACCCTCTGTATGTCTCTAACCATAGATTCCCCTGCCATCCAAATCTTCCATACTAATATCAACCCAGTCTTGCCCGAGAATGTCACCATATCTTCTTTCCCCTCAACATCAACTGTCTCACGACCCACCCCATTAGAGTCAGGCACCTGTGCATCTTCCAGGTGTGCAAAGTGATTTGCCATTGGTATCTCTTGGGTATGGCTAACTGCTGTGTTACCATTCCTGACAAACTATGTCCTCATATTTCCTGTTCCCAGCAACCTCCATTCCCCCAAGCCAGTGGGCCTCTGTGGTAGTGGGGGTGTGAGGGTAGGTGCCAGCTTACTTGGAGTCACAGATGAGATACTTCCTCCTTTTCTGCTGCAGTGTGAGCATGGAGCTCCCAGATTGTCCTACATATTGGGCAAAGTCCCATTCTTTGTAGCAACCTCCCCACTCACCCTGTGCTGCAACCATTCTAGCCTCCTGTTGAGTGCTTAAAAAATTGTCTGAATTACATAGTAATGTGTGGACATTGATTGCCTGTCTTATAATGTTATCCTATATAGGTAGAAGCTAAGATTAACAGTATTAGCAGTAATTAGTAACACACCACCTGGAACGCAACCTGTCTGTCTGCCTGTCTTATAACCTTTCTCTACTGTATATAGGTAAAGCTAGGATTTAACAGTTTTAACAACAGTTGGAAATACTACATATAAATTAGTGTTTAGCAAATGCAGTTTCACAACTTTACCCTATATTGGTACAATCTAGGATTGAACAGTTTTAGCATTAGTTAGTAACACTACACATTAGATACAAGTTGTACTTACCCACAGCAGTTAGATGGTTGCTGGTCCTTCAGAGTCTACTGCATAACTGTGGACCTACTTGCTGATGCCCTATAAATGCCACAGAACAGGCAGCATCCAGCTGCTGCTGTGATTCTCAATGCTCCTGAGGATTGCAGGCTAGAACAAATTCTTCCCTTTCAACAGATCTTCATTTGCTGTTTCTGGGGGACAGAGGAGCAAACACCTGCTCCATCAGTCCCAAAAAGGTCCCTTGAGATGCCTGAAGTCAATGGCGCTGCTGTTGTTCTAAACTCCCTGCTCTCCCAGGATAGAAAAACTCCATCCCCTTAGCATAACTTCAAGTGTTAACTATGTCTTGGGGGATGGGTAGCAAAAGTCTATTCCCACAGCTCCTTGAGTTTCCCTGAAGTTAGACACAAATGGTGGAGCTGCTTAACTTCATGTTCTCTGAAGCTAGATCAAGTCCCTTTCCTTCAGTAGAGCTTCATATGTTATTTCCAGGGGAAGTGGAACAAAAGCCTACTCCTCTAGTTTCAAAAGATCCCTTTAGTTACCCTGAAGTTAGACACAAATGGTGCTACTTGATGCCAGTTGTTATATTCCATTTAAGTGTACATTATTTTTCTCACTTTGAACTGAGCTATAATTGTCTTGGGCTCACCATGACCCAAACCCATAAAACAAATTTAGGGCTGGTTCATTTCCCCTTGTGTGCAATATGTTATACAGACAAGGCACACTGATGAGTCCTGGGCAGGACAAAATATGTGTATGTGTCTTCCGTTTTCACCCTTTTCAGATTGTGTGATAGGCCCTTAGCACCATGCATTCCTGCTTAAAGCTGAACCATCCTAAAATTTCATGATGATTTTCATATATATCCCATGATGCTTTGCAATATGGAGGTATGTGTGAAACTTGCCTATATGGCCATTAGGCAACATTGACCAGTTTCAACCACTTTATCATGCAAGATGCCCCACTACATATGGTGTATTGATAGGCGAACACACCTCTCTGCTCTCTTATCTTAGCTCTTCTCTCAAATAGAGAACACCTCCCTCTGGGATCCTACCTCAACGCAATAACTATTCAGCCACCTTGGCTCATCACGGCATGCTATGTCTATACTTCTCTGATCTCTGTACTGCCACTAGCAGGTGATGTAGAGAGCAATCTGGGTCCCTTAAACATCCCTATCTCCTACTCCAACTAGGTACAATCCAGCACATTGGAGCTGAGAATTGATCCCCTCAATATTTGCAGTCTAATGGCTAATTTCACAAACCTGGAAGAGTAGGTGTCACTCTATAAACCTCATATCCTTGGCATCACTGAATCAGGGCTCAAGCCATCCATCACTTAAACTAGTTTTTTATTTAGTTGTTTTAACCAGGTATAGCACACTAAGCTGAAAGCTTTTTTACAGGAGCGACCTGGGAGCACAAGGAGGTTAAGTGACTTGCTCAGGGTCACACAGTATGCAAGTGGAAGCTGTGGAATTCAAACCCAGGTCTGGTCTGCTGGATGTCACCAGATTTGCAGCTCAGAGCCTTAGACCACTACGCTATACTGCCACTTGCATGGCTACTACTTCCTCAGTTATGATAGACCCAGCAAAAAGAAAGGCAGAGGAGTGCCCCTGTACCTTAGCAACTCCCTTACATCTATCTTAATCCTTAGCTCTGATGTCCAATGCCTCTGCAAGTGGCTTATAGCTGAATGTATGCTAGGATCAAATAAAAAGATCTATCTCAGGTGCTGCTAAACCCACCTAAAGAGTGCATCCCAGGATTAACTAACATACTGTCAGTCATGGAACTGCTCTCCCCTCACAGACAATGTATAGTGTTAGCTGACTTTAACCTCAAATGGCTAAGCCCCAAACACTCTGGGTACAGCAATCTACTTAAGCAGCATAACCTCACTCAGACCATAACTCTACCCACAAGACAAAATAGCAGATCCCAGAATCACTCCTTGCTGGACTGGATAATAACAAACAAGGATGACAGAATCCCTCAAGCTGGTATCCGCTCGGATTCCATCACCAGTCACTCCCCAACCTCTGTCATCTGGGCATCCAGATCCAAGTGCCCCCCACACACAAATATCTAACTTTTAGACATTTCACCTGCTATGACACCTCACGCCTGTTCACTGATGTCAAAACAATAAAATAGGAAACTGTATACTCAAACCAGGATGTAGCTTTGGTGGTGGGATTTTTCACCAATGCCTTGGTGCTCATTCAGGACAGGCACTTTCCTAAATCTACCTGCAGGGTGTGAGGCAGAAGCACTCACTGGCTTACTACAGAACTCTTCTCCCTAATGAAAGAAAGGGACACAAAATGGGCAGTATATAAAGTCATCTCCTCTCAGCCCTATAGAATGATTACAGGAAACTACAAAATCTCTGTAAGCAGCAGGTAAAAACCCAAAAGGCAAGCTATTATCATCAACTCTAGATGGATAACCTCATAACCCCACCTTTTCTGGTCAACCTTAGGCTCCTTGACAACCCCCAAATCCCATCACCAGGACTTTCACCTCAACACCACCAAAGACCTGTAAACTGACCCCACTGCTGTTGCCAAAACCCTAAATGACAAGTTCATGGACCTCTCAATCCACCTTGAAAACTGCTAGCACCCACCCCTGCAAGCCCCTCAAACCTGGCCACGCAAACCCCTATGGCCAACACTTTATAGCTACCTTTCCACTTCAGGATCCTTTCCCCCAGGACACCTATAAATAACTGAAGAGCTTCCTAAACCAGGGCAGTCCTGGTAGTGATGGTCTATACCCCACTTTCTTAATATCCAGTATGAATTCTGGGGTGATTTAAACTAGAGGATAAAGGTGGTGCTGCTGGTGCAGAGGATTATCAAGGACAGGAGGAAAATGCAGAGAAACAGGGAAGCACAGCAGAATAGGGAAGTTTCTAGCAAAATGACCAATGGGGCAAACAAAGCATAGAGAGGCAACAATTTTCAGCTGCATGCAGAACGATATGAGGAATGCACTCAGAAAAATTGGTGAGCTCATGGAGCTAGTGCACTTCAAGGGTAAGAACATAATCAAACTTACAGAGATCTAGTGGGGGAAAGAAAATGACTATGACACTAGGATTGAGGGATAATGGCTTTTGTGAAGGGAAATGCCTGAAAAGTAATGACATACAATGGTTTTGTATTGTAAGAGGAGGTATAATGTAGAGGGCAAGGAGGGATTTTTTTGGGAGGGCAAACTGTGTTACAGAGTCTATCTGGGCTAGGCTGGAGAAAAAGGAGGGGAAATTAGTTACCCAGGTGGGTTATGCTACATGCTCTAAACAGCTGGGTGGAGTATGACGCCCAACTGGTCAGAAAAATCATGGGAATAGACAAAGTGGATGCAACAGTGATCCAAGAAGACTGCAATCACAAAGGCACAGATTGGGCATTTGGAGTGTGCTATTGGCAGGCTCTAGACTGTGCTCCTGTCCACCTTCAAGGACTGCTTCCTAGAGCAACATGTCCAACAGTGCAGTAGGTTTAAAGCCAACCTTGATATTGTTCTCAGTAGTGGGCATTGGGTCATCTCCCATGTAAATATCAAGGAACCTGGGAAGCAGTGTCCAAGTCTAGGTACAGACAATAGATATTGTCTATCTAATGGAGACCTGGTGGGACCACACTAATTCATGGTCTAATAGCATACCAGGGTACCAACTTTTTTACAAAAATAGGATTGGCAGAAAGGGCAGCTGAGTATGCTGTTACATATCAAATCAGATCCCTCGTTCTCCTTTAAATTTAAATATAAATCTTGGCACATCTCCAGAAACCTTATGGTTACATCTTGATCTATCTTCCTCCCCAAAGCTAATTTTGGGGATATGTTACAGACCTCCATCATCTGATAAGATCACTAATAATGCAATATTTCAAGAAACAGAGGTTGCTTCAGGTTTAGGAGATGTTTTAATAGTAGGTGATTTTAATGCACCAAGTATTAATTGGGATGTCTTATCTGGGATGAACGAATTTGAAAAGGACTTGATAGATATGTTTGTACCTTGTGGATGTGATCAACTTGTAACTGATCCCACTAGGGTTCAGATGTTTGGGACTTGATTATTACTAATAGCCCTGAACATATATCAGGTACAAGGGTTATTAGTAATTAAAAACAAGCGATCATAAAATCTTTGAATGTCAAATCAATTATTTAAAGACAAAAGATAAGATATCTACAGTAACCCCTGATTCTAACAACACCAAGTGGAGTGATATAATTAATGATCTAAATCAAATTAATTGGGAGAGGACCTTAAGTGGATTAAAAGTTGATGCCGTGGGATAAAATTAAAAACATTTTCTAGACCATGACTCAGAGACTTATACCAATGAAGAAGAAATACAATAAAAAGGAATTATTCCCATATGGTCGAATAAATAAATTATAAAACCAAAACATAAAAAGCAGAAGTTATTTAAAAGGTATAAAAAGAAGCTAACCATCAGTAATGAGATACTCTATAAATTGGTAGAAACTAAATTAAATAAAATGATAAGAAAAGAGAAAAGGAAATTTGAAACAAGACTGGCACAGAAGAAAGAAATGAAAAGTTTCTATACCTATAGTAATACTAACAAAAATACTAAGAAAACAATTACATCTATTTCCCAGAATGGTAAATTGATCACTGAACCCTTGGCAATGGCAAATAATTTCAATCATTATTTTGTTTCAATCTTCAACCCCCCCTACTAATATTCCATCAGTAAGTACTGTATATGATTCTCTCCCATTCAAATTCTCAGAGAGGAAGTATTGGATGAATTATCGAACTTGAAGTCTTCTTCTGCTCCAGGCCATGACATTTTGAGTCCTGTCTCAAAAATCTGGCTAAACAGCTTGCGTTTCTATTAACATTTCTATTCAACCATTCACTAAAAACAGAAGAGGTCCCTGATGATTGGAGGAGGGCGGTTGTTGTCCCTATCTTTAAAAAAAGGAGATCATACAAATATACGTAATTATAGGCCAATTAGCCTAACTTCTGTCTGTTATAAAATGATGGAAAGGATCATTAAAAATTGTATCGAAGGAGGGAGAGATAGATGTGTTAAAACTAATGGATCATTCCCAACATGGTTTCCATAAAGGTTTATCTTGTATTACTAACCTCTTGTCATTCTATGAATTCGTAAGTTACAACTTGGACAGGAACATCTCCACCAATGTCATCCTCCTGGATATTAGAAAGGCATTTGACACAATTCATCATGACATACTAATAACCTAATTAAATAATTTAGGAATAAATAAAGTCATTGTTAATTGGATTAAAAACTGGTTTACTGACCATATGCAATGTGTTAGGATAAATGGAGCAAGATCTAATGAGGTGGGTGTCACCAGCCGAGTACCTCAAGGATCAGTTCTTGGGTCTATTTTGTTTTCGCTGTTTATTCGGAAGAAGGAAAGGTAACCAGTGGGCTGACTCATGGGTCAGTACTAGGACCAGCCCTATTAAATTTCTTTATTAACACATTGCAGAGGGGCTGTTACCACCTGTTCGTGGATGACACAAAAATCTGCAACAGAGTGGACAAAACAGAGTTGTGGAAAAATGAGGGTAGGTCTGAAAAAGCTGGAAGATTGGTCAAGGGTCTGGCAACTTGGCTTCAATGCCAAAAAGTGCAAAATTATGTACATGGGGCACAGAAACCAAAGAGCAATGTATCATTGGGGTGGGTTAACAACCACAAGACAGGAAAGAGATCTGGGAATCATCATATCTGATGACCTGAAGGCAGCAAAGCAGTATGATAAGGCAGTGGGGAAGGCTAGTAGAATGCTGGGGTGCATAGGGAGGGGTAACACCAGCAGAAAGAGGTAGGTTGGTAGGTAGTGTTACCCTGTATAGATCAATGGTGAGGCCCCACCTGGAGTGCTGGTTTCAGTTCTGGAGGCCCCGTCTCAGGAAAGACATAGATTGGGTGGAGGCAGTACAGAGAAGGGCAACCTAAATGGTGCATGATCTGCATCAGAAGCCCTATAGAAACATAGAAACATAGAATGTGACAGAAGATAAGGACCGCTTGGCCCACCTAGTCTGCCCATTTTCCTACCTAACAGATACACTGCAGATCCTAGTTAACCAACAGCTTACTATGAGGAAAGACTCAGGAAGTTAAATATGTACTCTCTAGAGGGAAAGGGGAGACATGATAGAAACATTTAAATACCTCAAATGTATCAGTAATGTACAGGATGGTGGCATTTTGCACAGAAAGAGATTCTCAAGGGCAAGGGGGCATGATATAATGCTGTAAGGGAGACTTAGATGGGATGTGAGGAAATACTTCTTTATGGAAAGGGTGGTGGACATCTGGATAAGACTCCCAGCAGGGGTGGTGGGTACTGAAATGGTAACAGGTTTCAAAAATGCATGGGATAGACATAGGGGGAAACTAGTAACAGGACGGCTAGACAAGGCCAGAGATCAATTAGAGTCTATGATAGCACAGTAGGTAGAGACCTTAGGGCAGACAAGGTGGGCCAGGAGGTCCTTTTCTGATGACAGCTTCTATGTTTCTGTGAGCCAACAAGTGATAAATGATACTCATTTGGTGGGCCTATGGCATTGAAAGTACAGTAGCCATGATACAGCCTGAAGATATCATACCTGCACTGGTAGCTGACTATCTTTTGAAAACGAATCAGACAAGTTTCCCAATGTGGCCTCAAAAAACAGAAAGATAATACTGGAGCTACTGTACACACAGCATTGCTTATAATTACTGTTGAATTAGTTCAAATAATTGTTTGAACGTTAAGATTCAATCAGTAAAATATGAGAAGTCAGTTGAACATCATATAAAATCTGTGTTCTATGACTTTGAATCTTTAACTGTGACTTGAGACTGCTCAGTTGTACAGTATTTCAAAACTAGGTAATGGTAACTTTATTTATTTATTTGTTGTTGATTAATGTTCTGAGAGTATACTGAAGTTCTATAAAGATATCATCACTGTTTATTTAAAACTTAGATAAAACCTACCCAGCAGGGATTTCATCCCTAGAAAGCAGGAAACTAGTGTTCCATTTTTAATAAGTTAATTTGCTGAATTGTATTAGTTGACATTTAAGGGGTTTCATTTAAAATATTATGGTAAAATTAAATTGGGCTATATAGCTCTTGAATATCTGCTTAAAAATTAATTTCACAATTTATTAAGTCTGTCTCTGGCAATTTTACTCACCAATTAGGTAAAAGAGGGAGAGGAGGCTTGAGTAGACAACCTTCTGAAATTAAAGATAATTTAAAGCACAAAGCCATTTTATGGATAAACTTACACCCTTCAAACATGGCAAATGGCTCCAAATGAGGAGAAATTGCTTCTCCTATTATGTAAGCAATAATACCTAACAGGGTGGGCATTATTGGGAAATACTGGACCACCCAGGGGAGTAATGAGACCCAACGCTGCAGGCGGAGGGCCTTATAGGCCTTGGAAGGTCTGGTATTTCTCAATAATGCCCACCCTGGGGGGTATTATTGCACTTAGAAAATGGCTTTCTTAGTAAGTTTTAATCAAGTGGTAAAAGAAGAGAGGAACTGAGTATAAAAAATGAATAGAATTAGCAGAAAAAAAAACATTGAAAAAGTAGTCCATGTTTTTTAAGGCTGTTCCAGCTCCAGTTGCTCCTCCCCACAGCCATCACCCCCCCCCCGACAGACACACATCCACCTGAACAAAAAAAATTGTGTGTATTAAAAATCCCCCCAGCAGTCTCTGGGCATCATTTTCATGTTCTGTCCCCTTTTTGCAAGATCTTTTTTTTAATTTGTTTGCGGTTGGAAACTGCGTCTGGTAAGAGAGCGATAAGAAAGAAAGTGGATAGAAGTATATCTGGCATGACAGCCCCGAGGTAAATTATTTATTTTAAATCAATAGATTAACTGTATGGGCATTGTGCTGTGAAGGAGTTCTGATGCCTGTGGAGGCACAATAGTAGTGTCAAAATAGTGCTCCTCACTGAGAAGCTGTTCGGAGTGATGGCTTTGTTTTACTTTCTATTAAGTGTGGTACTATGAGATCACAGTAGGGAGAGTGCGGCTGTGAGAAAAAGCCTGTTTTGTCACTCTTTCTGACTGCAGAATAACTGCAGTGTGTATTTTTATTAGGGTTTTTATTAAGCAGGAGCTGATACTGAAGTAGCAGGAGGGGAGACCAGTAGCTCTCGTTAAGTGAGAGAAAAACATGGCGGGGATTTCAAATTTAATCAAGTGATTTCAGCCAATGACAATCCAGGCTGGGCACCCCTGTACAACGGTATGTGGTGAGGTAGCACTTAGGCTGGTATTTATTTTTAGCTGTGCATCTATTGAGAAACAAGTGCCCAGCTTGGAGGCTGTGTCAACCAAACAGGATTGAGAATTAATTCTTGCCATTTTCTAATGGAAATTTACGTGATATAAAAAACAACAAAATGTATCTAATTGATTACAGAAATCATTAAGTTTTGATAGTGTAACAGACACAACTACTATCCAAATAGCTCTGTTGTTGGCTGGAGACATTTGGCCAGATATTCAAAACTTTGACCCGGCATGCTAAATTAGCCCAGACCCAGTAGCCTGCTATATTCAAAAGAGATAGCCCCAGTGCTAAACCTTCTGAATATAGCATGCTAAGGAAGCTGAGCAAACTGGGCTGTGAGTGCAGTGCAAAAACAGTGCAGGAATAAGACAGTTCTGAATATAGCAATCAGGAAGTGCAAACCGCAACAACATCCCAGTTCACAGTGCTGTGAAGGAAGGTTGCTCTAACTATGTGGCCAATGTGTGCTAGCAAAGGAGTGGATTCATTAAAGCTGCAAGCATCAGTGCATATGAAATTACTTTGTGCAGAAATGCACAATGTTTCTGAAATATTTGCAGTGTGCAAACACATTTGCTCAGGTTTTGTGTGGAGCTAAGCCATTTGTCCAGTGTTATCATGTTTGCCTGGGGCAAAAAATTGCTATATTCAAAAGTGACATGCAAATGAGCCTACTTAGGTAGTCTGTGGGCAAACATCCAGATTAGCATCTCATTATGTCCTAATTTGCATGCAGTTTGCCCAATGCTATTGCAGGGTCCCACAGCTCCACCTGAAGGTCAGTCTGACAGTACAGGGGTTGGCTGTATCTGTCCACAGCTCCACCTGTAGGTCAGTCTGAAAGTGCATGGTGGTAGCTGCAG
The DNA here is from genome assembly GCA_016271365.2 of Neoceratodus forsteri. NCBI lineage: Eukaryota > Metazoa > Chordata > Ceratodontiformes > Ceratodontidae > Neoceratodus > Neoceratodus forsteri. The sequence continues at coordinate 1,389,285,940 of CM028130.1, read as the reverse complement.
GCTACATTGTAAAGAACTGCATAGCATATTGTGCACCAGGGGACTATGCAGCACAGGCACCAGCACAGGTGGTGGTGCTGCATGCAATTGTCAAACTGTAGTTCATGCTACAGTGCACAGCAGACACTACAGTAGCAAGGTGGCCAGTAGAGTGAGGAACACAGCAATGCCTATGGTGTGTAGAGCTTCAATGACCACTGCACTGTACACATTGACGGCCCAACTTGCAGGTGTGTACTGACAGTGGACATTACTGTTATGCTGTTATGTGACCCACAGATGCTGCACCACTGGTATGGGATACTCACAGTGACATATAAATGGCTGCCTGTGTGTGCTGTGGTGTCGGTACAGATGTGCAGTTTGTGGCTGAAGGGCACATATCATTAGACAGGCATGCTGGTGTTGGGGGATATTCCCAACACTGGACCATTTGCACTGCATGGCTTGTCCAAACCTTGTGGTCGCAACCAGTCTGTGGTGCAGCCTGGCTATCTGCACACCCTTCCCCAACACCCTCCATGCCCACAGTGCTGCATATGTTGTTAGATTCTGTTTTTGTCCACCAAAGGGTGGTGTGCAAGTGTGCGCTGTATGGACACACTGCCATGGTGCCCATTGGGAGCTGGGTCACCACTTACTGCCTAACATGTCTGGAACTGGTGGTAGATGATGGCATCATAGGGATGTCATCCATGTGCAGCATGTCGCTTCTATATCTGGTTTCTTTGTATGTTTCTGATTTACTGTTTAGGGTCATGCAAATCATGCAAAAGTAATGCAAAGCCACACAAAGCCACAAAGTCACACAAAGCTGGTTTGTCCAGAGTTAAGACTACCTTTTCCTTGGTAGTGAATCACACCATGCAAAGTGTTGTGCTAAGTTGCACAACAACACTTTGCATGGCGCTATTTGCTGAATATAGCATTGCACCTGTATTCATGTACACGATCCCCCCAGTTTACCCCTTGCATACATTATATTTTTGCCCAGCACCAATGCAGTTTCCCTGCACTATTTGACCTTTTGAATATAGTGGACCCACGCTAACCCAGTGCTAACCCTGTGCAAACAGTTTGCGCCCAACACAAAGTTCTGAATATTTGGTCCATTGAAGTTAATCCAGGGATAATTTTATAAAAAGACATGATTTAAAATTAACACACGAAAATGCAAGAAACATGATGAAAAAATCAAATGAATTACACACTTGGACACAGAAACAAGTTCCTGACATTGTGGGATTCTCTGAAACTTCATTTACATAGCAAATACAAAATGAAGAGATCTACCAAGAAGGTTATAATATCTTTATACAAGATATGAGTAAATTAGGGGGAGGGGTACATTCATACATTCATTCTAAACTGGGGATGTTTGACATTGGCTTTTCAGGCACAATACTAGGAGTGGAATGTCTATTTGTTACATCCAAGCAACTTCAGCTCTTTGTAGGAATAATCTATTCTCCCTGAAGAAACAAAGTGGATAGTTTTGAGGCAGTAGCACAGAACATTTCTGCTATTGTGGAAAATAAAGATATCATTTTAATTGATGACTTTAATGCTACATGGGGCAGGCCAAGGAATGAAAGACTAGAACAGATTTTTCTAATTTTAAACATCCAGCAAGTCATAGATCAGGTCACAAGAAAGGGGTGTTCACAAAACTTGGGTAATATTATTGACCTGATGTTTTTCTCTAAAAAACTTAACATTAAGAGTGTAAAGTACTCCCCCCCCCACAATTTAGGTGACCATAACCCTACAATGTGTACAATTCAGAACAGCTGTTGTTGTACTATCCCAATTAGTAAATTACCAGTAGAAGTAATTTGAATTATAATTCTACAGATTTTAATAATGACTTACAAAATCAAAACTGGGAAAGGTTAAATTTAATCCATGACCTAGATTTAGGAATAGCAGATTTCACTGACACTTATGTGCAAGTCTGAAATAAACATGCTCCTTTAAGGACACAAAAAGTGAGAAAAAGTCATTTAGTAGTGGTGGATGAATTCGTTAAGAAAATGATCCAGTTTAAAAATAGACTTTGGAAGAAGGCAAATAACACATCAAACTCAAATAACTGGGAATTATTTAAAAAGCAGAGAAGCACATGTAAATCACTTACACAACAGGCAAAGAAGAAATATTCTCAAAATAAGATCAATAATACAACACAATCTAAACAGTACTAGGATATTATTAAATAATTAGACAATCCAGTTGAAGCTAGACTGGAAATTAAAATAGTGGATACCAATGGGAAAAGTCTAAGTACTAAAAAAGTAGCTGATGTTTTGAACTCATATTTTGTTACTTTACCAGATATTAAGATCCACAATCCTACTGATTAACACTTGGAAAGATTGGAGAAAGAGAACTTAGAAGAACACGTCCCTAGGTTTTACTTTAGGGAAATAAATGTAAAGTGTTACAAGAGATTAAAAAACTAAATTCTAAAAAAGCTGGAGGTTTTGATAAAGTGAAAATTAAATTCTTGAAAGATGCCACTAGCACAGTGTCACCAGCTATAACCAAACTGTTTAACCAGAGTTTGACAGAGGGAATATTCACTGAAAATTAGAAGAAAGCTAAAATTGTGCCCATATACAAAAGTGGAAGTCCTAATGAACCATCAAATTATTAGCCAATAGCACTGCTATCCATTCTGTCCAAATTGTTGGGAGAGAGTTGTATACAATCAACTTTACAATTACTTGGAGAAATACCAAAAACTGACATACCAACATGGGTTCAGGACAGTGTACTCGATGGGCACCATGCTTGTGGACTTCGTTGTTAAGGTGGCACAGGTGTTGGACACTGGGGAGTCCACAGGTGTGGAATTCATCGACTTGTCAAAAGCATTTGATCAAGTGATCCATGAAATACTGTTACCCAGACTATAAAAAATTGGAATGGCAACTGGCCCAATTAGTTGATTTAGATCTTGTTTGCATCATAGAACCCAGAGAGTGGTAATAAATGACCATCTATCAGATCTGGGCTATTTAATAAAATGTGTTCCCCAGGGTTCTATCCTGGGGCCACTATTGTTTCTAATAGATGTTAACGATCTACCAGATTACATACATGATAGTAATATTAGACTACATGGTGACAACACTGTACTGCTGGTATCTGTTAAGTCACCTGACTTAATGCAGACAAAAGTGCAGACAGATTGTGACATACTCCAGGGCTGGTTTTGCAACTCACAGTTAGTACTGAGTATTAAAAAACTTAAGTCATGTACTTCCAGAAAAAAAAAACATCAAAAAGGCATATTGTATAATAAGGAGCTATTGGAGTTTGCTCTTTAATGGGACAGACCAAGTTGTCCTGGTGGACTCTTTACACCCCCTCAGATGGTTGTGCTCAGAGGGAGGAGGGAGGGGGGAGAGGAGAGGGAGAGCCAGGGAGCAGGACAGAGGGGAGGAGACAGAAAGGGGGGAGCTCAGGAAGGAAAAAACAGGAATAGGTGGAAAAGGAAAAAAGGGGAGGGGTTAGGCAGGGTACATAATCCCCTGCACTGTAACAATTCAGCCTCTTTTGCTGGAGTTTTTTTTTATTTATAAACTATAGCACATCAGATTAGCAAACTTAAAAAAATAAAAGAAAATCTCTTTGCGGCATTTCCAGTTCAGATAAAGGTGGTAAGGTTTGTTACCTGAAACAATTGAAGGTAAGGCAATGTCATTATGTAGTGCTTTGAATTTGCTGTTAGGGGAAAAAAAGTGTACAGAACAATGGTAGGGCTGCTAGAGCTGTGGAATTCAAAAGGGCTCGCACTTGGTACATAGATAGATTAATGGAGTGGTGAGCTACCCCACTTTTTTGGAGGTTTGATGACTAGCCAGACCCTTTTTGGTGTTGCTTTGTGGAAATTGAGGCCCTAGTGCCATGAGGAGGTGAGAACATGGTAAGGGGCCTACTTCTCCCAGTGGTTAAGGCCAGGGGCAGAGTTTGCCTAGAACAAAGCAGTTGTTGGGGTGAGACATGCCAAAGGATGCGTGGTACCTGCAGCATTAGATTAGAAAGCCTATTGCATTTGTTTGTGGGGAGACACACAAAGACCGAGTGGTGCCTGTAGCATTTGAGAGAGGGCCAGTAGTACAGCTTATGTTGTTGTGAGAGACACTGAAAAAGCCACTTGTAGCATCCAAGTAGAAGCATTATTGAATTTTGTTGGGGTGAGACATGCTGAAGACAGTGTGGCACCTAGAGGGGGTGAGAAAAGGCTATTATTGCAGTTGTGTTGTGGCTAAACATACCAAAAGCCTCGTGGTACTTGTGACCTGGATTAGAAGGCCAAGATTGGGGTGAGACATGCAGAAGACCATGTGGTACCTGTAGTAGGTGAGGAAAAGCTAGTATTGAAGTGGTGTTGTGGCTAGACATGCCAAAAGCACGTGGTACCTGTGGCCTGGATTAGAAAGCTAGGACTGCAGTTTTCCAAGGGAGCAAGGGGCGAGATTCACCCCGCTGTTTTAATAATTATCGAGGCTAAGAAACAAGGGTTGAACTGGGCAGCTGGTGACATGGCAAGACAAGCTGAAGGCCGTGAGGTGCCGGTAACCTCTCCTCTCTCCACCTCTCAAGAACAGTGGTATGGTGCTGACAAATAACAAGAGAAGGCGAATTTTAAAATTTATCCCCGGGGGATAAGCAAGAAAGAAGGAGATTGGGTTATTTAGAAAATTCAGGTGAGTGGCTGGGGGGACATCCAGATTTCTCACCGCACCAAGTAGCCTCTCTTTTTAGGGGCAGGCTAGTGACGCAAGGAAGCAGCTTTTAGTCCAGTTGTAAAAAAATAATAAATAAATAAAAAGGGGGTGCAGACGAAGAAAACACGCACTAAGAATGGCGTATGACATCATGCTGTGTATTTTACTGGGAAAGAGCCCCCAGGTCTTAAGGGGATAATGTTTGGGACAGAAAGTGGATAATTTATAAAAAAAAAAAAAAAAAGGTGGAATAAAATATCCACTTTGACAAGGTATTGCTCCCTATCCAGAGGAGTGCAGAAGTTTCTTTCAGCAACAAGAGAGGGCAGGGGATTAGATAAAGAGCAATGAGGTGGTGAAGGCTGGCTGCTTTTACACCAGGACTGAATGACACAGGCCTGGAGAGCAGGAGTGCCTAAGAAAGAAATCTGAAAGGGGGAATAAAATAAAAAAAGAAATTAAAAAAAAAGAAAAAAGGGGGGAGGGGACAAAAGGACTAAGTGGAGAGGCCACACCTGTAAAAGTATCATAAGGCCTGGAAGCAGAAAAGGAATGTGAGAGAAGGATGGCAGCAGAACACTGAAGTTAGCTTGGAGAAGATGTAAAATGACCTAGTGAATCAGAAATAATGTAAGCAATGTTATCAGTTTATTCACAGGTAAAAAAGAAACTGTGTGACAGGATGGCACCCAGGAAGAGCAAGCCAATGAAGGAAGAGGAGTACAAGGCCATCACTGAACTGGTGGAGAAGGCCAACTTGATGTGGAAAATGGTGGAGGGAGAGGAGCCAGGGAAGTCAGGGGAGAAGTGAAAAGTGGAAAAGAGAGCAGGGGGCGGTGGTAAACGACCGACCAAAAGGCTGGGCAGCCATAATGGGCCGCCACCTCAAGTGGTTAGTCCAGCACTTCTTCAACCCCTGTGGCCTGAACTTCTAGTACCGTCAGTGGAGCCAGTGGTGGTACCCACTCCGGAACCCAGATAGGAACCTTCGGTGGTACCAACCCCTCCACCTGTGATACCGCTGCCAGTAGCCACTCCATTGGAACACAGACAAGCTCAGCCCATAAACAGCAGGACTCAAGGAAGGGACAAGCATACAGGTAGTGTATCAGGTATGGTGGGGGACAGCATAAAGGAATACATTGGACAAATTATAGCGGCACTAGGGAATGATGGTTTAGGGCAAAGGGAAAATGCACTAGCAAAGCTTAAGGCAGACAAAGAACCAACAGGAGGAATAGACAAGATGGCAGAAAGGACAGAAAAAGGAACGAGGGATATAGGAGCATCAGGCATGAGGATTGGGGAACATGTGCCGTTGGCCACAAAAGAGAAGATATGGAAAGGGGAATACATAGACATATTTGAGTTTGTAAGTAGGGAAGTGGCAACAAAGTACAAGGAGACAGAAAATATAGGAAAAGGTGAGATAACAGTAGCCGTGGTATTATTGGGGAAGAAAGAGGAAGACAAGTTCACAAAGGGGAAGACCTGGGATGGGTGGTTCATGGGTTTTGCTACATATTCAGCCATTGTGCTAGAAAAGAAACCTGAACTGGGCATACCAGTTATCACCTATTTCCTGATTATAAGGAAAGCGAAAGCAAAACGGGGAGTGGGTTGGATATATTATGACGAGTTTTTCTGCCAAAGGATGGCCACCTATGGGGATGTGAGATGGGACACAAAACAGTTAGACTTGTGGACTGATTATGTCACCGACCAATCCACCCCCGAAGGGGAGATGGGAAGAAAGGGGGGATGTTCCAAAAATGCTGTTGGGAATATAATCAGGCATTTTGCTCATGGCCTCAATGATGCTTTTGACATGCCTGTTCGAAATGTGGGGGATCTCACCCGGCATCAAGATGTAGGATGGCATAGGTACCAGGGGCCCAGGTGAGGGGTAACCAGGGGGCCGGGCACCAGCCCTTTTGAGAAGGGCTGGGATTTAGTGGTCAGGCTTAGAAGAGAGGGTCAAGAAGTAGGGGGTTTGGGGGGGGGCACAGTCCTATTGAGGAAAAGGACAGAGGAACTATAGTCAGAGGGGGAAAGGGAGGACAGTGGGGGGGGATGTAGTTGTTAGGGACCGATTTCAGCTGGCAAAGACCCCCATCAAAATTGAAGCATAGGAAAAATGGCTCAGGGAGCACCCAGATAGGGAGGTGGCAAAAAGCATACAAAAAGGTTTCAGATTGGGCTTCTCGCTACAGTGCAAGGGTCCGAGACAAGCAAGAAAGGCCAATAACTTAGCATTGATCAAAGGAAAGGGGGACATTTTAAGACAAAACATAGAAAAAGAAAAAGTTGCAGGGAGGATGGAAGGGCCATGTGTGGTTCCCCCATTAGACAACATGATTATTTCTCCACTAGGTCTGGTGCCCAAAAAACAAGAAGGGGAGTATAGGGTGATACACCATATGTTGTTTCCAGAGGGACACTCAGTTAATGACTTCATTGGGGAGGAACACAGCCGGGTTACTTATGCGACTTTGGAAGAAGCAGTACAGCTTATCCGGGTGACTCCAGAGGCCTGGATGACCAAAACCAATATAGAAGCAGCTTTTAGGCTGCTCCTGGTGAGGAGGGAAGATTGGGATTTTTGGGGCTTCAAAGTAGATGGACAGTATTATTTTGATAAAGATATGCCGATGGGTTGCTCCATTGCATGTGCCATGTTTGAAATGTTTAGCAGCTGCCTGCAATGGATATTTCAATGGAAAACAGGGCATATGTTGGTAATACACTATCTAAATGACTTCCTGTTGATAAGCAGAGGAAAGGAGGACACAGAGAAGATGTTGACAAGTTTTCAAAAAATTGTGCAAGGAGCTGGCAGTTCCATTAGCTCCTGACAAAACTAAGGGCCCTAGCAGGGTTACAGAGTTTTTAGGGATTGAAATAGATGCCCAGAGGGAATTATTTAGGTTGCCTGATGGTAAGGTACAGAAATTAAGGGAACTGATTCAGGTACACCCTAGCAGAAGAAGGGTACAATTAAGGCAACTGCAGCAAGTTCTGGGGCATTTGAATTTTGCATGCAGGACAATTGAGCCAGGAAGGACATTCACAAGGAGATTAGCGCAAGCTACTTTGGTGGTAAGAAGGCTGCACCGCTGGGTGGACATAACAAAAGGTATGAAAGTGGACTTCAAGGTGTGGGAGGAATTTCTAGAGGATTATAATGGATGTTCCTTTTGGCAAGATGAATGGCTTTATAACATGGATTTGGAGCTATGTACAGATGTGACAGGGGGGCTAGGAATGGGGGGATGCTTGAGAGATAAATGGTTTTTGGAACCATGGCCAGGAGATTGGGTACGAAAGGGAAAGGTAAGATACATCACGCTGCTGGAAATCATGCCTATTTTGGCATACACCATGGTTTGGGGAGAGGATCTGATGAACCAGAAGGTCACATTCTGGTGTGATTACAAAGCAGTGGTGGAGGTACTGAACAAAAAAGCGGCTAGTCTGAGACAGTTATGAGTGTATTGAGGCAGTTAGTATTGAGTAGCTTACAGTTAAACATGTCTTTTAAGGCCAGACACATAGACGGGGTGAGAAATATACAACTGACAGCCTTTCCTGTCTGCAGCTGGATAATTTCTGGATGCTGGCACCAACAGCAGAGAAGCAAAAAATGGCCATCCCAACGAACATCTGGGACATTGGCAAGAGGGATCCAAAATGTTGTTCCACAGTTCATGGGCACCATGGACCTTGAGGGCCTATGAAGGTGCATGGCAGGCACTGCAAACATTCAGGGAAACACACCCATGGATTTAAGTGGGCCAGTAACGGAAGAGCAGTTTGGAAAATTCACGGTATTGCAGTGGCAGAAAGGGATGGCTTACACAACAATTGGAGTTTACCTAGTGGGGATCAGTTTAGTGTGCAGTTTATAGGGGTGGAAAGATCCTATGAGGTCAATGCTGATTCATAGAATGAAGCAAGGGTGGAGCAGATTAAAACAGAGGAACAAAGATTGAAGAAGGCCAATAGCAGACCAATGGTTGGGTAGACTGGGGGAGATATTACCAGCCATTTGTAAATCCAAGCATGAGGACCAGCTGTTTCAAACAATTTATTTAGTGATGTTTGCAGGAGCTCTGAGGGTGAGCGAGGCAGTGGGACACAATGGAAGGAACGAAGGGGGAGGTTTGGAATGGGGGGACATAAAGTGGGGAACACAAGAAATACAGCTGAAGATTAACAGATCCAAGACAGATCAAGAAAGGAAAGGGTGCTTGGTAACCATTAAGGCTCACCTGGATGGGACCTTGTGCCCAGTAAAGGCTATGTGGGCTTATGCCGCAGACCGCTATAACAAATAAGGAAAATGATCTGTGCATGGAGATGGGAAAAAAGTGACGAGTTACCAAGTAGCAGTGATACTCAAAAAGGGCATGGGATTCCTGAGGGAGGATCCAAGTAATTACTCGTCACACTCATTTCGGATAGGGGCTGTTTCAAAATGGGCAGTAGAAGGAGAAACAGTGACTGCTATGATGGAGAGAGGAAGGTGGAGGTCTGCCTGTTATAAGAGGTACATTAGGATGTTGAAGAATGGTGATTAACCTGTCATTGTGTTTTATCTTCCAGGAAGGAGAACAGAATATATGGGGGATATATATAAATATATATATATATATATATATATATATATATATATATATATTTTTTTTTATTATTTAGTTGTTTAACCAGGTGAGACACACTAAGCTGAAAGCTTTTTACAGGTGCAACCTGGGAGCACAGGGAAGTTAAGGACTTACTCAGGGTCATACAGTATGCAAGTGGGACCTGTGGGATTCAAACCCAGGTCTGGTCGGCTGGATGTCACCAGATTTGCAGCTCAGAGCCTTAAACCACTGCGCTATACTGCCTCCCTAGATATATATATATATATATATATATATGAAATGGATTTGGTGGTGAATTTAATAATTTGCTTGATTTAATAGAACAAGGGAATATCATGGAAATATGGATCTGCGGGTATTCCTATATTTACTGGGCAGAAAGGAGAGCAGAAAAGAAGGCAGGGGCAAACAGCTATACCAAGACATCAAGAAATGTAGGCTGGTATGGCGCAGCATTCGAGGGATGAGATGGGCACAGTTACTTCCCACCCTAAGAGAAATGATGGAAAGACAGCCCACCCCGATCTAATAATTTTACATCTTGGGGGTAATGACATCGGGGGGGAGCCATGGGTGGACACCTATTTGAGGATTAAGGAGGATCATATAAGGATAAAAGAATGGTGGCCAAAAGTGAGCATAGCATGGTCAGATATGATACCAAGGAGGGTGTGGAGACATGAGCACAGCCATGTAGCTATGGATAGGGCCAGGAAGAAGATGAATAGAAGGGTGGGGACACTGATATGGACTATGGGAGGAAATGTTATATTGAGGGGAGTGGAAGAATTTGTAGATGACTTTTACAGAGCAGATGGGGAACACTTATCAGATATAGCAATAGACATGTTTAATACAGAGATGATGGGTTTTATTGAGACCTGGAAGAGGCAGGAAAGAAGACAATATGAGGAGGAGAAGGCCAGAAAGTGGGAAGACCAGTCATCCAACGCAAGCTGGAGACAGGCTGTGGGGGAAAAGGAAGGTGGAGAAAAAGGGGGGGAATGATAAAGGAATATGACTAGAAGAAGAAGGAACATAAGGAGAAATGAGCAGTCTCAGTACTCACCATTACTTACAGGAAAGACAGAAGAAGAAGGCTCCCAGGTTTTCACCTGGGGAGGCCAGAAGAAGTGAACAAGAAGGACCAAAGACCCTATATTGATATGTTAAGACTATATGAGCAAAGAATTGTGAAAATAAATAATGGAAAATGGTGATGGTACATACAAAGAAAGTGTAATAAGTAATAAATTAATTCCCAATCTGAGCACAACAACAACTCTGCTATCTGCCTTTTGTGGGAGAAGGGGGAAATCTGGCACAATGGAGTTTGCCCTTTAAGGGGTCAGACCAAGTTGTCCTGGTGGACCCTTTACACCCCCTCAGATGGCTGTGCTCAGAGGGGGGGAGGGGAGAGGAAAGAGAGGGCCAGGGAACAGGACAGAGGAGAGGAAACAGGAAGGGGGGGAGCTCAGGAAGGGAAAAAAAACAGGGATAGGTGAAAAAGGAAAAAAGGGGAGGGGTTAGGCGGGGTACATAATCCCCTGCACTGTAGCAATTCAGCCTCTTTTGCAGGAGTTTTTTGATGCCTCCCACCCATCCATCAAAAGGAGAATGGCAGTAGGGTAAAAAGGGGAATGGATTGGCCTACCAAAGGTGGATGGCAGAGGAAAGGTTTTGGTACAGACAATGATGGACTGCCAGAGGTGGATGGCAAGAGGGAAAAAGGGAAGGAATGATAAAGGAATATGAAGAGAAGGAAGAAGGAACAGAATGAGAAAATAGCGGTCTCGGTTCTCACCGTTACCTACAAGAAAGACAGAAGAAGAAGAAGGCTCCCAGGTTTTCACCTGGGAGGCCAGAAGAAGCAAACAAGAAGGACCAGAGACCAGATATTGATATGTTAAGATAATATGAGCAAAGAATTTTGAAGATAAATAATGGAAAATGTTGATGGTACATACAAAGAAAGTGTAAAAATGAATAAATTAATTGCCAGTCTGAGCACTAAAACAACTCCGCTGTCTGTCTTTTGTGGGAAAAGCTGGAAATCAGGGACAATGGCTCAAGAAGGTCACAACCTTGTAGTAACAAACAAATATAAAAACCTTGGAGTAGAATTGGACTGTTGCCTGACATTTGAAGAACATATTGACACATAATCAGAAAGGTTAATGCTAGAATAGGTGTATTAAGGAGATCTGCATCCATAGTTACACCACAAATGCATAACATGATCTCTTTCTAATTCATTTTACCTGTCCTACAGTATGACAACTCTGTCAACAGATCTGCAACTCAAAAAAACCCTGGAAAAATTAAATAACTCTTATAACTGACTTGCTAGGTTTGCTCTGGGTTGTCCGTTTAAAACCCATCACTGCCTTATGTACCACCAGTTACAATGGGACAGTTTTCCCCTTCATAGGAAGAAACAATAATCACTGTTAATCTATAAAGTTAAAAAATGGTTTGATCAAGGGAAATGTACTTACTGATCATGAAATAAAATGTTCAAAGATACCATTTGAGGGATACAGTACATCAAGGTTTCAAACTTCCAAAAACAAGAACAAGAACAAAATATGATAACATGACATTTCAGTTTAATACTGCTAAAATTTGGAATGAAATTCCCGCTTCACTGAGAAATATGACAAAACTTGGAATGTTTAAAACAGCTATTAACAAAACTTTTATTGAAGCATGTACTTGCACATAGACCTGTTAGATAATTTAATAGTTTTGTTGTCTCTAGCTTGTATAGTTCTGGTCAGTATGTGGCATATACGTTCTGTGTGGACTGATTGAAGTATGTTCTATTTGAGCACATTATTGTATACAATATATGAATGTTTTGACAGGACAACTTTGTAAATAGGCCCACTAGGCCTAAAGTTCTTATCCTGGCAAAAAATTAAGTTTTAACTATCGAACTGGTTGACTCACTTGCAGTAATCTTTCAGTAGTCTGTCTATACAGGTGTTTTGTTGAAGAACTGGAATGGGGCACACTGTCTTCATCTTTAGAAGAGTACAAGGTCAAATACTGGCAACAACAGATCATCAGCCTGACATCAGTTCTGGGAAATGTCCTGGAAGCCATTTTCAAGTACACAACAGTAGAATATTTATAGCACATAGAAATATATAAAAATAAGAACAGAAGAAAATTAAATCCATCAATGGTGTTATGATGCTTTATGATGACGTACTCTGAATAAGTCTTTCCTTTAATGTTTCCCAGTCAGTCCCCTACCACATGCTTTTTCCAAATAAACCCATTAAAGATGACCCATCTTGTGCTGCACCCACCTATGGTCCCAACTTTGACCACATTGCTTGATAGATTTATCTGGCTATCCACCATTCACTCTGTGAAAAAAAAATATATTTTCTGATGTCCTTCTTTAATGTAAAGCCTCTCAGATAGACATTGTGTCCCCAGTAGATGAATTATTTCTTAACATAAGCAACTCTCCAATGCTCCCTGTACTCAACAAAATACTAGAAAAAATGTTGTTGCCTCACAGCTATCTGACTTCCCAACCAAGCATAGCCTTTTGTCTCTGGCACAGCATGGTTTTTGTAAAACCATAGCACCACAAATGCTTTTCTCTCCTTAATTTCCTTGGTTGCAAATGCTATGAACAGGGGTGAATACACTGGTGAAGTATTCATTGACCTAACAAGAGCATTTGATCTAGTAGACCACCATCTGCCGTGTGCCAAATCAAAGCAACCTGGGGGTATCTCCCTCTGCCCTACCATGGTTAAGGAAATATCTTGATGGTAAAAATCAATGGGTAAAAGTTGTAACTACTTTCTCTGATCTTGCCCCCACCATTGTGGGAGTGCCTCATGGTACCCTACTTGAACTCCTCCTACTCTCCCTTCATGTAAGTGAAAAACACCAGACACTCACCTATTGTACCCATATCTTACATGCAGACAACCTTGTTCTGCACCTAAGCTCATGTCTGACATTAATGCTAATCTGTTTGTTAACCTCCAAAGAGTGTAACATTGGCTCGCAGCCAACAAACTCCTCTTAAATACTGCTAGGTCAGAGGCCATGCTGTTTGGCTGTGCTCCCAAAATAAAAAGCTATAGTACTCCTCTAACAGTACTGTTTAGTGATGTTACCCCCCCCCCCCGTATTAGTGCCTACATTCAACTACCTTGGCGTTACACTTGATGCATCCCTTGATTTCTCCCAGCATAGTGTGGGTGTCTGTAAGTCAGTAAACAGAAAATTGGGTCTTTTGTATAAGCTGAAACAAAACCTTTCCCCTTTAGCCTGTCTATCCACAGCTTAGTTATGCAGTATCTGTAATGCATGCATCTTCCAAAAGCAGTCTGCAAAAATGGGATGTTACTTACAATAACATCTGTTGTTTTGTCACATCCCTAAGCTGCCATATCCATCATTGCACTTAATATGTCAAACAGGGATGGCTTCCTCCTGCTGCCCTACATGATCTAGCAGGGGTGATTTACAATGTTTTGCAAAACCTGTTTTGGTATGTATTGAGATGCAAAACAGGAGCTTTTGATTGAAGAAGGGTTATTTATTCATGCCAAACTCTCTCAAGACAAGTACAGCCAAGTACCATAGCCATTAACACAGGAAGCACTTTACAGCTTCCTAACTTAGCTATTTCTGAGTGTATTACTAAACTAGGTAGGGTTAACAAAGTATAGGAGTAGAACTCCCCATAGTGGCTTGGAAGACATATATTGTAACATCTCCCTTTCCATAAACAGTTAATCTAGCATGCTTTCTTGAGGTAAATATGAAACCTAAACAATAGAAACAAACAGACATTGCATTAATGAGACTACTACTCTAGTGCTTTGAACTTGTCCCTGTCAAAATTAATGAAAGGCCCAACTTTTAAATAATACATTCTTTAGAGTATCTCACAGAAGGTTGTGTGTTGGTTCTTGTGTGAGTGCTTTTAAGGATTTTCGGTGTGTCTTCAGGTGTTGCAGTCTTTTTTGCTGGTGGTTTCACATTACATGGAGGATCATTTTCTGCTGGCATCGGGGTCATTTCCAATTCAGTCTCAGGGTCTTCTCTGTACCCTTGATCAGCCTTATGGCATGCAGTGTTATCCAGTTGCTGGAGGTCAGGTGGTTGTTTGCTTACTGGATGGACATATTTATGATTTTAATGGTACAGTTTTCCATCTACTTCCACCACACACGAACGGGGACTGATCTTCTGTGTGCATGTCCCAAGTCCCCATTTACATGTTTTGTCAATTGGCAATAGCTTAACACATATTGGCTCACCCATATTCTGCATAGGTAGGTCCTTGGCCTAATGGTCATAGAAGAGTTTAGCCTTTTTGCAGCGCAGTTCCTTCTTCTCAGGAACTTCATCAACAACAGTGGGCATCAGTAGGTTGCTGGAATTTGTAACAGTATTTAAGTGTGTCTTGACAGCAGACTTTGTGCTGGACTGGTGTCCATGCCTTCCATTGGGGATTTTCTCCAATCAAGTATTGCCTTCCATATATCCTTGCTATCAGCATGTGCTTTCCTTATGAGGGTTTTTTTGCCATCTTTACAGCTGATTCAGCCTTGACATTGGTTTAACTGTGAAAGGGAGAAGATGTAACATGTTCAAACTCCCAGTCCTCTGAGAACTGTTTGAAGTCACTGCTCTTAAACTGAGGTTCATTGTCTGACACAACAGCATTTGGAATACCATGCCTGCTGAAGTACTGTATCTTTTGCAACACTGGATGACTGTGGTTGCAGTACTTTCTTCATTGTCATGGATTTTGTACAAATCTGAGTAGTAGTCCACAGTGATCAGGTAGACTTGAATGTTAACAGTGAATATGTCCATGCCAACCTTACTTCAGGGTCTCTCTGGAATTTGGTGAGTATTTAGTGTTTCTTTCTGATGTTTATGTTGGTATTCATTGCATGTGCAGCATTTTCTGACAAGGTATCAGATCTCATGCATCATGTTTGACCAATGTATGGCATTTCTGGCTTTCCTGAGGCAGGCCTCAATACCTGAGTGGCTAGAGTGAACGCATGACAGCACTTCCAGTCTCATTGCCTGGGGTATTATATCTCTTGAACCTTTGTAAATAATACCATTCTGTGTGACTAGTTCATCTTGATAGGTCCAGTACTCACAGATGTTCACAGGTGTTTCCTCTTTTGTATCGGGACAGCCTGTTAGACTAGTCAATTTCAGTGTCTGAGGGGCTTCATTTTGTTGTGTGGGTTGCTTGGTTATTCAAGTCCTTTGTAGAGATGGCTGTTGTACTTGCTTGATGTATGTCTTCAAGTTCTGCTTGCAGCTTACTGGATTCTATATTTTATACAACCTCAGAGTCAGCTGTTTCAGATGTTTGTGTTGTGGGTAACGAAACACATGACAAAAAAATCAACTATATACACTTCTGGTCCTCTTTTGTATTCAACATCAAGATGGTATTGCTGTAGTTGGAGCAGGATGCATTGTTGTCGCTTAGGTGCTGAAAGTAAGGGTATTTTGAATATACTTTCCAGCAGCTTGTGGTCGCTTTCCACATGAATGACTTTGTGGCCATGGACACATTGGTCAAATTTCTCACAGGCAAAGACAATCACCAGGCATTCTTTTTCTATCTGTGTGTATCTTTGTTCATTTGGTGACAATGTCTGTGAGACAAATGCTACTGGCGGTCCCTGCTGCAGGGGTATTGCACTGAGTCCAGTTTCACATGCATCACATTCTACGGTGACTTTGACATTCACATATAATACTTCAATATTGGGTGGTTAGTCGCAAGATTTCTGATTCCTTCAATGGCTGCATTGTGCTATGGTAGCCACGTCCATGTAGCATCTTTGTAAGGCATCTCAGAGGTTAGCAGACATTAAAGAGGTGTGGAAGGAATTTTGTTTAATAATTTACAAAGCCTAGTAGTCACTGCACCAACTTCTTGTCTGTTGATTTGGGCATATCTCGTATGGCTTTAACATTTTCTGGGACTGAACACAAGCCATTAGCATTGAGAAGATGTCCCATATATGCTACATTGGGCAGTCAAAGTCTCATTTTCTTCTTGTTTAGTTTAAGACTGATTATTCTGTCTCTTTCTAGAATGCCAACAAAATTGTGGTCATGGTCTGCCGTTGCTTGTTCAATGGTGTCTCTGCAGGTGTAGACTAGAATATCATCTGCTAGAGCACTGACTCCTTTAAGTCCTTTGAGTGTATCTTGCTGTCAGCACTGATATTCTTCACCTACAGGTTTGATACAAAAGTGCATTCTTAACCAGTGATAGTGGCCTGCAGGTGTCCAGAAAATGGTGAGGTAGCTGCTTTCTTTATCTAGGTGAATCTGCCAATTAGCATCTTTGGTGTCAAGTGAAGAAAATACCTTTGCTTTGGTTAAGTCAGGTAGAATTTCTTCTATCATAGGCATCTGACAGTGAGCTCTCTATAAGGCTTTGTTTAAGTCACTTGTGTCTATACATGTGTGGAGTTTGCCTGTTTTATCCACTGGGACAATGCTGCTGATCCAGGTAATAGGCTCAGCTACTCAAGTAATTATTAGATTTTTTTCCATTTTCTCAAATGCTGCCATTACCTGTTTCTTGAGCAGAATGGGCACTCTGTGGGGTAAGTGTTTTACAGGTGTGATGGTCTTGTCAGTTTCAAGACAAAGTGTGACAAGGAGAAAGCCAAGACCTTCCAACATGTCTTTATAGTCTTTCAGAATTTGTGTTACTGAAATGCTTCTTCCTGTGTTTTGGCTTTCATAATGCTGATTTTGCTTTTCTAATTCCACTTGTGGACTGGCTGCTAGAGGTTAACTTGCACAAGATTCATCTGTTTACAGGTTGCAGCTGAAAGTAATGGTTTCTGTGCGATTTCCATGACTTGAAATTCTAACATACACTTGTGACTATGGTATTCTGGTTGCATCTTGTTTTACCCAAGGGGCTTTATTATGGTGCCATCATATAGCTTCAGTTTTGTTTTGCTTGGCTCCAGCTTTGGTGCTCCATCTTGCATGACAATGAGGAAATCTTTATGGCTCATCACATTTACAGATGACCCACTATCTAGTTGACCTTCAATCTCATGTGTCATGTCATGGCTATAATAGTTATTTCATTCTGAAGTGAGCTTCAGGATTGTGAGACACTTTTCTGCTTCACACTGCACAGACTTAATATCTGATATATAGAAGATTTCAAAGTCAGAGTCATTGCTAGCCTTAGTCACCATATGCATTGGCTTGCTTTGCTGCTTTTACCTGAACACTTTTGCAAAGTGGTTTCTTTTGCAATAATTCTTGCATGAGCTCTATATTCAGGGCATTTTGCCTTGACGTGCAGTTCACCACAATATTTGCATGGCTTTGGTGGAGGCTGTCTTGCTTTGTTGTGCACTGGATTGTGCTGCTTTGTGTCATTATTTGGCATCTTTTGTCTTTGGTTCCCTTACTTCTTGCATGTGACATGATGGCCTGTTTGAGTTTCTGCTGAGCTTAGCTCCTTTGGTTGAATTTTTGCTTATTCACTGGTCTTGCACGTGTCTATGGCTTTTGTCAATTTTAGGTTTGGTTCATGCAGCATTCTGGCTCTAGTTCCACCATCCTTTGCAACAATAACAAGTTTATCTCATATGAGATCATCTTTCAAAGCTCCGTATTAAAACAAGTAGACCATTTCGTGCCTTTTTGAAATATACTGATTTGCTGTTTCTGATTGACTTTGCTCACACGTAATGAACATATATCTTTCATATATCACATTTTTAGTAGGCTCAAAATGCTTTTGCAGTGCATCTAGAATTTTATTAAGATCCTTGCTAGGCTGACTCCATGGTGCCAGGTGATAGGGATGCACCTGGCATGATGTCGACCTGAGTTTGCATCCTGAGCCCAGGGCGGCAGGAGCAGAGGCCATCAGGGAGGGCTCGGAGCATCCTTTGTAAGCTCTACTCCCAGGGAAGGAACAGGGATGCACCACTCTTGGGAAGCTCCTGGTAACTGAATTTGGCACCACGCAGTGCATCATGGGTGACCACATGGTGCATGCGCAGACAAGGAGGATGCCACAGCATGCGCCTAGTAGGGGAAGGGCTGAAAACAAGGAAAAATGGTCACGTCATCACCAGATGATAGCGTCCCCTATCCCTTCAATACCGTGGTAGCCAGGATAGCCCCCAATGCTGTGCACCTAGACGCTCTGTCCCAGATGGTGAAAGGTGCCTTTGGGCACTGAAGTCTCCCTTCCTGATGGCTCCCATGGAAAAGGGGGCACCACCCATCGAAGGGATATGGTGGGACAACTGGAGTGGCAAGATGAAGGGGCAGCACATGGCAGAATGCAGGATCAGTGTGGAGGTGGGCAACTGGTTGCCTGAAGGAGAGGTTGGAATAGATGGCCACTGGAAGAGGAGGTAAAAAAGATAATGCAAAAAAGAATGTTCCCCCTGTCCTCTTCAGCCATGTATAAGTGCCTTTGCAGCATGTGGCATTCTTTTCTCATTACAGTCAAAAAGGTTGTGACTCTAATCTTTGCATCTTTTTCATTAAGGCCAGCGGCTATTTTGTAATTTCTCAACTGAGATCTAAAAAATTTCCTATTATTATAAGTGTCACCATTCATATCCATGGGTGCTGCAGTCACTGTTTGCTGATCACTAACTTTTTTTTTTTGATTCAGAAGGAACTTGTCTTGTTTACACTTTTTTCTTTGCTTATCAATCAATCAATCTTTATTTTACCAGGCAAAGCACCATTGAGAGAGTTCATTTGCAGGGTGGACCTGGACAAATGCACAAAAAGTAAACAATATACAAAGGAAAAAGATGGGAGCATATATTATCAGTTAGGCTTTCACTCCTACAGTACCTATGTGAGTTCAGATCTTCTGACATCATGTTTCAGTATGTATTGAGAGGCAAAACAGAAGCTTTTGATTGATGAAATACTT
The DNA here is from genome assembly GCA_016271365.2 of Neoceratodus forsteri. Taxonomy (NCBI): domain Eukaryota; kingdom Metazoa; phylum Chordata; order Ceratodontiformes; family Ceratodontidae; genus Neoceratodus; species Neoceratodus forsteri. The sequence goes on along the minus strand of CM028130.1, from coordinate 1,389,266,594 downwards.
TTTTTTTATTTCAGTCTAGGATTACAAATACCTTTGAGCCAAGGCTCTTTTACAACGGTTCCACGTCATATGGTACAAACAATACAACAAGGATGACATTATGACAAATAATCACTTATCTATACATTAACAAAACTAGAACTAGGGTAGACAAAGTTAGAGAGGGAAGGGCAGAAGATGAGAGACTGAGGGGAGGGGTGATGGTGGGGCACAGAAGTGTAGTTAGGGGACAGAGCTGTAGAGGAGAGCTGAGTTGGGGGGGGTCAGGTGCCACCTGGAAGGCATTGTCAAAGAAACAGAGATTAGCAGAGGGTGTCCAGATGTTAGCAAGAGTTAAGGATAGTGGCCATCATCCAGCTGGTAGGGGTTTGCATACGGTCAGGTGGCAGGGGTGATAGATGATTCAGTTATGATCAATGGCAGTCAGAGGCACTTGAGGCAGTGAGAGACATGCGGAGGCTGGATTTGAAGGAGCCAAGCATAGTAGCAGTGGTAATATCACTAGCGAGTCCATTCATCCAGCTCAAAGCTCTAAAGGCAAATGATCTTTGACCTTGTGTAGTATGGCAGTGGGAAATTTGGAGTAGCTGTGGCTTGGTCCCCCTGGTGTTGTGGCTGTAGTTTCTGGGTTGTAGGAGGGAACAGACTCCAGAAGGTGAATAGCCCATCAAAATTTTCTTTGCCATCATGCAGGTTTGATATTTTATTTTATTTTCTAAGTGCAGCCAGTTGGTTTGGGTATAAAGGTCACAGGTGTGAGTAAGGCATTGAGCGCCTGTGATGAGCTGACAAGCTTTGTTGAGAGAGGTAGTTACATGTTTGAGTGCAGTAGCAATGGCACAGCCATAGATTATAACGCCGTAGTCAATGGTGGTAATGATGGAGCTCTGGACGGCAGTACCTAGAGCTTCAGGGGTAAGGTGTCATCTGTTTCAGAAAAGCATGCCTAGTCTGGAGTTTGCAGCTTTGGCAACATTATTTATGTGATTAACATAGGAGAGGTGTGAGTCAAGGGTGATCCCAAGGCATTTAATTGATTGGACCTGTTCCGGAGGGTCACCAAGTGTGGTGTTTATGGTGAGGTGGTGATCCTTATACTTATTGTGGGTGCTGCTGAAAATCATGTTTTTTTTTTTTCTGGTTAAGGATCAGTTTATGCCTTATGAACCAATTCTCAACCGAACTGAAACCCTGCTGGACACTGTTTTGCAACTGACTTGTATCCAGATGGGATGCAAGAATTACCACATCATCAGCACAGAACATCATTTGTTCAGTGCAGGAGTCTGGGAGGGTGTTAATGAACAGACTGAAGAGGAGTGGGCCAAAGATAGAGCCCTGAGGGATGCTAAAGTTGACAGGTTTGGTATCGGAGAGCACATCTGCGATCTTTACACGTTGGGATAGATTTTCAAGGTAGCTTTGAACCAAGTGACTGAATCAGCAGAGAGACCAGAGGACTAAAGTTGGCCAAGTAGAAGGCAGTGGTGTACATTATCAAAGGCCTTTGTGAGGTCAACATAGATAGTTCCAGTAGGTTTACCATTGTCCAGGGAGCTGTGGATAGCACCTGTGAATTCCAGGAGGGCAGGTGCGGTACGATGGCCTTTTCTGAAGGCATGTTGCTGCCGGCAGAGAATATTATATTTGTCCAGGTAGTCAGTGAGTTGGTCAGCAACTATAAGTTCCAATGCCTTTGAGAGAGGAGGTAGAATAGAGATTGGGTGATAATTGCCCTGTATAGTCTTGTCACCACTTTTTTGGACTTGGGTGACAGTGGCTGCTTTCCATTTGTCCGGGAACTGGCTGAGGGAGAGGGAGAGATTAAAGATCCTGGTGAGAGGCCCTAAAACTTCTAGTGTGAGGGATAGAAGCTTGAGGTCAAGTGAGTCGCTGCTGGTTCTTGATTGGCATAGAGCTTTGGTGATGCACTTGCGAACATCATGCACCTTTATTGCCTTAAAGCAGAATAGAGGGTGTTTGGCAGGAAGGGTATGGCTGTGGGATCTGTGGGGGTCCTCATCTTTGAAGAAATCAGGGGGAAGCACATTAGTAAGGTCAGTGAATGTCTCATTGAAAGTGACAGCAATGCTTTTTAGGTCAAGAAATGTGCTCCCGTTTACCTTGATCACGGCCGGTAATGTTTTGGGTTGCATCCCTGTGACTGCTTTTATGTTGTTGCAGAACTCTTTCCTATTTCCCCAAGTGTCAGTGAGGGCTTTCTTGAAGTAGTTGGACTTCTGTAGCCGAATGGATTTAGTGCAGTTGTTGCATGCACGTTTATAGTTCAGGATGTCAGCTTGTCTACCGGTAGATCTGACCAGTTCCCACAGGTCGTCCTTAGATTTCAGCTTGATAGCCAGAGGTTGCAGAGAGATTTAACTTTGCACTTCTTTAGGGGAGCAAATTTGTTGCAGGCTTCATTAAATATGTGTATGAAGTGGTCCATGCCAACCTTTCTCAAGGCAAGTACAGTCAGGTGCAATAGCCATTAACACAGGAAACACTCTGCAGCTTCCTAGCTTAGCTATCTCTGAGTGCATTACTAAACTAGATGGGGTTAACTAAGTATAGAGGTAGATGTTTCCCTAGTGGCTCGGAAGACATATATTGTAACAAAGCCAGTCCCCTCTATCCCTGTCGAGTCTTCTCCATTCTCCAGTTGGTACCTGCCAGTAATGTCTGCTATTCAAGAAGAGTTGCCTATTCCAGGAACCAGGACTGCGTCTGGATGATATTTCTTTCTCTAGTATTTCCCCAAGGCTGTGGAATTCTATATTGCCTAGCCTACACTACTGCTAGATTGCTACTACATTCAAAATGGTTTATCACAGCCACCTCCTTAAGTCTCATGTATGCTTTTGTGCCTGGAGCTCTGTTCTTGAAATAGCCAGTACACCTTAGTCCCTGTTGTTAGCCTGTTATTTTATTACCAAGGTGTTGCCTTGCAGTGTCTTGTTTAGACTATTTATATTGTTGGACTCATCTATAAGAAGTTGGCTAGCTACTCCAGTGCCTTGTAACACTGGCCTTTTTTGCATATCTCTGTACTAACTTTGCTATGAAATATGTTATACATGCTGTTGTAAATGTCTTTCACAGTTGCTGTACTTTACTTTTTGTTGACTGACCCCGACCCTATGCTACCTCCCGGGTCATGCCTAAAAATAGGTATTCAAATTGTATAGTGCACTAACCTGGTTAACCAAGAGAACAAAAGAAAGCAGGAGCACCAGGAATTGTGTGGTGCTATATATTCCAAACGATCAAAATATACAAATAAGCACCCACACAGCTTAAAGAATAAAGGCCAAATGCTAGATTCTGATGAAGCCTAGCAGAGACTAGGTGAAATGTTAATCTGTCCGTTTGTCCTCCGTTTTTGTATTTGCTGCACTTTGGATATTAAACGCTAATATTTTCTATAGCATTTGGCCTTTATTCTTTAAGCTGTGTGGGTGCTTATTTGTATATTTTAACCTGGTTAACAAAAACTAACTAACTAAATAAATAAATATTTATTTTATTGTACCCCTGTATGTTTCAGAAGGTTTCCATCATTTCCCCTTTCCATCTCTCATCCAGAGAATGCATACTGAGACTTTCCAGTGTTTCCTCATTGGCACTATCCTGCTGTCCCTGGATTATTTTATCACCTTTACTGCATGGTTAAAATTCCAAACTGTCCTGGTCCTTCCTCAAATATGGGCTTTAAAATTGCACACAATACTATAGGTGTGGTTGAATCAGTGTCATTTACAGTGGCAGTATTACTTTCATTCTGTGACAGGTGAACACCCTCCTTATGCATACTAACATCTTATGCCTTCCCATATGCTTTACTGCACTGGGGAGAGGTTTTTAGACTAATTATCACTCCATGTCACTTTCCTTATTTTGGGGCTTAACACTTACCCTGCTCATGCAATAATCTGTATATGGAATTCTATTTTAAATGTCTGCCAGCATAGGTAGTGGGGTGAAAACAGTAGTGGGTGTCAAGCGTGCATGTGATATGCACAAAGGAATCTTAGTAAAAAAGTGGGGTGATGGGGTATCCACAGATAAGGTAGAGTCTGTGGTTGCTGTACAGGCAGGGATAAAAAGGGCAGACTTAGTGGGCCAAGTGGTCCTTATCTTGACAAATTCTATGCTTCTATGTTTCTATGCGCGTTACTTTACATTTCTTTAATTAAATTTTGATTGCCAAATGCTAGGCCATTTCTCTGGCCTCTCTACAGCCTTCTTCATGCTGCTAATTTCCACCACACTATAAATGCTACTACTGTTTTGTGTGTTGTCTGCAAACAGATCCATTTTTTATAGCATGTCCTCCTTGATATAATTTATGTACATATTAAAGTGTAGAGGTCCTAGACAGACCTCTGAGCCACAAATCTCTTTACCTCCCTGACACCACAGAACTTTTTGCTCAGCAGCACTCTGACTCCTTTCTATCAACACATTAACAAGCCATCTAATTAGCACCCCCCTCCCCCAGTCCTAGGTCCCTTTTTTCTTTACTAGCCTCCTATGTGGCACTAAATCAAAGTCCTTCCTGAAATCCAAGTACAATAAGTTGACTGTTTGATCTCTGTCACTGATTTGTGTCAACAAACTGAAAAAATAAAGCAAGTTCATTTGACACATACTGCCTTTTGGTAACCCTGTTTAGTTCATGCCCATAAGCCAATTTTCATTCAGGATTTCAACTATACATTCATTATTAATTGCCTCTAGAAACTTACCTACTATACATGCCAGCTTACTGGCCTATAATTTCCTGGATTCCTCCTGTCCTTATTTTTGCAGAGGGGATTTCATGTTCCACCCTCCAGTCCATCAGCTCTATGCTCATTGTTGGTGATTGGTTAAATAGGACTGCCAAGAGAGCTGCCAGGACCAGTCTAGTCCCCTTCAGTTCCCTACTATGCGTCCCATCTGGCCCCAGGGACTTGTCTTGTTTACCTTGGGATCCAGTGGACACTGTAGTATTCTCTCTTCTGCTATACAATCCATCTCTAACTGACTAGCTCTACTCTCAAATTTTATCATATTGTCTGGTATTAGCCTTGAATCCTTCACCATAAACATGAAACTAAAGTACTTAATAAATATAATTATGTCCCATTGTCCTGTTTTGCACTCTGCTCATATTTCTTCATCCTTTCTGTGCTACCTCTTGCGTACCATTTTTCACTAATCCACAACACCTGATGAAGGTCATATCATTTTCATTGGCCACTTCAGCCACTCTTTCTCTATGTTAACCTTCACCCTATTAATGAGCTGCTTACTTTCCCCTAGCCTTTGCTTGCAATCTCTTTGTTTGCTTCATGTTCCTCACCTTTGTAGACAATAAAAGCTCTCTTTCATTGTCTCCATCTCTTGTCTGACCAGCTATATTGCTTTCCTATACTTTTTGACATAAAACAAAGTTTGGTGCAAATTGTCGAGACCCCAGACCTTTTTTCATCAGTGTGGTATGTGGAGGATACACGTCCCATTGAGATTTCTGGCGTGATTAAATTTTATTACCTAGTATCCAACTCTTGCTTAGTGATATATTTTGTGTTTGTTCACTGCTTTGGCTGGGACTTCTTTTGTCAGCATTTTGTAGAGTGGCAGATTCTAACTGTCAGAATCTGCCACTTGGTAAAATGCTGAAGGATGAAGTCTCAGCCAGTGTAGTGCTGGTCCCTGTCCAGGTTGAAGTGTGTGTATGCTTTTTTGGGGGGGAGTGAGGGGGGGTCTGCTACTGAAGATGTAAGATTTGCAATTACCCACTTAATGATCATAATGTAAATTAAGAGCCATGATGCAGACTTTTCTCTTTTTGACATGAATATCGCTATCACTTTTTCACAGTGTTTCCCCACAAAAGCATCTATGCATAGTGGTCCTTCTCTGCTTGAGTTGACAGCTGCTATGCTTTCCATGTGCTGCCATGCTACTGCTATGCTTTTATGCATACTGAAGCCACCAGAGTAAATACATGCTAATGTGTACTTTAAAAAAGTCAGCATGTCCATTTCTTACATAAGGAAAGATGCATCCTGAGTTATTGCTACACAGTTGTCAATCTATATGAAAGATCTACCTCCTAATTCATACTATTTGCTATCTACAGCATGTATGACCGAATGTTGAACATATAATGTATGCAACAGATACCAAATCGAAGACAAGAGTGTGTTAAGGAACTTAACATGCTGATAGATCTGACAGTTTCCAGTACATCTGTCAATGTGCTGAAAACAAGAGTGTGAGTGAAATTCTTCAAATAACTTTAGGAAATATCAGGGCAGCTGAGGCAGAACTAGTCAATTTTGATATAAAATGTGGGAAATATAACCCACTTTCAGAGTATGTACAGATAATACTGTACAAGTGCGGTTTGTGTGTGTGTGTGTGTATATATATATATATATATATATATATATATATATATATATATGTATATATATATAGCCAATCTATAAAGCCCTACATGGACTGGGGCCATTCTACCTGCAAGAGCTTCTGAGCCCCTACTGCCTCTCCCATCCACTCTGCTCTGCCAATGAGGGATTGCTAGAGATTCCCAGGGTATGGCTAAAGACATCCAGGGCTCATACATTTTCCTATGTGGCCCCTACCCAGTGGAATTCTCTACCTCATTGGGTTAGGGAGTACCTGACTCTGGAGAGCTTTAAAGCCTCACTGAAATTGTATTTATTCAGGCTTGTCTTTTCATAATTTGATGTACGTTCTCTGCTGCTATTACTGTATTTGATTATTTATGGTTTTATACTGCTTTTGTGGTATTTTTATTGTAAACGCTTTGATATTTATGAATTGCACTATATAAATAAAGGTATATATATATATATATATATATATATATATTAGAGGCAAAAAACTCTGTTTAATGCATTAGTTAGGGTTGTTCCACAGCGACAAAAGTGAGGAAATTCACTGTTAGGGTTGAAAACCCTAACTCCGAATTCACCCCCCCAGCACCACACACACTGACACACACACACACATGAAAGTATGGGGGAGGACCAAGTCAACACAACCAATGACAGACAACCAGCAGCAGGTGACAGAAATAACAAACAATTGTCTAAATGTATTACGAGACATCCCCACCCACCTGACCAGGTACTGCATGCTCAGTGGAGATCAACAGCAAAACTGAGGCCATGTACACCAAACATACACATCCCTGATTGCAGCTGCACACAACGTACCACACTTAGTAGTTGCATGGCCTTACCTACCGATGCCCCACACCACACCACAACTGGTACTGTGCCGTTAGTTAATATAAATGCTGAAGGTGCATGATGACAGTTGTAGAAAGGTTTAACACTAGTGAGTATACATTAATTAAGAGAAGTACATCAATTAACTACAAGACACTAGCATGCTCAAGATAAAAGTAGTGTTACATTTAGTATGTGATTTACATAGTAGTACATTTACTGCAACGGTTTACTCAAGATAGAGCGGCTGATGTAAACATATGGAAAAACATTGCCTGTTCAACGCTGTGAAATTCGTACTGCCAGTATCAGATGCATTCTTAATGATGAAGGTGTACTGCTGATGTACATACATAGACCTTCAGTGTGTTTCAATACTAAAGATGCAGTAAGTATTCTTTGTAAGAAACAGTGAAATTGCATGGATCAGGCCAAGCGACTTCTAAATATCATAGCACTACTGAGCCAACAATGATGTACCTGTATCGGAGACGTCTATAGGATAGATTTTCCTGTAAGCACTTACTGAGTATGTTGTACCTGAGAAAGACAATCTCATTGCATCTGTGATGACTAACTTATTCAAATAGTGATACATTTACTATTGTTGCAATGAGTGATCTATGCCACTTATGGACACAGTGTAATTTTTTAACAGTTGTTACATACTCAGGCTGTATGCCTAGTGTTTGGGTTGCCACACTTCTGTCACTGATGCTATCAAAGTGATAACTATGTTAATTGTGGTACAACAGGAATCAAGTAGGTATAGTGTAGATATAAACAGAATGTCTTTTAGTATTGATTTAACTCACAATGGGGTAAGTGTACTAGGACAGCAGGGGTTATTCTCTATCACTGACTCTGTCAGTTATAATCACACTAATGTTTCAATGACTGTAATGATCAAGTTACACTGTTCATCTTCATAAGTTCATATTCACAGCCATTCTCCAGTAACTAGACAGTGTATGGTGTAACTGGGTGGGACACTGTGTTGCAAAGCTGCTGCAGTGCCTAGCAGAGGGAGAGTATCTACTCATAAAGACAATTAAGCAATGAGCATGACCAACAGTTATGTTAAATGGTCTATTAGTCACCCTGTAGAGGTTTAATGTTGAATGAGGCGTAGCCAAGTGCCACATGTCGCTAAAAGCGGTGATAAACTGACCATTAACATAATACCTGGGAGTAGTTGTTGCTATCATAAAAACTGTTTTTAAACAACATTAAACCATGTTCATCATATGGTTAGGCTCTACATGTATCTTAATAAAAACTAAACATAAGGCTGTTACAATGTTTACAGTCAATTAGAAAGCTGCATTTCTCAAACCCTTGTTATAATCAGAGATATTATACTTGTACAACTCCTTGGTTTTGCTCAACTCTATTGCTCAGGTGGCCCACCACATGTGGTGTGGTCTGGTGTGGGGCATCGGTAAGTAAGGCCATGCAACTACTAAGTGTGGTACGTTGTGTGCAGCTGCAATCAGGGATGTGTATGTTTGGTGTACATGGCCTCAGTTTTGCTGTTGATCTCCACTGAGCATACAGTACCTGGTCAGGTGGGTGGGGATGTCTTGTAGTACATTTAGACAATTGTTTGTTATTTCTGTCACCTGCTGCTGGATGTCTGTCATTGGTTGTGTTGACTTGGTCCTCCCCCATACTTGCATATGTGTGTGTGTGTGTGGCACTGGGGGGGATGAATTCGGAGTTAGGGTTTTCAACCCTAACAGCGAATTGCTTCACTTTTGTTGTTGTGGAACAACCCTAACTAATGCATTAAACAGAGTCTTTTGCCTCTAATTTCCCTTCTTTTTGAGAATGATAATGAGAAATAGTGAATGTAATGCAGTGGCGGGAATGCGGGGCCCTCTGGGCCACGTGCTCCCACCATGTAATGCCCACCACATGATGTCTTGTGGCATAGTAACAGGAACAGCAACACAAACAGAAATGCTAACAGTGGCACACATGATAACGCAAGAGCGAATGAGAACAGAAAGGGTAATGCACATAGTGGCGTAGACGGGAATGGTCTGCCACGTGATGTGTTGTCACATAGTAACATGGTGCCTGAAAATGGAAATGTCAATGGGCATGGTGACGCAAAGTGAAACAGAAAGAGAAACAGTACTCTAGACACAAATGGCAAAAAAATAAAAGAAACGAAAGCGCAAATGAAAACGCAAAGGATAACACACATGGTGGCATAGACGTCAACGGTAAGTGAAACGGACACGGAACCACAAGCGGAAAGGGCAACGGTAACAGTAATGTAAGCACACAAGCTGGTTTTCCCCAAAAGCTGAACAGAGAAAGACAGTGAGTACAAAGAATGTATGCATAATAATGGGTATCGGAGCAGAAAATGAGAACTTGGAATACTAAATAGGTTATATCTCAGGAACTGTACGACATAGAACAAAAATTTAAAAGTCACATGATTTATGACTGTCCTGGCTAGTTTTGTACTTAGCCCCATTAGGGGCTAAGTATTTTCCAACAAAAAGTCCGTATCTCGCACCGTTTCCGAGATACAGGCCCTGAAAGGCGCGGCGAACGCATTAATGTTATCCTATGGGAAAAAAAGGAAACTTTGGAGCACCATAACTTTGTCTCCCTGTAATATGTTTTTACCAAATCACTAAAAGGCACATCTGTGGGCTGTTGGCTGTCTTCCCTCCAAATTTCAGGAAAAGAGACCAAACCGTTATTTTGCAGCAGGGTGCCAAAGGATTTCTGTAATGCGTTGGGCTCCGTAATGTTATCCTATGGGAAATACCATCAACTTTGGAGTGCTGTAACTTTGCTGCTGTGTAATATTTTTTCAATACAATACTGAAAGGCACATCTGTGAGATGTTGGCTGTGTTCCTCAAATTTCAGCCCAAAACTCCCAACCGTTCTTTTGCAGTGCAGTGCCAAAGAATTGCTGTCTTTCCAACAACTGACTAGAAAACTTCTATACATGATTTGCAGCTTTTACATAAGATTTCGCATTTTACTTTCATAAACACGAAAGTAATTTGTGAAAGTACTTTTCCAGAAATTTGAAAACATATTTCTGGGGTGTTTACCAAAATAAAGACATGGCTAGCATCCTCAGGGTCCGACTAGGTGAATACAAAAGAATTAGGTTGCTAAAGGGTCCCAAATTTAAATGCCAAGCATTTTTCTGATCACCAACTGAAAACAAAATGGCCGGTTTACAAAGTAACAGGCCCATTCGAAAGTAAAATAGCATTTGCGAAAGTGTTGAACTTTTTTAACTTTTCCATTGACTTATAATGGAAATTGTTTTTAATAACTTTTGAACCGTTTAATAGTTTTCACCAAATCTTGAAGGCACATGGGGACCCCAACCGCATGTTCCTCTGAAGATTTCGGACTAGTCACCCAAACCGTGTACGACCTGTACCGCGTCCGTAGAATTCAGAAAAAGCGTAAATGGGCGCAGAATCATGCTTAATAACCCACACCCGTTATCCGACTGCAATAAACTTGGCAGATGCCAAGGCCTATGGTTCATTCTTGATCGTATATTCCAAATTTCAGCCAAATTCGTCAAATGGTTGCAAAGTTATTAAGGTGCAAAGTTTTGGGGTTTAACATAGAAATGGTTCCTCTACCATAATATATGTTACTGTTTAACATACTAAGGTGCCAGTAGGGTAGGCCAAAAGGTCTATCAAGTCTGCTTGAATAACAACACATGGTTTAGACCTTGCTGCACATTGTTATAGGTTTGATGAGAAGTAAACTCCAGTTTAACAACATACAAAAACTGCCATATATTTCAAACTCCCTTCCCTCTCCCAACTTCATAGCACCCATTCCACCCTCATACACATAACACATTGTATGACCTGTAAGTCATTTTGGTAGAACAATACCTAACTGATTAAGCTGCCATTGCCAAAATCCCAGGCATTTCAAAGCGATGCTGGTATCTTGGGAAACAGAAAAATCTGCATCATGGCTCTTAATTTACATTATGTTCATTAAATGGATAATTGCAAGACTTATATCTACAGCAGCAGACCCACTCATCACCCCCAAAAAATCACACACCTCTTCCCAGATAGCAACCAACACTACCCTCCTGCTCTCCACTTTGTCCTGCTGCCATCTGAGACACAACTGAACATTTGACTTTTGAGAAATACCGATCACAGTCACTCAGTATGAAGCTTAGTGTAAAATTTCACTTGACTATTGTTTTATTTCAGATGAAACTAAATTACCATACAAAGTGCAACTACAAGGGACTGTTTCCATTATTTCAGGTACAGACTCTGGTGACTGGGCACCTCAATGTATGTGTGTTGTTAGGCAGCAACAGGGATGGATACTCTGGTATTTCATGGTGTGGAGAGGATGTCCATTCAGATGGGGGGGGTATTTCAGCTACCTACACTGGGCATTGGGCACCCCAGTGTTGTTGTGTTCTTTGGTAGCACAAAGATGTTGGGCACCCTGAGGTTGCATAGTATTGGAGGGTGAGCAGTTCCTCAGTGGTGGGCCTGGCCTGACAGATCCTGGAATTTACAGAAAGTGGCACACTCAGCCTGAGAAAACTAAACCTCTCTAGGGGGGTCCAGAGGCATGCATCCCAGTGAACTGGTGAAAATGCAATATACAAAATTGATGCATTTTAGGCACAGTTTCAGGAGTAAAGTGCTGATCAACCCCACAGTCACCTAATTCCCATACCATCACAAAGCAGCTGCAAACAGTGAAGGCTGCTTTACAGGGATGGAATTGAGGCTGTGGGAGATGCTTGATTGTTCTGCACTGTGATGGAAAGGAACTAGGAGATGGACTCAGTCGAGAAGAGTATGAACAGATAAACTTTTATATAAAAAAGGAATACAGCAGTTGTTTACAAGTTATACTGAGTTAATGTATTTATGGAAAACAAATTTAATGCAAAACATTACCATCTAAGAAAAGTATATGCACTCTCCTACCAGAATTTCAAATCAACTAAACAGTGTTCAATTATTATAAGGGTTATCATTGTTTAATTTCTGTCACTTTGCCCTGAAAAGTCCCCTTCTCACCCTCCATTGCTCCCTGTACTCCTTCCTCTCCTACTTCTCACTTGATTCAAGATGCTTCACCAGCTGTGCATCCTTTATCTCCAAATTATCTCTTTACTCCCTTCCCTCATACCTCATACTTTATCTCTCTCCCTATCTAGGGACATTTTAGAAATCATTAAAAACCCTTATTATGCAAACATGGCTATATTAGAAAACATGTGGGCCATTAAGGCAGAATTTGAAAAAATAAGGGCCTATGTAAACTAAAGTCAGGCCTTAATGACCCAAATTAGAGACCTTAAGGTCTCTCAAAGACAATATGTCTCAAGTGATGTTTTTGTAAATAATCTGGTAGATCCATCAAAATCCCTGGAAAAAAGGCTGCTCAGGTTAATCCCCCCCTTTTTCTAAGGATGAGTCAACTATTAATATTGATCCTTCTAATGTATAAAACCTGAAAGTTAAAAATAAAAAGTGGAAAATGAAAACTTCTCAGTCAAAGGTAAGTCTAACAAAAGTGAGACCCACCAAAAACAAAACAATGAAAGAACAGCCAGGAAATTTGCAAATAAAAGTGTCACTTTAACTGAAATTCAGAAACAAGATGGAGATAATCATTTAAATACTTATTTATCTAAAAATACTGCTTATGAGGCAAAACAAGGAGACATGAATGTAACTAGTACAAATGGGAATGCAGCAAATAACCATACCTTAACATTTTTGGCAAAAGAAAATAAAGAATCTGTTCACATTTTGATGGAAATGTATTGAATCAAAAGGTTAGAAGTAGCAATTCCAGAACATTAAAAAAAATTGGGTTTGCCATCTGCTACACATCTCGCCTGAGACTGAAGGTCTATTTATTATAACCCCCCAACCAATCCACTTTACCCTAATTGTGCACTTGTATACCTTGACTCTAGGAAATGGCAAACCAAGTATGGTCACAAAGGCCTTTACTGATGTTAAATAAATTAGTATTCTTCCTCCTCAAAGCATCGCAACTTTTTACTCAGACCAATTGTGGGAGGATACTAATAGGGAAAGGGAGATAGATATGGAAAGAATTAATTGGGTAACAGAAATAATAAATAAATATGAGCAGTCTCATGAACACATTTGGAAAAGAATGAACATTTCCCTCTTTGGTTGGAAAGTCTTCTTGGAGAGTCAATAGGTTCAGTTAAGAGAGATATTGGAGCATTTTTAACCCACACCCCTGAAACTGATCTAGGGACAAATTGGACTGAGTTGATTACAATACATAGTGGTGTCATGGACAGTCCTCAGATTGATATTACTTTTAGAAGTTCAAATATTGCAATTCTGGCTGCCTCACTTTCCTCAATTACTGATGGGCTTGACATTCTTTTGGTTGATTACGATGAGGTAATAAGAAACCATGGATGAATCATTGTGAAAATAACCCTCACTTTGAAATAGCAACAAACATATCTATTTGTAGGAATACAGAAATTACAACTTATAATAGATTTGTTCCAATAGAGGATCTTCCTCAGACATGATCAAGATTTACAATTGTTTTCAAATAACCAGATTTCTAATTGTAATCATCCCTCACTTAAGCATACTGTCCTGGAACACAGAGGGGTTAGCAAGCAAACTGGCAGACACTGACATTGTTTAATTTTTGACAAAACATGATATTGTTTGCTTACAAGAAACTTGATGGCATAGTGACACCCCAACTATAATTCCAGAGTATACTCCCAACATTAAGGGAGGCAGTATAGCGCAGAGGTTTAAGGCTCTGAGTTGCAAATCTGGTGACATCCAGCAGACGAGACCTGGGTTTGAATCCCACAGCTTCCACTTGCATACTCTGTGACCCTGAGCAAGTCACTTTACTTCCCTGTGCTCCCAGGTTGCACCTGTAAAAAAGCTTTCAGCTTAGTGTGTCTCACCTGGTTAAATAACTAAAAAAAAAAAATGCAGGTAAGAAAAATAATGTAGGAAGAGAACAAGCTGGTTTGGTTACATTTTTGAAAACATCTTTGGATTTTCAAGCAATTGCATTTGATTATAATCTATTCTTTCTTGAGTCCCTTAGATTCCTAAATTGCAATGTCAAACTAATCTTATTAATTGTCTGTTTTCTTCCAATAAAAATTAAAATGTATACCCTCACACTTTGAGCACACCTGTCAGATATTTTGGAAGAACTTCTTGCTAGATTTGAGAGTTATTCCTTTGTGATTATTGGTGACTTCAATGCTAGAGAGCATATAAATAATACAATTACAACAATTGAAGAGGAACATGACATATGATTTAACAAGATTAATTCAAGCATCAAAATAAATAAGAATTCAAAGGACAATAGATATAACCAGCAGGGCCAACTACCAGGAGGTATAATGGCAGGGTGGACTTTTTCTTAATAAATGGTTGTATCCCAGGTGACCCAGATGGTGATTTTTCCACAGGGTCCACAGTCATTGATTTGGTCTGTGCTAACCTGGTTGCCATGGAAAAGTTGTTGTATCAGAAAGTACTAGACCACCCAGAATCTCCCCATTCACCTATTCTTGTTACTTTCAATTTTCCCCATGGTAGTACAATATCATCTCAACCTCTTTTGGAGGACATTACTGTTGAGAAAATTATCTCCAAAAAAATGCAATGGCAACGTGACATCATAGTTTCGTTTTCAATAATAATTAATACTGATCCATTCATAATTTTGAGAAATAATGCAATTTATATTTCAGACCATGAAAACACCATCAATGTAGAGAAAAAAGTCTGGAAATCAATAATCTCCTTAGACCTTTGATTAGAACAAGCAATGTTAAAAAACTTAAAAACATATCTTGGTTTAAAGGAAAACCATCAAAAACAGGGGCTCCTGCCCCCGAAAAGCTTAACCCCTGGTTTCTGGTTTAGCTTTTTACAGTTAGAGCAGTGTTTTTCTCATGCCGCAGCTTACTGTATTTTAATGGCAAACAGTCCATGACCCAGAAGTATGACCGATGCAGGTGAGGCTCCATTTGCTGTAAAGATGCGGTGCTGCATCACTCGCTTCAGTACAAAAGTACTCTTACTGTAAAAAGCTAAACCAGGGCAGGGGTAAGTTGTTTTTGGGCTGGAGCCCCCATTTTCAACAGTTTTCCTTTAATGGGACGTGCAGGGCTGCCAGACAGGAGCTCAACAGACTAGTAAGATTTTCTAAAAAACACAGATTTAAAGATAACCTTTGAGTATTGAATAAACATAGGAAGGATTATAGGAAAGTCTCAGAAAGTGAAAAAGAAAAATATTTAACAAATATGTGGACTAAACTAAAAAACACAGTCATAGAAAAATACACAAAAGCTTTTTGGACATTGGTAACCTTAAAGTACATTCAATACTCCTTAAGAATAACTGATAAGTAGGTACAGCATGTAGATAATTATTTACAGTAATGATAGGCCTCAATCACTCCTGCCTTGCAAGTAACAGGTTGGCAACACAAATGTAATACAAATGAAATACAACTGTTTTTTTTGTTTTTTGTTTAATGAGTTGTATGTTGTATGTTTATGTTAGAAAACTCAATAAAATTATTAACTTCAAAAAAATACTCCTTAAGAGTAAAGGCTTATATTATGTCCAGATATGGAAGAGTCATTTGTTGGCTCTGTATTTCTCATCTACAGAAGAATAAAGATGTTCAGTATAAGATGAATTTAAAGTGTATTTACATTCTTATATATCGCCTAGACCAATTAACTTCTCTTCTGTTGAAATTATACTTGCATTCAGCACACCTAAATCAAATAAGGCTCCTGACATTGATCAAATTCTTGCAGATATTTATAAAACATTTCCATACTGGAGGAACCCTATTTTTGTTGACATATTCAATAGATTTATTCAAGGTGAGGACTTCCCCTGACAGCTGGAAGGGTAGTATTATATATCCTATTTATCAAAAGGGAGAGCTGACAGATCTGGCCATGTACAGACCAATCAGTCTCATAGATGCATCTGAAAAAGTATTTTGTAAAATTCTATTATAGATACTAGAAGTATGGATCCAAAAGCATCAGTTACTTGATGAGGCTCAGAATGGTTTTAGGCATATGTGTTCCACAATTCAACATTGTTATGTCCTTTCATATTTAATCAATAAATATACTATGATAAGAAAGGCAGTTATACTGTTGCTTTGTGGAACTTAAAGCCTCCTTTGACAGTATTATTCATATACTGTTATAGCAAAAATTAAGTCTCTTGGGCATTGTTCCATTTTTGTTAGACATTTTAATTAGACTTCATCTTAATGCTTGAATACAAATTCAATATAATCAGTATAGTAACTTAACTTCCAGAATTCATACAAAGGTAGGAGTCCATCAAGGACCTATTTTGGCCCCAACTCTTTTAAAATTATATATTAATTCCATCATTATACAGCTATATCATTCTGATTTTCATTCCCCAAAAGTATTTAATAGCAGTATTAGCTGTTTAGCATATGCGGATGTTATTGTTCTGATATCTACACCTCTTTTGGGTTTACAAAGAAAATTGAATCTTTTTGTCAGTCTATGTGAAGACAATTCTGTCACTATGAACAAAGAAAACACTAAATTGGTGTTTTTTGGTAATCAAACTAGGAGAATGACAAAAGTAATTGTTGGACTGAGGCAACTGGAATGGAGGATTACTATAATTATTTTGGCCTCCATTTTTTCTGATAATTCCCTCTTGAATATACATTTAAAAATAGCAGAAACAAAAATGACAGTAGCATTTAATGCATTTAAGAGATTCAATTGCAAAATGGGAAATGGTACCATCAAAGGACTTCTCATAGTCATCAATGATAAAATTATATTGTATATCTTACTGTATATGCAGCAAAAATAACTAACATATCCATTTTGGAGGTCATCTTGAACAAAATACATCGCTATGTATTGTCCATTCCTAACTTAGTCCCTGCAGACATTGTAAGAGTTGAAACAGGCTAGTTCTCTATTGTTACTTTGGTGAAGGAGAGATCCTTAAATTTTCTGTTGGGTCTCTTTCTGCTGCTAAAAGAAAGACTACCCAGTCAATGTATTGAGGAAGAAATTGCTTATACACAGAAAGGAATTTGCCAGTATGTCTATCAGAATTATCTGAGAACATTTGTTACCTCTGGGTCTGGGAAATCCATTACATGAAATATGTATTAAACAATTGCTCAAAATTAAAATTATAATTAAAACAGGATTCTGGATGCTGTGATTGGTCAGGAATTTTCTCGTATTTCTTTCCTGAAATGTTACAAATGGTACAAACAATTCAACGTTTCTCACCAGCTTGTGTATTATTTGACACATTCATCTAATTCACTCGACTGTAAAATAGTTACGAGATTTATAATGGAAATCTATGAAGCTAATTATATATTTGTCAAACAAAATCGACCTGGGATAATGACTAGAAACTGTAAATGCAGAAACCGTGTTGAAGATTATCTTAAATATGTAACTCTCTTGTTCCCTTTGTATAATGTTAAATGAACTTACTGGCTGGGATAATAATAAATAATAATAATAATAACATTATTTCACAAAAGTGTCTTTCAAGTATCAAGGCACTTTACCAAAGATTAAAAGAGAGTAATAAAAACCAAAAATACAGTATAAAACAAACAGAGTCTGACAGGGTTCATTTACTAAATGCCATCAAAGACCTGGCACCATAAAAAAGTTTTCAACACTTGTTAAAAGTCACCCACCCCTACGGCGCTCCCTTCAGGAGCAGAGAACAGTCGTGGGTGCCTAGAAGAGGTAATTTAAAGAACCTCTACCAGCACCCTTGAGAGGGTTTTTTTCCATCTGCACTGGCTAAGATACCTGAAAATGCTTAATAATTTTCTGTCTCTGCTGACTGTTGCTTCTCCACAGTGGTAGTGGCCCTGTACATGTATTGCAATAACTCTACTACTGCTTCCAGGCTAGGACTACTGTGGGGGTGCAGTCTTGCTAGTGAGTGCATTTCTAGTGCTGTTGGCTATCTTACTGTGAAGTCCATTTGAACAATGCTTTTTTAACAAAGTTTAAGCTCTTGTACTGCATAGAAAGCCACAGTATCTCCTTGTGTTGGTTAGTTAGTGCTTGAATCGGGACACACGCTCAGTTTACAATCACAATCCCGGTCTCCCACTGCATGCTAATTAGTTTCCTTTGTTTCCCCTACAATATAGGCCTCACACGATTCCCCTCATCCTCAGAAGCAGCCATCTGCCTGCCTGACCCTACGGAGCTCCCTCCAGGAGCTGAGAACAGTCACGGGTGCCTAGAGGAGGTAATTTAAAGAACCTCTACCAGCACCCTTGTGAGGGGGGTTAGCCCATCACCACACTGCACGTGTCGACTTCCCCACCTGCCCCAGCCATCCACCCAGGGTTGTTCCTTGTTTTATAGGCCCTGCCTGATGACATCACATCCTGCTGTCTGAAATACTAAGTCCCCATTTTTCCATTTGCAGGTTATACCTGCCAGCCACTAGAGGGACCCTGAGATCCTGCCCAAGCTCATCTATTCCCAGAAAGCCTCCCCTTGTTTTCCTGCATCCCCTCAAACTACCTATCCCTCTTCCCTTCTCCTTCAGCTACTGCTACCTTGCCCATATCACCCCCCACACCCAACCCTGAAACTAGCCCACTGTCAGACCTCCTGCCATTCACCCCCAAGCCCACACTGAGTGACCTCCTCTTCCCATCTCCTTCAACTACATCTACCTTGCCCACACCTCCTCCTGCACCCAACTCTGTAGTTAGCCCATGCTCGGACCTCCTGCCATCACTACTGAGCCTACTCTGAGTGACCACTAGGAGTCACAATTGCACACCCCTTTTTGGTTCCTAACATACCCTGCATTCTGGCCCTGGAATGTGGAGCATGGCTCTCACCCAGGTCCCTTTTCCAACTGCTCTGAGTTGGTCTTGAACATGGTACCCTATCCACCAGATTCCGTGTCACTACCACTAATCCAAAGTAGCATCCACACTTGCTGAGGGAAACAAAACAAATTCAACCTATTACCCTGCTGCTACCACTAGCAATATGTTAGCCCACCTCTTACTAAAATGCCTCCCTCTCATCTTTTCTCTGACACCACTGTCCCACTTACCTGATACCCCCCCTCCGGGCACACTGGCACCTGTTCCTGCTCTTGTTCAGGCTAATTTGGGAAAAAACCCTAATACTAGTCAGAGGGAAGAAAACACTAGAACTTCACATACAAATTAAAACACTGTGCACAACATATATTTTTTCAAGTTTTGGGTATAGTTTTCCTTTAAGTAATAGTTTTTTGTTTTGGAGTTGGTGTTCCAGCAGGTTGAACTCAGATTGAAAGTCATTACATGCAGATTGTAATGATGGGTGGAGAACTGTGTCATCTGCAAACAGATGAATGTTGGCCTTAGTTATGCTTTCATCAATATTGTTGATGTATATTGCATATAAGATTGGTCCTAAGATAGAACCCTAGGGAACACTTCTTAGGAGAGGTTTGAGAGTTGAGAGACCTCCTTCCACTTTCACCTGCTGGAACCGATTAGAGAGGTAGTTGTTGAACCACTGTAAAGATAATGGGTCAGCACCTAGTGAGGTCAGGGAAGAGAGTAGAAGAGAATGGTTTACAGTGTCAAAGGCATTGCTCAGGTCCAAGAATATGGCACAGGTGTAATTCCTGTTGTCTAGCTCTCTTGGCCAGTTATTAGTCACTTTGGCAAGTGCAGTGATGGTGCTGTGTTTAGTTCTAAACCCTGATTGGACTGGATTAAGCAGGTTATTAGCTTCTAGATACTGCCTTAGCTGGTTACTTATAAGTTTTTCCAGTAATTTTGACAAGACTGGGAAAATTGAAATTGGTCTGTAATTATTTAGATCACAGGGATTTCCGGACTTGAACAAGGGCATGATGTGTGCTGTTTTCCATATTAGAGGAATGGATCCTTGAGTTAATGATAGGTTAAATAAATGGGTTATGGGCACAGCTAACACATGGATGGCCACCTTCAAAAAATATTGGTTGAGGGTATCCACACCAGCACTTTTTTTTACATCCAGTTTTAGCAATAGGTCTTCAACTTCTTTCAGAGTAGTAGGATGCAAGGAGAAGACTGAATCAGTGATGCTAGGATCTGCACCTTGGTTTTCCATCTGAGAGCGTATCATATTCGCAGGGGAATTGTGGAAGGCTAAGCCTGCAGTCGCAAAGTGATTATTGAAGGCATCCAGAACTTCCAGTCTGTCACTAATGGTGTTATTGTTTAAGGAGATTTCATCAGGTAGTGAGCCACAGCACGTGAGACCAGGCAAATCCTTGACGGTTTTCCAAAATTTTGCAGAATTTTTGGAGGCAGAGAGAAATTCAGAATGATAGTATGCAGCTTTTGTAGGTCTAACCATTCTAGTACATGAGTTTCATGCCCTTTTGAACTTGCACCAGCCCGCAGCAGACTGGGTTTTGCGTGATTTTTTCCATAGGTTATCTCTTTCAGTCAATGCAGATTTTAATAATGGTGTGAACCATCTACATGCATTTTTTGCTATTCGCACGTTAACTATAGGGGCATATTTATTTAGGGCGTCTAGAATAATTTTGCTGAATATGTTGAATGCTGATTGCATGTTTTTTGCCAAATAGAACTCCTTCCAAAACAACAAGTGTTTCAGTTCATTTATCTAGACAGTGAGCTCAAAGTTCCATCTAGACCTCTTGGCAACAAACTTTGGTGAAGTAATAGGTTTGTTGCTTGATCTTATCCAAGCAATAAATGAGTGATCACTGATATCACTGAAGAAGGTGCCAGCAAAGGAGAAGAGATGTGGTTTATTCACTAGGATAACATCTAGCAGAGAGCTGTTATCCACGTTCTTTTTATTTACTCATGTTGGTTCGACAATGAGTTGCGATAATCCATGGGTGTCACAGAAAGCTACGAGAGGAGTGGCAGTTTTAGATAGCCAGTCTAAATTAAGATCCCCAAGAATAATTATTTCTGAGGATTGTTGTTCGATGATATTACTCAGATGAGGTAACAACTGTAGATCAGCAGAAGGAGGTCTATAGCACCCTATGATACATAATGTTGAAGTGTGTGAGATGGTGACTTGAAAAGACAGACATTTATAAGCATTTGCAACAGATAAAGCACTCAGACAGGATGCCATATACCTATCCATGACATAGATGGTAACCCCTCCACCCCTGGAGTGTCTGTCTGCTCTAAATAGTAAATTGTTAGGGATGTTGGCTTCCCTGTCAGAGGTGGCCGGTCTAATCCAGGTTTCTGAAACCACTAGGATGTCTGGTCGAGTATGGAGGACCCAGGCCTGGATCATGGAGAACTTTTTTAACAGACTGCATACATTAATGTGGAGGAAACTCATGCCTTTCAGTGTTGCAAGGTCAGAGGGTGATGTGATTGCAGCTGGTGGCCCAGAATTGAGCTCCACATTTCCTGAGTACTGGAGGAGTAAAAGTTTTCTTAGAGTGGCAATAGTAAGCTTCAAACTGGTAACCCCTTTACGTCATTGTTGGACATTGTCCTGGAGGGGTGCACCCCAACATTTTTTACCCTTCCCACTAAGTGTGGCAGAGACGAGTACTCTGACTGCTATCTGTAGAGGTGACACCTCTATGATGTTGGCAGAAGTCATAAGCTGAGGTGGTAATTCGTTTTGTGTACCAGCGTTAAAGGTAATATGAAAATAGTGTTGAAGAACTGGAGAGTTGAAAAAGCATATATCCACATAGGGACAGGAACTAGTTATAAAGCAGATCAGATTAGTATCCACAGTAATAAAGGCTTGAGGGGGCATATATTGGGCATGCGATATGAGACAGAAGAAGGACCAGAACAGGATCCATGATTTGACACACATAGTGGAATAAGGATGGGGGAGCTAGAGAGGAGTGAGCTAGAAAGCTGGGGGGGTTATGTATATTTAATCAGGACCAAGATAATCAGGGAGGTTGAACCCAGATCCAAACTACAGCATGTAGGATGCATACTCTGGACAATCTGCATGACATCTGCGATCTCCAGCAGGTCAAAGGAACTCCAGGAATCACGAGATGAGGTGACCAGGCACCGATCAACAGCATCCCAAATAGAGCGAGTTGAAAGGATCTCTGACCTGATGTCGGCCACCTTATCCTCAAAGAACAGAGCAAGCTCGTCACAATCCTGTTGCAAGAAAGGTCTTCAGAACTGCAGACAGATTGTATTGCACAACCTATCCACAGTCCGGAAGAACTGAGCTAGTAAGTTCTGAGCAGCAGCAATCCCCACAGACAGGAATTTTGCCTTCTTACGGGAGATCGCTGATTGGTAGGTCTGATAATGCTCTACCAATCTAAGGTGGTCGACCTCCAGGGCAGATTTCCACCAACATCACTCTAACCTATGTCCTAGTGGCTGCAACTCCCTCAAGCATCCATCAAACCAAGGGGCCTGAGGGCAAAGAGGGAGAGGATGAACATGGACAGGAGCAATCAGGTCCAGGGCCATGGAAATTGCCTTATTATAGACCAGAATCAAAGCCTCTGGACTTGGGCTGGCCACAGGAAATTCTGAGAGGTCAAGCACTGCCACCAGGCCTTCAGAGTTCACCTCCCCTAAAGGTCAGCAACTGATCATCTCCACTGGGGAAGCTTACGAAGGGGGGCACAAAAGTTGAACCTCACAGTGTAGTGATAGGACTATCCAATGAGTTCCACCCCCAAATCAGAGGCCTCAATCCCCAGGAGGAAAACCAAATAAAGAGAGCGGTCATGCTGATGGGTGGCAGAGGTAACAATCTGTGTAAGGCCCAGTGATGTCATCAACTGGAGGAAGTGCTGTCCAAATTGTGAGAGTTTGTCATTAACCCAGGCATTAAAGTCACCCAGAACCATCAATCTGGGTGACTTCAGCACCATGTCGATGATGAAGTCTGCTACTTCCTGCAGGAATCACTTCTCATTCCCTGGTGGATGGTAGACAAGAGCTGTCCTGCAGCCCACACCTGCCATCGCAGTACATTCAAAAGATTCAGCCTCCTCAACTGGTACACTCGTAAGACCCAACTCGGTCTTGAAAAAGTCTGCTACCCCACCCCACGGTCCAATCTCGAGTGATGGATCACTGAATACCTGGCTGGAATTGCAGCTTCCAATATGGGGCTAGCATTTTCATCCAGCCAGGTCTCAGCGATGCAAGCCAGATCAGTAGTTCCAACAATAATTGCAGTCATGTTCTTAACTGATCTGGCATTGCATAACAACGCTCGAGTTGGACGGGTTTCAATGGCCACCCCTGCTACTTGCCCACCAAGAATGAAAGTGCCCTTGGATATGGGGACTAGACATGGCACACCATGTTCCAGACTCCATTTTGTCCCAGGGTGTCTTCTAGACCTAACAACCCCAATGTGAGAGCCCCGTTCATTCATCCTGTGATATCCATACCCTCTGCCACCTCCCCTCTCCTACAAGCAATACCCAGTGCCCGACAGCACTGGTAAGTTGACAACATCAACTGAGGGGGAGAAAATGGACATAGGAAATGGAGGGCAGAGGATGAAAAGCACATGACCAAAGAGGGAGGCCTACACATCACACAAGCTGAACACATTCAGGATCCATCCTGTCCAACTGTGGCATTTCACCACACCTAATAATGACTTTCTTATAAAATACTCATGATCCTGCAACCCTGAATAGATTGGTTGGTTATCTAAAATCCTTGAAATTATGAAACAGTGTCACATTTTATGACCTTTATAATACTGTATATTGTACTTGAGAGTATGAGAGGTATTTTTCTCTTTTTTGCCACTTATGGCTTATTTTTCCAAAATCCTTGGAATCTCTTTGAGATTACGAAGGACAATATTTCTCCAGGGATGTAGGTAACCAGACCTGAACCTGGTCAAATTCTGTTTAATCCTGTTTTCAGGATAGGTGAAGGATAAATCCTCTCAAACTCTCTCATTCAAAAGAGGATATAACCAGTTATTGTTTTATAATGTTTACTGTAGCTATTTTGAATTATTTTCTTAAAACAATGGAGTTTGCCCTTTAAAGGGCAGACCAGGTTGTCCTGGTGCCCTCCTTCCCTTTGCATCAAGATGGTGTGCTCAGAAGGGGAAGGGACAAGGAACAGAACAATGGGCAAGCAACAGGAAGGGGAGGGGCAAGTGGAGGTACATAAGGAGCAGCACAGGAGCGGTTCAGCCACTTTTGCTGGAGTTTTGATTCTACACTTAACTGCAGCATGACAGATTGGCATATTAATTAGGAGGTTTGTACACCAGGAGAGAGTGATAAGGAAATAAACAACTAATTTGGTTGAGGATATTTGAAGTTTGGTTTAAAAAAAAATGATATATATATTATATATATATATATATATATATAGTATATAATAAAAGAAAGAGAGAAGCAGATGGTTAATAACTGATAGGATGCTGTGTAATTAAAAAAGAAAAAGGGAGAGAGAAAACGCATTGTTTATGGCTTAAGTAAAAGGTACAGGTTAGCAAGGTTGTTTTGTAGACCAGAGGTGAAGCGCTGAAAAGAAGAAGCTGATGTGGAATTGTGCACCCTTAGCTTAGAAGAAGTTATTGTTACTGAATACAGCAGTAGCAGAGACAGAAAAGCTGTTTTGTAGAGCAGATGGAAGCACTGAAATAGGAAGTTGATGGGGGAGTTATGCATCTACAGCTTAGAGGGAACTGTGAAATGAATGAGGCAGATGGCTGAGAGCAACTGAACATGCATCAGCTACAGCGATAGCAAGGCTGTTTTTTTGTTGGGCAGAAGTGAAGCACTAAAAGAGTAAAGCTGAGGTGGGTCTTGCAGTGCCAGTTTAAAGTTTGGGTGCAGAATGCAACAGTATTGGCCTGGTGTGGGGGTCTTAGTAAGGGAGAGACACTGGGACAAGTTGGTGGAGAGACCATGGCATTTCCAAATGGGGGACAGTACATGAGTTTTTTCTTTGCTTGCAGATAGTTTTAGCAGGTGGCCTGCAGTGGGGCCTAGCGAGTCAATGCCAAGGAATGGAGCAAGAGACCCAAGGAAGGGAGCAAGGAGTGGCAGCATCGAGTGCATTTGTAAAAGAAGCCTGGGTTGTTCTTTGGCTGCTGTTTCAGGAGGGGGGAGCACCCAGAAGTGTTTTATTGGAGGCCCGAAACACCAGGATAGCATGCGACCAATACAGGCAGCCATGTGGCATGATGTCATATGCCACACAGCAACCGCGAGGTGAGCAGTGATCGAAAAAGGTTAAATGGGGGCCAAGAAAAGGCTATGGGGTGAACACTGTGGGAAGCAAGAGAGGGGGAAGGCATCTTAGATGAGAGGAAGAGGAAGGCGAGTAGTGGCCTAGGCACACAGGGAGTGCCGAAAAAAAGGCTGGGCATGACATCACACACCCGGGGAACCATGCAGTGCTGGACAAAAGGATCTGACAAGCTGGTGGAAGTGCCTAGCTCTGGCAGGTAAAGGTTTTACGGTGCTATTGGAATAGCAGCATATGCTGGGGGGTAACAGCAGGTATAAAAAGACAATGCAGCCAGAGGCATGCAAATGCATGCAAAGTGGGGGAGGTACAGGCCAAACAAGGCAACAAAAGGCAGCCCGATGGGAGCTGTGGGGCCACAGGTGAGTGGACACCAGCAATGGGGGGGTAAGAAAGGAAGCGGGTCCAACAGGCCTACAGCCTGACTGGGAAGCCTGGGGGTAGTAGAAGCTACATGGGGCCCTTTCAAGGAGAATGGACAAGGGATTTTAAGCTAGAAAGACCTTGTGTCATGACCGGAGATGAAATAAAAGGGATTGGATGGTCATCGGAGGGTCAGCAGCAATGGCCAAAATGAGGGCATGCAAGGGGAAAAATGGTGAAGCCTGGAAGACCAAAAGAGGTGGCGCTTGAAGAATTTTTTATGGTCATGAGCGGGTGGAGGCCTGGAAAGGGACTGATGCAAAAAAGAGATGTGGGGACTTGTTAGAGGGAGATAGGGATTAGAAGACAGGAGGCCATGGAAATAGGAGGAGGTGGGGAAGGCTACCAAAAAAAGGCCCCTTTTTGACGGCTGGTCTACAGCGGAGGAAGGCCTAGGCAGAAGATTGAATGCGAGGCATCTGACGTCCATAAGAGATGCATGGAAGGAAGTTTTTCATACCCTACAGCATTACCACAAGCACGGAAAGAGAAAGGGGGCATGATTTGTCACCATTAGTTGACTGTTCTCTAGGAAATGGGCCTGGCATATGGGGGAATTTTACAGGCAGATTTGTAATTAATGGGAATTTCCTTTCTTCTCTTCAGTTGTTTTCACAGTTTGCAAAGGAAAAGAGCATGGCACCAAAGACGACCAGGCCTTCAAAGGAGGATGCCTAAAAGACTATAGTGGAGTTGGTGGAAAAAGCCAATAGGATGTGGGAGCTGGTGTAAAACGAGGAACCAGGGAGACTGGGGGAGAAACGAAAAGTGGGGAAGGGTAAAGGTGGCAGTGGGAAATGGCTGGCTGAGGGACCAAGCAGCCCAGCCTGGATATAACCACTGGTAGTGGGACCCAACAATGTGGCTAGCCCAGTACCTCTGTAACCCTTGGACCCAGTACCGCCAGTATCTCCCCAGGACCAGGCGGGGTTTCCCCCAGTGGAACCCAGACCAGATCCCCAGCACATAGTGGTTCCTCCACAGCCATAGGTAGTGCAACCACCCCTTCAACCACAAGGCACCATACTTGGGCACCAGAAGGACAGCAGGCAGCCAGGAATGGATAAGGCCACAGGTAATGCAGCCAGGTCAGTGAGTGACAGCATCAAAGAGTATATTAGCCAAATTGTTTCGGCACTAGGGACAGAGGGTCTGGGGCAGATGGAGTCAGCACTGGCAGAGCTTAGGTCAGACAAAAGAGGTGCCAAAAGAAAAAGAAGGCGGAATGGTAAAAGAAGGAAACGGGACAAGAGAGATAGGAGCTCCTGGGATGAGGGTAGGCGAACACATGCCATTGGCCACAAAAGAGAAAATATGGAAGGGGGAATACGTGGATATCTTCACCTTAGTAAGCCAGGAAGCGGCAGCAAAATATGAAGAGGCAGAGAATATAGGTAGGAGTGAAATGGCAGCAGCGGTAGTCTTCTTAGGCAAGAAAGAGGAGGACAAGTTCACAAAAGGGAATACTTGGGAAGGTTGGTTTGTAGGTTTCACCACATTCTCAGCCATAGTATTGGAAAAGAAGCCTGAGTTGGGCATCCCACTCATCACATACTACCTGAAAATAAGGTGTGCAAAAGCAAAACAAGGTGTGAGGTGGATATACTACGATGAATTTTTTCGGCAGAGAATGGTGACATATGGGTAAGTAAGATAGGATACCAAACAACTAGATTTGTGGACAGACTATGTAATGGATCAGTCCATGCCCGAGGGAGATCTGGGGAAGAAAAGCGCCATGCCAAAAAGGTGTTGCTGGGCCTACAATAGGGCCTTTTGTTCCTGGCCCCAATGCCATTTTCGGGACGCATGTTTGAAATGCAGGGGAAAGCATCCAGCAAGCAGATGCAGGACAACTTGGGTCCAGAGAGCTCAAGGATCTGGGGGGGGGGCAAGGATCAGGTCAACAGTTTTTTCATGATGGACAGGGATATAAAGGGCAGACGTGGAATGGGGGGAGGGGCAGGGGACATGCAAGTAGAGGGAGTCAGAATCACTGACCAGCAGGGCCAGACATCAAAAAAGGGGTGGACATTGGTGGAGAAGGAGAAAAGAGGGAAAAGGAGAAATTTAGAAAAGCTAGAACCCCCATCAGGATAGAGGCATGGAAAGAATGGTTGGACAGATACCCAAAATAGACAAATGGCAGAGATGATTAAAAAAGGTGTTTGCACAGGTTTTTCATTACAGTGTGGGGGTCCAAGGCAAGCGAGAGAGGTGAACAATCTTAGATCGATAAAAAGGAAAGAAGAAATGTTAAGACAAAACATAGAGAAGGAAAAGGCAGCAGGGAGAGTGGAAGGACCATATGACGCCCCCCCCCCATTGCAGAAAATTATGATTTCTCCATTGGGTTTGGTTCCCAAGAAACAGGAGGGGGAATACAGGGTGATTCACCACCTATCTTTTCCTGAAGGGGACTCAGTGAATGATTTTATTGGGGAAGAATATTGTAAAGTGACATATGCCACTTTAGAAAATGCAGTCCGGATCATCAGGGCAACTGCTGATGCATAGATGGTGAAAATGGATATAGAGTCCGCTTTCAGATTGCTTCCAATTAGGAGAGAAGACTGGGACCTATTAGGGTTTAAAATTGGGGGTCAGTACTACTTTGACAAGGCCATGCTCATGGGATGTTCTATAGCATGTGCGACATTCAAAGCATTCAGCACATGTTTACAGTGGATATTTCAAGAAAGAACTGGTTACAAAACAATTATTCACTATTTGGATGATTTCCTTTTTATAGGCAGTGGGAAAAAAGAGGCAGAAAAAATATTGGCCAGCTTTCAGGAACTGCACAAAGAACTAGGGGTTCCATTGGCACCGGAGAAAACAGAAGGGCCCAGTAAGGTTTTAGAATTTCTGGGTATAGAGATAGATGCCCTAGGGGAAATATTCAGGCTGCTGGACAAAAAAGTGAAAAAACTGAAGGAGCTGATTCAGATACATACCAGTAGAAGAAGAGTACAACTAAAACAGCTTCAACAAGTATTGGGATGCCTAAACTTCGCATGGAGGGCTATTGGGCTTGGAGGAGCTTTCACTAAAAGGTTAGCAAGGGCTACAGCAGGAGTGATCAGACCACACCACTGGGTAGACATGACAAAAGGAGTCAAGGATGATTTTAAGGTATGGGAGGAATGCCTCCAGTCATATAACAACTGTTCCTTTTGGCAGAAGGAATGGGTTTATAACACAGACCTCTATCTTTACACAGATGCAGCCGGGGACCTAGGCATGGGGGGCTATCTGAGGGGCCGATGGTTTGCAGAACCATGACCTACAGGCTGGGTGAAGGACGGGAAGGTAAAAGATATAACATTATTGGAGATCATGCTTATCTGGGCATGTACCCTGGTTTGGGGGGAAGAATTACGGAATCAGAAAGTGAGATTCTGATGTGACAATAGAGCAGTAGTAGAGGTCTTAAACAACAGACTAGGAATGGTCATGTAGGTCTTACAACTTTTGGTGCTATGGGCCTTGCAATTGAACATGTCATTCAGAGCAAAACACATAGAAGGGGTACACAATACCCTGGCTGACAGCCTTTCCCGTCTGCAGCTGGATCAGTTCTGGAGGCTGTCACCAACAGCAGAGGAGCAAAAAACGCCCATACCAACGGAAATATGAGACATTGACAAGAAGGAGCAGAACCGTTGTTTCACAGTTCATGGGCACTGTGGACTCTGAGGGCCTACGATGGGGCCTGGCGAGTGTTTCAAACATTCAGGGCAACACACTAGATGGAGGTAAGTAGGCCACTCACAGAATAACAACTAGGGAAGTTCATGGTAGAACAATGGCAAAGAGGAACAGCCCACACTACAATGGGGGTCTACTTGGCAGGGATTAGCATAGTCTGCAGCCTAAAGGGATGGAAGGACCCGACAAAATAGATGTTCATCAGAAGAATGATGCAATGGTGGTTAAGGTTAGGATGGAGGAATGTGGATAATAGAAGGCCAATGGGGAGCAGTGGCTTACAAAATTAAAGGATGTTTTACCGGCAATCTGCAGATCAAAAGCCGAGGCCCAACTATTTCACACGATTTACGTGGTAATGTTTGCAGGGACCATGAGAGTGAGTGAGGTTGTGGGGCATGTAAGTAAAGAAAAGGAAGAGGGACTGGAATGGAAGGATATAAGCTGGGGGATGAAGGAAAGACAAATCATGATTAAGAGGTCAAAGATGGATCAAAGGGGACAGGGTTGCATGGTAACACTAAAGGAACATATAGATGGTGCACTGTGCTTAGTGCAAGCTTTGTGGGCTTTCGCCGAAGAGCATGGGAATAGGACAGGGAGATTATTTGTGCATGGTGATGGAAGAAGGGTCACACATTATCAAGTCGCAGCATTGCTCAAAAAAAGGCATACAATTCCTGGGGGAGGATCCAATTAATTATTCATCCCACTCCTTATGGATAGGGGCTGCCTCACAGTGGGCAGCAGCAGGTGAGATTGTGAATAATAATTTGGAAAAGGGGCACTGGCGGTCTGCCAGTTATAAGAGATACATTCAAACACTACAGTGTGGAGACTAACATATCATCTATGTTTTTGTTACAGAGCTAGAGCTACATGGGGGAGGACATGGAGAGATGATATTATGGAAAAAGAAACTAAGACCATATATAAAATATTTATTTTGCTTAAACCCTATAGGAAGAGGGAGCATCACTGAAGTCTGGATCTGCGGCCACTCTTATATTTATTGGGCACAAAGGAGAGCTGAAAAAAAGGCTGGGGGAAAGCAGCATTACCAAGATGTGAAACAATGTAGATTGGTCTGGTGTGGCATTCAGGGGATGAGATGGGCACAACTGCTCCCTACCCTGAAGAAGCTGAAGAAGCGGTGACCTATTCCAGACTTTATTATACATTTAGGGGGTAATGACCTTGGGGGTAAGCCGTGGGTGGACACATACATGCAGGTAAAAAGGGACCTAGAGGCAATACAACAGTGGTGGCCTAGGGTGTGCCTTGTCTGTTCAGATATGATACCAAGGAGGGTTTGGAGACATGAGCACAGCCATAGAGCTGTGGATAGGGCCAGGAGAAAGATGAACAGAAGTGTAGGAACACTGGTAAGAAAAATGGGAGGACAAGTAATACTGCGGGGTGTGGAAGAGTGGGTAGAAGATTTCTACAGGTCAGATGGCGTGCACCTGTCAGATCTAGCCATAGACATGTTTAATACAGAAATGATGGGTTTTATAGAAGCTTGGAGGAGGCATGCAAAAAATGGAAGATAAGAAAAGAGGGAAGAGAAGGACTGGGAAGGAGGTTCCCTGAGGTATGGGGGAACAATACCCTAAGTGAGGGGAAAGCCAGTTGTCCAACACAAGCTGGAGACCAGCTAATGGGGAAAATGGGGGGGGAGGAAGGTAGGGGAAAGAAAAAGGAATAAGATGAAAAGAAGAAGAAGCTGAAGGAAAAAAGCGGTCTCAGTTTTTACTGTTACCTAACAGAAAAGGAGAAGAAGAAGGCACCAAGGTTTTCACCTGGTTTGAGCAAAAAGAGGAAGAATGAGGGATGATCAGAGATTGATATATGGAGGAAATAAAGGAAATTGTGAGAGATATAATAAAAGATGATGAAATGTAACATAGAATTATGATATATAAATAAATTAATTGCCAATCTGAGCACAACAAACAATGGTTTCTGTCTTTTTGTGAGGGAAAAGGGGGGAATCCGGGACAATGAGCTTAATTTAGACATATTCATATAGACTTAAAAGAACTTGTGGTCAATAACTCCATAGTAACTTGATTACATATTTAAGCAAGTATGTCACATATTTCATTAACCAATACTTCTGAATTAAATGCACATTTTTCAAGTTTAAGATGTTCCAATGCTTATCTTCTTAGGGGTCCAGTCACAGTCCTAATTAAGCCCATTGCTAGTCATGCAAGACTAAACAAAATTCCTAACATATATAAGTATTCAATAATCAAGATTAAGATTCCACCATGCGGCAGAGACAGGAATGTTGGCCACCTCCCCTATAGTGACAGATAGTTGCCGACATCCCTGATGCCACTGACTCCAGTCCCTGACCGGAAAATGCTCTGACACCCAATCGGTGTTCATGCAGGGGGGCTGCACAACCCCCCATATCCCTCCATGTGAGGGGCTCTGCCCCCACACCACTGGACTTAAGGTTTTGCAACTCTCGGGGGGTAGATCTCAGGGGAGAGTGACCAAACTCCAGAATCGATGACTCAGCCATTGCTCTGACAACCCTGTCAACACTGTGGGTGTTAGTGGGTTGCTGTCACTGTAACAGTGTCACTGTAATAGTGTCACTGTTACAACAGTATACCCAAGATTAAGGTGTAGGAAAGAATAATGAAACTATCAAACACAGTTATTTTTTTTTCTTTTTTCTTTATTTAATTCTGCTATTATGTAAAATGCAGATGTCAATACTAAGAGTCATTGTTCTATTTATAGTGAACTTATGTCACGTTTAATGCACCTACTGCCAGACTTTATCATATCCTGGAAGGACTGGTTCATTTCATCTTCATCTTACTTTTGAGATAGAAATCAATATGTGATATTAATGAAACCAATGTATCAGGGATCAAGATGTTCTATACAAATTTTAAATTTATGGAGGACCTTATTATAATATGTAAATGCTATTTTATCTTTGTATATTGTACATTGTGTACATGTGATTTATTTTATATTTGCTGTTTTAATGTAAGGACACTTGTCTTTAAAAACCATGGACCATTTATATACTGAATGTCCTTATATTCAGGACTTTTGGACCTTGGTAACTATAAAATGGAATATGCCTTTATTTCTCACATTGACATATGGTATATTGATTTTTGGTATTTGTTCAGCTGCTTGGATGAAATATAATGCAAGTAGTTTGTGGGTTCTCTGCATATTTTTTTTTTCTTTATTTAAAATTTTGGTGACCAGGAAAGGCACACTGAGCTGAAGCTCATTTCCAGATGTGACCAGGGGGAAAGGGGTAAAGGGGTAGTGCAAAAAATATGATTAATTACAGTTTTAAAAAGAAGCATATAAGTTGTATGACTACAATGTGCATGATATTTCAAATGAATGTGGTAGTGCAGGAACACAACTGAATTAAATTTCAAAAGTAATACATAAAGGGAGCCTCACCCCAACTACAAGGAGGAGGAGGATGGACAGGAACAGGGGGTATTCAGAGACTGGGAAAGAATATGTTTTAGACAGTGCAGTGAAGGAGCTAGATGAAGGGAGCTTGGAAGAGAGTTCCATAGGGAAGGGAGATGGTAGTAGAAGGCTGCCTGCCCAGAACTGGATAGAGGACAGGGGAGAAAGAAGGAGTGAGAGTCTCTGGAATGTAATGGATAGGAAGAGATTGATGAGGGGGAAATGAGAGAGAGAAGTAGGAGTGGAGGAAACCAAGCCAGAATTTGGAGATAAGGGTGGTGATGTGGTGTTGTTGGTGTAGTTGAAGAGAGGGAAAGGAGAGGGAGGGAGGACTATATGGAACAGTGGTGAGTGCAGGGAGGGGAGATAGAGGCAAAGTAGCAGAATGCAATAAAGAAGGAATCAGTCTAGAGAGAGAGATGAGGCAGGAGCAGAACCAAAGACCACATCAGCATAGTCAAAAACAGGTAGAATAATTTTTGTGAGCAGCACAGGGCAGACAGCAGGGGAGAGGGAGTCTTTGTTCAGCTACATGGATCCTAGTTTAGGATGTAGTTTGGAGTGAGTGTGGTCAATATGGGAGTATAAGTCAAGTTGATTTTCCAAACAGGCACCAAGATATTTGAAGGTGGGTACTGCATCAAGGGGGGGGGGTACCATCATGAAAGGCAATGGAGGGAAGGGGGAAATTAAGCTATCTTTTGAGCAGAGCCAAAAGTTATGGAGACAGTTTTCTTGGAATTTACCTTTAGCTGATTTGTTTGAAACCAGTGAAGAATCCTGTGAAAGTCATTTTGTGGCTTTGACACCACCTCAGGAGTTGAATTTAAATATTGGATTAGGCACATTTATTGTACATTGCTATTACAACAGCAATATTTGTCTCAGTCTGATCTATATCATATTATTTTCAAAAAGATTAAAGGTATTCAGGATTCTGACTTCAGGAAAGTAGGTACTACACAATGTAATTTTCAGTGAGGGGTATTTCATGAATTTAGAATACTGAACAGGAGCTGTTATGGGTTTGAGGTAGGGTTTTAGTTTAGTAGTAAAAGTAAGTAGTAAAAACTGAATTTTTATACAGGAAAAGCATATCTTTAGGTCAAATGACCTAGTTTTCAAGACAGTCCTGTCTCTACAAGTTACCTATATGTATAAGACATAATAGCCAACAGTATTTACAGACGTTACATAAAAATACAAATATTAATACAATAATTCTGTCCCATCCATCATCACATTTACTGTCAAATAATACATAAAGTTACAAATAAATATTATAAATCACATCATGTCCCATCAACATTCTCTTAAATTTTCCTCTCATACCTTATCATCTAAAGCATATACAGTTAAAGGAATTCAGGTTTCATTAGTTCCTGTAAAAAACAGGTTATAAGCTGGAAATGTAAGTGCTGTAGAAGGTAAAGTGTTCCAGTATTTTGTAGTCTGGTAACACAATGTTTTTTCACCATATTTATTTTTAGCAATTGGGATAGGAATTTTGTTAAGTTGGCTAAGTCTCTTTGGTCTTGGTTCTACACTATCACCTTTTCCAAATAAATTTGTATTTATGTAGGGCTTTCTGTATGATACTTATAAATTATTTTCTGCCAGGTTATAGTACACCTTGACTCTAATGGCAGCTAGTGTAATGAGATTAGTAAGTCACAATGATGTGTCTTTATATTACAATTCAAGACATATCTTGCAATTTTGTTGTAAATCTTATCTAATTTATTTAGTAATGTTTTATTAGCTACTCGATAGAGGAAAGCCCTATATGTTAAAACCGGAAGTATTAGCAGTTCAGCAACTTTTTTCCTACTGTTTTTGGTTAGGCACTTCTTTGTCCTATGTAAAGCTCCCACTCTTTTATTTACCCTCTCAACTAATCCACCTATATGTTCCCCAAAATTCATACCTTCGTCAAAGGTGACTCTCACATAGGTATAGTGTAACACCTGCTCCAGAGAATAATTATTGTCCACATTAATTTTTATTTGTTCATTTTTTTATGTTTTGATCTAAAATATACAGTTTTAGTTTTTTTGTGTTCATAACATGACCTGGTGAGCCACCCCCTCACATCGTCAAAATCTGACTGCATTTTTTTTCTAGTTCGATGATATTTTGCCCTGTTGTTATAATGGCAGTATTATCTGCATATAGTCTTATCTGTGAGTGCTGGATTACATGTTGAAGGCTGTTGTTAAATATTAAAAATAACAGGGATCCTAATATTGACCCCTGTGGCACTCCTCTGTCCACTGTTTTCATGGGGGAGTTTTTCCCATTAATTAATACAGATTGCATGCGGCCCTCAAGGTTTGATTTTAACCAGTCCCTAGGACCATCAGTAATCCCCACTTTTTCAACAGTTTGTAATAGGAGGGAGTGGTTCACCAGGTCAAAAGCTTTAGGTAAGTCCACGAAAATGGCTGCTGTTTCCTGACACTTGTACAATGATGTATTCACCAAATCATTAAATTCTAATAAAACTGATGTAGTAGAATGTCATTTACAGAAACTTGATTGGCATGGTGTTATCAATTTATGTTTTTCTAAATATCCCATAATTTGGGCTTGCATATGCCTGTCCAAGCATTTAGCCAGAATAGACAGTAGTGGTATCAGCCTGTAGTTGTTTCGCTTCATTGTTTGTCCCCTCTTAAATACTGGAGTCATTCTACTCACCCTCCATGATTGTGGAAAATAATTCTCTTTTAGACTTCTATTATATATATCTATATGTTACTATAGTGGCTAGTTTTCTTGCAGCAATTTTTAAGAATCTCCCTTCGATATTATCGGGGCCCATGGATTTATGAATGTTTGTATTTGTTAATCCTCTTTGAACTTTGGACGTGCTTAGGACTCTAAACCTAAACAGCAGATAGGATCCAGTTACTTTATTTATACCCTGCTGTTTAGGGGATCCTGAACTCGGTATTGTAATATTTAATCAGGGCAAATCCACAAAAAAGTTATTAGTGATGTTACTATTTCATGGGTATCTTCAATCAGAGTCCCATTGATTTTAAGAGCATATTTTGTTGTTACACCTTGACCTGGTTTTGTAAAATGGCTTATATTTTTCCAGAATTTTCTGGGATCTTTTTCATTATTCAATCTAACCTTATAATAATTAATGTTTGCCTTCTTAATCTCTTGGTTAGATTTATTTCTTATTCTTTTGAACAAGGCCCAGTCACTATCCTGCTTTGTTTTCCAGCACCTATTTTTAATTCTGATGTTCTTTAGGATTTTGTCATTTACCCATGGTAATCTCACTGGTCTTTCATTGTTTTTATTTTTATTGTTTATGGTCTTTCTCTTTTGTGTTTTCTCTTTCTTTACTATTTATTTGGAAGAAATCTGATGCTTTATGTTTGTATTACCCTTTGTATCATGTATCAGTATATTTTCTTATTTTGATTAATTTTAATAAAATTCCCCTACTATTTTCGAATAGTGCTATGGAAGCTTTAACATCCACCTAAGCAACCACCAGAACAGGTAGATAGGCTATCAGATTAACTTCTCATCTGAAAGACAGCACCTCAGGAGTTCAGCACCTCCCCATGCTGCAATACAGTGTCAGTGTCTGGATCTTACCTCAGGTTCCTGGTATGGCACTGGAACCCACAACCTTCCAGTGTTATGGCCTCAGAGGTAAGTAGTCAAAGTGCTGAGCCACTGACATTAGTGCTTCTAGTATAAAGGATTTAACAAAGTTGATAAAGTGATATTTTTTATTGGACCAAGGAGAAATGTTCAGCACACGTTTTCAGGCCTACACAGAGCACGTCTTCAAGGGATGACAGTTTCTTCCAAAAGTATTACTTTTATACAATGAATAGTGCAGCTTACTTCCAGCAATTCACATTTACACTTGAAAGTGGAGCTGTACAGATGTATTATTATGGTGGACTGCTTGGAGTAAGAAACGAGGTGTGTAATACCTTAAAGGTAATATTGGTCAGTCTGCCAAATATCATCAATAATGCCATCCATTCTGCATGTTGCCTCCCTCCATCCCTCTCTGTTATCCACTTACTCTGAGTTAGAATGAAAGTGGTGTGCAAGTTATTGCTTAAGGAGGGTGTGATTGAGATAGCATAGCTATTGGACTTCAATGCTCGCCTAATCATGAATCAGGAATTAACATGGTGGACCACCTACCAAATAAAAGGTATTTTGAAGTCTTTGGGGAGGGGTGGGGGTGAGTTTAAAGACAGTGCCTGCTACTGTTATAATGTCAGGAGCTTCTCGTCCTTAAGCAGTGTACTTTATATGGAAAGATAGGGAGACTTGACTGAACTAGCCTGGTGTTGCATTATTAATGGCTCCCCACAAACTGTGTATGATTGTCAGAAAGAGGACCCAACTATCATGTATTTTTGGGCCCGGGGATAGCTTAGGAGAGAACAGTTGGTTAAAGAACTCTTTCTGCTCCATGGATAGTGTCAGAAGCCAGACTATGTGTTACAATGTATGTGGGGGAAGGGCAAAGAAGGGGGTGGGGGATGTAAAATGATTGGAGGAGTGAGAGATAAAAGCCATGGTCAGGTGACTGGGTGCCCAAAAAGCATATCTCTGCTGATGTTCCATGGACAGACTTATGTAGTCATGAGGGGGGTGGTGTCAAAGATACCTCAAGGTTTGGCACCATTCCTACATATTGTATAAAGTATGTCTAGAAAATGGTGCATAGCAATAATTACAAAGTCCACATGCATGCACAGTTCATCTGATATCAGTCTTAATTTCTGTCAAAATGACTGTGTGCTGTAGACAGAAACTGACAGTGGTGGTGAGGGGTGGATAAGTGCCAGGCACATCTCTGGGCCATTAGCAGGGGTTTGATATCCTATAGGCATGGGGATTAGTGGGCAGGGGTTTACTTGACTACCAGATTTTATCTGTGGACATTATTGGGCAAGATGTGGAAAATAACACTGTGACAGAATACTTGATACTAGGCATTGGACTTGTTATGAGGCACTGGGCTACCAGGGTATGATGGGTGATGATACATGGCACTGTTAATTGTTACCACATTACCACAGAAGTCCCTTTAGATTGTTTATTGCCCAGTGTCCATCACTTCTATGGGAAGCACAGTGCTTAAAATGCTTGAGCAGTGACACCACTGACTCACATCACTGTTCTATGTTCACCATTGGGACACTATAATTTTCTCCCTGCATCCATATCTTCAACTGCTTGCTTATGTAATTTCAATTACCAGACCACAAACCACTATGCTGAGGCAGGTAACAACACAGTGACAGGGGTCTTCCATTGTTTATTAAGTTCCTTTCTGCACTACTGATGCTAGCAAGGAAAGCAAAACCATGTGCACATGAATAGGACTAGGTTTGTGGAAGTATTATCTAGCATGGCACTAACAGTTGGTCAGCACCTCCACAAACCTTTGACCATGCCCAGCCACTTTTATGCAAGGTGCATTCATGTCATTTGCATAGAAATCTGGCATGTTTTATTCACTTATGTTCTACCACTTTAGTGCTACACTAACTATGTCTTACAATATGGCACTTCTATGGATGTGCTTGTTTTCTAGGCCAGACCATGGTAACAAAGCACTAACCCTGTTAGCTGACACTATATTGTTCCAATATGCTGCCAAATGGGTGCTCATAAACAACAAAGAATACTAATGAAACCCTGGACCTATCCATATTAAAGGGAGTGCTCCTTTCACTATTGCAGATTTTAAAAAAGTGCTACTGCAGACTCAAAATGGAGAAAACGGATATCATACATGATGAGTAAAGAGCATTCTCATATTGAATAAAAAGTATACAGTAGGTCAAAAGGTTTACCGTTAACATGCACTGCTGCTTTAAGGTTAGAAGTAATGTATGACAGCAAGAGGGGCATTGCAAAGGGAAAGGCTTCCATCTCACAGTTCAGGAACCGGCCAAAGTGGCAAGACGCCATCTGTATTTCATGGTGTCCTGTTTAGTCTGGACAGTTATATCTGTCAGAATAGTTACATGCAAAGACAAACCTCAAAGGACTCCTTATAGAACAATTAGCAGAGCATGACCAGCCCTGCACCAGTATGTCAGAGTGAAAAAGGCAGCAGTCCTCTGCTTTCAACTGATGAAATGTTTTAATGAGTGTTAAAAGAATCCTTTTAATCTTCTCATAAACATCCCTGTCAGCATTCAACAGTTGTATCATCAAAGTTCAATAAGTCCACAATACAGTGATATTTCACTTAGAGCC
Source organism: Neoceratodus forsteri (assembly GCA_016271365.2). NCBI lineage: Eukaryota > Metazoa > Chordata > Ceratodontiformes > Ceratodontidae > Neoceratodus > Neoceratodus forsteri. The sequence continues at coordinate 1,389,227,122 of CM028130.1, read as the reverse complement.
ATTGATAGTAGACATACTGCACAGGACTTGAAACCTAATCTATGCATGGTTAGCAGACATCTGCTTACTCTTAAGTTGGTGGCATGAGAAACTGTACACAGTGTTAAACATTTTTATATTAGAACTGCTAGTCTAATTTTAGGAGCCAGTCAAAATCCCCAGATTGTCAGTGTAAATTAAAATCAGGAAAGTACAAAAAAGTCATGCTAGCAACAAAACTAAAGAATGTTCATGAAACTAAGGAAAGTGCAGCAATATAATTTATTAGTGGGATGGCTGGTTACTGGCACAAACAAACACTCCGGTGATGGTGCTTCAAATTAAGCAGTTCTTCCTCAGGGGATGTGGTCTAGTCATAGTAATCATACATTTAAGTAAATCAATTAAAGACACAGACCCATTTTTGGCACATGTTACACATATGCAAAATCAGTATTTAAAGCTAATGAAAGCTAATAAAATTTGTAACAGATTGTTGTGTTTGTTTGTGCTGGTTATCCCGCTAACCCAATAATAAATTGTATTTGTGCACTTTACAGTTTCAGGAGCATTCTTTAGTTTTGTTGAAAGTGTGACTTTTTTGTCCTTTCCTCGTTGCATTTATGAGATGTGACTCCTTTTGCTTTGATGTGCACCAGAGTTTTTTGCTTTGTTAAATGAAAGTCAGCCTGTTTCATACAGGGTGAACCTGCTGAACCTGCATAGACTTGGAGTTTTGAACTCAAAGGTGAATTCTAAACCCATGGATCAAAAGATCATATCCTCCCTGCCCCCAAATAAAATGAATATAAAAAACTAACAAAACATCCAACTACCTTATAGAGTTGGAAGACCTCCTCTTTGCCTACAATTCATTTTGCCTGTAATTAGTGCCTATTCATGCAATGTGGATGCAAATTTTTCAAACTTTATTTTTGTTTCCCTGGATCTCTGGGTAGAACTACCTTCAGCTACAGCCATGTTTCTTCATGTCCTAAAATGCCTCTTTCAATCCACAGATTCAGGAACCCAATGACAAGGGGTTAATTTAGACAGAAGCCCACAGGAATTCAGTTCCATCACCTCTTAAAACACTAACTGACAGTCCCACCACCTCTGTCATCTTTCTCCATTGACTTCTGTTGGAGAGTTCCACCACCTAAAAATATAGGTGTGAGTGTTCCCCTACCTAAACATTCCAATTTAATCACTGTGAAGACATTGAACCATTGATCCACTGCTGCAGTGCATGTCCTTCAAATGTCCCTGGGACTGGGCCCTGCCATTAAGCTCTTAGGCAGACATACTAATAATAATAATAATAATTTTATTTATATAGTGCAATTCAAAACATCAAAGCACTTTACATAAAAATGTATTAAACAGATCACATAAATACATCAAACTTCCAGTTAAAATACTCATAGATATATCAACTTCACATAAATATAACATCAATTTAAAATTCTCAAAAGCATCAGATATCAAAAGGTTGTCTGAATAAGTAGGTTTTTAAATCAGTCTTGAAGCTCTCCACAGTCCTGCACTCTCTAATCTGACAAGGTAGAGAGTTCCACAGGGATGGCACCATGAACATAAAAGCCCGGGCACCAGATGTCTTCAACCTCACCCTGAGAACCTCTAACAACCCCTTGTCAGTTGAGTGGAGAGGTTGGCCATGGCTGTAGGGAACCAGGATCTCTTTCGGATAGCTTGGTCCCAGTCCATGCATGGCTTTGTAGGTCAGATGCCTGACCTTGAAAGTGGTCTGCCACTGTTTAGACAGCCAGTGCAGATTCCACTGAATGGGGGTAATATAACTGGAATGAGAAGTCCCAGTCAATAATCATGCTGCAGCATTCTGCACCAGCAGCAAGCAGCGGACATCAACCCCCAGAAGCCCCAGGGAATGGAAGTTGCAGTAGTCAAGGAGCAAGGTCACAAAGGCATGGATCAACATGGGCAAATCACTGGAAGGAACAAGGTGCTTAATTCTGGTGATGTTCCTAAGATGGCAAAAGGAAGACTTGACGACTGCTGACACCTGTGCATGCAGTGTCAGTCCATCATCAAGAACCACCCCCAGATTTCACACCTGTTCAGAGGTAGGCAGTTGTACCCCATCGAGCCAAAGCCTGGAGGGTAATCCCACCACCGGCCTCTCTATCTGGCACCTTAGATACACCGCAAACACCTCAGTGTTTCCAGAATTCAATTTCAACCAGCTGGACTTCATCCAGTCATAGATCTCTACTAGACAGCTGCTAAACATCGACAGTGCACTATCCTGGCATCACCTAAGGAAGTCACAAAAAGCTTTTCAGAAAATTGGGTGATCAAGTCTGCAAATGATACAAAGTTAGGATGGACAGTGGTAATCTTGCTGCAGAGCTTGGTCCCAATGTGCCGCAGAAAAGTAGGGGCCCTGATTATGGATTTCCACTATCCAGCCTAACTTTGTATCATCTGAAGATCTGATCACCGAATTTTCTTTTTTGTCACTAAATTTGCTTTTTTCGATGATAAGCCCTAAACAGAACACTGCATATCCCACTTGTTAACACCCCTCCAGGTGAAACAGCCATAGTTATCTTAACTCTTTGTCAATCAACCAAGTAGCAGTCCATTCTAGTACAGCATCTTTAATTCCAATACATTTTCAATTTATGACTTAATTTATCATTCATCACCATTTCAAAAGCTTTACTAAAATCTAGGCACACTTTATGTCCACTGGTAGCACCCTGTCCAGGTTTTGGTAAACTAGCTCATAAAAGCAGAACAAGTTGTTCATAGTGTGCATCATCTTCCCTTTGTAAACCTTGTTCTGTGTCTTATCAGTTATATCTTAGTTTATGGTGATTCAACTGCCTGTCATAAAATAATTCCTTCATTTTACAAACCACTGACATCAAACTGACTGTTGTGTAAGAGGATGCTTCACTCAGTCATCTAGCATCACACCCTCTGCAAGAGAATTTTGGAAGATTTCTTTCAGTGGATACTCAAACTCAAGTACTACTTCCTTTAGCAGCTTTTTGAGCCTTTCATTGGGACCCTCTTATTTATTTACAGTTAAATTTCTTAATTTACCCAACAAATGTTCTTTACTAAGTATCCAATTAACAGTAGCTCTTCCTTGCTCTCGTCGCCCCTCTAGTCTTGTTCTATGTCAATTGCCTAACTTACCAAACATGGAGCAAAAATATTTTTTAACTCCTCTGCTACAGTTTTTTCTTTAATATCCTCAATCCTGACTCCATTCACAGACTGCTATCCTATTTGTCTTTCATTTACTCTTTTCATGCTTACAGTGTTCTTTTAAATTGACTTTCCTTTTTCTGGTTTCTCTTTTCTTGTCAGATACAGCAAGGGCACCTGCAGCTGTCTTAAGGATGTAATGAAAAGGCCCTTGAATTATTTAGTGGCAGATCTAAACATTATCTGCCTGTCCAGTAATCTTATTTTTCTGCTTTTCTCCTTAATATTCCTGGACCTTGAGGATAAATGATTCCCTTGTTCTGATACACTGGACACAGCAGTGTTCACATCAGCATCTCCCACTCACATACTCTTCCAACTACACTACTGCTGGTGGTCACCCAGATGACAGTAGAGCAGTCAAAGCCACAGCCTTCTATTTCCAAGGGAAGGAAATTTGCTTTGGAAAACTGTATCCTTCTCCCTGCTCACAATAATATTCAAGGATAGGAGCACAAACTCAGAACATCTGCAGGACAAGTGGATTTTATTGCTTTTGCACTACTAGGGCAGCAAACTAAGCCCCTCTGATGCATAGTATGACACCAGAATATATGGAGTACCCTTAAATAGTGAAGTAAAATCACACCACTAGAATGCCATGCCCTTTAATGTGTTATTGTGAATTTAAAATGGTAAACAAGTAGTTAATGAAAACCTACAGTAGAAACATGTTTAAAGTTTAGAAAAAAAATGAAGATAATTGTGTGGATTTTCATCCACATGGTAAAGTGGTCCCCTGAGAAAATGTTGTGGTGTGAGTCATGCTCATGCTAAAAGTATTTTAATGGTCTGAGTTTAGGTGGTGTTCTTGCACTGGTGTAGTAGTGCTTTAGTTATCTTCTGGTTTGAAAAATTTAAAAATACTGCACAAAAGGACATAAGTGCCAAAAATAAAGAATTCATTAAACCACATCTTATGAAAGGCATCAAGCATTCTACGGCAAGTAAAGAAATGAGCCTCAGTGCGTCGGGGCACTCTGCCCCTTCCTCAAGAAGCTATGCTTGAGAAGCAAATCTACACACCACTCTTATCTACCCCATATAAAACCATATGACCCAATTATTTAGGAAATACAAGCATAAAGTGCATTTGTGTACAACAACATTGAGCAGACTCCATCCACATAAAATGTATATATATAATTGATTTTTCACTAAAGCAAATTTATTATTTAAAGCAGCAGTGCAATGAAAAATATTTCCAAATAAGCTAGTTTGGGGTACACACCATAAAAGTATTAGCACAATTATCACATGTACTTGGGTATGCTCACCATAAGCCTGTTTTTATTTTCTCATTCCTAACCCTTACCAGGTCTACATTGCTGTTTCTATGCAAAGTGTAGCAGCCATCTTTTATTTTCTTGAGAAAAAAATAGATTAAAGCATTTATAAAACAGTAACATGCTGTTGGAATTAAAAAAAATGTACTACCAAATAAATGTAGAAGATGCCTGGAATCTTTTATGCTGAAAAAAGGGGAGGGTCAAACTTCTTGTCAGTTTCATTGCACTGCTGCTTTAAATAGTAATTGCAAACAGTGGATCTGCAATTTAATAGAAATCTACACCAATTACCACCATAACATTTTTGGGATATTGAAGAGTTTAAGGAGTGATCAAAAGGTAAAAGAAGTAAACCATCACCTACAGGTTTTTCAAAATACAGGTGTATGTAAATTAAACATAATAAAAATAATAGCAAAAAAACAGTGTAAGGAAGAGGTAGTAGAGGTAGGAGATATTGGGGTTTAGCTGAAAGCTGCAATAAATCAAAATAGTTGAGGATGCTTTGTTTTATTACAGCTTTCAGGCAACAATTTATTTAAAGGCATCTCTGCTGTTTTGAATCATTTGATACTCGAGCACTAGTATACTGTATGTTCCAAAAGGAGTTTTGTTCTTGAGGCTTTAAATTTATTGTGGACTTCCATTCCTGATGTGCAATACATTTGCATGATCAACATTTATTACATAGTATAGCTAATAGTTGACTGCATTAATGGATCCTAATTTTTGTGCTTTTATTACTTCTATCCATTCTAATTGTGACCCCCCAAGATGTCTTCTTTTTTAATTAACTTAAACCTCTTCTCATCTCCTACCCCCTCTCTCTCGCTTCTACTGTTTTCTTTTCTATTTTGTGATTGTATTCAATTAATTTACACCTTAACTTACTATAGTACAGTATGCAAGATTGCACTCATTGATATTCAGATGGTGACTGGCCAAGGTGGTGAGTGATGGTCTGTGCAAGTGGCCATCTATTTATGATGAACCAGTGACTGGGGTGAGGGGGGATCAGCAGAGAGTGGGTGGGTGAGTACTGGCATGAGGTTGGGGGTCTACTATACCACCATGGAAATGGTAATATTACTGATAGGGGATGACTGAGGCAGCATCTATACCACCAGGGATTATGCAGATTTCCTTTATAGTCAATGTCACAAAGCCTCACTTGCAAAGTTGGATACGCTTTACCACAGCGCCATTTGGTTTATTACTGGTCTGCCCATCTCTACCCATCATTGTTCCTTGTACAAAATCATAGGGTGGTCCTCTCTTATGTTTAGGCATAATAGAAATGCAGTCCTTTGGACTTATAAAGTCTTCTTGAAGCAGCTTCCACAATACATAATAGACTGTCTCCCATTAAGTGAGCCAGGAACATATGCCCTAAGAAGTGCATCCTATGTCACATTATGTATCCTCAAGGCTTCCTCTCACTATGGCAGAGTGGCCATTAGTTTCCTGTTGCCAACATTGTGAAACAAAGTACCAAAATTATTGAAATTAAGCTGCCTCCGCAGTATGAATGCCCTTAAATCTCTATATGCTTGGTATGTGTGTGAGCCATGTAATTGCAACCCCAGCCCCTAATTTTAGTCTGAAGCATCAGGTTGCTGCTTTCTGACCATAGTTGAATTTATGATCACTTGTAACCTTTGGTGACCTTAACTCTGTGAGCATCTTATGCCTTAAATGTTTTTCCCCCTCTAGAAATCCCTGTAGCGTTATTATCTCTTCATGGCTTTTGTGACCACTACACCTTACTCACCCTGCTGCCTTTTACATATTGCTTAATCTGTGGCTCTTATTCCCCTACCCTGTACCATTTTACTGCCCTATTTCATCTTCATATTCCCTTTCCACTGCATTCCATTCTTACTATCTCTTTCCTCTGTCCCCTAACTCTCTTCTCTGCCATAGACTAACTCTTCAGGGGCTCCCTGCCCCTCAGGTGGGAGAAATGCAGATACTGGGTGGTTTTAACTTCCATAGCCACCACCTGAGACACCTAGTCTGGACTCCTTACTAGCGAGGTGCAGCATTGCCAACACCCAATTGGAACGCAAGCACTTTTCTGCTCTGGCATCTGATTGGCTCCTGCAGTCTGCTCCTGTGCCTCCCTCAATACAAAGCTAAAGTCTGAATTTCTGTCTAAAACTTGCACAAAAAACAGTTGCACTTACTTATGTCTAACAGTTATGACCTCTGTTCTTTTCCTGTTTAGAGTGTCAAGAGTTTGGTACTCTGTTTGGTTATGCTCCTTTCTGAATTTTTGTGGTTGGGCCAGTCTTTAGGCATCAAGGAATACCCAGTTCTGTTGTCTTGTTGGTTTGGTCCTCCTGCTGGTTCAGATGTTCCATTGTCTGTGGCCCAGTACTTAACACCGACCCCTTCTTCCATCCCCAGCCAAGAATATGCTCTCCACGGGCTCCCTGACCATAGTCATGGGAAACCCGGCACTGGGCGGTCAGCACTGCCTCCACTGCCACCTGAAAACCTAAGCTCGGACTCTCCATTAGCAAAGCATGGCATTAGCAGCCATTGAATCGGAATGCCAGAGCTCTTCGGCATTGACTTCCAATTGGTTTCTGCAGTCTGCTTCTTTGTCCTTTCTAAACCAAGCATAAATCTGATTTCCATGCAGAAATTTGCCCCCAAAAAAGCTGTAATTACTTTTCTCCTTGATTGTTAACACCCTTATCCTTCTGTATAGAGTGTTATATTTATGGATACTTGTGATTACACTACTTTTGAAATGCAGTGCTTGTGTCAGCTTCCTACACAAGCAGCCAATCACTTCTCTCTACTGAAGTTCCTAATAAGCCTCATCTTATGTCCTCCTTAAATATTACGGAAGCACACTGAACTGATCTCACTAATGTAACATTGAGTACTTACTTGCATTAATTGCATTAATTGTTTTTTACTTCTGTTATTTGGCTCCATTGCACATATCTCTGTATGCACTGTACCATTTGATCCTGAGCTAACCAGGTCCATCTTGTAAATGAGCTTGCTCAATTATGTTCACCTGGATAAATAAAGATTTTGATTGATTGACTGATTGACCAGGGAAGGTTTTATGTTATTACAGGGGTAATCAGAGGGAGAGGAGGGAAGGAACACTAGATGATCTGAGGTGTGTGGCTGCAGTACAGCCACCCTGCCTTCACATGGTAGGAACCCAGCTTTTGCACTCTGATAAGACAGGGTTTTCAGCAGCAGTAAATTGCATCACTCTGGGGGCTGTTTAGTGCCACTACAAATCTTTGAATATACCGCTGTGCCATTTTGCATGAGGGCCTCCGTCATTTGCATAGGCACATGGTATGGGTAAAACAATCATACTGCCAGGTTTGGGCAGCACTCTGGGAGCCTTTGAATTTGGCTCCACCTGGATCGCTGTCACAAACCCAGGATAGTGCAGGCACTAACTTGTTAGCACCTGCCCTAACCTATGACTATGGGGCCCCATGAGTATAGGCTTCACTTTTTCAGCATGTTAGCTTTAAATTCACAATAACATCTACAAGATGTTGTGTTTAAAAGCAACCTTGAATGAACTGGGTGCTATAACTAACCTTCTGTTTCTGGCATTGCTTAGAATTTTGTAGCAAGTCACTAGATATACAAACTAAGGTTCATACAGAATATTCAATCATTCAGGTATGGGCTCTGCATATGGAATGCCAAGTTCAGAATTTGAAAATGGAAGAAAATTACTAAGTTGCAGTTTTTGTACAGTCTGATGGATTTATGAGCCCCTGTTCTTCATCAAAGCAGCCAGCACTAGAGAAAGCCAATCCTGATTCAATTGTATATTTAACTATTACTACTGCTAGAGCAAGTTGTATTCATCCAGGATCATATTATTAACTATTATAATGGCATCAAGATATCTATAATATCTTTCAGGTTATCTTGTTTATTTTCAGATCAAACACTGTAATAACAGGGTTTGATGTCACACCTCAAGCTTCTCAAGCTCTGCTCTTGAGGACTTTCAGTCATCTTTCACTGTGGGTGTGCGAAAGAAACTCATAGTGCACAGTTACTTAAGCATTATTATATATTTCATTTATTTCATTGTTGGATTTCATTAGGTCTTCAAAGAAAAAAAATCATATACTTGGATCATGTAACTTTAAATATATGTTTAAATATGCAATTATTTGAAAGGTTTGCAAATGTATTTTGGAAGTTATTGCTCACTGTCTACCATATAACAGAGCCCTTCAAATATAAAGGATATTCATTGAAAAAAGTCTGTTAATGCACCAGTTAGGGTTAAAGCAACAAAAGTATGGAAATGTGGCATTAGGGTTTCCAACCCTAACACCCCAGACCCACCCTGAAGGCAGCAACAGGAAAAATCATTATGGTTTCACCTTTTTTATGTCTTTCCAAATCAGACGTGGGGTGTGCCTTGGGGTTGCCAACCAAAATGCTCACCCCATTCCATCAGTAAATAAGATGAAGTGTGTACAGTGTATGAGAATGGGGTGAGCATTAGGGTTGACAACACCAAGGCACACTCCAAGGCTTGATTTGTGAAAATGCAAGAGAGGTGAAACTGTAATGGTTTTTCCTGCTGCTGTCAGCAGGGTGAGAATGAGGTGTTGTGGTTGGAAACCCTAGCAACACATTCCCCTACTTTTGTCACTTTAACCCTAACTAGTGCATAAACAATGTTTTTTGCACTGAATTTTCTTATGTTTTAAGATAGTATAATTGTATCCTCATTTGCCTGTGGGAGTGCAGGGCCCTCAAGGCCCTGTGCTTCCATCCCTCCATAAATGCATACATCTATGTTGCAGTGGAAGCATAGGGTTCCTTGGGGCCTTTAGCTCCTTTTCTGGCACAACAGCACAACAGCAATTTCTGTCCTTCTTTGAATGGCTTGTTAAAGTTCCAATGTTATCCTATGGGAATTTGCATTTTCTAATTCTTTTTTATATTGCCCCAATAGTTATTCTTGTAGTATGCATTAAGCCATTTGTTACGATATCTAGATTGTTCCTTAAGTTTAAATATTGAGGAAGTTATAGTTTCTTGAATTTGCAATGTCAACCTGTGAAAAATCTCATTTTTTTTATGTTGACTCTACAGTTTTGTTTTGGGAGTATTATGCATTATTACTGTAGTACTCATTAAGACATTTATTTTGCTATATAGATTGTCCCTGAAGTCCAGATATTGAGGGAGTTATGGCTTCTTGAGTTTCAAATGTGGGGTGGAAGTAAGTCCAAAATCTTTTTTCATATGAAGGAATTCTTTTTTGCATGAAATGGAAGAAAAACATGCAAAAAGGATGCCTTCATATAAAAAATAATTAGGAAAAAACTATGTATAAATTCTTTTTTTGTATGAGGGCATTCTTTTTTATATGAATGAAAACAACATATGAAAAAAGATCACTTGATATGAAAAAAGAGTGGGAAAAACACTAAGTCCAACATCTTTTTTATATGAGGGCATTCTTTTTTGTTTGAATGAAGAAAAGCATACATAAAAAGATGCCATCATATGAAAAAATAAGTTGGACTCAATTTTTTTCATACTCTTTTTTAATATGAAGGCATCCTTTTATGTATGCTTGTTTTATTCATATGAAAAAAGAATTCCTTCATACAAAAAAAGAATCTGAAAAGAAATCTAAATTCTTTTTTTGTATGAAGCCATCCATTTTCATATGGACAAATTATTGTTTTGTATGGTCATATGAAAACATGGATTTGAGTTACGAAAAATAATTTTTATATGTGGAAAAAATACATTTCTGGGTCATTTTTCCATAAACTACGTGTAGAATCCATCTAATAGTGTCCTGATGACATAGATGCATATCTTTCTATCTGTCCAGGATGTCATTTTTGTGGTTTTTGGAAAAAATTAAGAGAAACAAGATGGCCATTTGAAAACAGATTTTATCCTCATGACCAAGGATTAACCCCCTATCAAAAAGGATCTTCTTTCATATGGACCTATTTTTTTTCCTTCCAAGCAACTATCCAAAAGACTGTAATGAGCATCTAAGAACTGAAAATTAGAAATTTAATAACTTTGGAAATGGATTAATATTGTTTCAACAAAACAGAGAAAGGCAAATCTGTCAGCCAAGCTGTTTCTAACCTGAAAATTGCAGACAAAGACTCCATAATGTGTGGGTGATAGGTGATAAAAATACAGCAAAAAACAGCAATTTTTTTTTAATTTTTTGCTATCCAGATCCCAGAATCTGCACATCCGAATGAACAAAACTTGGCTTTTTGAGAGATCTACCCCTGAGATGGCACATGCAAACTTTCATGCAAATCTTTTGAACAGTTGTGAAGACATTAAGTGCAACATTTGAGGTTTAACATAGAAACCCCCTGCTCTACCGTAACTATAGTGGCACTCAATCAATCAATCAATCAAAATCTTTATTTATTCAGGCGAACATCATTGAGCAAAGCTTATTTACAAGATGGACCTGAGTGGTCATACAAATGAGGATACAAGTATTATTACATAGACAAGAATAGAATAAATAGCAATACAATGGCATGAAATGATTATATACAACAATTTACATATATACAAGTAACAGTAGAACCATTTAGCCTGTAGGAAAAAAGGGGACAAAGGTATAGCAGGCATAAAATATAAATTATATGGTCTAACTAGTTTTATGAGAATATAATAGGTGATTCGGAAGAAAGAAATTGAATTAATATAATGGATGGAAAAAGGAAGGTGGGTCAGATAGGTAGGGATTAGGCTTTATAAAAGCAGTTGCAGAGCTCTGGAAAGGGCGGAGAACAATCTTTTGAAGGATGCCAGAGGTAGTAGGCTATCTAGCTTCATGGATTTTTGGAGAGTTCCATGCAACTGCTAAGGAATAGCTGAAAGCAGCCCTCCCATACAGGTGCAGGCATTGGGGACCTTTAATATGATGAGTTTACTGATCCTTAAGGTGTATGGCCTAGTTGTAATTTGGGTAAAGCAATCAGTGATATAGGTCGGTAGTTTGCCTGTTAACGCTTTGAATATCCAGATAACAGCATTCCTATTTCTTCTGTGTTGCAATGATGTCCAGTTGACTGCCATATAAAGGGAGCAATGATGGGTGCTGGAGGAAGGTCAGTAATAAATCTTATGGACCTGTGATACAGGGTGTCCAGTTTATGTAAGAGATGACTTGAACAATGGCAGTAGAGAAAATCAGCATAATCAATGAGGGATAGGAATGAGGCCTGAATTAACCTTTTTGGAATCACTGTTTAGGTAATGTTTTATTCTAAAAATAGTCCAAGCCTCTGTCTTAGCTTTTAAGTAGCTCTTCAATATGGACAGAATAGTCAAGCCTGTTATCTATCCAGACTCCAAGGTATTTGAAGTTATCAACAAATTCAAGTTTCTCCAAGTAAGGTGGATAAATGTAGGGTGTTGGATGCTGGGGTAGTGGTAGTGCAACTCTTTGTGGCAAAGAACATAGCTTTTGTTTTTGCATTTAGAAGTAGTTTTTGTCAAGTAGATTGTGCTGCAGAATGGAGAATTCGGATTGTAACAGATCACAGGCTTTGGAAGGTGAGGGTTGCTGACATA